>CM028138.1:11257500-11942500 GCA_016271365.2 Neoceratodus forsteri
TGGATCACACAAGCTGTAATTACCTTGATGTAATGATTAGTTCCTCTGGAACTGTTTACCAGATATTAACATCTCTGCAAGAAAAGGCACCCTGTGCATCTTTTGCTATTGTAGATAATAAATTCCGCAACATTAATCAGCCTATTGATATTTGCATTAAATTATTTAACTGCATAATTGAACCAGATCTAATTTATGGCAATAACATTTGGGGTACAACTTGAGCCAAGATTATAGAACATGGGGCATAACATCAGCATAAATTGTGTAAGCATGCCCTGAAAGTTCATGAAGTGCACAAATAATACCTGTGAGCAGGACTAGGGCAAAATCCATCACTGCTCACCATACTGAAATAGGCTGTGAAATGTTGATTACATCTGCACCAGAGCAACAGAAAATTCTGCCAGTTTAAAGGGTAACAGTGATAAGTGATAGGTTTAAATGCTTAATTGGCAAGCTTGTAAACAAGCTAAGAGAGGAGGCACTGATAAGAAGCAGGGAATTCCCAGCCTCCACCCACAAAACAGGGTAGTTAGTGAGGTAAACACCAAAGTAGAGAGGTCGATAGGGAGCAGGACTGGGGTAAATGGAGAAAAAAGCAAAGGCAGTAAGGGCAGGGATAGGGCTAAAAGGGGCAAGGCCATCAAAAAATGGACGATGATGAGTACCAATGCCCATAGTCTGGGTAACAAACTTCCTGAACTAGTGGCCTTGATGGAAGAGGGACACCTGGATATTGTGGCAGTCACAGAAACATGGTACATGTAGAACCATGACTGGGATGTCAACATACTGGGGTACACAATCTACAGGAGGGACAGGGAGAGTAAAAGAGGAGGAGGAATATCTCTCTAAGTAAGGGAAGGGATCAAAGCAATAGAACTAAATGGTAAACAGGGAGGAGAGGAGGCACTGTGAGTCACCTTGGAAACAGGCAATGGCATCACAATCCACACGGGGGAGGTGTACAGACCCCTGTCTCAGGAGGAGGAAATGGACAGAAATGGAAATGGAATGGAAATGGAAAGGGAAATGATAGAAGGCATCCTTAGAATGGCAGAGAAAGGGAAGATATTGTTGATGGGGGACCTGAATATACCAGATGTTAACTGGAGCACCTTTGCTGCCGCCGCATCCAAGAGTGGGGTCATTCTCGATGCCCTGCAGGGGGCATGCCTCAGACAGCTAGTGCTGGAATCCACTCAGGAGGAAGCTATCTTAGACCTGGTACTCTCAAATGGGGATGGAGAGAGGTTCACAGATTTAGAAATGAGTAGCCATCTGGGAACAAGCGACAGAAAAGTGTGGGTCACAATAAATACAGCTGTAGACTCAAGCCATATGAAAGCAAAGGTACTGAACTTTAGGAAGGCTGACTTTGGCAAAATGGGTGAGCCTAAGGAATGCACTAGCAAATGGGCAGGAAGGAGGGGTGGGCGAACAATGTGCAAGAATCAAAACTGCCGTCACAGAGGCAACAAGCTTTTATGTGAAGCAAATAAACAAAACAAAATGAAGTGAAAAAAAACACTATGGTTTTCAAAAGAGGTGGCAAGGAAGGCTTGGGAGAAAAAGATAGCATTCAGGAAGTATAAAGAATCACAGGAACAGGACAGAGAACTGTATCAGTTAAAACAGAAGGAAGTGGGGAAGGCAGTCAGAGTAGTGAAGGCCCAAACTAAGGAAAAGATAGCCAACTCAGTTAAGAAGGAGGATAAAACCTTTTATAGGTACATCAAGGAGCAAAGGAAGACCAAGGGAGGGAGGGAGAGATAGTAAGGCTTAATAGAGGGGAAGGGAGGTAGGTAGAGGGTGACAGTGAAATGGCCGAGATGGTATCATGTTGCAACAGTGGCGGAAATACAGCGAAGACCATCACAGCAACATTACCAGCATGTTTGCTGTGATAGTCTGCTGTATTCCTGACACTGCTGCCTCTGGGGTGTTCGCCCCCTTCCCAAACCAGTGTACCAACAAAGGTCGACACCACTAAGTCAAAGTCCAGCACAGTGACAGATTTTGCCAGGATGCAGCGAGTTGCTATGCTGAAACTCTGCAGACACCGGCGGTGCAACTCGGTGTTGTGCCCGCCCCGGTCCAATTCAACTTTCGGAGTTAGATATTTAGACACCGGGGGTGGGGGCACTTTCGATGGAAGCGCTGACATCCCCAATGGTATAATGCCAATTCTCAGCACTGTGTCTGTCGCTGTCGGGGATGTCGGTGTGAGCGCTGTCAAAGCGCTATAGTAAAACCCCCCAAACGAACTCTCACTCGGAGTTGGTTATCTAAAGTCCAGGGTGTTGTGCCATTGCTGTGCTGATGGTCACTGTTCTCTATGTTGCTGCAGCATGGTGGAACTGGTGGAGACACAGAACATGTGCATTTGCTCAGTATTCACAAAAGAAGACAAGGGAGCGATACCTAAACCAAACAATAGAAGAACTCTGGACAGGGGGGTCGATAACAGTCCATTCACAGAAGAAAGAGTTCTGAAAGAACTCCTAAAACTCAAGGTGGACAAAGCAATGGGGCCTGACGTGAATCACCCCAGAATTCTAAAAGAACTAAGGGGAGACCTAGTAACACCACTGACTACCATTTTTAACAAGTCATGGGTGGATGGTGTGGTACCTGAGGACTGGAGGAGGGCAGACGTGAGTCCCCATCACAAAAGTGGGAGCAAGGCAGAGGCAGGAAACTGCAGACCTGTTAGTTTGGGTATACCATTACCACAGCAACTCCAGCAAAGACCACCACAGTGACAGGAATCGGGCAAACTCCACCCATTGCTGTGGTGGTCTGTGTGCCAATCGGGACTGCCTTGTTGGGTGTTTGCCCCCCACCCCGGTCCAACTCTGACTCAAAGTTAGAATCCTAGAGACCGGGGTGTGTGGGGGGCAGAGTACCCCACAAGGGGAGGTTTGGGGCACAGCCCCCCGATTGTGTGCGCCGACATCCCCATGGCTACAATACCGACAGTTGAAATTGCAGCTGTCGCTGTAGAGGATGTCGGCACTAGCGCTAGCGCTGTCAAAGCACTATGGGTAAACCATTAGTTTGACCTCATTGGTAGGGCAAATGATGGAATCACTTCTGAAGGAAAGAATTATTGTGTACCTAGAGGCCAGCAGGACACAGGACCCAAGGCAGCATGGTTTCACAGTGGGAAGGTCATGTCAGATGAATCTAATAGATTTCTTTGACTGAGTGACCAAAGTAGTAGACTAGGGAGGGGCTGTGGATATGGCCTACCTAGACTTTAGCAAGACATTTGACACAGTCCCATACAAAAGATTAATGAACAAGCTAGCCAGCCTGGGAGTAGGTCCCAGGGTTGTAGCCTAGGTAACAAATTGGCTGGACAACAGGACACAGAGGGTAATAGTAAATGGAGTACACTCTGAGGAAAGGGGGGTTACTAGTGAGTTACCACAGGGTTCAGTACTGGGACCGATCCTCTTTAATATCTTTATAGGTCGACATTGCAGAGGCAGAGTGGCTGGAAGGAAAACAATGCCTCTTTACAGAGGACACAAAGATCTGCAACAGGGTGGATACACAAGGGGGGGTGGAAAGAATGAGAAGGGACTTGGCAAGGTTGGAGGAATGGTCAAAGGTATTACAGCTTAAATTCAGTGCAAAGAAGTACAAAGTAATGCACCTGGGAAATAAAAACCCAGGGGCAGAGTACACAATGGGGGGGGGTGTAATAACAACAACAAAAATGGAAAGGGACCTCGGGGCAGTCATATCAGATGACCTTAAGGTAGGCAAGCAATGTGAGAAGGCAGTAAGGAGGGTTGGGAAGTACCTACTGGGTCAGGCTGTCACACGCGCTACCACGCACGGCAATACCGCACAACAGGAACAACACAGTAGGGAAGAGCGAGAAGGTGCAAAACAGCAAAAGGATGTATGCACAGTAGTGCACTCTCTCACTGTTCCCAGTATTTCAGTTGGCAATATACTGCGCTGTACTGGCAGTGCAGTATATTGCTGCACTGTAATGCCTTGTGACATTATGACCCCCTGCCTTATGGACAGGCATCATCAGTAGAAAACAGGAAGTTGTTAATTCTCTGTACAGTCAGTTGGTGAGACCCCATCTGGAGATCTATGTTCAGTTCTGAAGACCCCATCTCTGCAAAGACATAGACAGGATGGAGGCAGTCCAGAGGAGGGCAACTAAAATGGAGCAGGGTCTGCAACAGAAGTGAAATGAAAAGCGGCTAAAGGAGCTTAATATGTATACCCTCGAGGAAAGGAGGGAGAGAGGGGACATGATAGAAACATTCAATTACCTCAAGGGACTAAACAAAGTCAAAGAGGGAAGCATCTTTCAGAAAAAGACATGTGCAAGTACAGGGGGGCCCACTTTGAAGATAGAGGAGGATGGCTCAGGGGCAATGTGAGGAAGCTTTTTTTGATGGAGAGGGTGGTGGACACATGGAACCACCTACCTGAGGAGGTCATGGGGTCAAAAACAGTGGGGGAATTCAAGAATGGATGGGACAGACATAAGGCAATTATAGTGGGGGGTAGGATGAAGTAGGCTGTTAGTTAACTAGAATCTGCAGCTTCTCCAATAGGTAGGGAAATGGGCAGACTAGGTGTGCCAAGCAGCCACTGTCTGCCATCGAATTCTATGTTTCTATGTTTCAGTCAGAACAAAGTATCCCACACTCATGTGTGGGGTTGGTCCTAATGTGAATTTTGTGTGCAGAAACATGTTGGTTTCTTACTGTTTATTGTTGTACAGTACATGGCATCAGACTAATGTTGTCTAGTTCTAAGCTGACATCTTCTGTTACTACAAATCCTAGAATCCCCTGCAGATGACATCAGAGCAGTAGGTAGCAGTGGGAGATTTGATAGCCTGTGGTACATGTTAGATTTTTTATAATCTGGGATTCTGGGATTTGTTGTAACAGAAGATGCCAACCTAAAACTAAACAAAATTAGTATGATATAATCTATTATACTATAGTAAATAGTAAGTTAACCAGAGTGTTTTTGCACACAAAGTGCACATTGGGACCAGTCCCAAACATGTGGGGCCTTCAGTGCTTACTATTCCCGTTAAGGCCATGATTAGTTAACAACAAAATGTGAAATGAAAATCAGTAAACCACCCTGAGACAAAACCATTACATCTGGGTAACACAGGTATTAATAACTTCCAGGCAAGGAAAAGTGATTCCTAAAATGAATAAAAAAAACAAACAAAAGCAATAGACAGTGCTATGTGTCACAAACACACTCCACAGGTCAGGCCCCCTGCTCCCACAGTGCCAACCTCAGAGCACAATAGAGTGAACAGGTAACAAACAGGGTAACCTTCCTGTCTGCTTTTGGGTCTGAATCACCTTTAGTTTCAAGTTCTGGGGGGATTCAAATTGTGAACCTTATGCTAGCATACCCAATGAACAGGCTCAGATACGTACCCTCTTCGGGGATTGCGGTACAATCTTTCGCTAGGAGCACCCAGCCAGGCTTCCAAAATGAACCCTTTTAACTCTATAAGAGACCTTAGGAATATTCTTGCCTTTTCCAGTTAGTAACACTATCAAGCCCTTCAAATAGCTGTCAGACTTAACCACGTATACATCATATGCAAAAAGACCTTGGAAGACACACCCAAGCAGTATCTTAAGAAAATGTACTTTACTAAAAGATGATAAAAATATGAAAAATGTAAACACAGAACAATATATCAAAGAGCTCACAATCACATAAAAGAACAAGGGAAAATTACAAAGCAAAACTCCTACCACAATACATTTAGATGTTTGCTATCTAAGGTATTACCTCTGGAAGTACGTTTTAAGGTTAGATCAGAGAGCTGTGTCTCTCTAGAGTCCCAAGATGATATGACATTAATTTCAGACACAAGTATCAGTTTAAACTCTGTGTCTCCACACCCCTTCTGTGAGTCATCTAGCTCCTCCTTTTAGAATATAAGATTTTAGATATGATTTCCTAAAAGGAAGTATATTAAATAATGTGACATCATCAAAATCCCATTTCCCAAATTATGAGTCTTTGATAAATCAGTTCCTTTGAGGTTTACAACCCTGCAGTCTGTCACCCAGGTGTGATATAGCCAATAGGAATCAGCTAAATGACGTCCTGTCCTGATGTAATAAATTGTATATTTAGTTTCCAACTTCAAAAGCATGAGGTAATAAAATGCAATTTCTCAAGGAAGTTAATTACATTACAGAGATCTCTGGTCAGAGCAGTCTAGTACAAAAGGGCAGCCTGTAGCGCCAGGAGACACAGAATGAGGAGAGAGGGAGGAAGTGAGTGCAGTCAATGGAGCTCTGTTGGGACTGTTGCAGATTTCTTTGTGGGCAGGAAAAGGCAGCAATGCATGCAGGGGCTGAGTACAAAAGGGCAGCCTGCAGCGGTAGGAGAAACAGAATGAGTGAGTGACAGAGGGGGAGTGAGCGAGTTCAACAGTGCTCTATTGTGACAGCTGTGGATTTCTTTGTGGGCAGAACAGGGTGGCAACGCAGACAGAAGCCCAATATAGAAGGGCAGCCTGCAGTGCTGGCAGAAACGGAATGAGCGAGTGAAACAGGGGGACTGAGTGAGGCCAACGGAGCTCTGTCAGGACTGTTGCAGATTTCTTTGTGGGCAGAATAAGATGCCGAAAGAGGCAGGAGCCCAGTACAAAAGGGCAACCTGCAGCACCAGGAGAAATGGAATGAGAGAGTGAGACAGCGGGAGTGAGCGACCTCAACAGAGCTCTGTCAGGACAGCTGAGGATTTCTTTGGGGGCAGGAAAAGGTGCCAATGCAGGCAAAAGCCCAGCACAAAAGGGCAGCCTGCAGTGTTGGGAGAAACAGAGTGAGCGAGTGACAGAGAGGGAGTGAGCGAGCCTAACGGAGGTCTATCGTGACTGCTGTGGATTTCTTTGTGGGCAGGAAAAGATGGCAATGCAGACAGGAGCCCAGTACAAAAGGCCAGCTTGCAGAGCTGGCAGAAACAGAACGAGTGAGTGAGACAGAGGGAGTGAGCAAGCTCAATGGAGCTGTGTCAGGACTGCTGCAGATGTCTTTGTGGGTAGAAAAAGCCGCCAATGCAGACAAGAACCTAGTATAAAAGGGCAGCTTGCAGCAGTGGGAGATACAAAATGAGCGAGTGAGAGAGGGGGAGTGGGCGAGCTCAACGGAGCTCTGTTGGGACTGCTGCAGATTTCTTTGAGGGCAGAAAAAGGCAGATGCACGCCTGGCCCTGGCCTAAAAGGGCAGCCTGCTGCAGCGGGAGAAACAGAAATGAACAGGTGAGAGAGGGTGAGGAGTGAGTGAGCTCAATGGAGCTGTCATGACTGCTGCAGATTTCTTTGTGGGCAGAAAGGGTGGCAATGCAGGCAGGAGCCCAGTACAAAAGATGGTCTGCAGCGCTTGCAGAAATGGAATGAGCGAGTGAGACTGGGGAGTGAGTGAGGCCAATGGAGTTGGTCGGACTGCTCCAGATTTTTTCTGGGCAGAAAAAATGCCAACAGAGGCAGAAGCCCAGTACAAAGGGCAGCCTGCAGCGCCAGGAGAAACAGAATGAGTGAGTGAGACAGGGGGGAGGAGAGACCTCAACGGAGCTCTGTTAGGGACAGCTGCAGATTCTTTGTGGGCAGAAAACGGTACCAATGCAGGCAGGAGCCCAGTATAAAAGGCCAGCCTGCAGTGCCGCAGAAATGGAGCAAAATGAGTGAGAGAAGGGAGTGAGCGAGCTGTGTCGGGACTGCTGCACATGTCTTTGTGGGCAGACAAAGCCGGCAATGCAGGCAGAAACCCAGTACAAAAGGGCAGCCTGCAGCAGCGGAGACACAGAATGAGTGCGTGAGGGAGGGGAGTGGGTGAGCTCAACAGACCTCTGTTGGGACTGCTGCGGATTTCTTTGTGGGCAGAGAAAGGCAGCAATGCATGCAGGGGCCAGTACAAAAGGGCAGCTTGCAGCGGCGGAAGAAACAGAATGAACGAATGACGTAAGGGGAGTGAGTGAATGAGCTCAATGGAGCATTTTCATGACTGGTGTAGATTTCTTTGTGGCCAGAAGAAGGCGGCAACACAGGCAGGAGCCCAGTACAAAATGGCAACCTGCAGCCCTGACAGAAATGGAATGAGCGAGTGAGAGATGGGGAGTGAGTGAGCTCAACGGAGCTCTGTTGGGACTGCTGCAGATTTCTTTGTGGACAGAAAAAGACGCCAACAGAGGCAGGAGACCACTACAAAATGGAAGCCTGCAGCGCCAGGAGAAACAGAATGAATGAGTGAGTGAGTGAGATAGGCGGAGTGAGCGACCTCACCAGAGCTCTGTCGGGACAGCAGCAGATTTCTTTGTGGGCAGAAGTTGCCAAGCAACGAGGCAGAAGCCTCAGTCTGCAAGGGCAGCCTGCAGCGCTGGGAGAAACACAATGAGCGAGTGAGAGAGGGGAGTGAACCTCTCAACGGAACTCTATTGTGACTGCTGCGGATTTCTTTGTGGGCAGAAAAAGGCGGCAACACAGGCAGGAGCCCAATACAAAAGGGTAGCCTGTAGCGCCGGCAGAAACGGAATGAGCGAGTGAGACAGGGGGAGTGAGCTACCTCAATGGACCTGTCAGTACTGCTTCAGATTTCTTTGTGGGCAGAAAAAGTCGCCAACAGAGGCAGAAGCCCAGTACAAAATGGCAGCCTGCAGCACGACCAGAAACAGAATGAGCGAGTGAGAGGGGGGAGTGACCCACCTCAACGGAGCTCTGTTGGGACACCTGCAGATTTCTTTGTGGGCAGCAAAATGTGCCAATGTAGGCAGAAGCCCAGTACAAAACAGCAGCCTGCAACACCAGGAGAAACAGAATGAGCTAGTGAGAGAGGGGGAGTGAGTGAGCTCAACAGACCTCTATCGTGACTACTGTGCATTGCTTTATGGGCATAAAAATGCGGCAACGCAGCCAGCAGCCCAGTAAAAAGGCCAGCCTGCAGCACCAGCAGAAATGGAACGAGCGGGGGGTGAGCTAGCTCAGTGGACCTGTTTCAGTACTGCTGTAGATTTCTTTGTGTAGAAGAAGCCACCAACAGAGACGGAGCCCAGTACAAAGGGTAGCCTGCAGCACCAGCAGAAACAGAATGAGTGAGTGAGAGAGGGGAGGACCCACCTCAACAGAGCTCTGTCGGACAGCTGCAGACTTCTTTGTGGGCAGAAAACATGCCAACACAGGCAAGAGCCCAGTGCAAAGAGCAGCCTACAGCACCGGAGAAACAGAATGAGTGAGGACAAGGGCCAGTGAGCAAGCTCAACGGACCAACGCAATCAACATTCGGCATTGACAAAAGCTTGTTTTTGATGGTTAGCTGTTCTTTATGGAACATGAACCAAAGAGAAAGAAATGCTGATGCTTCTGCATTTGCACAGAAAGTGTATTTGAAGCTATTGATCTGAGAAGATAACAGAGCTCATGGTCTGAGGTTGGAGACCATGGAACATTACGTTTTCACACACATCTTGAAAACTAAGACATAAAACAGGGATGCAGGCAGCAAGCAGTCTCACTTGACACATTGATGTATTCATGCCCTTGTGGGTGAGCAGATCATGAAGGCAGATTCTACCACCAGCACCAGGACATGATACGTGGATGGATACAGCTCTAGCAGTCTCAGGTGGGGGAGGGGGCAGTGTCCAGAGAGAAAATAACTCTCCTTTTTCATTCTCAGTGACTTGCTAAATGTGAATTCTTCATTTAGTTTAAACATATAAGAAACATAGAAACATATAAGTTGTCAGCAGAAAAGGACTGCAAAGCCCATCCAGTCTGCCAGTTTACACTACCTATGAGGGGGCCATTGGCAATAGTTGGTCATCAGCTTAAGCTATTTCTTCTCATCTCTATTGTTCCATTATTCCTAGTCTATGCATGTTTGAATCCTGCCACAGAATTTTCCCCCACCACCCGCTGGGGCAGGCCATTCCATGCATCCACCCACTTTCTCAGTCAAAAAGAACTTCCTCACATTTCCCCTTATATGCCCCCCCAATCTCATGTTATGTCCTCTTGATCTAGTACTCTTTTTTATACTGCAAGATGCTTTCCCCTTTCATCGTATTAATGTCCTTGAGTTCCTTGAACATCTCAATCACATCCCCCTTTCCCTCCTCTGCTCCAGCATATACATATTGAGGTAATTTAACCTTTCCTCTTATGTCTTAAGTTGTAAACCCTGCACCATCTTAGCATGCAGATGAGTTAGAGGTACCATGCATGAGCTTGTAGAGAAGTGTTCTCCCAGATGTAGTGAGCTATCCGGAGAATGTTGTTCCTCCTGTCCTCCAGGAGAAAAGCCCTCACCTTGGCAGCACCTAGGAGGGCCCCAATGAAGAGGACCTACTGAGAGGCTTGAAACTGTGACTTTTCCATGTTCAACAGAACTCCCATGGATGTAAGGAACTTAGAGGATGTGGAGTCTGCATCTTGAGTCTCCTACCTTGATGGACTTACCAGCAGTCAGTCGTCTAGGTATGGGAATACTTGAAAGCCAAGCTTTCTGTGGTATGCAGCAAGAACTGCGAAACACTTTGTAAAGACTAGAGGCACCAAGGATAGCCCATAGGTCAGGACTCTGAATTGGTAATGTTGACCCAAAGCCACAAAATGGAGGTATTTGTGGTGACCTGGGTGTACTGGAACATGCTGGAAGGTGTCCTGCATATCCAGGGATGCCAGCCAGCCATGCAGTTGGAAAAGCAGAAAGAGTGTCCCCAAGGAGACCATCTTGAACTTCTCCCAGAACAAAAACTCGTTCAGCTTTCTGAGGTCTAGAATTGGGCACATGCTGCCTGTCTTCTTTGGAACCAGAAAGTAAAAGGAGTAGAAACCCATGTTTCTTTCTTCTCAGGGAACAACTTATACAGCCCTGTTTCTGAGAAGGCCCTGTATCTTGAAAGTGAGAAGGTGTGACTGAACTATGGACATGCTGTGCTGTTGCTTGGGTGGAAGATTAGGTGGGATCTCCACAAAATTGAGAGAGTAACGCTCTTGAACAATCCTGAGGACCCACTTGTCCATGGTGACAGACGTCCACTGGTTATAAAACTGAGTCAGATGACCTCCCACTGCCCCGGATATGTCCACCTTGGGCAGTTGAGGGTGAATCGAGCCAGATTTTCAGAGGGGTGGCACTGGGTAGTTTCCAGGCCCTGTGCCTTGTGCTGCAATTTCTTTGCAGCTGAGGAGGCTGGTTCCTGTTAGGGGCTCCTTGGCCTCTTCCTTGAAAGGGCTGCCTGTTACAAAAAAAATTGGGGATCTGAAGGAGCTGGCATGGCTATTTTAATAGCAGTCCTATATTTCTGGGAGGCCTCTAGAGTTTGCTTAACTTGAGGGCCAAACAGATAAGCACTATCAAAGAGGATATTTCTGACCTGTTGCTGAGCATCAGGAGAAAATCCAAACGTTCTGAGCCAGGAGTACCACCTCATACAGACTGTGGTGGCAGCTGCCCTAACTGAGTATCATAGGCATTCACAGAAGCTTTCAGCTGATGACTGTTAGATTCCATGCCCCTGGTAATAGTTTGCAGAAGCTCCAAGGTAGAGTCAGACTCCAGAAGATTCTTGACCATTGATTTAAGAGAGTTCCAAAGCACATACTCATATTGGAAGAAGTGTCCCTGATAACTGGCAATATGCATGCCCAGGGTTGTGGCTGTGAAAGCCCATTTCCAAAAAGTGTCAATTTTACAAGATTCCTTATTGATAGGATGAGCTGATGTCTCCTGATGGAGAACAGTCTTGTCATTCTCTGCAAGGATAACCAAAGCATCTGCAATAGGTTGCTATTCCAAGAAAGGTCTCTCCTTGAGAGGGGCATATATTCTGTCTATGGATTTGACCACAGAAGGAATCAGAGCTGGCCTCTCCCACACTGCTTGAGATAAAAGTATCAAAGAAGGGAAGGGAAGGGCAGAAGGTGTAAGGCTCATAGAAGAGTTAGGAATGTGAAGGAATTTGAGGTGCAAAAGCCTACCTGGGTCTACAGAGGAGGTCTGCTGAGCCAGGGTAGCCCCCATGTTCTTGAGAAGAGACTGGGAGGAAAGGTCTTCACCTAGGGGTTCAGCTGGGACAGTGAACTTCTCATCCAAGCCATAAAATGAATCATTCTCACCTTCATCAGATAAAATAAGGTCAGGGTCACGCTCATCGTGTCCTACCTGTACCCCAGACAGATCAGGAGCTGCTTCTGTAAGGCTGAAGCCTGGCCTAGACAAGAGGTAGACAAACAACACCAGAACTATCAATGGCATTGAAGACCCTGATGCTGCACGCAGCACTGATGGACCCAGCACCGAGCACAGCACCAAAGAATCTAGAAGAACAGTGCATGACACAGGACCCAGTGCCAAATGCAGCACCAAAGGACCCGTCCGAACATGACACTGACATCCAAGTACCACTGCCAGACCTGGAAAAAGAGAGGGAGGGTAGTGATACCTGTGATGGCCCCTGAGAGGAATTAGAGAGAGAGGAAAGGCACATGATACTGGCGAGGGTGGAAACTCTATTGCTGGCACCGAACACAAGTCTTGTCCCGAAGGCTTCAACCACTGTCCAGTAGCTCCCAGACCCAAGGGCCCTGGAACCAGGTCCACTGGGTGGGGCAAATGAGACAGATGCTGTACTTACTGCTCCATAACAGGAGTACAGTGATGAAACTACTCACTAGAAACCCTGCAGGAGGACAGAAAGGGGCTCCAGTGTTGCGATCCCGGACATTAAAAGTGGAGCCCAGCGGTGACCCTGGAGGGATCAGGCTAGGCCTACCACTGTCCACTACCAAAGATTCCCCTCACAGACATACCAAGAGACAACTTTGAGTAGTACCATTTCATCTTCCAATGAGAAGAAGAAGAACTTGAGGTTGAGTGGCACAGGGTCCCCAATCGTGACCAGGAACGAGCCCACTTCTTTTTGTGCTTACAGGAGGATGGTCCTTCCTCACAAACACCAGACTGCCCATGATTGTACACTCCCCCCTACAAAAAGGGTGGTATACTAGACACAGACCCACTGTCAGAACAGTTTTACATAGACTTTGATGGCAGATAAGAACTGCTTGGCCCACCTAGTCTGCCCATTTCCCTACCTATTAGAGAAACTGCAGATCCTAGTTAACCAATAGCCTACTTCTTCTTACACCCCACCAGTATTGCCTAATGTCTGTCCCATGCATTCCTGAATTCCACCACTGTTTTTGACCCCATGACCACCTCAGGAAGGCAGTTCCATGTGTCCACCACCCTCTCTGTGAAAAAATACTTCCTCACATTGCCCCTGACCCAGCCCCCCTCTGTCTTCAGATTGTGCCCCCTTGTTCTTGCACATCTCTTTTTCTGAAAGATGCTACCCTCTTGGACTTTGTTGATTCTCTTGAGGTACTTGAAAATTTCTATCATGTTCCCCTCCCTCCTTTCCTCAAGGTATACATATTAAGCTCCTTTAGCTCCTCTTCATATGGTTTCTGTTGCATACGCTGCACCATTTTAGTTGCCTTTCTCTGGACTGCCTCCCATCCTGTCTACATCCTTGCAGAGATGTGGTCTCCAGAACTGCATGCAGCACTTCTGATGGGATCTCACCAACTGTCTGTACAGAGGGATAACAACTTCCTGTTTTCTAGAATCAAGAGAAAAAATGTATTTCTTATTCTTATTCTTCTTCCTTTTTTTAATAACAAAGAATAATGAGAATAACAATACTAAAACAAACGGAATGGCTATATGCTGCTGTTGTATAGATGTGAAGATTTTACTCCCAGCGGCCAAGTGACGTCATCACTGAAGTGCACTTGACAGTGGGGAAAAAAAGGAACTGAGGCAGTTGGAGGGTCAATGCTGAGGTAGCCTACACAGGCATGAGCTAATCTTGCAGTGCCATGCATGCACGGTCCTACCATGGCACCATCCCTCCTGAAGATTTTCAGCTCCTGCAGGGTCCTAGCACTTCCAGCTTGAACCCAGAAGTATGAATAAATGGTGAAGACTTTTAGTCCAGGAATATATACAGAGATAGAAGTTAATGCCATAAGAAGGCCAATCAGTCTATCCATTCTGCTCTATCCCTGCTTAACCTATGAGACTAACTCCTCTAACTTGCCACAGGACCATGCCTGATATCTTATTCCAGAGAACACTTTCTTCATCAGGATTCCATGGTGCCAGTTTTAGAAAGGGATTCAAAGTCAAGCCAGGGACCCATGGGATAGTATGTAGTTTTATTTATTTATTGAAGTCTCGGACTTACAAAACCTTTGAGCCAGAGGCTCATTTACAAAGACTCCACGTCATAACAGGAGGTAACAGTGGGACAGACAAAATGGCAAACAATTGTGCAAGATTGAATGAGAATACAGAGGACATAAATACAACAGTACAATATAAGTGCTACATAAGCATCATGGGTTACAGGTAACAGACATTTCACAGTTTAAGTAGTAATAGTCAGATAAGTGACCTTGTCATGAAGTCATAGGGTGTAGTGTTGAGGGGCGGGAAGGTAGTGAGGCTCCAACAGAAAGGGTTAAAGCTCAAGGAGGGGGAGAAAAGGAGGGTGGTGTAGAAGTGCACAGAGGTCAGGACCAGAGTTTAAGTAAAGGGAGGAGAGTCCTGGGGCAGTGTACAGATCAGTGCAGGAAGGGGAGATGGTGTGGTTAATGCTGAAGGGGGGGAGGAGGAGAAAAGGAGTCGGATATGAGAGGTGTACCTGAGGGCAGCTATGCAGAGGTTGGGAGGTGAGGTGGTGTAAAATGGAGTAGTGAATAGAAGGAAATTAAAGGGGGATAGATTGGGTAGTTATGAGAGACAATCATAGAACATAGAATTTTTAAACATCTACAGCAAAACAACACAGGCTCAGCAGCTTAGAGGAAGTGAGGGGAACTTATGCCAAACAAATCACGTTGCCTTGTCTGACTGTGTCCAAGAAACATGACATCAGAAGACCCATAAATGTTGTATACCTGAGCTTCAGTAAAGCATTTAATATAGCACTTACTTACTTTATTTATTTATTTAAGTCTTTGGTAACCAGGTAAGTGCACTGATCTAGGGGACCGTTTTCAGGCACGACCCGGGCCACACAGGCGGCAGTTACAGAGGTAGTGGCAAGTTATACAATGAGTACAAGCCATGTGGATATACAGACATCATTGGTGAACAAAGAAAATGACATAAGAAATAAAATTAATGACAGGCTGAAAAAAACAAACAGTACATCAAGATAAACAACAATCATTATACAATCATTTACTAGGGGTAAGTGACCAGTGCAAATTAATGCATGATGGAAAACTAACAAACAAACAAACAATAAACATACAAGACAATAGCCAAGTGGGAGATCCCAAGAAGCAGGCAATGAGGGATGTAAGACAGGAGTCCAAAGAAATGAAAGAGGGCAGGGGAGGCTAAAGCAGCCCAAGAGAGAAAAGTCAGAAAGGTAGGGGGGAGGGTTATCCAAGCTAGCAATGACATGCGGCCTCATCAAGCAGCCAGGATTTGAGATGTGCCGTGAAAGTGGCATGGGAGTCCAGAGAGCGGCTGGGCATGGGGAGTCTGTTCCACAGAGTGGGAGCAGCTACAGATAATGCTCTGCTACCCAGAGCCGAGGAGACTTTTGGGATATCCATGGGGGGGGGGGAGACTGAGGATGCACCGAGACACCTTGTGGGAGTTCTGGTCTTGAGGAGAGACGTATAAGGGTAAGCTTCACCACACCTGATGGCACTGTCCAGGAGGCAGCCAAGCCCATAATCAAATCTGCAGTGTAGTGGGAACCAGCCAAGAGTCTGATAGAGGTGGCAGTGGTGAGTGGAATATGGTGCCAGGAAAGTGAAACAACATATGTTGTTGTACAGGGACCAGAGGCATGCACGCAAGGCTGAGGATGTGTGTGAATAAATTGGGGAGCAGTAGTCAATCAAGGGTAGCAGGCTGCCTTGGGCAATGGCTAAACGGGCTTCCCTGGTCAGCAGTGACTTTATCCGATAAGTCACACCAAGTTTCTGGTTAATACGGCAGATAACACAGGAGATATGATCGGAAAAGGAGAGGACGGGTCCAGGGTAACTCCCAGATATTTGAAAGTTAGTACATTTTCTTTTACAGCATCATCCGTGACACTACTGAGAGGGTGGACCCAGCCCTGGCAACCTTAGATAGGAAGGGTTTAGATCCAAATAGCATGGATTTAGTTTTTTAGCATTAACAATTAGGCGATGTGAGTGGAGCCAGGTGCTGCACAAGTAGTTATCGGATAAGCCCTGGATATATTCTTAAGAGCCTTGTAACTAGTGAAGAGCACAGGGCATCTGCATAAAATAGAGCATCACAAGTGAGACAGTCAGAGGGGAGGGAGTTTATAAACAGGTAGAATAAGAGTGGGCCCAGGATGGAGCCCTGGGGTACACTGGTAGTGACTGGGAGGGTGGGGGAGTTGGAAGGTCCTACACATACTGACAGATCTATCTGAAGAGTAACTTTAGAACCACTGTGTGGTCTCAATATAGCAGCCAAGAGTGTGGTAGGAGGAGAGTAACAGGGTGTGGTCGACCATGTTAAAAGCTTTAGACAGGTCAACAAAGATGGGACCTGTTGCCCTTCCAAGGTCCATGTTCCTAAGAATTTGATTGGTAAACAGGGCAAGGGCAGATGTGGTGGAGTGATGTCTACAGAAGCCATGTTGCTATATGGACAGTAGATTGTGTGTGTCAATATAGTCAGACAGATGTCAGTGGACAATCCTTTCCAGGAGTTTACTAAGGTGGGGAAGCAAAGATATAGGCCGATAGTTATCTGGGGATAGTGGGTTACCAGTCTTAAAAATCGGGACCACCCTGATGTGCTTCCAAGTGCTGGACACTGAGGAGGTAGTCAATGCCAGGTTAAACAGGCAGCTGAGTGGTTTTAAGATGGCAGATGATACAAGTTTAAGCACAGCAGGGAAAAGACCATCACTGCCCAGGCTGCCCCGGCTAGGCAGGTTCTTCAGCAGATTGGCAGTGTCCCTGGGGTGATGGTCTGGAAGTAGAAAGAGGGGAGGGGAGGAATTTGAGGGGTATGGGTGTGGGGATGATCAGAGAGACCAGTGGTCACCAGGGGTGGCAGCTTGCTAAGGAGGGCAGACAGGTCTATGAATTTTTGTTGAAGACCTCAGCCACAGCACTGGGGTCAGCCAGACATCCGGAGGAGTGTCAAGATGACTAATGTGGTTATGAGTGCATGGGCGGAGAATGAGCCAACCTCGCCCCAGAAGCAATGGGGTCACCAAGACTGTCGCTTTGTTTGCCCTGAAAGAAGGCATGCTTTTTGGCAAGGGGTTGACTGTTTAGAAAGGTTTTATAGCTGCCGGCATTCATTCCATCGGGCAGGGGAGGGTTTTTTTTGTAGGCTGACCATAGCTTATCTCTTTCCCTCACCATGGCCAGGAGATCTTTGGTAACCCAGGGCATACAGTCACCCCAAATTCGGCGAGTAGTCAGGAGAAATGTTGATTTTGGAGATGGAGGAGTGCAGTTGTGAAGAAACTCTCAGCCTCGGTCATGTCAGAGAGGGCGTAGAAGGCTGACCAGTTTATCACACAAACATCATGAAGGAGAGAGGGGATGTTGGGTGATAGAAATTATGAAAGGGGAGTAGTTTAGGGGGCGGGCGCTTGGTCTTAGACGCCCAGACCAGTTAGGTGAGGGAGTGATAGCTAATGGCATTGGACAGAGGAAGGGGGGAAGGGCAGTTAGAAAGGTAAAGATGGGGAACAATTGGAGAAAGGGAAAGTGATAAGAAAAGGGATAACAAAATCTGGAAGGCCATGTGTCCCAATTCCTAGGAGTCTGGGAAATAAGATCCCAGACCTAGAGGCCATCATGGCAGGGCAGACCTGGATATTGTGGTCATTAATGAATCTTGATGCAATGACAACCATGTCTGGGATATGGTCATACCAGGCTACAAAATGTTTAGAAGGGGCAGGGTAGGAAGGAAAGAAGGGGAGTATAGCTTTTGTAGAAGGAAACATAAAAGCAATGGAGGTACAAGAAATTAAGGGGGTGTTGAGGTTTGTGGGTCATCATCCTCATGTTAGGAATCCAAGCCATTATTTTGACAGGAGTAATCTATAGACCTCTGACATAGGGGAGCAATGAGATAAAATATAATGTTAGAAGCAATTTGCAAAATGGCCGAAAAGGGGGAGGTGTTGCTGATGGGTGACTTCAATCTGCTGGATGTAGATTGGAGCCTCCCTCCCTTTTGCAGCGTCAGCTAAATGTGGAGACATCCTGGACTCCCTTTAGGGGGCATTCCTCAGGCAACTAGTCAGTGAACCAGATTAGTGTGGAGCAGTACTGGACCTGGTGCTTACTAACAGGGACAGTGTTGTAGACATCCGAGTGGGAAATCAACTGGGGACCAGAGATCATCATACAGTGTGTTCAATATAAGAACAGCTGCAGAATCCAACCACACAAGGCTGAGGGTCCTGTACTTCAGAAGGGCTGACTATACAAAGGTGGGAGAATTCCACCAAAAGGATCTGGCAGGAGGAGATGTCCTGGATGAGATGAGGACACATAGGCCAAAGTAAGAGAGGGCATAGTAAAGGTAACTAACCTCTGCATCAGGCAAGTAAGCAAAAGCAGAAGGAAGAGGAGACCATTATGGTTCTTGAAGGAGGTGTGAGAAAAGGTGAAAGCAAAAAGAGTAGCATTCAGAGGGTGTAAGGAGACCCAGAGAGAGGACTATAGGAATCTGCATCTGGGAAAACAGAGTGAGGGAAGGAGGGAGGCAGGCAAAGCAGTAAAGAGCACAAAGGTGCAAACTGAGGAAAGAATAGTCCAGGCAGTATTAAAGGGGGCCAAGATATTTTTAGGAATATTAGAGAAAAAAGGAAGACAAAAGTAGGAATTGTATGGTGGGGGAGACTGTATAAAGGGTGACCAAGAAAAGGCAAACATCTTAAATAAATACTTCTGCTTAGAG
This sequence comes from Neoceratodus forsteri, assembly GCA_016271365.2. Lineage (NCBI taxonomy): Eukaryota > Metazoa > Chordata > Ceratodontiformes > Ceratodontidae > Neoceratodus > Neoceratodus forsteri. The sequence goes on from CM028138.1 coordinate 11,276,514, forward strand.
GTGAGGAAGCCAGAGCAGACTCGAGCCTGGCTCAGGCTTAGTGTAAGGCTTGGCTTGGCTCTGCTCAACCTCTATCAGGAGTTGAGAGACAAGGTCAAGCCGAGCCAGTTATGGTCAAAGTAAGCATTTTTGTCAGCCTAAGCATTTAGTGTGGTGTCGAAATGTTCAGCTCCTATGTAGAGAACAGCCTGCAGCAGCCAAGGCATGGCTTGTGTTTTAGCTCACGAGTCAAGCCAGACCCATGACTTGGCCTCTGGCTTGGCTATTGGAGAAAAAGTCCTGGCTTGCCCACCTCTACTTCTGCTCAGTGTTCACAGAAGAAGGGGAAGGGGAGGGACCACAAAAAGACACAAGGAACTTTGAGGGGAGGGAAATGGACACTGGTCCTTTTTCTGCAAAAAGGGTTAGAAAGCACTCACTAATCTGATGGTGGACAAAGCCATGGGGCCAGACGGGTGCATCCAAGGGTGCTGAGCAAGCTAATGGAGTCACCAGCTACACCTCTGACAGATTTGTTTGACAGATCACTGGAGACTGGCATGGTCCTGGAAGACTGGAGAAGAGCAGACATAGTCCCACCTCACAAAAATGGTAGCAAGGAGGAGGCGGGCAATTATAGGCCTGTCAGCCTGACATCAGTGGTGAGGAATATAATGGAAACACTGTTAAATGAAAGGATTGTGGAATGTCAGGAATCTAACGGATTACCAGACCTGAGGCAGCTTGGTTTCACAGGGAAGGTTATGCCAAACAAATTTGGTAGACTTTTTGACTGGGTGACCAAGGTGTTGAATAAGGGAAGAGCGGTGGTAATGGCCTACCTAGATTTCAGCAAGACTTTCAACTTCGTTCCACGTAGGAGACTGGCAAACAAGGTGGGTAGCATGGGGGTGGGCAATGAGGTAGTAACTTCAGTAAGAAAATGGTTGGGGATAGTTGGCAGTACAGTGATGCTAAATGGAGTTCGTTTCAAGGAGAGGAGAGTGATCAATGGGGCACCTCAAGGGTCAGTGGGTATCTCGAGAAACTCAGTTTGGGAGTAGGCTAAAATAGCTCATGTTAAATGAGCTACTTTGTACTGAGAGTGCATGTTACGCTCAGTGCTTTAGTTTCATCAAGTCAGAGTTAGTTTGTGAAGTATGTAGGTGGTTGTTTTCATGGCCAGCTCTGGGCTGGCCACATAGTGTAGTGGTTACAGTCACCACCTCTGTGACTGGCCGGCCTGGGTTCAAGACTGGCTTGGTCATGATAGATATAGATAGATAGACAGACAGACATTTTACCGGTGCGGTAGCACCAGCATAGTTAGGGTTTGCAGGGCAGTTTAATGTTAAACATCAAACTTTGCACTTTGATAACTTTGGAAACAATTAAGGAATCTGTACAAACTTTGGCATGCTTTGCAGGGAGGGAAAGGTCTCTTGATGTGTCAAATTTTGTGTCAGTCCCTTTTGTAGTTGTTGAGATACAGAGTGTTGAAACAACAGAGGGTTTTACTCTTTTGGCAGTTTTTTGCTGACATTTTCAGGGTAGAAAGCCTTGGCCTCACAGATGCGCCTTTTGAAGATTTGGTGTAAAAATAATAATCTGTTCCAAAGCTAACGAATTATGTATTTCCCATAGGAAAAAATTAGATGTCAGGCACGATGCAGGATTGGAGGTATTTTTCGATGCAGAATCCTGCATGAAGTCATTAGACGTGTGCCCCTATTGGTGGCATTGCCAACATGGGGGCCTAATCCCATGTTGGTGTCAGGAATCCCCCACCTCACCACAAGTACCATAGATGTGGCAAACTGGTAGCCCACCTCAGTGTGCCCTTTGAGGATATGACCTCAGAAGGCCTAATGGCAGTACTACATCTCTTGGGGATCTGAATGCGAGCGGGTCCAGATGCCTAGTACAGGACTATAATAAGGCAGTGGTAGAGGCACTGGACTGTATCACTCCTGTCCATGTTTTTCCCTCACTCTTCACCCTCAGTCACAGTGGTTTGATGGGACTTTGAGGGAGATGAGGAGAGAGGGCAAAGGATGGAAAACTGCTGGCAGAAATGTGGTCTCAACGACTACAGACTTAGATTGATGGCCCATTATTCAGACTATCAATCAGTTATCTTCCTTAAGAAGGCAGAATTCCTATCTGGGGAGATTACTGCTGCATGAAACCGACCAGCTCAGCTGTTTCTAACTGTGGACAGGCTCTGCAATCCAGCCTGTCTGCAAATCCAAAGAGCCTTGTCACAAGACAACTGTGACAGGTTTGCTTACTTCTTTGCAGATAGGTTGACAATATCAGATCAGAGATCTGCACAGCACATTCCAATGCGCACTGCGATGCTCAGTGGGAGGTCGCTGAGACTCAGTTTGGCTGGTTGGTTTTTGAACAGTCGGTGATTGTGGATGTCATGAAGAACATCCAGAGTATGTGGCTGACCTGCTGTAGTTTGGACCCAAGCACAACCTGACTCCTTATGAGTGCGTTGAGGTTATTGGCCCGGTTCTTGGAGAAATAGTCCAGTGCTTGTTAGAGACTGGTGAGTTCCATGACTCCTTGAAGGTGGTGGTGATTCCCCACTTCAGAAATCTCTCTCGATCCGGACTGTCTCGGCTAACTACAGACTGGTCTCTAACCTGCCCTTTGAGGATAAGGTTATTGAGAAGGTGGTCGCACTGCAGCTGGAGGATCAACTTACCATCCATGACATCTACGATCCTCTCCAGTCAGGATTCAGGAAGAGGCATATCACTGAGACTGTCCTTGTTCAGGTGTTCAATGATCCTCTGATAGTGAGAGATCGTAGGTTTTGTGCCATCTTTGTCCTCCTTGATCTCTCTGCAGATTGAACGTCGTGGATCATGACAAATTTCTTGAATGCCTGCGGGTGATCTGTGGAAGGTTAGGGACAGTCCTCAGACGGTTTCATTCATTTCTCATCGGCAGGTTTCAGAGAGTATCATCTGGAATCTTTTTTTTTTTTTTTTACCAGGAGAGACACACTAAGCTGAAAGCTTGTTTACAGGTGTGATCTGGGAGCACAAGGAAGTTCAGTAACTTGCTCAGATTTACACAGTATGCAAGTGGGGGCTGTGGGATTCAAACTTAGGTCTCCAGGTTTGCAGCTCAGAGCCTTAAATCACTGCACTATACTACCTCCTATTTTATTCCTCTGATGCTTTCTCCTTGCCATGTGGAGTTCCCCAGGGCTCTGTACTGTCATCTATGCTATTTGCGGTATATATGTTGCCATTTGGAGACATTGTGAGGCAGTATGGACTGAGTTTTCACTGCTATGCAGATAATACTTGGCTATACATGTCCTTTACACCAGATCAGGATTTTGCAGTCTTTGTGCTTAATAACAGCCTCTCCAAGATCCAGGAATGGATGAGTGCCAGCTGGTTAAAGCTGAATCCTGGCAAGACTGAGGTTTTGGTTGTGGACCCAGGCCATTGGGTAGAGGGGTCTTCAGCTGGATGAGCCACTGGGCTTGTGCTTGGTGGTTGCCAATTGGCTACCTCTGAACTGGTGTGAAGTCTGGGCATTTTCTTGATGAGGGTTTAATCTGAAATCTAGGTGTCCTTCATCATCAAGACCTCATTTTACCATCTGAGAAATATCGCCCAGATCAAAATCTGGTTCTGCCCAGTGACTTTCCGATCTTGGTCCATGCCTTTGTGACCTTTTGCCTTGATTATTGCAATGCCCTGTACCTTGGGCTATTGGGGGTAGATATTCACCTCTTGCAGCTGGTGCCAAAAGCTGCAGCCAAGTTGTTGACTGGGCTGTCTAAATCTAGTCATATCACACCTGTGTTGTGCAAACTGCACTGGCTGCCAGTTCAGTGGCAAATCACCTTCAAGGTCGGCTTGCTGACCTATAAAGCCCTACAGAAACAGGCACTGAGCTACCCACAAGATCTCCTTCATCCCTACTGCTCCCTCTGAGGGATTGCTTGGAGATTCCTAGGTTCACTTGGAGAACTCTGGGGCTCGAACTCTTGCTTTCTGGGTCCCTACCCTTGGAATCTCTACTTCATTGGGTTAGAGGGTGCTTGACTATGAAAAGCTTTAAAGCAGCTCTAAAAACTTATTTATTTTCACTGGTCTTTTAGTTGATTAATATTGAACTGTTTTTTAAACTGAGGAGTTTTATTGCTGAATTTTATTTGCTTTTAATCTTTGTAAAAACTCTTTGATACTTGTTGAATTGCACTTACTATAAATATTTATTACTATTATTAGCACATCCCTCCAAACTCAAGTGGCACACTGGGAGCCCACCCTAGTGTGCCCAAAAGTATATATACATTTTGTTCCCTGTTAAATGAAAAAAACTGTCCCTCCAATGTCGTTTTTACTTTTTTTAACTGAAAAAAACGGTCCCTCATCGTCTCCCCAATCTTCCCTCCCCATCCCACCCTCCCACTGAGCACCCACCTCCCCAACCCACTCCTTACCCATACTTACCTCCGGAAGTCAGGAGCACCCATTTTCTCTGGACCAGAACACGTCTGCACTCTTCAAAGCCAAACTACGAACTGAGGAGTCAAGGCAAGCACTGTATAATGGTACTCAACAGGAGTTTCAACTTAGGCTGATATCTAAGCTGTTTTTAGGAATGTTTTTATCAAATTTTAAACATGGGGTTCTTGGGACCCCACTTTATGAACACTGTTACTGTCATCTTGTTCATCGGACCCGGAAGGTGATTTCGCAGTCACTGCATGGAATCACCTTTCATGACTGATTAATGAAATGACAGTACCAGTGTTCATGAGGTCAGGTCCCAAAAGTCCATGTTGAAAATCTGTGCAAAATTGCAAACAATGACTGCACTATGAGTGTGCATTGCTCAGGTTCTGTGCACTCTCTTCACTTCACCACTTTTCATATTTTCACCCAGATTTTCAACATTGCCATTTTTTCACACCTCCTTATGAACAGTACAGCTGTCATTTTTCACATCCTGCCCAAAACATGTTTTCGCATCTGCGGTGCAGAATGGCTCGGTCACTGTGCAAAATCTACTTTTGGGATGGATTAACAAAATCAGAGTACAACTGTTCATGAGGGAGATCCCAGGAAAACCATGTTGGTAATCCGGTGAAAAATTTAAAAAATGGCTGACTTACTAGCGTGTGTTGCACAGTTTCTATGCATGGTGATAACATCCAGTTGTTCATGTTTTCACCACACATTTTCAACATTACCATTTTTCGCATCACCTCATAAATATTACAACTGTAATGTTTCAAATCCTGCCACAAATGATTTTCTGCACCTGTGATGCACAACGACATTATAGTTGCACAGAATTATATTTCAACAGGGATTTGTAAGTTTTCTGTATTGGGCACATGTGCTGAGGTGATGATAAGAAGGTTATGTAGAACATTTGGGGTGAAAATTATTTAAGATGGCACAGTTATGACTATTTGTTGTGATTTTGCTACTTCTGCTCATACTTTTATGTGTGGAAGCACAGGGCCGGTGACCTGCGCTTCCACAAGCTAGATACATATATGCATCTGTGGAGGGATGGGAGTGCAGCTCCCACTGTGACATATGGATACTTATATAATTGCATGCTTTTCCATTGAACAAGTATGCAAATTAAATGAAAAATCTTTGTTACTGCACCAGTTAGAGTTCCTGTCATGCTCTTGTTAGTATGGAAATATGAAGTTAGGGTGTACAATCATAATAGCACACCTACTCACAACACAGTTACACACATTGCTAACCTACAGAACTTTCACTGCAACAATTATTTATTTATTTGAGGAAAATCGGAATTACAGTCCTTTGAGTCAGAGACTCCTGTTCAAAGGCTCCACGTCATGATATAGTACATGGACATAACACACCGTGAGATACAAAGTGAAATTGAAACAACAACAAACAAGCATTTGTCAATGCCGAATGTTGATTGCATTGGTCCATTGAGCTCGCTCACTGGCCCTGTGTCTCACTGTTTCTCCTGGTGCTGCAGGCTGCTTTTCTGTACTGGGCTCCTGCCTGCATTGGCACGTTTTTCTGTCCACAAAGAAATCTGCAGCTGTCCAGACAGAGCTGCGTTGAGGTAGGTCACTCCCCCTCTCTCACTCGCTCATTCTGTTTCTGCTGGCATTGCAGGCTGCCCTTTTGTACTGGGCTCCCGCCACTGTTGGCGGCTTCTTCTGCCCACAAAGGAATCTGCAGCAGTCCTGACACAGGTCCGTTGAGCTAACTTACTCCCCCTCTCTCACTCATTCCATTTCTGCTGGCACTGCAGGCTAGCCTTTTGTGCTGGGCTCCTGTCTGTGTTACGGCCTTTTTCTGCCCACAAAGCAATTCTCAGCAGTCATGATAGAGGTCTGTTGAGTTTGCTCACTCCCCCTCTCTCACTCACTTGTTATGTTTCTCCCAGCGCTGCTGGCTGCCCTTTTGTACTGGGCTTCTGCCTGCGTTGGTACCTTTTTCTGTCCACAAAGAAATCTGCAGCTGTCCCAACAGAGCTCCGTTGAGGTCACTCTCTCCGCCTGTCTCACTCGCTCATTCTGTTTCTCCTGGTGCTACAGGCTGCTCTTTTGTACTGGACTTCTGCCTGCATAGGCATGTTTTGCTGCCCACAAAGAAATCTGCAGCTGTCCTGACAGAGCTCTGGTGAGGTCGCTCATGCCGACTGACTCACTCGCTCATTCTATTTCTCCTGGCGCTGCAGGATGCCATTTTGTAGTGGTTTCCTGCCTCTCTTGGTGCCTTTTTCTGCCCACAAAGAAATCTGTAGCAGTCCCAACACAGCTCCGTTGAGCTCGTTCACTCCACCTCTCTCACTCACTCGTTACATTTCCATCGGAGCTGCAGGCTGCCCTTTTGTACTGAGCTCCTGCTTGCATTGCCGCCTTCTTCTGGCCACAAAGAAATCTGCAGCAGTCACGATAGAGCTCCATTGAGCTCGTTCATTCACTCCCCCTCTCTCACTCGTTTGTTCTGTTTCTTCCATGCTGCAAGCTGCCCTTTTGTACTGGGCCCCTGCATGCATTGCTGCCTTTTTTTGCCCACAAAGAAATCTGCAGCAGTCCCAACAGAGCTCTGTTGAGTTCACTCACTCACTCCCCCTCCCTCACTCACTTGTTCTGTGTCTCCCGCTGCTGCAGGCTGCCCTTTTGTGCTGGGTTCTTGCCTGCATTGCCGGCTTTGTCTGCCCACAAAGGCATGTGCAGCAGTCCCGACACAGCTCCATTGAGGTCGCTCACTCTCCTTCTCTCAGTTGCTTCTTCCGTTTCTGCTGGGGCTGCAGGGTGGCCTTTTGTACTGGGCTCCTGCCTACATTGCTGCCTTTTCCTGCCCACTAAGAAATCCACAGCAGTCATGATAGACCTCCGTTGAGCTCGCTCACTCCCCCTCTCTCACTCAATCATTCTGTTTCTCCCAGTGCTGCAGGCTGCTCTTTTATACTGGGCTCCTGCCTGTGTTGGCACCTTCTCCTGCCCACAAAGAAATCTGCAGCTGTCCTGACAGAGCTCCGTTGAGGTCGCTCACTCCCCCTGTCTCACTTGCTCATTCTATTTTTCCTGGCACTGCAGGCTGCCCTTTTGTACTGGGCTTCTGCCTCTGTTGGCATTTTTTCTGCCCACAAAGAAATCTGCAGCAGTCCCGACAGAGCTCCATTGGACTCATTCACTCACCCTGTCTTACTCACTTGTTCCATTTCTGCTGGCACTGCAGGCTGCCCTTTTGTTCTGGGCTCCTGCCTGCATTGCTGCCCTTTTCTGCCCACAAAAGAAATCTGCAGCAGTCACAACACAGCTCCATTGAGCTCACTCACTCACTTCCCCTCTCTCACTTGTTCGTTCTGTTTCTCCTGCCGCTGCAGGTTGCCCTTTTGTACTGGGTCCCCTGTGTGCATTGCTACCTTCTTCCAACAAAGAAATATGCAGTAGTCCCAACAGAGCTCCATTGAGCTCACTCAGTCCCCCTTCCTCATTCGCTCATTCTGTGTCTCCTGCTGTTGCAGGCTGCCCTTTTGAACTGTGTTGCTGGCTTTTTCTGCCCACAAAGACATCTGCAGCAGTCCTGACACAGTTCTGTTGAGCTCGCTCACTCCCCCTCTCTCACTCGCTCATTCTGTTTCTGCCGGTGCTGCAGGCTGGCCTTTTGTACTGGGCTCCTGCCTGCATTGCTGCCTTTTCCTGCCCACAAAGAAATCTGCAGCATTCATGACAGACCTTCGTTGAGCTCGCTCACTCCCCATCTCTCACTCGCTCATTCGGTTTCTCCTAGCGCTTCAGGCTGCCCTTTTGTGCTAGGCTCCTGCCTGCATTGGCACCTTTTCCTGCCCACAAAGAAATCTGCAGCTGTCCCAACAGAGCTCTGTTGAGGTCACTCACTCTCCCTGTCTCACTCGCTCATTCTATTTCTCCTGGCACTGCAGGCTGCCCTTTTATACTGGGCTCCTGCCTCTGTTGGCATCTTTTTCTGCCCACAGAGAAACCTGCAGCAGTCCCGACAAAGCTCCATTGGCCTGACTCAGTCCCCCATCTCACTCGCTCATTCTGTGTCTGCCGGTGCTGCAGGCTGCCCTTCTGTACTGGGTTCCTGCCTGCATTGCCGCCCTTTTCTGCCCACAAAGAAATCCACAGCTGTCATGATAGAGCTCTGTTGAGCTCGCTCACTCCCCCTCTGTCACTCGCTTGTTCTGTTTCTTCCACCGCTGCAGGCTGCCCTTTTGTACTTAGCCCCTGCATGCATCACTCCCCCTCTCTCACTCATTCGTTCTGTTTCTCCCGCCGCTGCAGGCTGCCCTTTCATACTGGGCCCCTGCATGCATTGCTGCCCTTTTCTAACCACAAATAAATCTGCGGCAGTCCCAGAAGAGCTCCATTGAGCTCACTCACTCCCCCTCCCTCACTCACTCATTCTGTCTCTCCTGTTGCTGCAGGCTGCTCTTTTGTACTTGGTTCCTGCCTGCGTTGGCTGCTTTTTCTGCCCACAAAGACATCTGCAGCAGTCCCTACACAGCTCCGTTGAGCTCGCTCACTCCCCCTCTCTCACTCACTTATTCTGTTTCTGCCAGCGCTGCAGGCTGGCCTTTTGTACTGGTCTCCTGCCTGCATTGCTGCCTTTTCCTGCCCACAAAGAAATCCGCAGCAGTCATGATAGACCTCCATTGAGCTCGCTCACTCCCCCTCTCTTACTTGCTCATTCAGTTTCTCCCAGTGCTGCAGGCTGCCCTTTCATGCTGGACTCCTGCCTGCTTTGGCACCTTTTCCTGCCCACAAAGAAATCTACAGCTTTTCCAACAGGGCTCTGTTGAGGTCGTTCACTCCCCCTGTCTCACTCGCTCATTTTATTTCTCTGGGAGCTGCAGGCTGTCCTTTTGTACTGGGCTTCTACCTCTGTCGGCATCTTTTTCTGCCCACAAAGAAATCTGCAGCAGTCCCAAAAGAGCTCCATTGGCCTCACTCACTCCCCCCTCTCTCACTCGCTCATTCCGTTTCTTCTGCCGCTGCAGGCTGCCCTTTTGTACTTTGCCCCTGCATGCATTGCTGCCTTTTTCTGCCCACAAAGAAATCTGCAGCAGTCCCAACAGTGCCCGTTGAGCTCACTCACTCCCCCTCACCGCCGTTATGTGTCTATCAGCCTGCAGCCTGCTCTTTGTATTGGGCTCCTGCCTGATTAGCCTTTTCCCGCCCACAAAGAAACCGCAGCAGTCCCGACAGAGCTCAGCTGAGCTCGGTCACTCCCCTCCTCTCTCACTCACTTCATCCTCATCTGTCCCAGACACTGATTTCCAACAGTGACTGCGGTATTGTGCACCGGAAGTGCAAAAACACATTTCGTACAGGATGTGAAAAATGACAGCTGAACTGTTCATAAGGAGGTGTGGAAAAATGGAAATGTTGAAAATCTGGAGTCAAAATATTGCAAAGTTGTGAAGGTATGAGCGTGCGTGGAAACTGCGCACTGCAGACTCATAGCACACTCATTTTATGGACTTTTGTCACCACATTTTCAACATAAGCATTTTAGGACCTCTGCTAATGAACAGTGTCACTGTCATTTTCATAATGTGGCTTGAACACGGATTTCCCTTAGCGACCGTGCTATTCTGCGTCGGAAATGTGAAAACACATTTTGGATAGGATGTGAAAAATGACAGCTGTACTATTCATACGGCAGTGCAGAACAATGGCAATGTTGAAAATCTGGAGTGAAAATATTACAAATTCATGAACTTATGAGCATGCATACAAACTGCGCAATGCACACTCGTAAGACAGTCATTTTACGGAGTATCATCACCAAATTTTCAACATAGGCATTTTAGGACCTCTGCTTATGAACGGTGTCACTGTCATTTTTGTAATCTGTCCTGAACACTGATTTCCCACAGCCACCATGCTATTCTGTGCCTGAAGTGAGAAAACACATTTCGGCCAGGGTGTGAAAAATGACAGCTGTACTGTTCACAAGGAGGTGTAAAAAAATGCCAATGTTGAAAATCTGGGGTGAAAATATTGCAAAATTGCAAAGTTACGTGCGTGTGTAGCAACTGCACAATGCACGCTCCTAAACAGTCATTTTTATGTTTGCTTGCACGCATGTGCAAGAAACATAGTGCCATCATCCGAGATTTTGGAGGTGTATCACCTCCTCCTCCATTCAGTCAGTGTGCTGGTGCGTGCTTCTGTAGTTAATGTATTCTGGAGCTGTCTATGACAAGCTCCAAAATGCAGTGGCATACAGTTGAAAGGGGGAGCTACGCTTGAGTGAGCAACGATAAGATATCGCCTGCCATGCGCAGCTCCCCTCACACACACACACACACAAAGAAACTCCCCTCCCCAACACATATAGCCGACGGGGTGCCTAATCCCCGCCAGCTTGTGCCAAGCCCCCCAAATGCCAGCTAATAGCCGATGGGGGTGCCCAACTCCGCTGGCTTCAATGTCTCTCCCTCCCCTTACTATCACCGGCGGGGTGCCCAACCCCGCCAGCTTCACTCCCCAGTATTAAGGTGCCACGCTGGGGAGCCCACCCCAGCATGGCAACAAATGTCATGGCCGACGGGGTGCCCAATCCCCGTCGGCTGAACGCCCCCCATCTCTTGTGCCATGCTGGGAGCCCACCCCAGCGTGGCAAATGTCCCGTCGTCTAATTTTTTAACCTGGAAAATAAAACGGTCCCATGTAGTCTCCCAGCACACCCTCCCACAACCTGGCGACTCACCCACTGCGCACCTGCCTCCCACACACCCCCAACTCCCCTCACCCCATACTTACCTCCGGACCACGGCGCGACGATCTTCGGTGGACCAGGAACACGTCTGCACTCTTCAAAGCCGACCGCGAACTGAGGAAATGCCGGTAAGCTGTATAATGGGCTAGATAGGGGTTTCAACTTTATTGCATATCTCAGGCATTTTGGAATTTTGCAGTTTTCAATATGGCGTTTTTCGTAATCACTGTCATGACAGGGTTGGAGTCTAAGGGTGATTTGCAGTGACTGTGAAATCACCCTTCAGGCCTGAATAACACCATGACAGTGACATCATTCATGAGAAGGGGTCCCAAAACCCCATGTTGAAAATTTGGTGCAAAATTCCAAAAATGACTGTTTTACGAGCGTGCATTGCGCAGTTCCTACGCAGGCTCGTAAGTCGTGAATTTTCAATATTTTCACTCCAGATTTTCAACATTGCCATTTTACCACACCTTCTTATGAGTAGTACAGCTGTCATTTTTCACATCTCACCCAAAATGTGTTTCCGCCCATGTAGCGCACAATGGCGCAGTCGGTGTGTGAAATCAATGTACAGGACAAATTAAGAAAATTACAGTGACACTGTTCATGAGCAGAGGTCTTAAAATGGCTATGTTGAAAATTTGGTGAAAAAATTCCTAAAAATGACTGTTTTACGAGTGTGGTTGGCAGTTCCTCACTTCACGCGTAAGTTCGTGAACTTCTCAATATTTTCACTCCAGATTTTCAACATTGCCATTTTACCACACTTTCTTATGAGTAGTACAGCTGTCATTTTTCACATCTCACCCAAAACGTAGCTCTCATGTAGCTGACAGTGGCACAGTCGGTGTGCGAGATCAATGCTGGGACAAATTAAGAAAATCACAGTGACACTGTTCATGAGCTGAGGTGTTAAAATGGCTATGTTGAAAATTTGGTGAAAAAATTCCTAAAAATGACCCAAATGCACACCCCAATGCCTGTCACTCTCTGCAGGGTAGTGGTGGGGTTGGCTTCAGTTCAATACTTCACTGCCATTCCTATTACGCAGCTCTGTAACTTCTACACTACCACTGCCAATGCCAGCAAGCAAACATTTGGCATTGACAAATGCTTGTTTGGATTTTTCCACCAAATTTGCACATAGGCTTTTTGAGCCCACTTCATGAACACTGGCACTGTTGTTTAGTTAATTGTCCATACAAAGGTGATTCCACAGTGACCGCGAAATCATCTTTCGAAATTAATGCCATGACAGTGACAGAATTCATGAGGAGGGGTCCTTAAAACCCAATGCTGAAAATTTGGTGCCAAAATTCCAAAATGCCTGAGATATGCTTCAAAGTTGAAAAACCCTGTGTATTCCATTATACAGCTTACTGCCATTTACTCAGTTCGTGGTCGGCTTTGAAGAGTGCAGACGTGTTCCCGTCCACAAAGATCATCGCTACCAGACTCTGAGGTAAGTATGGGGTGAGGGGGTGGGGAGTCAGGGTGCGAGTGGGTGGGTGCGGTTGTGGAGGGGCAGGGAGACCGGCTTGAGGACCATTTCCTTCTTTGGCAGGGTAAAAAAAAATGACATTGCAGGACCGCTTTTCAATTTTACAGGGCATGGCATGGTGGGGTGGGTCCCAGCATGCCAATGGAGTCTTCTGTTTGGGGTACAGCCGACGGGATTGGGCACCCCTGTTGGCACACAAGAAAAGAAGGTGGGGGTGTTACATTATGCCAACAGGGATTGTGCACCCGCCGGCAGACAACATAGGAGTGAGTTAACCTTTATGGCACTGAAGTTGACGGGGAGGGACCCCATCGCAAACAAACATGGTGGGGGCACATGCTGCCGAGGATTGGGCACCCTCTCAGCGGGTGGGGGTTAATATTGTTTGTGAACGTATGCAAGCCTCCGCCACGCTCACAAACAATATCAGTGTTTCGAAATTCAGCCCTGCAATGACGGGTCACTCCCTCATTGCATAGAATGGCTGACGCTGCAATGACGAGGCGGCTACATTTTTACAAGTTGGTGGCACACTGGCTGAACTAGTGTCAGCAGTAGCAGCAGCACCATGCCATGGCACTGTGTGAAGCAGGCCCGGTCTTTACAGGCTGTGGAGGCATTGGCCACAACAGTGCTGTGCCTCCACAATCTGCTTCTGGAGAAAGCTGCCCACAATATGTTTCTTGTGCATGCACACAATCAACATGAAAAATGAGTATATACATTTTTGGTGGATTATATACAGTATATATGGGCAAATACAGGAGTTAAACAATTAGTGCATATAGAGAGGAGAAAAGTAGTTAAGCACAAAATACCAAATCTTGGTAACTCAGTAACATGCATTAAGAAAGAGGGCAGGGTGGAGTGATACTGTCAGGGGAGGTGTCTAGCCAGAAATCAATATAGTGGATAGAGTATGAGAAGGGGATAGATAGTAAGTGGAGAGGAAGAGAGAGGGGAAGCAGAAAGGTGGGAGAAAGCAGTATGGGGTCCATTGTAACAGAGAGGTGAAAGGTTGGAGTGGGGGATACTAAATGGGAGAACAAAGCAGTGCAGGCAGGACAGAATCAATTGTCAAGCTGAGTTGGTGTTAGAGCAGTTACAGGAGCATGAGGAGAGGAGGTGAGAGTGCGGGCAGGGATTTAAACTGTTCAACCTTTGTTTCCTGGGTAATGTGGGAGGGAAGGAAGTTCAACCAGGAGGGTGCTCGGTAGGAGAAAGCGGATTGACCAAGGGAGTTTTTTTTGTCATGGCAATTAGAGGGTAGGATTGAGAGAGTTCCTGGTGGTCCGGGTGGGAGAGCAGGTTGCAGGAGGGGGAGGAGGCTAGGGACAGCAAGTCCAGAAGATATTTTTCTTGCTAGGACTAGATTACAATAGATTATGTTACACACACTCATAATGGTCATCGCTTTTAAGTCAACTCATGTCACTAACACTTAGAAGAACACATTAGTGAGTTATATGAAATTACAACAGTACTGCAGACTTCCTATTCTTTCCTATTATACTGAGCGTTAGGAGAATTTATCTTAGCCCTTTTTTCCAGTTTGGTAATTTAGCTCTGAAATTGCTCAATTACAGTGTCATTTTCTACTATTGTACTTAATTCAGTTTCATCTGTAAACTAGTTCCAGGTCAGTATAGCACAGACTAAACCACGCATGATGAACTGCACAGTCAGTAGTGTATATGGTATGGGAGCGACAGGGGTATATGAGTGATACAACTATATTGCTACCCCCAGTTGCTCTGTACCAAATAGGAAGTGGATGTAACCACTGCCGGTCAGGTGCTCAGTAGAGCACCTGACCCAGCAGTAGAGGAGGGAAAAGACCAGGGTTTGAAACCCTGCTCAGGAAATGTTTTTTTTTACTTTCTGACTATGCGGCCATGACTAAGTACCACAGTCGGCTTTTTACCCCTACAGAGTTGAATATATTTATTCCAGGGTGTGTGGGGGGTGCCCCCACAAAACACAAACTGAAGTATCGGGTGTGCGGACAGCATTATGTGCAGCTGCTGCATTGCCACCTGCTGTTTGTCTTGCACAGGTGTGACGTGTGTGGTTTTGTCCACGACATCATGACCTATGTCCTGTGAACTTGCATATCCAAGCAGTCGATGCATGTTGCATGGTTGAGATATACTCACAGAGACCCATTCAGAATATTGTCCCCTGTTGCTGATAGTTGATTGCAACAAAAGCATGCTTTTCTAGAAGTTGAGGTACAATGTGCTACAGGACTCATCCCAAAAAGCTTTGATGGAGCCAAAAGGAAACTCTGCAGTCCGAACGTTTCTGACAGCTTAATCGTCCCCACAACACACACACAGTACAATGACCAGACATATTTGTCTGGGGAACCTAAAGATGCTAATAAACTAAACGAAAAAAAAAAAAATCCAAGCAGAGGTGGACAGAAAGGTATCCACTAATGGTAGTTCTGTTCTGACTCTGAGGATTGAGGTTTGAATAACTGGATGACTTGTGATCAAACTGCATTTTGGAACTATGAGTAATCTGTGTCTGCAAAGATGTCATTGTGGACATAATTTAATTCTACATTACTTTTAAAAAAATGTAGAAAGTGGACATGGTTGTCAGTGTTTTCTCTCCTTGTTTTATTTTGAAACAAGGCATTCAAATGATGATAAAACTCTATTTTTCAACAGCATAGAACTTTTAGGACTTTGCAGTCCTGTTTCCATATTTGTCCTGCCTGGATACAAAGTTTCTTATTTACAAAAGGTGGAATACAAGTGGTTTCAGACTGACATTGTAATATACACGCTAGATAAAAAGGTCCAGAAATATGCAAAGCAGTTGCACATGGTGCAACTGAGTTGCTCTGGCACAAGTGCGGACATGCGCTAAGGAGCCATATTCAGTGGGAGCCATTGCACAGCGCAAATTCCATTGCACAAATGCACAACTATAATGAATGCAGGCACAAGTGCAGGGGGCGTTCCCATGAATATCCAATGTAGTGGCATATTCAACCGTGAAACCATGGCACAAGTGCGGAGCAAATCGAAATTGCAACGAGCAGACTTATTCTTATAAATACAAGGCACAAGCACACAGACAGCACTTGCACCAGGTGAGAAGGAAAGAAAGAAAGAAAGAAAGAGAGAAAGAGAGAGAGACACACAGACCAAGGTAGACACAGAGAGAAAGGGACAGAGGTGGCATTTGGCATTTGAGAGGGAGAGAGGGGCAGAAAGAGTGGGAGAGAGAGACAGACAGACAGACACACTGCCAGGCAGTGCACCAGGGTGGCACACGGCCAGCAGCAGCCAACCACCCAGGAGGACACTGGACAGCAAGGGCCATGGATAGTGTGCCCTTCATGATGGAGGCCATAATGAGGGGTGTGAGAGGGCAGGAGGAACAGTGATGTAGTAGAAGAAGGCCCGCTAGCAGTATGCCTGACACAGGTGGTTCCATGCCTGCATCATCTTCGAGAACTACAGTGACATGGAGATCGTGGGCCAGTATTGCCTGAACAGGGCCATTCTGAGGCAGTTCTGTGAGCTGTGCAGTGAGGAGATGTAGACCCTGCTAGCCACAGGCACCTTCCAGAGACCAACAGGAGACACCACAAGCATGACCCAGTTGGCCACATCCCGCCTCCTCACACAGTTCCTCAATGCTCTGCTCCGCGTGCTTTGGAATTCATCTGTTTCCCCAGCACACAGGCGGAGCGTACAGCAATCATGCATGACTTCAACAGGGTGGCACGTATGCCTGGTGTGATTGGGGCCATTGACTGTACCCACATGGCCATCCACATGCCACCTGGCCCTGAGGGTGTGGGCCTACATTAACAGGAAGAGGAGCCCGAGTGTCAACTGCCAGGTGGTGCGTGATGCCATGGGAAGCATCACCAATGTCTGTGCCACACACCCCAGGAGTGCACATGATGCATTCATCTGGCACAGCTCTGCGCTGTGCCACAGGTTTGAACATAGGGACATCCCCATGGGCCACCTAGTGGGTGAGTGTGGCACGGACAAGAAGCGATGGGCAGAGCATACCTTGGGATGGGGGAGGGCAGGGTGTGCATGGTGGTGTGGGTGCCAGGGACAGGCAAGGGGCACAGCATAGAATAGCAGAGGGCTAACTATGTCATTATCCACACAGGGGACAGCACCTATTCACTGAGGCCCTGGCTGCTCACCTCCTACCGGCACCCGTCTTCCCCAGCAGAGGAACGCTACACGCCAGTACATGCAACATCATTGAGCTTGTCTTTGGCATGCTGAAAGCATGTTTCTGTTGCCTAGACAGGTCAGGTGGTGCCCTACAGTATAGCCCCTCAAAAACCTGTGTCGTATTCCTGGCCTGCTGCATACTGCACAACATTGCCATTGACCATGGGATAGCTGTCAAGGCTGATAAGGGCAATAGTAGTGGGGACGATGGAGGCAATGGGCCGGAGGGTGGTGGACGGCCACCCCCTAGGCAGAGGGATCCCTGGCTGCAACAGCAGGTGTGACAACACTGGGACACCATCACACAGGAGCACTATGGTGCACACAGGTAGGTAGTGTGATACACATGCATGGGCCACACAAACAGGTACAGCACACATGCAGTGTCATGCATGACAATGGGAAAGCACACATAGAGGCATGATGTAGAGGTAGGGGAGTCAGGGCCACACAACCAAACAGAACCACACACAGCAACACACACACACACACACACACACATACACACTCACACACACACACACACACACACACACACATGCACCCACACACCCAGGTGGTGGTATGTGGCATGGATAAGATGTATTGCACCGTGCACAGGCAGAGGCACAGCTGGTGCTAGACTGCTGTCATCACACTCACACCACATGGACCAGTGGCCGGGCAAGCATGAACAGTGGCAGCCTGTGGTGTGACACACAGGTGCCACACTAGTGGTGGGCACACACACACACTGCCCATGTGCACACAGGGCAGTAGCTGCTGACTGCAGGTGGGGCTGCCAACACATCAGGTCCACTGCATGGAACCATGGCCACCACAGCCATGGGGGCAACCACGCCTGGGCTGATCATCAGCTACAGGCTGTGCATCGGCCATGGGGGAGTGAGCAACAGCCCCCCAAGGGTCGAACCACAGAACCACAACTGTGACCATGTGGGGTTGTGCAGGCACCCAAACAGTTGAGCCCTGGGCATGCCTGGGATGCCCACATCAGAGCCAGGCGTCAACCGTGTTGGGGTAGCCCTACACCTGGTTCGCAGGGTGGACAGCACACTGCAGGGTGTCATCTGTGCCCGGCCATGCCCTGTGGCAGCCAGCAGTGCAAAGCCATCCATGATTGCAGTGACAATGCGATCCAGGGATGCAGTTGTGGCCTTCTGCATGCGCTGCATCCCTGTCAGGATCTGTGCAGTGCCCCTCTTCTGCTGCTCAGCTAACTGGCACACCTCCGCACACAGTGCATGGACCCAAGTGGCAAGCAGCACCTGTTGCTGAATGGGTGTGCTCACCCAGCGGGTCAGCATCCTGGGGCTCCTGGATGGGACGATGGTCCTCGTGTGGTGACCGACCATGCTGCACAGCTCCCCTCTCTGGTGGATGCTGCACAGTGGGGTCTGCAGGGGGAATGGGCATAGCAGGCGCACCAGCGGTGGACCCTGTGTCTGGCTGCCCGGTGGCACCTGCAGCCTGCTGCTGTCACCTGTCCGGCTGCTGTACACCACCAGCACCTGCACAGCTGCACCACCACCACCACCACCGCATGGCACAGCTGGGGCAGCGCACACCACTGCGCCCGCAGTGGTGGCAGGTAGTGTTCCACCACTGGCAGAGCACTGGGCATGCTGGCTGTGTCAGTGACAGCAGCAGCAAGGATATCTCACCCACAATGTTGCCCATGCTGTCCAGGATAATCATGCGATGTTGTCAAGTGTGGACCCCGCCAATCTGTGTTCTTGCGCTGAGGACACCAAGGCTGGCATCCTGCAAGAACACATCCAGGGCCTCATCTGATCCCAGGTCCAAGACATCTGCCTGCACTGTGGTGGTGAGCTGCAGGCTGTTGGGCACCCAGTTACCAGTGGAGGTGGACGGCTGGTCATCCGGGGCTGTTCCAGCATCCATGGCTGATGCCGCTGCCAGCGCCCCATCATCCACACGGAGGTGTGCTGGTGCTGCAAGAGAAAAAAGGTGTGTCAGTGCTGCAGTGCCCACATGTGCCCTCCCACACTACCACTGCATGTGTCCTGCAGCATGGCATGCACATGGCTGTGCACACATGTACAAGACATGCATGCCGGCTGCATGCACTCCAGCATGCCCATGTATGTACTCTCCATGCCACCAGCTATGTGTGGCTGACATACTTACCATGCAGTGATGGGCTGCCACCCATCTGGAGAATCCAGCTCCAGGCACATGCTTCACCATGCTGTGGTGCATGGTGGCTGCCATCAACTCCTGCACCGTCAGCATTGGCGCATCCACAGACCCCTCTCCAGTGGCATTCCAGGACACAAAGATGGCTGCCACCTTCTCCTTAATGCACCTCTTGTCTGTGCCAACCTTCTTTCGGCATTCCTGTGCTGACCGCTGGTGGCTGTCTTGCTGGTTGACGTATGCTGCCACCTCTACCCAGGCCCCAGCCCTGGCCTGTGGTGTGCCCATGGCACCACTCAATAGGGGCTCCCCTGTCGAGGTAGGCATCAAACAGGGCCTCTGACTCTGCTTTTTGGAAATTGGGCCTGCACTATGAGCAGGCCCAGGCTCTCACCCTCCTCACATTCTGACATTTCACTTCCTGTGGACATGGACAGCACAGTGTGTCAGTGGCAACATCTCCCTGTTCCATCCCACCCTGCTGTGCTGTCTGCTCCCAATGAGCTGCAGCAGCATGCACAACTTACCTCAAAAGATGCAATCGTCCATGGCCTGTGCTGCTATGTGGCTTTTTATAGTGCATCGTGATGCAAATGAGCTTTAGCGCAATGGTAATGACATGCTAATTCCCCAGTGCACCATGCATTGGCTGATGAGATCATTTGGATGTGGTTTCTGAATATTGCGATTTTGCTCTGTGTGCAATGAGGTTGCTTCAGAGCAAGTCACAGTGCAATGCACATGCATGTGCAGTGCGCAGGCCTGCAGTGCACGTGCGCCTTACGATATCATGGTGTCAATTGCACACTGTGTGCTGACAGCACGATGCAGGGGCATAGCGCATGATGTACCAGGCCTGCTATCGCGAACGTGCACACTGTGCAGAGGCAGGTGACCCCTGACCACTGGTGTGACCCCTGACCCCTGGGTCAGTCCCCTGATCCGGTGACCCCACCTAGCCACGCCCTTGCCGTGCATCTCTGGCACTGCGTGATGGGCAGACACAGTGCATGTTCCCTCACATCGTGCATCTGGCGTATGTCATGGACACGTGTGCCTACTGCCGCCATTTTGGTCACCGAGATCGCTGTGTAGCATGGTGCAGGGATGTGTCAGTAGATCCCAGAACTGGACACAGGTTGAACTCATCAACCTGTTAGCCTGTGTCCAGCCCCACACTCCTCAACTATTTGGCCAGGTGCTCCTGCAGCAGTCAAGGGTTGCAGAGTGGCAGGGGATTGCTGCCAGGCTGCAGCAAAGGACATGGGTGGCCAGGACGGGGGAACAGTGCCACCACCGGTACAGTGACCTGGTGAGGCAGGACGCAGAGCACCTGAGGAGACTTGAGGCATGCATCTGGCGAGGCTGTGCCACAGCCAGGTAAGTCAGCCATATTGCATGTGTTCCCTGGTGCTGTACTGTGGTGTTGGCTAGGCTGCCTGGCATGCCCTGCAGAGTGGTGCACTGTCATCATGCGCATCACAGAGTGGCATTGCCAGCCACTGCTTGCATTGCAATGCAGCCATGCAGGATGTGTTGGGTGGAGGCTCACCCTGTGCACGGGGTGGGAGTGGTGGACAGCTGCTGTGGATGTTTCCTGGTGTGTACCTGCCTTTGTTCCATTCCCAGGGCCTGAGAATCACTGGCAGGCACAGGCAGCAGCAGCAGCACAGCAGGTCATAGTGGGTCATGAAGGAGAAGCAGGAGTGGGACTAGTACCAGCAGGGCCACAGAGGGCAGGAGGCACTGTTATGGTCCTTCATACTGTACATGGGGGTGGCGGAGGCATGGGTGCAGGCAGGCCACCTGTGCCATGTGCCATGGCAGCTGTGTGTGTCGCACTGTGTGTGGTGCATGCCACTGTGGTGCATCCATTGGACACATGTGCCAGCTGTTGATGGGGTGTGTGCGAGCGCCCGGCTGCCACTGTCATTGCTATGGTGCTGCCGGTGCATTGTGCCATGTGACTGTCATTGCGCAGTCGGGTGGCCATTGTGTGGTGGAGACCACCTGTGTTCACTGTTGTGGTGTGCTGAGTTGCTGGCAGGTGTTGGCCCACCCCACTGTGGGTGGCCAGTACAGGCCCTCTAGGGATGTGTGTTCCCACTGCCCATTGCACACTGTGGGTGGGAAAGGTTCCTTGGGACATTGCACTGATCACCTGTCCTGTCCCTTGTCATAGGCATCAAGCAGAGGCGTTGGAGGCCCGTATACTGCAGGCTGTTCCAACAGCTCATCCTGATATCATCAACCACCATGGAGGCTGTCCTTCAGGTTTGGCGCCTGCAGCTGGAAGACCAGAGGTGGCAAGGACACCAAGGGGTGGCAGGTCTCGGCTGCTGTTAGTTTGGCCCCAGCATTCCCGTTACCCCTGCTGTACCTCCCCCATAGTCCCCCTTACCACTGTACAGTCCCTGTTCCCTGTCCCCGTCCCTCGCTTTCCTACCCTTTCCCACCCCCTTGTTCTTGTAAATAGTTGCATTCCTGAATATACTGTATATTTTTTGACTTACCTGCCTGTGTCAGTGTCTGCTTTGCAGGTGGCTTGAGGAGCCATGCTGCAGTGGCCCAGTGTCTGTCTGTGTGGTGTGCATGTGTCAGGGCACATGTTGTGCTTCTGTGGTTCACTGCTGTGTGCTGTGGTGTGTCCCACTGTGGTAGTGCCCTTCCCCTCGGTCAGTGGCTGTGCCTTGGGGTGCCCATGGAGCGGCTGTCAGGGTTGAGTGGCAGGTGTGTGCATGGTCGTGGCACATGGCCATGGTCTTTGGTCGGGTACTGGCTGCACACTGTGTTGGGACCCCTGCTTGGCATTGTACAGTCTGTCCCATGTGGTCTGCCATGCTATGTGCCTCCCAGCATGTTCAGTGCCTACTGTGTGGGCCACCTGTGTGCCTGTGCAGGGTGTGTGTGTGTGTGTGTGTGTGTGTGTGTGTGTGTGTGTATGCTGGGTGTGGCCTGCTGTGGTCTGGGAGGGTAGGGTGCACAGCCTTCAGCCTGTGGGGGGGCTCCCTTGGTGGCCCTCTGTTGGCCATTGGCACCTCTTATTGCCTGCTATCTGTGCCACTGTTGTATTTTAGGGAGGGTTGTCTGGGTGCCTGCATGCACCCTGCTGTGCCCTGCTGGTGGAGGCCTCTTGTGGCTTGTCACTGTGCTTCCCTGACTCTGTCCCTGGGTCTCTTCTCTATGCCATGCCCCCTCTGTTGCTCTGTGCTCTGCTCCCACAGTTGCACTCTAGCATCTCTTTCTGTGCCATGTTGCAGCCGTGTTTGCACCCATGGCACAGCTCTAAAAAATGTAAGCGGTGCAGCTCTTGTTGCTGCCCATGGTGCAACTGTGCCATATTCGGCCAGGTTTGCTGGCGCAGTTCAACCAGTGCAACCTCTGAATATGGCTCCTGTTGCACCATGAGCATCAGATTTGCACTGTGTCAGACTTGCTCCAGCCTTTGATGCATTTCTGAATACATGGGACAAAGTTTTTATATGCACAAAGGAGGGATCCATTTGGTTACAAAGTTTCTTGCATGCAGAGTTTCTTATATACAAATAGGAGTGCTTTTAACCTGCTAACACGTAATAGTGCAGCAGATGCACATGCTGTTACTGTGCAATCAATAACAGGTACAGATACTGTGTAAATGTTTAACACTGTTTTAAAAGCTGGCGTTGTAGGTGCATTCCTGATCTTTGTGGGGTAGTTTGTTTCATTTGTTTGCAGACCACCAGTATAAATTCATTTACCCATAAGGATTAGATATTTTAGGTAAGAGAAATCCAGTTTTCTACCTCCCTTAAATTGCATGCACATGCCTTGGCTACATCCTTTTCAATTTTAGATGATATATTGGGATCCCTGTAACATTTGTAAGTGGTAAGCTTTTGATTTTTCTAGTCTAAATTCTAGTGAGTCCCATTGTAGGTCTGTATGCATTGAGCAGTGATGTGTGTCGTATTTACATCCTAGTACAAATCTTGCTAGCCTATTGTATGTTCTATCAAGCATCTTCATATCCAAGTTGACAGTGTGCTGATATGCTAGGTGTCTTTTCTAGTATGGGTGATAAGAAATGTGTCGCTATTCTTTTCCTAGAGTCTTTGGGAATGAAGTAAGCCTTCCTTCTTAGAGCTCCCAGAAATCTGTTTTTTATGACTGTGTTGTTCATGTGTGTGTAAAATTTTAGTACATTGTCTATAATAAACCCAAGATATTTGTATTCCTTCACATTTGTTAATGTTTGCCGATCTAGTTGCCTAATGTTTAGGTTCAGATTGGATTTATTTCTTCCACTGTTGTTCCTGAATAGCATTGCCTGTTTTTTCTTTTTGTTTTGTTTTTTGGCACTTAGGATGTAAGAAGTCATTTTGATCAGTGATTTTAATGCAGTATGGGGAGCTGCCAGAGGTCTAAAACTGCAAACTGAATTCCAGTCATTAGGATGTACACAAATAGTAAATACTCCAAAATGTAAAAGTTCATACTCAGGCTATGGAAATGTCCTGGATCTGATCTTCAAGACTGAGGGAATTAAATTACTGACCACAAAGCAGGGCCACCAAATCAGGGACCACTGTTATTTAGAATTTAAATTGGAGTACACAAGTAAAATTGTAAATCCACAAAACATAAATTTGTAAGCTTTAAAATTTCAATAAAACCTCTTTTCAGCAACAATAGTAGGTAAGTAAACTGGGCATGTATAAATGTAATACCAGATGTGGATTTGGCTATAAGAGAGTTTATTAAAACTTTTGTGGAGATTTGTGATAGAAATGCCCTTTGAAAAATTGAAAGAGTGAGGTCAACACCACCAAATGGGTTGATGAGAAAATTAAAAAGCAGATAAGATGGAAGGATAGGATCTGGAAAAAGGCAAATCAATTGTTAAAAGAAGAAGATTGTGACTTATTTAAGAAAATAAGAAATAAGTATAAAATAATGATAAAAAAGATCAGAAAGAAGTATTATCAAAATAAAATAAATCGGACACAAAATCCTGCCCAGTATTGGAAGCTTATAAAGCAACAAGAAGGAAATAGTAAAACATAATTAAATGTTTCCCTAAAAGATAAAAGGGGAATGGAACAGTCAACTTATGAGGTAGCTAATAGTTTAAATCATTATTTTGTCATTTCCAGTCATAACAATAGACAAATCAGTAGATGATGCCAGTATTATTCAACAAAATGTAAATAAGGAATTACATTTTTGATAATAAGCTGTCTAAATTTATACTACTAAGGATCATACTACTAAGAAAGGGGAAGATGCTAGGAGGCTTTTAGCCCATATTTGCACCTATAGATTATTAACTATAGTAGTGAAAATTGAACCCGGATAGAATAAGATTGTCTAGGCATCGTTTAAATTCAGCTTTTGTTTTACTCACAATTAACTCAATGGGGAGTGTATTTGAGTAAAGTATTTTTTTCTAGGTACAGAATTAAACCTTTTCCTATTAAACTGTAATGGGTGGCCTCTGGTATAGTGAGGGTTATTTTTTAATTCAAAACCTAGTTCGGATATTAAATATGGGTCCTGAGTGAGATCAAACATAAAAATAAAATCTCTGAGACAATGAGTTTCCAGGGGCATTACATTAAGTTGCTGATGTCTATTTTCACAGGGCTTATTATACAAACCCGATATATGTTTAGTATATTTTCTCTGGACTTTTTCCAGTAATGATATTTCAGTTTTTTTTATATGGAGACCACAGTTGGAAGGTGTATTCTACGTGTAGTCTTACATAAGCCCTATGTAACCGCCCTGCAAATGGGGTTCCCAAAAGTCTTCCAGGAGCTTGCCTGAATGCTCCAAGTCTGGGCGGTGTTCGTGTCTGAGCTGTTTAAATGTGATTCCAAGTGAGTGCTATTTGAGCCTCCATGTACTGTCTCTTTAAGAGCTGTCTGCTTGCAGACTTAATTAGTTTGTGTGGTGGGACTGTGTATTTAATGCTTGAATCCCACCCAAGCTGCTGCCAATTCGCTCCATTTCTGCCATCTCTACTTGTGCAGAGGGAGCCTTGTTGAAAGATATAACTGTTTGCCAGAAATCATTTACAGTGACTGAGAAAATGTAATTTGTCTAACCTGTCTTTATTTCAGCACGAACTGTTTCAGTGTAGCTCTTTCATTTTGCCCTGAATTGCTGACATGGACCAATCAGGATGATAGGGAGGCCTTAAATGGAGCCTGTGGACGAATTGGAACTTGGACTCTCAATTTTGAACCAGCCACAAAGGGATTGTATGAACAGTGACTCTGGGATATGTAGTTTTGATCCTGGCACCTTTTTTCACCAACAGAGGGAGTCTTATTGTGAGTGACAGCTGAACCAACCAACAGAATGGTGTGGAACAAAGGAAATGCCCTGCTCTGTGACTGGAAAGATCAGATCAGTTTTGACAGTGAAGAGAGAAGGAGCTCTGTGCTTCTGCGGCATATAGTTTCGCATGAGAAATGCATGTGAGACCCTGAGGTTCGGCCTGCAGCCATTGTAAGTGCTAGTTCAGACTGAATCCAACTTATGAGGAGAAAGAAGGAAGTCTGAAAGGTAGAAACCAGGCTAACCCTGTAGAAGACTGGAGAAATTGCTGAATTGCGCTCGGTCTGTCAGGAACTGAAGCTGCTGTGTGTGCTCCCGGGTATTTTTCAGTAATTGTGATCAGGATCTAGTAGCAGCCTGCCTGGTATAGTACTTTCCTTTACATATGAATGTGTGTAGTGCTTGTGGGGAATCACTTTTCCAATCCCTGTGCTGTGTGCTGTGTGTTGAAGCTGGAAGCAACCCCAGCTTGTCTCGACTAAACTGCGTTGCTATCTACTGCAGTGGGGTCCAGTCACAAAGACCTTGTCTCCATGCCCTGTTGTTCTGGCAACCCAGAAGAACATCCACCATCTGGTTCTCAGCTTGGGTTTTGTGAGTACAAATCAGGGTATTCCCCTGCAGCCTGTTTTCAATTACAAGTGGGTCATCTAATTCTTGTTTTTCACTGCTTCATGGACTGAGCCATCTGGCTCCGGATTACAATTGGGTGTTGTGCATATTTTCTTCTACAGAGACCTGTCCATCTGCACCTGCCAGCCAACCCTGGGCAACGGACCTGGCTAGCACCCCTCCAACCTGGGTACGCAGAGTGTGACTTTTCAGACCCCTATGTGTGCACAGTACTGTGATTTAATTCTGCTAATTAACCTGATCTCCTCCTGTGTTTTATTCCCCAAATAAACCAGATTTGATGCTGTTAAACTTTAAACTGTCTGAAGTGTCAATACCTACATATCAAGCATTGTATTGGTTTGTGTACGTTGATTAACCTTATTTTATAAGGGGTCCACAGACATGAACCTCAGAATCAGTCTTGAGGGTAAGTGGTACTTTATGAATGAACAGTGTGTACATGTGGGGTATTGGGACTGTAACTTCTGTGCATTGTGTGAGCCACTGGAGGGAATAAAAGGGGGTCTCAGTGTCCCAGAGGGCTGTGACCAAGCTTGTCTAACCACTACAAACCCTGACCTCTGGGTGGAGGCAACCGCCATAGAACCTAGGCCCCCAACCTGTCAGTAGTCAAGCAGGAAGGGTAGTAGCTTGGATAGTACACCTGGGGGTTACACTATACAGTGGCAACATTACATTTTTATCCCTTGATCTGATATTTATTTTTATGGACCAAATTACATACTAACATACTAAAATGCCAGCAGAATAGGACTAACGGTCTTTCGAGTCTGCTCGATTGGTCAGCCTCCACCCTGAGTGCTGACCTTGCTGCCCCCCTCGCCTTCTCTGGCTTCTCCCTTCCCAGTTCTGGATATTCTTGCTGCATTGGATTTTGCTTCCAGAACCCTTCCCCTGTACCTGTCCTACCCCCTCTTGAACCCCTCCACTGTCTCTGCCTCCACCAGCCCCTAGGCAGTGCATTCCATGGCTCCACCACCCTCTCAGTGAAGTAGCACTTCCTCCTTTCTCCCTGAATCTTCCCCTCCAGCTTCCACCCATGCCCCTCTAGTGGCCCCCTCCTCCTTCCTTCAAGCACCCTGACTGTTCCTCCCTATTTACCCTCTTCATGTACCTGAAGACCTCTATCTGCGACCCCGTCCTCTTCCAATGTGTACATATTTAGCTCTTCGGCCTCCTCATAGGTCCTGTCCCCAAGCCCCAAATCATTTTGGTTGCCCTCCTCTGGACCCTCTCCAGGAGTTTAATGTCCCTCTTTAAGTGTGGCTCCAAAACTGCACGCAGTACTCAAGGTGTGGCCTCACCAAGCAGTTATACAGAGGGAGTATCACTTCTCTCCTCTGGAGGTGATCCCCCAGCGATGCATCCCAGCATCCTGTTGGCCTTGGCTGCTGCCTCCTACAAGTCTCCGAGTTGTTCATCTTGACATCCACCACCACCCCAGGTCCCTGTCAGCCATCGAGACTTGTAGCATGCCCCCTGGGTGTACACTTGGCCTGGGTTTCTGGCCCCCAGGTGGAGTACCTTGCATTTCTCTGCATTGAACCTCAGCTTCCACTTTCTAGACCATCTTTCCAGAGCCTCTAGGTCCCCCTGTAGGGCCACCCTTCCCTCCTCCCCATCCACCACCACCCCCAGTTTTGAGTCATCTGCAAAGAGAGTCATCTCACTCCTGATTCCTGTCCTTATGTCAGAGACATAGGCGTTGAACAGGAGGGGCCCAAGGACTGATCCCTGTGGGACCCCACTCAATGACCCTCCTTGGGGATGAGACTATCCTGCTAACTACACCCTCTGGGTCCGGGTCCTGGAGCCAATTGCCTATCCATCTGATCATCTGGTTCCCCACCCCCATTTCTCCCAGCTTATCCAACAGGCCCACGTGAGGAACAGAGTCAAATGCCTTCCTGAAGTCTAGAAAGAGGACATCCACTGGTCTACCCAGGTCCAAGGCACTCATCACCCAGTCATAGAACTCCACAAGGTTTGTCTGACACGATTTCCCCGGGATGAATCCATGCTGTCTATCGTCCAGGCACCCTGACTTTTCCAGGTCCCCCCCTAGCCTCTCCTTGACAATGCCCTCCATCACCTTGCCCACCACTGATGTCAGGCTGACAGGCCTGTAGTCTCTGCCACCTCCCTTGATCCCCCCTTGTGGATAGGCACTATATGCGCCACCTTCCAGTCCTGGGGCACACACCCTGTCCTCAGAGAGATGGTGAAAAGCTCTGCTAGGGTTACACCAGGACATCCACAAGTTCCTTCAGCACTCTGGGATGTAATTTATCCGGCCCCAGTGCTTTCTCCATCTTAAGGGAGCTGAGGGCTTCCCTCACCCTCTCTGCTGTGATTTCCACTTCCAGTACTTCTTCTCCCTGCTTAGCCCTCCCCTCCTGTCAGTGATGCCTCCCTCTCCCCAGACCCCCGATCGGTGGGGTCCCCTCCTCGGTATCTCTGTCTCCTCCATGTGATGCAGCACCCCATTTTCCTTGGTGAAAACTGAGGTGGAATACTCATTTAGTACCTCAGCCTGCTCCCTTGGGTCTTGTGCCCATCTCTCCCTGATTTAATCCTGCTAATCTGCCCCTTCCCCCTTCGTTTTCCCTAATGTATCTAAGAACCCCTTGTTCCTCTCCCTAATTTCCCTGGCCAGGTTCTGCTTCTTCCTTGCCTTGGCCGCCCTCACTACCCTAGTGGCCCTTCTAGCCATCAGCTCATACTCCCTTGATCCCTTTCCTCCTTGAGCACTTGAATTGCCTATAGGCTGCCTTCTTTCCCTCTCACCTCCTGGACCTCCCTGGTCCACCAGCAGAGGTTTTCGGACCCTCCGCATTTTAGTCTCTCTTGCACAGGTGCTGGTAGCATCTTGCACCCTCTCCTGATGATTTCCCACCTACTATCAAGCGTCCATGTCTGACCCAATCACATCCAATCTCTTTAAGGATCCTTCCCATTTCCTTAAATCCGCTCCCTGAAGTTAGTTACCTCCATCTTTGTGCAGCCTTCAGCCTCCTAGGTGCAGGCAGAACCAGGCCGTGGCATGGTCACTCCCTGCCAATGGGTCCCTTACCTCCAGGCCCCTAATCTGGTCACTGTCTGCCAGGACCACAGATTACATGGTTGGCTTTGTTAATGGCTTCATGTACCTATTTTGATTGTTCAAAATCTTCAGAGATGTATACTCCCAGATCTCTTTCCTCAGTGATTGTGCTTAGATTGCAATCACAGATGGAGTATTCTTTCAAGGTGTTATGACAACCAAGGTGCAAAACGTTACACTTGTTGCTGTTTATTTTCATGCCCGACTTTATTACCTATTTGAAAATTTTATTAACTTGGGTTTGTTCGATGGTACTGCAGGGGCCTCCTAATTTTACATCATCAGCATATTTTGTTGTGTGTGAAAGACAATTGTTATTTAAATCAGATATGAACATTTGAAATAAACAGGGGCCCAGTACAGAGCCTTGGAGGACACCACTACTAACCATACCTACTTCAGATAATTTTCCTGTTATTAGAACTCTCTGTGTTCGATTGCTGAGCCAGTTTTCAATTCAGCTTATGATATTTTTATTTATATTTGTTCTTTGTAGTTTGAATACTAAGGCTTTATGTGGCATATCATTGAAAACTTTACTAAAGTTGATGAATATGATGTCAAAGGTATTCTGCTATCTAGCTTGGAACTAACCTTTTGTAAAACACATAAGGTTAGTAAGAGAGACCTTCCATTTTAAACCTGTGTTGTTCAGGATCTAGTGTATCAAGATCTTGAGTAATATTATCCTTAATTAGCTTTCAAGCAGTTTACAAATAGATGAAGTGAGGCTGATGGGTCTATTATTCTCCCAGCTATTTTAGGGCAAATTCTATTTCCAAACCATCAAATCAAAGGAAGTGCAATGTCAAATTAATAAATTAAATCCACAAAGGCAATAGGTCCAGATCAAGCCGAAATAAAATTCTTAAAATATTCAACCGAACAAATAATCCCAACTTTAACTAGTTTTTTTAATGCAAGCCTACAGCAAAACATTTGTCTGTAATTCTAGAAAAAAACATAAAGGTTTTTCCAATCTTTAATGGGGGAGGGGGGTAAAAGAAAATCTAACAAATGATCACCAATAGCACTATTTTCTACCATCTCAAAGGTTTTCGAAAGACTAGTTTTAGTTTAGTTTAGTTTATTGTTCTAGGAATTACTACCTTTGAGCCAGAGGCTCTTTTACAAAGGTTCCACGTCAATTAGGTACAGTACAAAAGGTTACATAGATAACACAACAATTTGTGTTGTGTCAAGAGCAAGAAAACATATACAAATACATATCAAATCATTTGTGCAAAAGGACATGAGATATCAATAGTCACATTATTATTACAAGAAAGAGGTCATGCCAGATTAGGAGAAACAAATAGGGAAAAAGTCCAGAACAGAGAGGGTAAGTGAAAGGTGTGGGGAGCAGACAATAGCAGGAGAAAAGGTTTCCCAAACATGTCTTTGTCAAATAACGGAACAGGGTGGGTAGTGAGAAAATAGGAGGCTTAATCAGGGCAGTCACAGGAGCTGGAGGTGGCAAGGTGAGAGAACAGCCTTGATTTGAAAATACCTAGAGAGGTGGAGGCAGTAATATGAGTTCTGAGGGCATTTAGCCAGCTGGGGGCACGATAAGCAAATGATCTTTGTCCCTGAGAAGTCTGGCATCGGGGGACTTGGAGAGGCTGGTGTTCTGATCTTCTGGTAAAACGTGTGCTACGCTCGGGCATAACAGGTCTTGGATACAGGGTGGAGTGAGGCCCAGAGTGGATTTTTTTGCCATCAGGCAGGTAAGGTATACTTTATCCGGTTTGAGAGTTGCAACCAACCTGAGTCAGCATAGAGTTCACATGTGTGGGGTACGTTGATGTGCACCAGTGAGCAGCCGACAGGCCTTATTTAGGGATGTTGAAATGTGACTAAGTGCTGTAGTAGTGGCAGATCCATATATAACTAAGCCATAGTCAACAACTGAGATGATAGAGGATTGGATGGCAATCCTCAGTGCAGAATGGGTAAGGAGCTGTCGGTTCCGATATAGAATCCCAATTCACTGATTAATAGTTTTGCTGTACTATCAATGTGAATTGCAAAGGTTAGGCCTTGATCAAAGTTGATTCAGAGATATTTGAAAATTGGCACTTGTTCAAGGGTATTTCCCAGGTATGTATTAATGGTGAGTGGGACTTGCCATTTCTTGTTTTGCAGGTTAGAGAAGAGCATGGATTTAGTTTTTTTGTGATTTAGAACCAGCTTATGTTCAAGGAACCACATCTCAACTTTGGAAAAAGCATGCTGAAGGTTGAAGCGTAAGAGGTTCGGATCTTTATGAGTGGCAAGAATCATGGCATCATTGGCATAGAGGATTATTTGTTCAGGGCAGGATTTGGGAGGAGTTTAGGAAAAGGCTGAAAAGGAGGGGGCCCAGGATGGATCCCTGGGGAACTCCTGAGCGAACCAGTTTTGAGTCTGAGAGAACTCCAGCTACTTTTACTGATTGAGAGCGCTGAGCAAGGTAGTTTTTTACCCAGTCACCAGGACCCTGCAAGAACCCTAGGGATAGTAGTTGTTTGATAAGTAGTCCATGGTGTACTGTATCAAATGCCTTGGTTAAGTCAATGTAGACTGCTCCAGTTAGGTTTTCTTTGTCCATGGCATTGTGGATTGCTCCTGAGGATTCAAGTAGGGCAGTTGATGTGCTGTGCCCTTTCCTAAATCCATGCTGCTGAGTGCATAGGATGTTGTGCTTTTCCAGGAAGTCTGAAAGTTGGTCCCATACCAAGCATTCAAGGGCCTTAGAGAGGAGGTGAGTATTGATATCGGGCAATAGTTACCAGGCAGTGACTTATCACCACTTTTGTGCACGGAGTGACAACTGCAGCCTTCCATTTCCTAGGGAATTGGCTGTAGCAGAGGAGAGATTGAAAATTTTTGTGAGGGAGAGCAGTACTTCCTCCAGAGTGAGGACAAGTTTAAGGCCAATAGTGTAGCTGCTTGCTCAGGACTTAGAAATGGCCTTCTTTACATATTTATAGACTTCATGTGCCTTTAATAGTTTGAAATGGAAGGGTGGTTTGGTTGGAGAGGCAGTAGTAGAAGTAGAAATTGGAGGGTCAGCATCAGTGAAGAAATCAGATGAGAGGACACCACTAAGGTCCGTGAAGGTATCATTTAGGGTGTTTGCAATGATCTCTGGGTCTAATGTCATGGTTCCATCCACATTCATTATTGTAGGAGAGGATTTGGACTGCTGACCCATGATATTTCTTATGTTGTCCCAGAAGGATTTCCCTTCACCCCAGGAGTTGGAGAGGGCATTCTTGAAGTAGGAGCTCTTCATCAAGCGGATCTGTTTAGTACAGTGGTTGTGAGCCTGTTTATATTTTTGGATGTCTGACAGAGTGCCAGTAGCTCTTGCAGTGGCCAGAGGTGATCTCTACTTTTGAGTTGTGCCAATAGCTTCGCCGTGAGCCAGGGATTTGTGAGTGCTTTGATTTTGTGCTTTTTTGCTGGTGCATAGGTGTCACAAACAGTGTTGAAAGTAGTAATAAAGTAATCAAGGGCTAGGTCAACATCTTGAGTTTTGTAAATCAAGGACCAGTCTATCTCCCTAAGACAGATCTTGAGATGAGAAAGGTTGCCATAAGGTAGGACTCTGCTATAGATGATTTTTGGAGGCGGCTTACGAAACTTATTTGTCCAGGTACATATTATTGGAGAGTGATCACTGAGCGAGTCAGGGAGAACACTTACATTGGTTATACAGGTAGGGTGGCTGGTAAGGATCCAGTCAATGAGGGTGCTGGTCCCTGATTTGTAGTTTTTCCTGGTAGGGGAGTTTACCACTTGGGTTAAATTTGCTGCTCAAATATATGAAGTTTGTGCTCAAATATATGAATACCTTGAAACGTATAAACTGCTAACTGACAGCCAGGTGGGCTTCAGGACAGGGAGGTTGACGGACACCACTCTGGCAGACTTAATTGACACAGTAGCAAATGGGTTGGAGGTGAAGGAGTCTGTCAGCACGATGTTTGTTGATCTCTCAAAGGTCTTTGATTTGGCTAATTATAACATTCTGGTACAATGGCTGACAGTAGTTGGCATGTCTGAACAGGTTCAGACATGGATGCTATCATACCTAACAGAATGTATGTAACAGGTATGTATCAATGGAATTTTATTGGGTAGAGAGGGGACCAATAGGGGTGTGCCCCAGGGCTCGATCCTGGGCCCCCTTTTGTTTCTTATATATATATACTGTAAATCCACTCCCACAATTAATTGAAAGAGGCAATATCTATATTTATGCCAATGACATGGCTCTAATAGGAAGAGCTAAAGACAATGATAGTTTGCGGAGTGTCCTCCAGTCTGACTTTGATATCCTGCAGCACTGGCTCTTAAACTCCAAAATGGTGTTAAGTAAGAAAAAACCCAGGTAATGATATTTGACTCCAGACATAAAACTAATGTACAAAACATCAACCTGACCATATGCACTTTGGTGAAACAAAAATTGGAAACGGTATCATCCTATTAGTACCTCGGGGTGCTTATAGACAAAAAACATACTTTTAAAGAGCATGTTACCAGTGCTGTGGGAAAAGTAAATGTCAGATTGGATGTACTCAGAAGAAAAATATCAATACTGCCAAAAGAAACTAGGAAAAGGGTGGCTCAACAACTGCTCTTACCAGTATTAGAATACGGTAGTATAATTTATCAACATGCCACTAAGACTTTATTAAATAAATTGGACGAAACCTATTACAGAATGGGTAGATTTGTCCTAAAATACCACTACACTACCCACCACTGTAGTCTTTTGCAACACTAAACTGGGATTCTCTTGAAATCCGAAGAAAAAAGCATATGGGACTAAAAGAGTATGCAGAATTTGAAGGCCCAAATTTAGATAAAAGCAATAAAACACAAATTCCCCTAAAATATAACTTACAAGCCCTAAGACACAGATGTCTTATTATTCCATCTGAGAATAATGTTCATAGTAGGATGCAAAGATTCTACCTTCAAAAATTTGGAAGAGATAGCCCTAAATTCGAACTGCAAAATATAAGTTATTTCAAACAAAGTTTAGATACCATCTGGAAAGACAAATTAATTAATTTATTTATTTAAGTCTCAGATTTTCTGTTTTAATACAGGAACATGGTTATTTACGATGATCATGCATTGGTCCATCCCTAAAGCTTTGTCCTGCAGTAATTTCTATCTATAAACAACTGAGCTCTAATGGTGGGTGGGCAGGGAGTCAGGGGTGAGGATTTGTAATTGAGTACATTTGGTTCAACATTGTTGATATGTTATGTCTGACCTAAATCAAAGCATTGTTTAATGTGCATACGATTTGTTGGCGGGGTTGGGGATATAATAACACGTGGACCTTTTTGCTCCTAGTATACATTTTTTGCTTATTCAAATGTGTGTCAAAAGTCTGTTGTAACAAAATGTATGCACCTTTATGAAAATGTATGTAAACTTGGGTCAACATTGTAAAATAGGGCTTTACAGTCCTGAAAGTTACTTCCTGATAAAAAATATAGATTTGTACCTATCCATCTATCCATCTATCCATCTATCCATCTATTCATCTATCCATCCATCCATCCATCTATCTTTGAGTTAGCAAACCATTTCTGTAAGGTATTGAAATCTGATTGTAGGGTGAGTTCCTGGTCATTAATGGAGATTACTTTGCCTATTAAGACAGTGTCATCTGCATATAACTTTATGTCTGCATTGTTCATATGGGTGGGCAAGTCAATTATGTAGATTAGGAATAACAGGGGACCTAGAGTGGATCCATGTGATACCCCCCTTTTCAGAGGTAGTGGCACTGGAGTGCACCTTCCAGACATCTGTTGCTGTCAGTTGCATAGGGTATGATAGGAACCATGTCATGCTTCATGGGAGAATCCAATCTGATTTAACCTTTCCAATAGTATCTTCCAGTAGTATACATTCAATTAGCTCTGGAATGCTATGTTTACAGTTAATAGAGTGTTCTAACAGACATGCTGGTAAGGTTTGCTTTTGTTGTTTAATAACTTCTCCAGGACAGTGCTGGGGGTGTAGCAATTAACAAGTTAAAGAAAATCATGACTTGCATGAAGAAGAATGTCATAAACAGAAAAAGAGACAATGTAATGCCCCTCAGTAGTGCTTCAGTGGCCAGACCTCATCCCATATGTAGTGAAAAAACAAAGACAAGGCGCTGCGTCAGCATGTGGTGTAAAAGCAAAACAAAATAGTTATATTAAATGCACACTGAAAATAGAAAATAGACTTAAAAATCTACGTTTCGACCTTAGGTCTTCTTCAGGAAATATCTAAAAGAGAAAAAAAACAGTTAGTGTAGAGGAGAGGTAAAATGAGATATATATATATATATGGAGAAAGAAGAAGGGGGAGGCTAAGGGAGAAGAAGTGATAAATGGTAAGGTTAAGAGAGAATCTGTGAAACAAAAAGGTGATGATGGGAAAGATAAAACATAATGGGAGAGAAAGAGCTGGGGAAGTTCCCAGGTAGAGACTGATTAACAGGGCCTTGTAAGAAGGCTGAAAGGTGACAAATGTGTGAGAAGGAGAAAGAAATGGAGACATATGGTGAAGATGAAAAATAAATCAGTACAAAAACAAATTGACTTTAGGGAAAAAAGGGAGGCTGAAAGATGTTAGTGGAAAATAAGTCTATCATTTAAACCAGAGGGCTGCTAGGAGCCAAGGGATGATCAGCTTGGCTTCCATGTTTTTCTATGGTTAGGATCCCGGAAGCCCTGCTGAAGGACACAAACAGAAAGGTCATTGACATTGTGGTCCCTGGAGATAAAGTGGGATACAATGGGTTTAGCAGTTTCACCATTCCTGACCGCTCTGTAATGTTCCTAGAAGCGTCAGCAAGCGCCTACCAGTTTCTCCGATGTAAATAGCTGAACACCTCCTGCAAAGAATACAGTACACTACATTAGTGGAGGTGCATGAAAACTCCATATGTAGTGTTCCTTCTGGATTGATCCTATATCTGAGAAAAGATATTGGCACATCTGAGTAAGTTTGGAAGAGAGCAATCAAGCTGAAGAGGGCTTAAAGACTGGATGTAGACAGACTTATACAAAAATTAAACTGAAGTAGACTGCATCTCAACATGACATCTATGATCTACCACAACAGGAAGGGACCACTGTGGATCCAAGCATTCAAGAAGGGATCAGACTGGTTCATTTTATGCAGTAACAGGAACTCAAAATTACCTGTCAGAATCCAGACATGCTAGGAGGATTTGAGTGAATGGAAACATACCAAATACTATCTAAGCCCAAGAGTTTGTCAGCCTCACCCATGTCAATGACTGTGGCTGCCCAGCGCACTAGCCTAATTCCTGTGACCACTACTACCATCTATGCCTGGAATGCAGCTAGTAGGCATCAGTAATTGATAGCCAGTTATTAGTGCTGCTTGAAATTGTAATTTCCACTGATGCCAGAATTCCATCTGTGGTGCACTAGGCCTTTAACACAATCAGAATTTATGGAAAATGCAGAATTTTATTAACCTTTGGTGTGCCATGGACTGATATATCAGTGCAGAATTTCTGTATGTTCTAATTATATTGGCAACCTAAAGGTTAATTAATACACAATTCTACAGAAAATTGCAAAATTCCGTAGTTTCCGCAGCTTTTCTGCAGAACATGTTTTTTGGGATTTAATAAATGAAACTGTGCTTCACATTAAAAACACAGTTTACATTACAAAATGCAGTTTCACTTGGTGGAATTCCACATAAATCACTGAAATTTCACTTAGCATTTTGGAAGTGGAATTGTAACTCCACCAGAATTCCATCAATGGAATTCCACATTTTATGCAGCTCAGCCACTCATCAACTGTAGGATACATTTGGAGTTAAGAGGACCACAATGGAGCTGGGTATGCTTTTACTAGCTACACCAGTGAGTCTTTTTTAATTAAGTATTTTATCCCTCCTACATCCAACTGGCATCCATCCATCCTGACCCCTATGCCCTATACCCAGCCCCATCATACACCTCCGCTGGACTTAACTCGGCTCCCTAGCACCTTGGCTTGCCCCCCAGGGTGGGGCTTCAGGTGGGCTCTTCCTCTGATGGATACTTGGTCAGTACATAGGGAGCGAGTTCTGTGGTTGGTGGTGTGGGTCCTATGACATGGGATGATGTCCTCCTGCTGTGGTTGGACATGTTTCCAATTTCTCCCCTTCAAATAGTGAAGATACACATGCAGGGATATGCCCATGCACCATAGTGAATCCAGTTTCCTCCCATGCTGATCTGATGGTGACAGCTGCACCACCACATGTGGTCATCCAGATGGTGATAGTGCACAGTGGCCAGACACCCTCCTTCCCTGAGGTGGAGAGTGTCCACTGGGATGCTCCACTCACTTCCCCCTGTCTGGCCCTCTGATGACTTGGGCTTGTACCCAAATCTGGGTTGACAGCATAGCGAGCAGTAGCTCTACCACTGTGCTGGTGGGCTGGCCCTACTAGCCAATCTTTCAGCCATGCCCATGCCAGCAATTGTGTTAGCAGTCGTGATGTTCCAAAGTTTTACTTTGTCTGTAAAGTTTCAGCGAAGTTGTGGAATTCTGACTTTGTGAAACACATCATGCACTGACCAATTCACCATTACAAAATTCCTTTTTATAGGGCAAATGGCACTTTTTCAGGCAAAACCTTGGCAAAGTTGTATGTTCACTGGTGAAGCTTCATATCTCTACTTGAAAAGGTACCACATCACCTGCCGAAAATCTAGCAGTGTCGACACTTTGAACTTAGTGAACATGGCAGGCTTTGAGAATTAATTTGCAAAGTGAAGTTTGTATATCGTCTCACATCTCTAGTTAGCAGCCATACACACTAGCCAGTCTGCTGCATTGCTATTACTGCTACTAGCACCACCACTTTGACTCAGTGTAAACATTCCTCTCTCTCTCTCTCTCTCTCCCTGCATTTTTATGTGGCCTGATCGGTACCAGTGTGAGAAGTGCAGGTCAGTTGTACCAGTGCAGATTAGGCCACTTAAACAGGTTTTGTAGGTCACTCCATTGCTGTGCAGTGTGATCAGTGTTTTGCTCTGTTCGTGTCCCAATGCAGGTGTTTTTTGTTAGCATATAAACACACTGTTCTGCCTACCCAGTGCAGCCCCATGGCACCTTGTGTAAAAAAAAATATATATTTCACCTCTGTCAAAAGTGAAAATACAGTGATGACTAAAACCCCTGAATGGCAGGCCATGCAGAAAATTCAAGCTTCTTCCCTGCATGTTTAGTATCCTGCACCGAATTTTCTGCAAAGCTTGCCATTCATACTTGTCCCCACATCTCTGATGTTTTGTAAATATATTTGAGACTTGCCCAGCTCTCATATTGATGCTTGCACTTGCAGAGGGGCTGGTGAGTGGAGTATTCCTTACTGTGCAAAGTGTGGTGGCTAGTGTCTCCCAAACCCTTCCTGCTTGAAGTGCTACTGTGCTGGAGTATACACTACAGCTGTAACCCCCCACCCACCACCACGACCACCACCATCATCCGAAATGTGGCTGGCAAAGCAGGAAGTTCAGTCTGAAGCCCAGACTGGCCCTGCAATGACACACAGTGCTGACTGTGTAAATGGGAGTTTGAAGTGATGCAGATGGAGTGCTGCCAAAATAGAGGACAACTCTACACCCAAGGTAGTGTAAATGCACCTTCTCTTTCTTTCTCTCAGTATGTATCTCCCCCCCCCTTCCTCCTCTCTCCCTCCTCCCAGGTGGCAGTGGTGATCCAGCGAAGAGTGTACTCCAGCCCCTGGGACTCTGGTATTGGCCACTCTCCAGCCATTCCCTTATTGCAGCCAGTGTTATTGAGTTCTCTGTGTTTAGCACTGCATTACCACTCATGTGACCCTGGTACCGTAAATGGCAGTCTATTTCCCCATTGCTTCTGGTAAATACTTTGCATGACACATGGTAAATAATAT
Source organism: Neoceratodus forsteri (assembly GCA_016271365.2). NCBI lineage: Eukaryota > Metazoa > Chordata > Ceratodontiformes > Ceratodontidae > Neoceratodus > Neoceratodus forsteri. Next base: position 11,315,646 of record CM028138.1, read on the forward strand.
AGTTTATGCTTTTATAACACTCTGCATACAGAGGTTCATGAAACACTGTATTCTGAAGCAATAAGAAAGGATTGCTGTAAGCATCACCAAATAATGAGATCAACACAGAAGTCCAAAGTCCCATGCCTTCAATTACACAAATAGTAGATGGTTCCTGTAACAGGCTATTGATAAAGCAATGTATTTTCAGTCTGAGTCTTGTGTCTCCAGGAAACAAAGACTACATACAGTTAACTACTATAATTAATGTCTAACCTTCAACCCACCCCATGCTGGAGTAGAGACTCCAAGTGTTTGCTTGAGGGGGTGGAGAGGGTGGTGCAGCACCCTTCTGTCTGAATATTATTATTTCACAGTTAATATTTCCTTATCTTTGTCACTCATTCCACTCTGATAACTTGAATTTTAGTATTTTGAGTGTTTGCTGTGTCTAGGCATTGCATTTGGTCACAACAGGGGAGGTGGAAGAAATGTGGGTCCAATTACAAACCTGTAGAGCTAGAAAGGTGAGGTTAGGGGTGGTTTACAGACTGCCCAATCCAGATGAAGAAATAGACAAGGACCTGAGTTTGCAAATTGTGAAGGCCGCAGAGAAAGGTGAAGTGGTAACAGTGGGGACTTCAACCTGTCCCTGGTGAACTGGAGTGTACCGACCATGAGATGTGCCAGGAGTCAGAAAATTCTGGAAGCAATTCAGAATGGGTTACTGACTCAAGGTGCAACTGAACCCACCCGGAAAGAGGTAATCCTAGACCTGGTGTTCAGAAATGGAGAACATGTACAGGTTATAACAGTTAGGGAGTCACTGGGTGGAAGTGATCATCGCTCGGTGTGGTTCTGGATGGACTTGGGCAGGGAAAGTGTCCCCAGTAAGACCACAATCCTGGACTTTAGGAGGCAGACTTTACGAGAATGGGCAAGGTACCAAAAAGCACCTAGTGGAAAGAACAGCAACTATGGAGGTGGACCAAAATGAATTATTATTAAGGAAGTAGTAAAACCTGCAACAGAGGGTGTGCTAGATACAGGGGAAGAACTCAAAATCAAGGCACCAGTTGATTCAGCTCAGAGTAGTCCAGGCAGTGAGGAATAAGAGACTGGTCTATAGCAAATTCAAGAAGAACAAGAGGAGAACAGAGAAAATTCCTAGGGCTGGCAAGAGAGGCAGGAAAGGAGTTAGGAGAGCCAAGGCATAGGAGGAACTGCAATCAGCAGAGGTATTTGGAAGGGGAAGAAGACTTTCTTCTAATACATGATCAAGAAAAAAGACAAGATGGAGGGGATACTTATACTAAGACAAGGAAAAGGGTGGTGGAGGAGCATAGGGAGAAAGCAGAGTTAATGAACAAGTACTTTTGCTCTGTCTTCACTAAGGAGAAAGATGGACCAGTGCTGATGGGGAGGAAGGGACCAGAAGTGAGGAGGAGGACAGGTGAGGCAAGAGGAAAGAGTGATGAAAGGGTTGCTAGCAATGAAGATAGACAAATCACCAGACCAGGATGAAGTACACCCTAGGGTGCTGAGGGAACTGGCAGGGGAGCTTGTGGAGCCACCGGAGGAAGTTGTCAGTTGTTCACTGGAGTCAGGCATGGTACCACAGAGCTGGAGAATGACACATGGTGCCACTCCACAAGAGCAGTCCCAGGGACAATCCAGGGAACTACAAACCGGTCAGTCTCTGTCCAATAGTGTTCAAGCTCATGGAGACCATACTTAGGAATAATTGATAGAGTGTCTAGATTAACACGGTCTCCGGATGCAAGACAGCATGGACTTATTGGAGGGAGGTCTTGTCAAATGATTCTGGCCAACTTCTTTGACTGGGTAACAAAACAGTGGACAGAAGTCAAGCAGTGGGCATCCTCTGCCTGGATTTCAGCAAGGCCTTTGACTCTGTACCCACTGGAGGCTGATCAAAAGTAGGTGGACCTCAGTGTCAGAAAATGGATGGTTAGAGGGTGGAAAACTGGCTACAGAACATGACCCAAAGGTGATGGTGGGAGGAGAGTTGTCTAGCACCAGGAGATCACAAGTGGCATCCCGTAGAGCTCGGTGATAAGGCCGGTGCTATTAAATGTTTTCATAACTGATACTGGGGATGGTATCAAGGGCAAAATGTGTCTGTTCACAGATGACACCAAGCTCTGTGGGAGGGTGGACTCAGCCGAAGGGATACAGGACCTTAAAGAGGACCTAAGAAGACTTGAAAGGTGGTCCAGGATCTGGCAACTGAGCTTCAATGCCAAGAAGTGCAAGGTTATGCACATTGGAACCAAAACATAGTACTCCCTGGGAGGGGTCCTGGTATCTTCTGCAGAGGAGGAAAAAGCTCAAGGAGTGAGGATAACTAGTGATCTGAAGCATTCTACTCAGTGCAAGAAGACAGCGGCAGGGGCAAGCAAGATGTTGGGGTGCATAGCCAGGGGGGTCAGCAGTAGGTGACAGGAGGTAGTACTGCCCTTGTACAAGTCACTAGTGAGGCAGTATCTGGAGTATGCAGTGCAGTTCTTGCACCCTCACCTCAAAAAGGATATTAGTCCAAGGAAGACGGGCCAGAGGAGGGCTACGAAGTTGACTGGGAGCAGCAGGGTAAATTATACAAGGAGAGACTGAAGGCACTAAACATGTACTCTCTGGAAGACAGAAGGGTGAGGGAAGACATAATTGAGACCTTTTAAGAACTTGAAAGGGATTAATAGGGTGAGCAAGGAGGGTCTCTTCAGGCTAAGTTGCAGCAAAACCATGAGAGGCACAGCCTTAAGTTGGGGGGAGGTGTTTAGGAGGAAGGTTGGAGACACTTCCTCACAGAAAGAGCAGTGACCAAATGGAATGCACTGTCAAAAGAGGTGATCTCATTGAGGATGATGGGTAGTTTCAAAGAGGCTGGGATAGATATAGGTGGAGGATAAAGGTGATGGGAGGCGAGGAGGAAAGGGATGGAATGGTTTGGGAGGGGGAAGCAGGGACAACAGCCAGAGCTGTGAACCTTGCACAGCAAGCAGACTAGAGAGACCAAAAGGCCTAATTCTGCTGGCTTCTTATGTTTGTGTGGCTATGGAGTGACTCATTACTGCAATAACTGTCTAATGCGTGTACTAGCATTATTGAATGGCATGCCATTCTGGCCTTTCTACAGGTGTGGACAAGTGTGGGCTGAGTATGTGCCCAATGCATGTACCTGCATTAGAGAATGACATGCCCTGCACACCTGTCTGCAGGTATGGATGTGTGTGAGCCGGGTACATGCCTGATGCATGTACCACCATTAATGAATAGTATGCCTTGCATTCCTGTCTGTGGATGTGGACATGTGTGGGCCTGGTACATGCCTGATGTGTGTGTCCATATTAGTGAATGGTATGCCCTACATTCCTGTCTGCAGGTATGGACATGTGTGGGACAGGTGCATGCCTGATGCATGTACCAGCATTAGTGAATTTCATGCCCTGCATGCTTGTCTGTGGGTGTGGTCCTGTGTGGGCCAGGTGTCTGCCTGATGTGTGTATCCAAATTAGTGAATTTTATACCTTGCCTGCCTTTGTTAGGGTGGGGACATGTGTGGCCAGGTACATGCCTGATGTGTATCCACATTAGTAAATGGCATGTCCATGCATGCCTGCCTGCCTGTGGGTGTGGGCGGTGTGGGCGGGTGTGTGCTGATGTGTGTACCCACATTAGTGAATGGTATGCCCTGCACACCTGTCTGTGGGTGTGAATGTGTGTGGGCTGGGTACATGCCTGATAGTGTGTACCCACATTAGTGAATGGAATGCCCTGCACACCTGTCTGCTGGTATGGATTGTGTGGGCCATGCATGTGCTCGTTGCTTGTACCAGCATTAATGACTGGCATGCTATTCTGGTCTTTCTGAAGGTATAGATGAGTGCTGGCTGAGTACGTGTCCGATGCATGTACCCGCGTTAGTGAATGGCATGCCTTGCACACCTGTCTGCAGGTATAGATGAGTGTGGGCTGGGAACATGCCTGATGCATGTACCTACATTAGTAAACAGCATACCCTGCACACCTATCTGCAGGTATGGACATGTGTGCACCGAGTATATGCCTGATGCGTGTACATGGCCCACAGTCATGCATAGGCCCCACTACGGAAAACTGAAATGTTGCAACATGTATCACTGGAGGTCAGGAAAGAAGAGACATAACAGAATTTTTCAATTTTATGAAAGGGTTCCACAGGTTGTACACAGTGTATTCACCAGAGGGATGTGCTCAATCCAGAGAGAAGAGGTAACAAGGACATTAGAAAGTGTTACTTCACACAAAGTCGCTGGTTGGGTGGGAATTACTTCCAGTCGAGGTTGTGGAGGCAAAGACAACAGCAGAATTCATGATTCAAGAGGAGGAACCTGATCAAGAGGTCATCAGATGGGAAGTGGGGACTGGAAAGGTTGATGGGAGGAGGGCGAAGATGAGACTAAGTAAGTAGAGAATCTTGAGAAAGACAAGATTCACTGTTCAAGTATTTTTCTGGTGTGACTTTCTGATATTTTAAATGTTTGAGAAGTCGTGACTATTCCCAAAATGGAATGTACTATGATACCATGATAATTCGGGGTGGGGGCTGCTTATGTGCCTAGGTAGTTGCGGTTTCCTCATTAATTGCATTTCTGTCTTTGGCAGAGGAGAACATTGGTTTCAGAGCAAGAAACAGCAGTCTAGAACTACAGATTTTTACTGATAAATCACTTCTATCTCAGCAGGAGTCAGTACCTGTTTGGATTAAGCAAACAGATGCTTTATTAGAAGAAGAGGTCTCATTTAAGTAAAAAAAAAAGAAGAAAGTCACTGTGTGTTTCTCTGAGGAAGCTTAGTTTACTGAGTCAGAGCAGAGGGTGAATCTAATTGCGGGTGTGGCTTAGAAGCTTAGGAGTACAAAAGCAGGTGTCTCCAATTGCAGCTTCCTGCTGTCTTTGGCAGAGGAGAACTTTGGTTTCAGAGCAAGAAACAGCAGTCGAGAACTACAGATTTTTTACTAATTGACCTCCTTCCCACCCCTCCACCCTCTCACTCAAAGCCAGTTCTAGTTTTATAGCCACTGGATCTGACTGACAACAGGAACTTCCTGTTTGGCAGTAGGAAGGGAAGGATCACTAAGACACATTAGTTTCATCAACCTTGAAGGAACCTAAAAAATAACTCTTTCTCCCCCCAAGGCTGCCGGAGGTTTGAATCCAAGCATGGAAGAAGGAGAATACTGAAGACTATAGGAAGTTCCTGTCCCAGAACAGGAAGGGAAAGAGTTGTAAGGGCACATAGGCAGTAGGAAAGTAAGTGTAAAAAATACATAGAGGGAGGAGACAGTAAGCTTATAAAGCAACAGGAGGCAGGGACACAAAATAAGTCAAGATGGGAGTGGTGCAGTGCAATGGCTATGGGGCAGCAGTGTTCCGGAGACATTCTGGAAGCTGCGATGCTGCCTGTTTGCAGGCACCTCTCTGGTCTGAGGGGAGGAGGTTGCCCGTCTCCATGCTGACCTGAGCTAGAGATTAGTGAAACCTCTTCCCCACCCAGGGGACCACTAGGGCCACCACCGTTACCTCAGGAGGTTGCAAGAAAGGCGGTTGGACCACGGGTGGGCTCAGGGAGGGAGAGGTGATGGAACAGAGTGCATCCTCCAGTTGTACTCTCCACACTATATGCTGTTCTGGCAAACAGTGGTTCCTCTATGGAGGCACCTGCAGTGGAGACCAAGAAGGATGCTGGGAACCTCCACAAGGAAGACCCACAGAAAGGTGGCACAAGACCCCACAGGGAAGGAAACAACTCCTGGTGGGGACTTGATCATTAGGGGTTAGAAATGGGAGGAAGGGGATAGGGAGGTAAGGTGGCTGCCTGGCACCACGCTAGGAGGGACAGGGAACAAATCCTCAGGATCACAGGAGCAGCTGCATGAGGAGGGAGCTGGATGTTATTGTCCACCTAGGGACAAATGACCTGGCTGTGAATGGGATCAGAGCAGTGCAAGAGGAGTTTGTGGAGCTGGGGAGGGGCCTTAGACAAGTAGCATGTACGTAACCTTCTTGGAGGTGCTGCCTGTCTATGGCAAGGATGATGCTAGGGTATTCCGCACCATGAGATTCAATGAATGGTTGAAAAACTGGTGTGGAGCTCAGGGTTTTGGCTTCATTGGGGACTGGGGAGCCACCTGGAGGATGCAGGCTTATACTGGTGTGATTGTCTGCATCTGTCCCGGAGAGCCAGGATCCTAGTGACAGGTTTAAATGCTTCATTGACAAGCATTTAAAACTAGCCAAGGGAGGCACTGAGAAGGAGCAGGAAATCCAGCCTCCTGACAAAACACAGTAGCTGAGAGGTAAACACCAAGGTAGAGAAGTCAGTGAGAGAGCAGGACAGGGATAAATGCAGAAAAGGCAGTAAGGACAGGGATGAGGATAAAGGGTAAGGCCATAAAAAATAAATGGAAGGTGATGAGTACCAATGCCCAGTCTGTGCAACAAACTCCTGAACTAGGGTCCTTGATGGAAGAGGATGCCTGGATATTGTGGCAGTCACTGAAACATGGTACACAGAGAACCATGACTGGGATATCAACATACCAGGATACACAGTCTACAGGAGGGACAGGGTGGGTAAAAGAGGAGGAGGAGTAGCTCTCTATATAGGGAAGAGATTAAAGCAACAGAACTAAAGAGTAAACAAAAAGTTTATGAGTCACTATGGGTCACCCTGGAGACAGGAAATGGCACCATAATCTGTATGGGGTTGTGTACAGACCCTCATCTCAGGGAGGAAATGGACAATGAAATGATAGAAGGCATCCTTAAAATGGCAGAAAAAGTAGAGATATTGTTGATGGGGGACCTGAATATGTCAGATGTTAACTGAAGTACTTTTGCTGCAGGCACATCAAAACAGGGTAATTCTTGATGCCCTACATGGGGCATGCCTCAGACAGCTAGTGTTGGAACCCACTTAGGAGGGAGCATCTTAGACCTGGTACTCTCAAATGGGGAAGGAGAAAGGATCTCAGATTTAGAAGTGGGTAGCCATCTGGGAACAAGTGACTACCAAACAATGTGGTTTACAATAAACACAGCCATAGAGTCAAGCCATTCAAAAACAAGAGTATTGGACTTTAGGAAGGCTGACTTTGGGAAAATGAGAGAGTGCCTCAGAAAAGCACTAGCAAACAGGCAAGAAGAAGGAGTGGAGGAATAATCAAAACAGCCATCACAGAGGCAACAAGCCTTTGTGTGAAGCAAATCAACAAAACGAAACAAAGGAAAAAAACACTAGGGTTCTCAATAGAGGTGGCAGGGACGGGTAAGGAGAAAAGGATTGCATTCAGGAAATATAAGGAAGCACAGAAGGAGCAGAACAGAGAACTTTATCAGTTAAAGCAGAAGGAGGAAGGGAAGGCAGTCAGAATAGCAAAGGCACAAACTGAGGAAAAGATAGCCAACTCTGTTAAGAAGGGAGATAAAACCTTTATAAATACATTGAGAGCCGAAGAAAGACCAAGGGAGGGATACAGAGACTTAATAAAGGGGAGGGAATGTGGGCAGAGGGTGACAGTGAAAAGCAGGGATACTGAATGAATATTTCTGCTCAGTATTCACAATGGAAGAGGAGGGGAGGTACCTAAATCAAACAAGAGAGAACTCTGAATAGGGGGTCAATACCAGTCCATTCACAGAAGAAAGGGTTTTGAAAGAACTCTTGAAACTGAGGGTGGACAAAGCAATGGGGCCTGATGGGATTCACCCAGAAATTCTAAAAGAACTAAGGGTAGAACTAGTAACACCACTGACTACTCTCTTTAACAAATCATGGGAGGTTGGGGTGGTACCTGAGCACTGGAGGAGGGCAAATGCGATTCCACTTCACCAAACTGGGAGCAGGGCAGAGGCAGAAAACTACAGACCAGTTAGTTTGACTTCAGTGGTAGGGAAAATGATGGAATCACTTCTGAAGGAAAGAATTGTTGAGTACCTAGTGGCCAGTGGGGTACAGGACCCAAGGCAGCATGGTTTCACAGCAGGAAGATCATGTCAGACAAACCTAGTAGATTTCTTTGACTGGGTGACCAAAATAGTAGACCAAGGAGGGGCTGTGGATATGGCCTACCTAGATTTTAGCAAGACATTTGATACAGTCTCACACAAATGATTATTATACAAGTTAGCCAGCCTTGGAGTGGGTCCCAAGGTGGTAGCCTGGATAAAAACTGGCTGGACAACAGGGCATGAAAGGGTAATAGTAAACAGAGTCCACAGTGAAGAAAGGAGGGTAACTAGTAGGAAACACGCAGGGTTTGGTACTGGGACGGTCCTCATTAATGTCTTCATAAGTGACATTGGAGAGCACCTGGAAGGAAAGGCATGTCTCTTTGCAGATGACACAAAGATCTGCAACAGGGTTGATACACAAGGTGGAGTGGAAAGAATGAAAAGAGACTTGGCAAGGTTGGAGGAATGGTCAAATATGTGGCTGCTTAGATTCAATGCAAAGAAGTGCAAGGTAATGCATCTGGGAAACAAAACCCAGGGAAGAGTACACAATGGGGGTGAGTTAATAACAACAACAAAATCGAAAGAAACCTATGAGTAAATATATCAGATGATCTAAGGTGGGCAAGCAATGTGAAAAGGCAGTAGGGAGGACTGGGGATACTGGGATGCATATGGAGAGGTATCAACAGCTGAAAACAAGAAGTTGTTATCCCTCTGTACAGACAGTTAGTGAGACCCATCTGGAGTACTGCATGTAATTCTGGAGACCCCATCTCCATAAAGACATAGACAGAGTGGAGGCTGTTCAGAGGAGGCAGCAAAATGGTGCAGGGTCTGCACCAGAAGACATCTGAGGAGAGACTAAAGCAGCTTAATATGTATACCCTCTAAAGCAGCTTAATATGCATACCCTTGAGGAAAGGAGGAGAAGGGGACATGATAGAAACTTTCAAATATCTCAAGGAATTAACAAAGTACAAGACAGTAGTATCTTTTAGAAGAAGAGGTGTGCAAGAACAAGGGGCACAATTTGAAGATAGAGGGAGAACGGCTCAGAGATAATGTTAGAAAGTCGTTTCACAGAGAGAGTTGTGGATGCATGGAACAGCCTTCTTGAGGAGGTTGTTGAGTCAGGAAGAGTGGGAGGATTCAAGAATGCATGAGACAGGCATAAGGCAATTCTAGTTGGGGGACAGGAGGAAGTAAGCTGTTGATTAACTAGAATCTGCAGCTTATCCATCAGGTAGGGAAATGGGCAGATTAGGTGGGCAAAGCGGTCTTTATCTGCTGTCAAATTCTATGTTTCTATTATTCCTGGTGTTAGGTGACGCTGTCCTGTAGATATGACTTGCCACTTACTGCACCATGCTAATCATTACACATGAAATAGCTGCAGTAAAGGGTTTGTGCTGCTTTCCGTACCATCATGCTTTTTATAACGTACGGCTGCACTGTATCAGATCTTCCGTATATGCTATTCCCAACATTTTCATAAAGGCAACAGTTCTTTGTCTGATCACTTGACCTTCGTTTTGTTTTTCACTTCCTCGTTAATTATCAACAGGCTGAGTGAATTACTGTGAGAATGTATCAGACTGCTGAACAGAAGGGCATATGTTTAGACTGCAGATCCTACCATATTTTGTTTCCAATTTAGTTATTTCTTCAAAATTTGTGATGTGGCAGTCTGACCAAGGAAATGAAACCCACCATGTGCATGTACAAGATAAGGCACAAGTGTTAAACATGGTAAGTTAGAAGTGCTGGTGGGACTGCCTGCTTGAAACCCTTTATATTTTGCAGAGCCAGGCACCCTGTTTATGGGACTGGACTTCGCCTTCACTGTTTGTTTTAGCTTGGCAGTCACCCAAGAAATGCTGATAGTGAGACGGTTTGCCAACCCAAAACTGATACAAGATAGTGAGATCAGTCAACCAGGAAAAATGTCATGTCAGACTCATGGGCAGCTAAGCAGGCAGTGTCATTAACAGGAAAGAAGCCAGTATAAATAGTACTGTGGATTTGGATCAAGGTTCTAGCAGTATCATGTAGGTGACTAGCCATGCCAACATGTCACATACACCACAGAAATGAACATTATATATGGGGCAGGGTATATCTCATATTTTTAGTGCAGTTCTCTGTATTACTGTAGTTCCCATAAACAGTAGCATGGTATACAAGACAGCACCACACTTGCAACACTGTCTAGGAATTATTCCCTTGGGATTTTCCTGTACCTCCTACAGTCACTCTAAATCCTATCAGAGAGGATCCTTGCAGGGCTGTGTAAAATGTGTTTCTGTAGAATTTTCATGAAATGTAGATTTTGCAAAATTCCCCAGAAGTTTGTGAAACTATAATATTTTGAGAATGTCTTTATTTGGCTCTAACTCAACTGTTTTGAAAGCTAGACTCGTGACCACTGGCATGTTTATATTGTTTAATGGTAAAGAACCTACATCAAAATAATCTGAAAACCTGAGAAATATCAGTACATTCACTGGAGTAGTTCTGAATTTACATAGGATCAATTTTTAAATTCTATTTCCTTTGTGAAATTTTGTGACAATGTTTTACTATTTATAACGTATCCACTTCAAGCACTAGATAGCTGAAAAGTTCAGCAAATGCTAAACATTTTGGGGACTGTCTTAAAACTGTTAAATATGACAAGATTTGGTTAAGCAATTTGTACATAACAGGGAATCAAAACTGCATAGTTTAATTGCTTGTGAATATTTGTGAAAATAACTGAAAGCTGTATGATTCTGCTATCATTGCAGGTATACTGTACTGTAGACCTTACATTTGCCTACACCACATAAAGGATTTCTGAAACAGAACTGGAAAAAATATTGTTTAGTAGTTCTGAATATTCAGTGAAAATATCACAGATTACTAACTGGAAAACATTATCAAGATCTGTGGGACCAGTTTAGGTGCTGCCACCATCATTCCAGCTGCATAATGTAAATTTACCAAGCCTTTATTACCCTGTATCCAATAGGACTGCTCTCTTTATCTCCCTAGCAGAAGTTTGGATAATCATAGCCCTACTTCGTGACAGCTAGCTACCATCTATAGGATGAAAAGTGCTTGCTCCTATAGTAATCACCATTCACCAGATCAGTTGTTACTCACGTGATTACTATAGGAAGCATGTGGTGGTTTCATTCATTAGATAACAGTCAACTATGGCGGAGAGATGGTGCTGACAGTCACCCACCATGGGATCTGTATCCTTTCCTTGGGTGTCTAAGGACAGGAGGAAGGACTGATCGGTGCATCCAGATGATGAGGGGATGGGGTCTGATAATCATTTACTGTATCAGACTGAAGAGAGGAGGGGGTGTAAAAACTGATATGAGAGTCTGGGAAGGAATTTACACATTAATTGGCTTGATCTTTGCTTGTATACATGACTGACATTTTATTTATTGGTGCTGAAGGGAGAAGAGCGGTATGGGCATATCTCTCAACTGCTATGAATTTTGCATAGCGCTATGATAGAAACATAGAAACTGATGGCAGATAAGGACCGCTAGGCCCATCCAGTCTGCCAATATTACACAGAAATTTTCCCTGGCTCTGCAAAGGTTTACTGACGTTGATAAGGGAGGCAGTATAGCGCAGTGGTTTAAGGCTCTGAGCTGCAAATCTGGAGACCTGGGTTTGAATCCCACAGCCCCAACTTGCATACTGTGTGACCCTGAGCAAGTCATTTAACTTCCCTGTGCTCCCAGGTCACAACTGTAAACAAACTTTCAGCTTAGTGTGCCACTCCTAGTTAAACAATCGAAGAAAAAAAATGTTAGAGCTATTTCTGGACACACAAACTATTCAATCATTGAACTAAGTTGAAAGAGACATTCCTTAACACTAAATGTTATGTTGTCAATATCATCATCCAAAGGTTAAAAATAATGTCAGAAAATACCTACTTCCAATTCTTGTAAATATTGTCTGTGACAAATGTCTGCAACACATGCTTAATGTAACCACTGTTATACCATATATCTCATGTTTAATGTAATTGTTGTTATACCTACTCTGGGCCTCCATCTGTCTTAGATGTGACGAGGTACCTTTGCAAATGAACCTCTGGCTCAAAGGTTGTAAACCGATATATCAAATAAATAAATATATGGGGCCTGCTTTTTGTAGCCATATTATTCTTTAAAATAAAAAAGTAATTGGCTTTCTGCTCTGAAGTTTGAAGGCCAGGGCTATGAATTTCAATGTTCAGAGGTTGAGATGTATGGGCATGGGTGCCACAGGGAGGGGGTGGAGGGGTTTGTTTCACTTAGCCTACTTTGGGAGAGGTGGGAAGAAAGGGTGGCTGGAGGATATGGGGCTGATATTCTTTTTTTATTACTAAAAAAAGTCCACCAGCAATGTTGATACCAGCCAGCAACACAGTGTGGTGTCTCTTAGTGCAAAGTGGGACACTTTGTACCACCTTCACTTGTGGAGTTACTTCCCAATATTTCTACTCCTAGAGTCAGCAGGAGGGCATAGGTAAGTTAAGGGGGACCTGGTTGCAGGCAAGGAGAAAGTAGGAGGTACACATAGAAAATTTAAAAATGAAAACAAAAAGATGTTTTTTAATTAATTTTATATTTTCAACCAGGAAAAACATGCAAAGCTGTGATAGCTTGTTTCCAGATGCATCCGGTGGGGGATTACATGGACTGTTTTATACTGAGGGTGGCGCTGGCCATGACATCAGAGAAACTCTGACATTTAAGTAATAAGACATGACAGGGTGTGCACTGTGGTGAGATAAATGTACACTCGGTGTGTTGTGAGGCATGAGGCATCACGAGTGCCTTCAATCACCCAATAAGTGCTGTTATCTCATTACAATAATCACCCTAGAGTCTCTCATTGTGGTTATAACATGGGTCCGTGATTTGTTTTAAAGGGGGTGGGAGCATGAAAAATGCACCACAATTAAAAGATTTCTATGACTTACAACAAAAGTTCATCCATTTCAACAAAACAGACCCAGCACATCCCAGCACTTACATGCCATCTCTGGTTCAAACATTATGCACAGTAAAATACATGTACTTTTAATCAGCTCTCAAGCCCTCTGTTTTCCCCCAACCAACCCCATTTACCCATTTCCTCACCTTTCTTTCTTATTCTTTGTGTTATTCCCTTCCTTGTCCTATCTTGTTTATTTTCTGTCTTGCCTAAATTCAAGAGATTGAATATTTACTGTGTATGGAATACAATAATCTCCTTCTCAGTTCTACTGGCGAATGTTCACCCCCACTATCACACAACACAAAGTCCTCAGGTGGAATCAATGCTTTTGTTTTGTCTGCAACAGGATAAACAGCACAGATTTCCCTAGTAAGCAGGTGAAGATAGGAGGGAGATTTTTCACAAATCTTTCATAAAAATTCACTGCACCTTGTGCTCTCTTTAGACATAGTGTCTGGTTGTTGCTCTTTCTGTCAATTGATGTAGTGCACATCTCCGTTTTGACATTAGATGATGTTGCACTCGCTGTTTTTGTTGCCACTTTTTTTGAGTCGCTGTTATCACATAGAACCTCAGGGATGTGTTGTAGTATTGATTTTATTGTGAAGAGGCTGCTGGATTTTTATCCAGAGCTGTTGTGCTGAGATAACAGCACTGGCAAAAATGGCTCTCAGCCAATCAGGTTTCAAGATTTTTAAAACTCATTTTATAATCTTCTTTAATAAGTGCTACAGAGGGGCAGAAGGGACATTGGTGTAACATCTCATCCAAAGGAGAGCCTTTCAACAGTGCAGCACCCCCCTCACACTGACCTCAATGCATCAAGGGGTGAATGGCCTATGTGCTACTGATCTGCAGCACGAAGGCAACCTTAAGGTAGAATGCCATGCACCAGGAGTCCTGTGGACTCCCAGAGAGCATTCACAGAAGTAAGTAATGCCCATCCTTCCACGCGTGATCCTGGGCTGTTCTCATAGCTGCATGTACAGATGGTCCATAGTCATGTTAGGGGTCATGCCTGCATTCCCACATGTGTGGAGTGTGGGTGAGGGGGTACAAGATATGGCAGTGTAGGCCCAGCAGTATATGTTGCACACCACTGATCACACCCACCGCAACGGAGGGACAACCCCACCCCCACCATGATGCCCAGCCATCTGTCAGTCTGACCTCAGTGGTAGGCAAAAGTATGGAAACCCTGCTGAAAGATAGAATAGTGGATCATCTAAAAGACTCGGAAAGCCTGACCCCAAGCAACATGGATTTACAACAGGAAAATCATGCCTAACAAACATAATAGAATTCTTCGACTGGGTGACCAGAACAGTTGATCAGGGAGGGGTGGTGGATGTGGTGTACCTAGACTTCAGCAAGGCCTTCAACACCACAACCTATAGAAGGTCTATGAATAAGATAAGAAAGAATACAGGACTTAGTCAGAAGACAGTCAACTGGATTGCAAACTGACCCAAGGATAGGACACAGAGAGTCTTAGTTAATGGAGCTCAGTCAGGGGAGGGCAATGTGACCAATGAAGTGCCACAGGGGTTAGTATTAGGCCCCATCCACCTCAACATTTTCATCAGTGACATCTCTGATGAGCTGGAGGGGAAAGTATGCCTGCTTGCAGATGATACAAAACTCTGCAACTGAGTGGACACCCAAGAGGGAGTCTTGAAGATGGAAAAGGATCTGAATAGGCTGGAAGAATGGTCCAAAAACTGCAATTAAAGTTCAGTGCCCAAAAATGCAAGGCCATGCATCTGGGTAAAAGAAACCCCAGGAAGGAATACATGCTGCTATGACACCAGCTTGAAGTAGCACAGGTGGAAAGAGATATTGGTGTAATCATTACAGATGACCGCAGGATGAGCAAACAATGTGAAAGGGCAGTGCAGAAAGCAAATGGCATCCTCGGATGCATTGGAAGGGGTATAAGTAGCAAAAAAAGAGAGGTTATAATGCCACTCTACAGATCACTGGTCAGGCTGCTGCACATGGAATATTGTGTCCAGTTTTGGAGGCCGCACCTGAAGAAGGATATCAACAGACTGGAGGCGGTGCACAGAAGGGCTACAAAGATGGTGAAGGGTTTATACCAGGAGCCATATGAAACCAGACTGACTGACTTACAGCTGTACTCACTTGAACAGAAAAGATACAGGGGGAACATGATCGAAACATTTAAGTATATGAAGGGAATTAACACGGTGCAGAAGGAAAACCTGTTTCAGATTAAATCAGAGTCGTACAAGAGGACACAATCTATGACTGGCAGGAGGTAAATTTAGGGAAACATCAGGAGGCACTTTTTTCTGAAAAGGTGGTCAACCCTTGGAATAGCCTACTACAAGAGATAGTAGACTCAAAAAATGTAAGGGAATTCAAACTTGTGTGGGATAAACACTATGCACAAAAAAAGCAAATAGTCTAAGAAGAGGGGGTTAGGTATTCTGGGCAGGCTAGCTGGATCAAGAGGTCCCCTTCTGCCAGCTCATTTTTATGTTCTTATGTTCTCTGGGCAGACAGGGAGGGCTGCAGGCAGCCATTTGTGCACTCACCCATCAGTTTTAAATGTTCTCATCCCACACCATCCACAGTCCCTTGCTCCACATGGAGCAGGGGCCCAATATAGGATCAGGATGGGCAATCCTACTGGATACCCTCTGTGTCTTCTGATCTACCTCCTGTGCAACAGCACACTGGGGAGGCAGGCCGCAGACAAATGCCGGGCAGTGGCCAACATTCATGCATGCCAGTCACCATGCCTGTCCATGGGTGCAGAGCTGTGCAGGCCATGTACACACCTCAGGCAAGTACCCCCCTGCATTACTGCATAGCCATCACCAATGCACAAATACACCAATGTCAGGTAACAACATGTCAGGTAACAACATGTCAGGTGACAATATGTCAGGTGACAACATTTCAGGTGACAACATGTCAGGTAACAACATGTCAGGTGGCAACATGTCAGGTAACAACATTTTAGGTGAAAATATGTCAGGTAACGACATTTCAGGTGACAACATTTCAGGTGACAACATGCCAGGTAATAACATGTCACATTAAGGGAGACAGAAATACTGTCTTGCATGGCAACATAGAACTATAGGAAGAAAAGAGACAAATTTGGTCATATATATGTCCGTGGTTTACAGAAACCTAATCTGCTATTTACATAAACTACAGACCAGTAAGCAACGGTTTATGTAAACAATGACTCACTAATCAGTGGTTTAAATATTACTTACAGAATTTCAGAATTCTGCTTCAAATGGAATTGCACAGAGTTAAAGGATGTGGAATTTCTGAAATTCCACTGAATTCTGTGAGAAGCAGGATTTAAAAATCCCACACAGCCCTAGAGGGGTTTCATGTCGTAACAGTGATCGCAGCAAAGCGATTGGCATTACAGAGTCTACATTGCCAAAAAAAAAGACTATGTTCACTCCCAGTGAGGAAGCATGGCAAACACGGACAAGGTTTGTTTTGCAAGAGGCTGTGCCCCCCACACCTCCCTCATGGGGACTTTGTCCCCTGCACTAGCCTTAAAAGGATTACTAACTCCAGGGGTACATGTCGGGGAGGGGGAGCAACTTGGAAAAAAAAAAAACTCACAGACAAAAAAAAAAAAACCCCAAAAGACTATGTCCCTCCCCAGCACCTTCTCCACTGAAGCCAGCCACCCTCACCACTCCACCACGGCACCAGCTCAATTGTCTTCTGCTGCACTACCCCTTACATACCTGCCCTCCTCTTCCAGTCTCCCTTCCGTTCTCCCCTTCGCCCTGTTTTTCACCTGTCAATTCCCTTGCAGGGTATTTCACATACCAGGTGCTGAAGTGAGTTGCTCATATTCGAGCCACTCACGTTCAATCTACATATGAGGTATACCCTCTGAAGGAGATACAAAGGGCAGTACATAGATGATGTCTAACAGAAGTATTTATGTTTCCAAGAATAGTGTGGGAAACACGACTACCCTTCCATTATGGTACCTTAAGTACAGAAAAATACACAATAATAATATTTGTTATTAGTGCCTAGTAGGTCAAATAAAAACTGTGAAATGTAAAAGATAACAGATGACAAAACAGAAAAAGCCTATTGTGTTCACTGCTTTCCATCCCAGCAGTGATAGCATTAAGTATTAAAAGAGATGCTGTAGCTATTGTTTAATGCGATGTGAACACCTTTAGTGTTTTTATAGAGGTTGGTATCATGGTGAGGAAGCTAGATATGAGGAAAATGTCTTGGAATTTGAAGCCATGTGATCTGCCGGCCTCTCCCAAACATTCTACTATAGCAAGAATATATGGTTCTCATGGTGCTAAATCACTAGTTTGGCACTATAGCAAGGAACCTACCAATCGAGAAAAACTACTGGGAATCCAATGCTTAGAGATTCACCTGTCTCTCCCAGACATTCTGCTACTGCTATAATGTATGTTTTTCATGGCATTAAATCCTCAGTTCATTAATGCCATACACAGAACTGTTATTAGTGTCAGATGCAACTTTTCACATTAGGACAGATGGGAATTCTGCAGAAGTTTAGACAAATTCGCTAATTCTGCACAATTCCCTCAGTGTGGAATTCCAGTATTTCAAAAGCGGAATGATTTTCATGGAATAGTATTCCATGGGTTATTTTTCTCAATTCATGGAAAATTATTCCACAGTTTACAAGGTCCACGGAAAGTTATTTTGTGGTTTGCATAGAAATGCTTTCCTGAATTCTGTGGAATTTCAAAGAAACTCCCGATAGGATTACTGATGAGGAATTACCCTCCTTATAGAGTTCTGCATTTGTGCCACTCTGCAAGGCACTCTGTCCCAAATAATTAAATATAGTATAGTATTGTTATTATCCATGGCAAAACAGCTACATTTGGAGATTAAAAAATTTACCACTCCTACTTCCATGCCTTCCTTCCGGCAACCTATTCTATAGGTTTACAGATTTCTGTATGATCACAGGCTGTGTCTCATTATCCCTTATATGAAAGGTATACCTTCCAGTATTACTGTCCAGAAAGGTCTGTAAAATGTCACTTGATCCATCTTATCTAGCATTATAACATATTAACAACTGAGATCGTATCTTCCCTTAACCTGTTTTTTTTCAGGTAGAACATACCTAGGCTTTATAATGTTCCCTACTGTGTAGTCTGTAGTGATGTCCTCTGCTGCATCCCGTCTGATCACTACAATATTAAGGTTATGCTGTGGTGGTAAAAAGTGCTCACTGCATGTCACAGGAAACCTTACCACTTCTATAGGTGGTGATAGAATCACGTCACTTCCATGGTTTGCTGTACCCCTTGCAATGCAGCCCAGTCTTGTATTTCCCTTATCCATTGGCTTTACCAGGGCACATTGAAGTGATGGCTTCAGCTGTGGCTGCTGCTGTTTCATGCTTCACCAGTGTCTCTGCTCCTGGAGGTGGAAACAAAGGAGGAGATTTCATCAATGGTGTTTGCTCTACCTGTACCTGGAACTAGGTCAAAAGGTAAACATGCATAGGAGTCTGAAGAGTTTCTAAAACAGCACATTTAAAAAAAAATACAGAGTTGGAGGGACCTTGAAAAATCCTTGATTAATGGAAAGCTGAGCTATGTTTTTGAAAAGATTAACTACTTCAAAAAATTGTAGCTTCAAATGCAGGGATATGAGGGATACGGGGATCCAAGAGAACTGGCTTTCTGCAGGCACAGGCTGCAACTGCAATGATGGATTTGAAGGTGAATGACCATATTAGAAAGAAAGATGAATTGCAGGGCAGAAGTAGGCAGAAGCTCCAAGAGTGTCTGAGTATCTTCAGACCCTCTGCATTTTCAACTTTTAACATAACCACTGAAAAAAAGATGGGGGGGGGGCATATTTTAGTGCTGTGTTGGGTATGTCAATGGTATTCTTCCTGTTCCCAATTTGGTTTATGGTGTCATATTGAAGGTACCTGATGCTATCCTAAAACTGCTCCTCTTCTACTAGGAAAGCCACTGCACAGGTAACCATGCTCGAAGGAACTCATCCCTGCACTTTGTGTGATGTTCAGTCCACCACGAGTTGCTATAAAAAAAATAATCTGTTTAGTTCATATTTGCAGGCATTTCTTCCAGAACCCTTTGCAGGTTGTATCTAGCTCTCTGTACATACAGCGAACTGCACAGAGATGAACACATAGGTCATAGGTTAAATCTATTCCTTCTCTCTTTTCAGGTCCTTCACTGTCTTTTGAAAATATAATCTCAGTTTGCAGAGTTTGACAGCTCATCAAACTGTTACCTGAGTTTTATGACAGAAGATCAAAAAGTCCTCCACAAATATTCTTCTCAACTGTATCCTGGGTTACAGGGCTGTGTAGCTCCCCAATGGGGACAGATAGCACCTACCATTTCATTAGTAACTTACAAAGTCTAACTGACCCCGGTGAGGATTCCAGACTCTACGCCCTGGGTGTGGGGGTGAGGGCACACAACAACTTTTTATTGTTCCCATGAGGTAGTGCTGCACTGTATAAGGCCCCGACAGGGACAAAACACTTTTTTCCCCAGGGCATTTACTGTGCCCTGATGTGAAGCCACCACCGACTGTCTCTTACAGATACATACAAAATAAAAAAAATGAAACTTGTCTTCCCTGGAACCTATTTACAGTTCAACTACCTTTTGTGCAGCTATGAGCAGTCGTTTATGCCTCATTTTATGGCAACCATTTACACATGGTGACTTGGTAGCCATTCATGCCTAGTTCTGAAACACATCATTGGTTTCGTATACTTGTGTATTGGTTTTGATTGGATACAAGTTCTGGAGCGAAATGTTTTACTGCATTGCAGAATTCCACTGAACACTGCTTATGATGTAAGACAGATATTCTAGAGCGGTTAACCTCTATCTAATAAAAGCAGCATGCGCTCGGAGCAAGCTATTCTTAACTCTCCATTTGTTGTGCACTAGAATCTCAATACGTTTGGGAGAATGCCAAAGTTAGGTTTTAAATAACCCTGTAACAAAAATGCCTGTCAGTGATTCACTATCAAATGATTTGCATATTAGTTTGGTGATTTCAAAAGGCAGCATAAAGGAAACTGAGTGTTGGGTGGGGCTGAGCTAGGGGCATCGGGTCATCTGGAGGTTTTTCCTGTGACTCAACAACGCCACTCTGTGAGTGAGAGTAATTATATAAGGACATGAGATGTGTACGTGATCAAATAATGCTGCAATGGCAACGTTTTTCCTGTGAAATGCTCCAATTAAGCTGCAATAACATCCCAAAATTTCAAGTTTTTCTTTGTTCTGATTGTATGAGTCATGCACTAAATGTATGAACAGTCTTAATTTTCTGGAATCAACAGAGAACGTTAGGCAGAGTCAACTCCTGGGCAAAATGGGATCTTGGCCCCAAACTTATTTTACCAGAATAGCCCTTCTGAGATATTTTACAGATATATAGAGAAAAAAAAACAAGAGGGGAATCATAAGGCTAGTTGAGGTAGGCAGGGTGATAGAGGAGGGCTGGCAAAAGGCTACCATCATAATGATTACTTTTGTACAGTTTTCTCTCGGAGACTGGCATGTCCTTGCCAAAGGTGGCATCAAAGTGGCCACTAAGGAGTCCCACAGATGAGACATGCCATTATTTACTAGTGAAAGGGTCTTGCAAGTGCTGGCTTCTGTAAAGACAGATAAGGTCCCATGATCAGAAGGGTTGCATCCAAGGAAACCAGGGAATTAGCAGTGGAACTAGTTGAACCCTAGTGGGTCTATTCACCAGCTGAATTAGGATAGGGGAAGTTCCAAACGATTGGAGGCAGTGGTTATAGTTCTGCTTCAAAAGGGAGACAAGGGCAACCAGGGAACTACAGACCTACAGTCTAACCTCTATTGTAGGGAAGCTGATGGATTCACTGGTCAAAGCAACCTTGTAGACTACCTGGATAGCAATGGGCTCCAGGATAGTAAACAGCAACGGTTTATGGCAGGAAGGTCTTGTTAGACTAATCTGATAGTTTTCTTTGACTGGGTGACAAAGGAATGAGATAGGGGCCATGCTGTGGATTTGCTGTACTCACAAACAACTGCTGAAGAAAATGGAGGAGCTGGGTGTGGCTAAAGTCATAGTAAACTTGGTGTATAACTGACTAAAGTGGAAGCAGCAGAGGATTGTGATCAATGGGTTAAAACAGAAGAAAGGAGGTTATGAACAGGATTCCACAGGGATTCATCCTGGGTCTGGTCCTTTTCAACATTTTTATCAGTGACATAGGAGAGGGAATCTGGGGCAAGTTGTGTCTCTTTGTAGATGGCACAAAGCTATGTGGGAGGGTGGATAGTGATGATGGAGCAAGGGAAATGTAAAGAGACTTACCAAAGCTAGAGGGGTAGTCAAGGGTTTGGTAGTTGAAATCCAATGTCAAAAAATGCAAGGTAATGCACCTAAGGAACGAGAACCTCACGATGGAGTATTAGAAGAGAGGAGTGAGACATAGCACTACGACTAAGGAAAAGGATCTGGGAGTTATCATCAGCAACTCACTGCGGCCTCATGGCCAAACCAAGCCAGCCATTGGTAAATCCCAGCATAACCCACACCCTGTCATGGTTTATTGCTTAAATAGGAAAAACAAGTTCAATTCCAAATAGGACCTAAGATTGTTTTTGAATGATCGAAAATTTATACATTTTTGAAGATAAAGAGTTTTCTGTTTAACACACTTCCATGTCAAAGTAAGGGTATGTACAAATGTATAAAACACTTCTGTTCCAGACTGCACCAGCCAAGGAACCTTAATAAGTCATAATGACAGCCTGCCTGGTGGCACTGAGGATTGAGGCACTGGATGCCACACCTCACGCTGCGCCGGCGACCTAGGTTCGGGAACGGACTCGGGAGCCAGGGGTCAGCAGGGGAAGGTTGAGGACTGAGCTCCTGTGTGGAGCTCTCTTCCCTGGACCAAGGGGATGGGTTGGCCCCGTGAGCCAGGAACCCCCAGTGGAGACCGGGGGGCACTGCAGCAAGCCAGGCAGCATGTACTAGCATGGCTGATGCTGGCAGGGTTGCCGTGCACCAGAGCATCAGGGTGTGCCCACACATGGGGGGAGGGTAACCGCAGAACATGGAAATACCTGGTCCTGGGGGAAGGCGGTGGCACCAACCCCCATGCCTATTGCAGGGTTTGACCTGGCTGACCTTCAGGGTTCCTCTGCCAGGGGCCCACGCCTGCAGCTGGAATCTACATGTGTAAGTGCACCCACTGTAGGAGGGGTGGCCCCACCCCAGAGGGGTCAAGCCGGGGGTGCCAACTGTGAGGCAGGGCAGAGGAGAGAGGAAGGTTTGGTCGGGGGGACTTCAGACAGGGCAGTACTCGGTTGGATGCCCCAGAGAGGCTCCCAGGACCGTGACCAGGAGGGAAAAAGAACTGAAAAACAAAAGTCAAAATGGTGTGTACACTTGGGAAACTGGAGAACAAACCTTGCAAGTTTGTAATAAGCTACATCAAGTCTAGAGAGATAAGTAAGATGGGCCCCTGAAATAATAACAGAGGTATAATCTATTAGGGGAAGAACTGTTGATTGCACCATCCTTAGTCTTATGTCATAAGAAAAAAAACAAACTTTGTTTTGATGCAGAAACCCTATTTGAGCATTTACCTTCTTACCAGTAATCTGTGATGTGATGGTGCCATTTAAAGCACTCATCATGCCAGAGGCCTAAATATTTATAATATGGGTCTCTCTCTAGGACATAATTATTGTGAGTAAATATATTTAAGTTAGGACAAGTTTTTAGACTATAAGGGGAATCAAATTGCATAGTCTGTGTTTTTTTTTTGTTAAATTCAACACAAGTATGTTGAAAAAAATGCCTGAATCTCATTAAAAGCCAATCCCAGATTCCCTTGCAGATCCTTCCAACTGTAAATAATAGTGCCATCAGCATAAAGATGTAAAGTCACAGTTTTATGGGTTAGTTTTAAATCATTAACAAATAAATTAAAAAGCTGTGGGCCCAGAACAGAGCCCTGGGAGTACCAATACTTAGAGAAGCGATGTCAGAATGTACACCATTACGTACACCATTTGACGTGAATCAAATAAAGAACTCTCCAACCAGCAATGAACGCTTAAAACTGTGACCCCAAAAATTCAGCATATGTAGCAGGTATTTATTGTTTATTGTGTCAAAGGCCTTGGAAAGATGAATGAAAATGGTCCCAGCTGTGGAGCCACTGTCGATCGCTAACTGTCAGTCATTTGTTTCCTTAACAAAGACTGACTGAGTGCTTTGGTTGGATGTAAAACCAGACTGAAATTGCAAATCCCAAATAGGTCTTTTTCTCACAATATTTTATTTTCCCTTTGGACCTGGCTATCACAGTTTTCATCACCTGTCTCTTCTCCTTCCCCTTCCCTGCCCCTTTTCTTTTCTTCCCATCTTCCCACTCTTGCATTTAGTTACCTACCCTCCCAAAACTCTTGTTCCCTTTGGGAATTCCCACCTCCACTGCACACCTTGACCCCTGCAGGTTCTCTGCATCCTGGATGGGGCCAGGGTTCTCTTCCCCCTCCCTGACCCAATTCCCCCACTCCTGTTCCCAGTCTCCCCTTACCCCTGGCACCAGGACCAGATTAAGACAACCTGGGGCCCTAGGCCCAAGAGAAATGGGCCCCTCTTTGTAACTATGCCCATTCGCCATGACTGCACCTCTTGGCTATTGCATATCAGCTACTGAAACATGAAAGCAATATTCTTACTGTCCTTAAAAAGTGGCACAGAATGCTTCAAAATTAATGAAACTGGCAGGCTTGGTGGCACTGAGGGTTGAGACACTATCCACCACACCTCGCACCATGCCGTGACCCAGATCGGTGATGGACTCGGGTTGCGGGGTTGGCGAGTGAGAAGGATTGCACTCCCAATGGCTGCTCTCCTTTCTGGGGAGATGTGGGATGCTGGCCCCACCACTATACTGCCACCACCTGGTTGACCACAGGCGGTGCTGGTACTGTTGGGAAAGCAGATAGGGAAGGGCTGGCGTCAGCCGAGGACCAGAGCGGAGGCACATCTCTGCATTCCTCTGTCTTGTTGGTATTCCTGCCTGACATCGGCAAGGGGTGGACCAGAATAAGGAAAACACCCCACGGCTGATCTAGGCAAAGGGCTACCATGCCACTGCGACCATGGAGGAACCAGGAAGGAGCGTTGGTTGCATGTTCCACTGAGAATTGGAGGAGGTAGGATGGACTCTTCTGCCCCACCCAGGGTCTCAAACCAGGTGTCTAGAGTTGTATATAAGCAGGGCACCTATGGGAGCATCCTCCCAGTCCTTATGGTGCAGACTGGGTGCATTGGGATGCGTGGAGAGAGGTACTGGTCATGGTACAAGGGGGAGTATAAAAGGAATTAAAAAAAAAGATTCATGAAACTAATACTATCAGTATGGAAAAATAACAATAGCCTGAGTTTGGATCATTTAGAAAAAATAATAATAGGCCTGGTAAAAACAATTTTTTGTACAGTATGCGAAATGTCATGATTTGCACTTCTCCAAAGCCCCCCAACCCCAAACACAAGTGTGCACTCGCAGTCTGGGTGTTATCATACTGTCCTGTCAAGTAGTATGAACCAGGATGTGGGAGTTTTGTTGCATTGGGTAGGGACTGATCTCTTAAAAGAGACTAGGTCCTGGGTGGTGTAGGAGTTAAGTTTGTGGTTTAATAGGGGGATTATGAACTTTAGAGATTATACTGCAAAGCGAGTGATTATTGGAAGAATATTAAATCATTCCCGGGATCAAACATTTCTGTTATTGATAAGTAAGCCAGCCAGCCAGGATCCATAAATGGCAAGATTTACTGATGGAATCTTGAAATACATTAATTTGCTCACCCTGAAAACAGAGCTGTGTCAAGGTCAGAACTTCAGTATGAGCGAGATGAGAGAATTAAAAAATAAAAGTATGATTTTAATTGTACGCTGAAACTTATTGTAGATTTCTTAATTTTAGAAGTGAAATTAAATGTTTATTTTTATTTATTGAGATATGGAATTACAAATCTTTGAGTCAGAGACTCCTTTGCAAAGCTCCATTTCATGAAAGTACAAAACAAGAGGAATGGACAATGTAAGAAAGGTATTACAATTGAATCGCGGAAGGTAAATCAACCCAGAGTCAAGTATGGTACAAAGGTAACAAGCAACACATTGAAAGGTATTTCATCTGAATGCGGAGGGTAAAACAACCCAGAGTAAAACATGGTACAAAGGTTTCAAGCAAATTAAGCTATTGTGTACATTCAAATTTCAAGGACGATACAAGGTTTCCTAAGCCAATAAAATAGGTACTTAAAATAAAATATAAAGCATACACATTGAATTGCACTGTTAATCTTTTGTAGCTAAGAGTAAGATTCTAAACTGGGAATATAAATTGGTGTAGGAGACAAAGCAAAGGAAATGGGCTTGTTCACACATTAGATGTCAACATGGCTGGGGCCCTGAACCTGTCCGCTGCATACGCCTAATCAGGAGGCGAAGCCATGTCACAGTTCAGCCCTGCCTTACTCAGTGGCTGAGTCCTTTCAAAAACATGCAGCTCAGGCAAAAAGAAACGGATATATAGCAAATATATGTTGGGGATTGCTGGGGCCTCCTGGCAGCAGGGGCCCTAGGCCTGTGCCTGTGTTGCCTATGCCTTAATCCGCCCTGCCTGGCACTTTATGACTTTACACCTAAAGCAAATGCATTTACCTTTCTTTAATCTTTCTACTCTGTTTATATCAAATTGTTCTCTTACTTCTTGTTGTTCTCATCTATTTTAGATTCACACCTGTGTTACTCCCCATCCCCACTTACTCTACATTGCCATTCGTTAGTTTGCCTACTGTTTTATGCACTGTCGTAAGTGTTGCCTCTTATACCTAGAATGTGTCATTAATACCTACTGCTTTCTCACTGAATGTAATCTGTAGTCCTGCGTGCTTTGTAACTGTTTATCCACTCTGTACCCTGTCTCCTCAGGTCGCGCTGGGAGATGAGCAACCTGTTGCTCAGTGTGCTTTCCTG
This sequence comes from Neoceratodus forsteri, assembly GCA_016271365.2. Taxonomy (NCBI): domain Eukaryota; kingdom Metazoa; phylum Chordata; order Ceratodontiformes; family Ceratodontidae; genus Neoceratodus; species Neoceratodus forsteri. The sequence continues at coordinate 11,341,712 of CM028138.1, forward strand.
GTGAAACATTTCAATGAATAAATAAATGAATAAAATAATTATTTTGATTGAAAAATCTGCAAAGTTCTTTTTCTACAAGCTTCTCCAAGACCTCTGACACAACAGACTGCAGAGAAAAGGGTTGATAATTTGAAAATAAGGGCCGTTGAGTGTACCTTAATGAGTGTTCTTATAGCTTTATAATTGGAAGGTTCTGTCCAGCCCAGTAATGTCTCTTTGTGTTATTTTTCAACAGAACACAGAATGAAATGTATACATTTTGTAACTTTTCAAATAAAGATTATCTGCACAGCTTTTGTCTGGGGGCCCTTCTGTGCAACCACTGGGACTAAGGGTGCTTGAGGCCAGCTCTCTGTATAATGTTAGCAGGATCTTTAACAAGGTGAAAGAGTCTGACATGTTTCAATATAAGAAAATAGCAGGACAAGGGACACAGCATGAGGTTAGAGGAGGCCAATTAAGGGGAATGTAAGGAAGTTCTTTTTAACAGAAAGGGTGGTTGAAGCATGGGCAGCCTACCTCAGAAGGTGGTGGATGTGAATACAGTGCAGGGATTCAAACAGGCATGGGATAGGCATAAGGGAGCAATACAGATGAGTATGAATAGATAGGCCATTGACAGAGCAAAGGACGATGGCACGTTTATAAGGTAGAAAAAATTAGCAGACTAGATGAGCCTTGTGGTCCTTATCTGCTGTCAATTCCTACTTCTCTATGTTTCTATAATGAAATCTAAGCACAGTGAAGGATGATGGGCGTGGTTTGTCTGGCCTTCAACACTATGCCACAGAGGAGGCTGATAAAGAAATTAAGCAGCCTTGGGATACAATCCAAAGCGGTGAACTGGATTACTCACTGTTTACCAAGGACACAAACATGACCAGCAGGATACCACAGGGCGCAGTACTGGGACCAGTCCTCTTCAATGTCCGTACCAGTGGCATTGCAGAATAACTGGAAGGTAGAGTATGCCTTTTTGTAGATAATTCCAAAGTTTGCACATTCTGGAGGGGTGAAGAGAATGTGAATGGATCTTGGGAGACTCCAGGAGTGGTCAAAAGTATGGCAGTTAGGTTTAGTGCCACAAACTGTAAAATCATGCACCTAGGACATAAGAACCCAGGAGATGAGTTTAGGATGGAGGGAGGGAGGTACTGACAGTCACTAAACAGGAAAGTAACCTTGGTTATCACATCTGAGGGTCTCTTAGTGGCAAGGTAGTATGAAAAAGCTGTGGGTAAGGCTAGTGGGATGCCGGGGTGCACATGAAGGGGTTTCTACAGCAACAGAATGGAGGTGATGTTGGCAAATCACGCTCTTGTGAGACACCATCTAAATTACCATTTGCAGTTTGCAGACTGCACATATTGAAGGACAGAAATAGGGTGGAGGCAGTCAAGAGGACGACAACTAAGATGGTGCAGGGTTTGCATGAGAGGTCCCATGAGGCAGGGGATGAGGGATCTCAACATGTACAACCTGGAAGGAGAAGAAAGAGTAAAGTGACATGATATAGATGTACAAGTACCTCAAAATGGTGAACAGGGTGCAGGGAGTCTCTTTTAAATGAGAGCACCAGGGCCAGGGCATGCAATGAAGCTGGGAGGGAGTTCAAGAGTGATGTGAGGAAATATTTCTTCATGGAAAGGTAGTAGATGCCTGAAACAGCCTGCCAAAGTGGCAGGAGCCAAAACAGTGGGCGGCATGCATGTGTACGATAGACATAAGGGAATATTAGAAAGAGGCAGGAAAGCAGAAGGTTGTCATGCAGAGACAGTTTTGACAGGGAACATCTGGGAAGACTAGGTGGGTCAAGCAGTCTTCTTCTACAAACAAATGTTATGTTTCTCTGGATGTGATAATCTATATATGCAGTGAAAGTAGATAAGTAGAAGTCTGGACACAATACAAAAAGTGGGTATCAGAAAGAAAGAAGTATGCATCTGAATTTATTGTACGTGTGATAGAATTATACATTTGCTGTGAATTTTGCAGCTTTGGAGAACCCCTGAGTTAGGGATCTAGTCTTACAAAGGTCAATGAAAGGTCTTTGAGTCTTCTGTTGTCTGGTTAGAGGGTCACACTTAGAGGATGTTAATGGCAACAGTTGCTCTACCGATTTCAACCCCTCAATTGGTTGAATCCTGGTGATGGATATTTAAAGGGCCAATTTCTATAACGTGGAATTGCTGCCTTCTATGTCCTTTTATTTGCCTGACTGACATGATATTCCAAACCTCCATGTATGGAAAAGCAGTTTGAACTTTACACTATTATCCTTGTCGAGTTCCTGCTTTTTCACATTCACACCACAGAAATACACAAAGTGATCCAGACCGTGGTAATTTAGACACATCTTTCAGAGTCACGTACATGTGGGAACATCCATGGGTGTCAGACTAAGGACAGTTACTTTACTGGTGCCCAAGCTTAGACTGAAATAACCGAGAAAAAAACAACATGCAAAAAGAAACAAAAGGGAACAGAATGTAACTGAAGTAAGCCAATTCTGGCAATCAAGAGGAACAAAGATGACTAGAAAAATTAAATTACGATGAGAGGTATTTAGTACTACATGTTTATGACCTTGTAGACTTGTTACAAAGTTGTATACTGTTTAACAGAAAGAGTTATTTCTGTATCTTGGGGTTTCACATCACTGGGAATAAAGGTTGTGCTACCTCTTCCTTATAAAGTTACAGCAGGTCCAAAGTCTGATTAACCATACGAGTCACTGTCTCAGCTCACCTCATTGCCTTCATTTCACTGTCTGGCCCTTAATCTTTGAAAGCCCCTTGGGTGGCTGAATGTATTAGTGCCCAAAGAAGCAAGGACTATTCCTGCTTGAATCAGTTCTTGATAAATCTAAACTCTTCTGCTGAGATTCACAGATTGGCCCTTATTGGGGTCTCCAGTCACACCACTATACGGAATAGGGTTTGAGGAAGAATAACACTGTTACTGTGTTGGGACCTACTGCTGTACCTTGTACTAGTGATGCAATTAATGGACACTCAGCCTCCCCTTCTGATGGGGGTGGCCTGTTGGAACAAATGGCTTGTCACTTCCCTGGCTGTCTGTTAATCTTCAGCAGATCTTAAGGCTCAAGTGATTCATACCTGAACCACTTGAAGCACCCTAACTGGTCTACTGAGACACACATGAGGCAGGTGTTATTACTGCTCTCCCTCAGATGTAAGTTTGCGACAGCTTATAGTTTTTAAGTTGGATACCTGTGCAATGCCCACCTTTCTAGCAGCATAGTCATATGGCATCAGATATTATCATGCTTTGTGCTGCCTTAGTAGATGCAGTGTTCTTTATATTATGTCAGATGTTCAACTGCTGGCGTCACTGTCTACTTTAGCAATCCTACCACCCCCATTCAGCCATCACAATCACTGTCTACCACCCAGGTGTAAACCTTCACACTCCTATTACAGTCTATGACTTCTTCTTCTGATATTTGCCACTATGCCAGCAGATCCAGTGTAATGGTGGCACAATCATACTGCTGACCAACCTCATGCCCATGTGTGTGAAACATTTAAAGTGACACAATTGGTAATGACACTCACACAAGCAGAGTCTTGTGCAGTACAGAGTCAATATGGCACATCAGGTAGGGTGATTTGATGGAGCCTTGTGCTGCGCAAATTCTGTATGATGCATCTGGGAAGGTGTCCTGACCAAAGCTTGTGTGGTGCAGAGTCTGTACGGTACATCAGGGAGGATGCCGTGATGCAACTTCGCATGGTGCAGAATCTGTATGGTGTATCAGGGAGGGTGCCCTGATAGAGGCATGTGCAGTGCAGAGTCTGTATAGTGCATCAGGGAGGGTGCCCTGATAGAGGCATGTGCAGTGCAGAGTCTGTATAGTGCATCAGGGAGGATGCCCTGATAGAGGCATGTGCAGTGCAGAGTCTGTATAGTGCATCAGGGAGGATGCCCTGATAGAGGCATGTGCAGTGCAGAGTCTGTATAGTGCATCAGGGAGGGTGCCCTGATAGAGGCATGTGTAGTGCAGAATCTGTATGGTGCATCAGGGAGGGTGCTGTAATGGAGCTTCGCATGGTGCAGAGTCTGTATGGTGCAGGAGGGAGGGTGCTCTGATAGAGGCATGTGTGGTGCAGAATCTGTATGGCGCATCAGGGAGGGTGCTGTAATGGAGCGTTGCATGGTGCAGAGTCTGTATGGTGCAGTAGGTAGGGTGCTCAGATGGAGTTTTGCATGGTGCAGACCTTACATGGTGCACCAGGGAGGATGCCATGATGCTGCCATGTGCAGTGCAGAGTCTGTATGTTGCAGGAGGGAGGGTATTCTGATGGAGCCATGTGCAATGCAGAGTCTGTATGATGCATCAGTGAGGGTGCTCTGACAGAGCCTTTTGCAAAGCAGAGTCTATTGTGCATCAGGGAGGGTGCTCTGATGTAGCTTTGTATGGTGCAGAATCTGTATGGTGCATCAGGGTAGCACACCTCCACAATCACAACTCTACAGTGAACACCACCAGAGCGATAAATCTTGCCAGGTCAAGATTGGTCACCATGCTGGTCCACTGTATGCCAACACCATGACTCCTGGTGTTTCACCCCTGCCCTGAATCAACTCTGACTCAGAGTTGGTAAATAAGAGAGGGGGTGCGGGGGCATAGCCCTCTGCATGGGGGTGTGTGGGAGATGAAGCCCCCCACAAAAGAGCACTTCTTTCTGATGAAAACACTGCCGACAGTCCGCATGGTTCCCACTACTCTGCAGGATGTTGACAACATTGTGCATCAGAGAGGGTGCTCTGATGGAGCTTCGCATGGTGCAGAATCTGTATGGTACATCAGGGAGGGTACCCTGATGAAGAGTTGTATGGCACAGAATCTGTATGTGCAGCAGGAGGGTGCTCATGGAGCCTTGTGCAATGCAGAGTCTGCATGGTGCAGCAGAGAGGGTACTCTGATGGAGTCTTGTGTGGTGTAGACAGTGTGGTGCATCAGGAAAGATGCTCTGATGGAGGCATGTGTGTGTAGAACTCTATGGTGCATCAGGAGTGTGCTCTGATGGAGCTTTGCATGGTACAGAGTCTGTATGGTGCAGCATGGAGGGTGCTCTGATAGAGCCTTGTGCAATGCAGAGTCTGTACTGTACATCAGGGAGGGTGCTCTGATGGAGGTATGTGCAGTGCAGAATTTGTATGGTACATCAGGAAGGGAGCTCTGATGGAGCTTCACATGGTGCAGAGTCTGTGTGGTGCAGCAGGGAGGGCGCTCAGATGGAGCCTTGTGCAATGCAGAGTCTGTACTGTATATCAGGGAGGGTGCTGTGATGGAGGCATGTGTGGTGCAGAACCTGTATGGTGCATCAGGGAGGGAGCTCTGATGGAGCTTCGCATGGTGCAGAGTCTGTGTGGTGCAGCAGGGAGGGTGCTCTGATAGAGCCTTGTGCAATGCAGAGTCTGTACTGTACATCAGGGAGGGTGCTCTAATGGAGGTATGTGCAGTGCAGAATTTGTATGGTACATCAGGAAGGGAGCTCTGATGGAGCTTCACATGGTGCAGAGTCTGTGTGGTGCAGCAGGGAGGGCGCTCAGATGGAGCCTTGTGCAATGCAGAGTCTGTACTGTACATCAACGATGGTGCTCTGATGGAGTCTTGTGTGGTGTAAACTCTGTATGGTGCATCATGGAGCGTACTCTGAAGGAGCTTGGTGCAGTACAGACTGTATGCTGCAATGGTGAGGGTTCTCTGACAGAGTCTTGTGCAATGCTGAGTCTGTATTGTGCATCAGGTGGGGTGCTCTGACAGGGCATTGTGTGTTGTAGAGTCTGAAATGTGCAACAGGGAGGGAGTTCTGACAGAACACTGTGCAGTACAGTGTCTGTATGGTGCATCAGGGAAGGTACTCTGATGGAGCCTGGCGCAGTGCGATCTGTGTGGAAAAACAGCATCACACAGTAAGCAGTCCAAAAAAACTGTGGGAGGTGGACCATGGTTAAGTATTTTATTGAGGTTTACATGGAAAAAGCCGTAGAGGATACATTGACTAAACACAAGTACACTGGGGTTTTGACAGTATTAGACAGTGAAGTTGCCCAAGCATGTTGACCTATAGGAGGCCCTGATCCTGTGGTTTGCAAAGTCAGAGCCCACAACGTTCCTGTCACTGATGAGATACTGCACTGCATTAGAAAGGGAAGTATTTTGGCAGTGCCTGTAATGTGACTGCCTTCTCACACTTATGATACGAACATACGAAATTTGCCAGCAGATAAAGGCCTAGAGGTCTATCAACAAGTCTGCTCGAATGTGCAGCTAGCACCCCTTATTCTGCAGCTGCCCCTCCCTTCAGATATGATCAGATATTACATCATGCATAACATTTCATGCCATGGACATCAGGGGAGCATGGGTGAGCATTTGTGACAACAGGAAACTTCAGTGTAGCTGCAATATGGATCCTAGGCACAACCAAGCCAAGCTTACTTTGCCAAGTGATACTTTGAGTCCTTGGTTTGTGGGGTTTAGCAGGCTAAACATAGGGAAAGATGTATCCCTACCCTTACCCAGGCCAGGAAATTCCAACCTAGGAGGCTAAAAATAGGGATACAGGTCCACATCTCTTCACCCACTCCAGTCAATTTCAACCTAACAGGCTAAACATAAGGAAAGAAGCACCCCTCTCCATCCCCTTTCCCTCGCCAGTCAATTCCAAACTAGCAGGCTAAAAATGAAGGGGCACACCTCCCCTTCCCTCACCCACTCCAGTTAATTCCAACCTAGCAGGCTAAGGATAGGGAAAGGGCACCCCCAGGCACCCCTTCCCTCCCCTCCAGTCAGTTCCAACCAAGCAGGCTATAAATAGCTAAACAGGCCCCCTTCCCTTACCCACTCCAGTCAATTCCAGCCTAGCAGGCTAATGATAGGAAAAAGACACTCCAGTCACCCCTTCCCTCCCCTCCCCTCACCCAACCCAGTCAGTTCCAACCTAGCAGGTTATAAATAGCTAAAGAGACCCCATTCCCTCACTCATTCCAGTCAGTTCCAACCTAGCAGGCTAAAAATCGGGAAAGAGTCACCCCTCCCCCACTCCAGTCAATTCCAACCTAGCAAGCTTTAAATAGGTAAAGAGGTCCCACTTTCCTCACCCACTTGAGTCAATTTCAACATAGGATTCTAAAAATGGGGAAAGAGGCACCCCTCCTCCCTTCCCACTCCAGCAAATTCTAACAAATAATGCTAAAAATAGGGAAAGAGACAACCCCTCCCTTCTCCTACTCCAGTTAATTCCAGTCCAGCAGGCTAAAGATACGGAACAAGACACCCCACCCATTTTCCATCTCCATTCAACTCGAACCCTGCAAGCTAAACAATGGGAAAGAGACTCCCCATCATGCTTTCCAATGAATTCCAAATTAGGGAAAGGAACACCTCCTCACCCACTCCAGTTAATTCTAAACTCTTCTCCCTCTCCTGTTCCTCCAGAAAGCTTAAAAACAGCTTGGTCAGCACCTGGCACAGTTCCAAGAGCCAGAATTGTAGATGCATAAAACGCTGCCCTGAGGAGAGGGGAAAAGACGGCATAAAGTGACTGGGGAGCGTACCTCTCAAGTGTCCCTCATTACGAGGGACATCTCCCATTTTGCCCCTTAAAATTGCTCTGTCCCTCATCCATCCCTCATGGAAAAGGTGCTGCCTATACAAAGAATGTGCTGTAAATTCAGACTTTAAAAGCAGAAACTCTCAATATTCTAAAATACTAAATCCAAAATAAACTTTGTACAAGTAAACACCATGGTTTACACAGTGTTCTGAGCTTGTACCGCAATGTTTGAGGATGTGCCCTCATTCTGAGTGTCTGTGTCCTCATTATCCCTCATTTTGAGTGTCCAAAATGTCCATGTCCCTCATTCCAGTGACAAAAGGTTGAGAGGTATGCTGGGGAGTTCCTGGGAAAGGTTACAGTCTTATTTTGCAATTAATTTGCTGGAAGTCAAAGAGATCCAAAGTGGCCCAAACATTTTACTGGGCCAAATCTAAGGCAGATGTACTGTGTTTCAGCATGTTCACCCAGTACAAATTCAACACTGGCTCATCCTTCCGGGAGACTGCTGGTATGAGTGCAGGCAGCTGATTAAGCATGGGTCAGAGAGTGCCAGAACAGTTGCTGAGCAGACTGATAATGTATATTAGTTTCAATATGGGTGAGACAGGTCTCCTTTAAAGTAATAATGTCACCAGAGAAGTCTCAGAATGTATAATAGTACCGATAAAACTACTGCAAATCAGCTGGCCCATTGCTACAGTAGTAGTGCTAACCATTGTGGCAGCAACAATCTGGGACACTGGAGGGTCACTCATGGGAAGAGGCCCAAGCCTCTGATGGACTGCTGTCCTCCTCAGGGGAGGGCTAGCAGAGCTCAGTGCTCACCTGGCCCCTAGCAGAAGTGGACTGCATAAGGGCAAAGAGGGGGGCATTGCAGATGTTGACGTGCGGTGCGTGGGTGCATGCAGGACATGTCATGGTGTCGCTGCACACCACACTGCTCAGGGGAAGGGGACTATATGGAGGAACATGTCACTGGTGGCAGGATGGCACCAGGATACCCGCAGGCCCCATACCCAACTGGTGGGGCTCTCCAGTTAGGAACTAGATCATACCCTGATGTCCCCACTGTGGGGTAAGCCCTGGGGAATTATTGGCCAGGAGGTAAGTCTTTGCAGATGTCAGGATGATGATACTGGAGTATCCAGCAGATGGGTGCTGTCCGGTGACAAGGAGAAAAACTGATTAAAAAAAATAAATAAAATAAAAAAAAATGTTTCAAATCAAATACAAATCAAATGTGGGCTTTGCATAGACGGCCACTAGCAAATATAGGACTGATGCTCCACAGTGATTACATCTGTGGCCTCTGGGACCGGAAGATTGGAAGGTATGGGTTCTAGCCTCACATCAGGTACTTTGGATAATACCCACAACTGACACTAGGGTGCATTATGAGGGAGTTCTACACTGTTGATAGGCTGTCCTTTAGATGAGACATTAAACCAAGGTTCCTTCTGCCCATCTCTTCTCACTGTTTAGGTGGCAGTAAAAGACTCAAGGCACTTATTAAAGAAAGATTACGGGGCACTGTGGAGCAGCCAGTCAGGAAGCAGCACCTTCCATGAGCTCCTGAGAGATAATTGTTCAAATTATATTTTTTGACTGTTTGGAGCATTTCTCTCACCTGCTGGACCTATACAAATACTGTGTTGCTTTCTGATCTACAAGATGGGGAAGTCTAAAGGTGCTGTTGCGAATTCTGCTGAATTTTTTCACTCGAAGGTGCGACAGGAGGACTGGCCTGAGCAGGCCGCTAAGTCAGGGGCCTCAAGTGATTTAGCAGTGGAGGAGGTAACCCTGGCCATGGTTAATGCAACCATTGGTCAGCTGGTCTGCACTGTACAAGAGCTGGATCATAAATTCAATACCCTTACACCTAGAGTAACGGCTCTCGAGAATAAAGTAGAACAGATGGATCAAGCCACATGTAAAATGGAATCTAACTTGAATAAAACTATGAATGTGGCAACCAAGCTTATAAAAGAAAATAATCTGTTGCAATTGTGGCTTTAGTCAGTTGAGAAACAGATCCGAGAAAGAAATATGAGTGTTGGGGTTGCTGGAATCAGTTGAAAGTGACGATGGCTTAGAGTTCGCCTGTTCTTTTTTGCCTCAGCTCCTTGGACTTACTGAAGGTGAACCGCTGATCTATTTGGAAAAAGTATCTCCCTATGCCAACCACCTGTGGATCCATCTGTTGCCAGGACTTAGCTTTGGTCTACTCGGGGTGGGAGAAAGGGACCGCATTCTTACTGCAGTGAAGAGAGTGTCAGCTCAGATACAGTGAAGCAGTCATCTCTTTGTTCCTGGATCTGTCCTTTTCTACGCCCAGCACTGTAAGTCTTTTGATGGCACTCGGAGCCATTTATGCCAACTGAAAGTACAGCACCAGCCTCTATATCCGCCAGACTCAAGATCTTTGGCAAGACAAAGTTTATAGTTTGAATGAACTGAAGGACGTGAAAAGATGTTACTTCTTATAGAACAGGAACTGAATAAGGAGATTGGATCTGAGGTTTCTGAAGAAGACTGGTCCCTCTTATGATAGGGATGATGGACTGCAAAGTATTGTTTGTTTGCCTTATGTTTATCGATTATCGTGAAGGGTGTATATGCTCTAAAATATGATGTGTGTGGGGTGTATCATGGTAATGCTATGTAGCAGTAGATGGTTCCTGATTCTGGACAATTTGTTTCATCTGTCATCGTTTTATATTTTTAACCCTGCATGGACCTATTGCGTTAACACCCTACATTGATGGAGTGCTATGTGCTAAAACTTTTCCTGAACTTGCTAAAAGTAGAGCCTTGGCTCTGATGAACTGAAGCTTTAACTAGCACTCTGTATAGGCTTCTGCATGTGCACCTTTAGGCTATAAGATTATGCTGATGGTCTTTCCCTTTATAAACCTGTTCATTAATATGTGTTTGTGGTCTTATATTATAAGGCCCATGTTATAACTATTCATTGTTGTCTCTCTAGTCTCTGGATAGGTATCAGTTGTTACATACTAATGTACCTATGTGGGGGATATTTTTGGCCAGCTGGTTTCTGATCCCTGGACTGTCAATAGATTTTTTCTTTTCTGCAAGCCTTGTCCCCTGGGTTTTTCCTGGGCTGTGAAACATTGTATTCTATAGGTTATGTAGTATTTGTTAATTGCCCCTATGGTGTACCGAATGGGGTGGGCCATTATACACTTTTTTTGGGAAGGGTGACTGTGTATGGTTCATGATTCTATGGATCCACCAATAGTACTCTGTAAGTTTGTCTTGCAAAACTTAATAAATATATAATACAAAAAAGAAGAGTTACAGGGTTTTCCTGGTGTCATGCCCAACATTCCCTGTCAAAAAACAAAACAAAACAAAACAAACAAAAAAAAAGATCATTATAACTCACCCTGCAGGATGCACCTTGAAACAAACTATTATAGCTTGGTGTACCTTTCCTGGCAAAAAAAATTACAAAAGAAATAAAAAAATTGTATCTACTGCCCCTCACACACAATATCGCAGATATTTCTTGAGCTGCCCTTTTATTGCGTACCCTTGAGAACATAATGAAGATTTACATGTCTAAGGGCTTTGATGACAGTGTGACATTCGTCCACATATTGCATGTTTAAAGCTTAAAAAAGAAAAAGGAAAGACAATGTACTTAGGCTGCATCCAATTATTTGAAGTTTCAAAAGGAGAAGTCTTGTCCAGGATTATTTATGAACAAATGCATTCTCTGAACATAATGCAGTTTATATGTTACATTTCAACCATAGAACATCCTAGTGCCTTAGTGAATGAAATGGCATTTGTAACACATTATGAGAATGACGTTTTGATTGGTTATAAATTCTGTTCTGCATTGGATACAGTTCAGTGGGCAGTGAAAATGTTTATAAATGCACGTTGTAACTCCTCATGGGATAATGACCCCTCTGTGTTAGCTGTGTATGTGTGTGTGTGAGTGAAAGACCCCTCTATGTTAGGTTTGTGTGTGAGAGAAAGAGAGAGAAGAGAGAGAGAGTGGTGACATGAAACAGCTGCAGAAATCAAAGGAACATACTATTAATGGTGTACCCATGGTTGAATCAGGCAGGAGCCCAGAGGAACTCGCTTCCTCCTGCTCTTAAAAATTCTTTGACAGTTCCACCACTGCTGTCATCTTTCTCCACTGACTACTATAAGGGAGTTCCACTGCACAGAAATGACAGCTCCGCCACCTAGAAATCTAGATGTGAGTGTCCCCCTGCCAAAATATTTCTAAGTTAACCAATGAGGAGTACTATGGTCAAAATTTGTAAAAATATACTGAATGTATATTTTTACATTCAGTATATTATATACTGAATGTATATGGTGTGTAGAATGTTCTGATTTGTGAATGCAGTTTGTTGTTTGCTATTAGGAGTTTTTCTAAAATTGCCAACTAGTTTGATGGCTTCTTGGATCTCCATATTAGGTTCTATGTGATAACAGCAAAAGCCTAAAGGTGATTGCCATTATGAAGAGTGCCGAAAAATTTTTTTTCTGCACTCTGACGCCCTAGCGCACACTAAAATGGTGCCAGAGACTTACTTTTTTAATGTTTTATGAGGGGGGCTGTGCCCCCATACCCCCCCACAGCCCCCTACTAAAAGATTCTTAACTCCAGGAGGGTGCATGTTGGGGGGGTAAAACATTAAAAAAATAAAAGGTTCAGGATGGGTGCAACAAAAATGTAGCGGTCCCCAGACCAGAACCCAGTACCCTGTTGACCAGCGCCAGCAACCCTCCCACCACACCTCTGGGTCAACAGCAGCTGGCACACAGCAGCAGCTTACATCCCCTCCCTCCCCTTCACTCTGCATACTCAATCCCCCCTTCACACGTATGCATAGTGACATCCCGTCACTATATTTGTCGACCCCCCATCCAGCTGTCCTACCCTACCCTAGCCCTCCAGGGATGCGCTGGGGAGTGGGTTACCATTATTGTTGGTGCCCTTTCCCCAGTTCCCTCATCATGGGTACCCCCATATTAGGATTATTTATTGCACTTCATCATCCTTCAATGCCTTCTGTCTTATGCACAAGCAAACCATGCAACCACTTAGGACATCAGCACATCACTGAAGTAGGATGTATCAGCAGAAATCAGCTTGAAATGCAAAACATGTCAATCTATAAACCATAATTGTTGTTCTCATCCTTGTTTTCATCAAGGCTTAGCATTTTGTGGATGTGGGATGGAGAAAAGGGAAGACAGGGGGCAATGGGTAGCAGTGTAGGAGTGCACCACAAGTATTTCTGCTTGAGGCGCTATTAGGTCTAAAACTGGTCCTGGTCTCATGACAGTGATGTGTCCAGGACCACTGACTGAATGAGGGAAAGCTGCTGCAGCTGCAATCTGCTCTTGAGAGCTTGATCTTCTGGCCTCAGATAAATAACTATTAGTCAGTGTTTTTGTTTCTTAACTTGATGCCTAGGTCTAGCCAGCTAGAGTAAACATTTTGTTTTAAAGCTTTTCATTTCATCAAAGTACACACAGTCATAAAGAAAACAAATCACCCCAGGTAATCAGTATAATAAATAATGAAGATTTCAGCTGTTTTCTTACAGAATAACATATTGAATTATTCCTCATGTGTTTGTGAACCTGTAAATCTAGATTTTACTAGTGCTCACTGGATTAGGAATGTTTCTTAAAATCCAGCTGTTCTGCTATAAAATTGACTCTAACCCAGTACTTGCTGAATCTATGGTCCCAGAAGCATCACTGTCACATGGGACAGGTGGCATTCTAGGAAAAGAAGAGCAATAAAAATGTGAACTTGGAGATCCCGGGGGCATGTAACTAGCAGGCAAATTTAGGAAAAATACTCTAACAGCAAACAAATGAAAGAACAAATGAAAGGACACACTAGGACTGCACACACAAAGCTGAACAAGTCTGCTTGGTGCATCTCTGATTGGCTGTGCACTTGCGCCATGGTTTCACAGTTGAAAATCGCACTGCACTGGATATTCATGGGCCGCCCCTGCACTTGCACCTGCATTCATTATAGTTGTGCATTGGCGCCAATGGGATTTGTGCTGCACACTGGCTCCAGCTGAGTAACTCTCATTGGCGCATGTCGCACATGCACCAGTGCAACTCAGTTGTGTCATGCAGAACTGCTTTGAATATGCAGCCCACAGTCTATTTCTAGCATCATGAATGAAAATAGGTCACAATAATAAAAACTGGTTTACCATTTCATTTCATTTTATTTTATTTTTATACTTGTAAGTACAATGAGTATATCAGCCCGTTTTCATACGTGACAAGTGTACAAAAAATACAAAACATTACAATAGACATTATACGGAATAAATACATCAAACATGGAAATATTAACGAGACTAAACAGCCATACAAAGCCTATGACATAAGACAGGTACGTTCGTTAGAGTCACTGAGCGATTTTCAGAAGGCTTATGTTATAAAGTACACAGCTGAGGAACTCACAATAATTCACACACACACCGCCCATGTGTGCACTGGGCAGCCGCTGCAGACAGTAGGCGGGGTGGGCTGCACATCAGATCTGCTGCACAGAACCATGGCCACCATGGTCATGGAGGCAACAGCACCTGGAACAGATTGGCAGCCACAGGCTGTGCATCAGCCATTGGGGCATGCAACAGCCCCCAGGGTGGAACTGCAGGACTGCAACTGTGTCCACCCAGGGGTGTCAAGGCATCCAAACAGTCCAGCCCCAGGTGTGCCTTGGATGCGACGTCTGAGCCTTGGTGTCGACTGCACAGGGGTCCCCTGATGCCGAGTGCGTGGGGTGGACAGTGCACTGTAGTGGGTCATCAGTACCCAGCCATGTCCTGTGGCAGCCAGCAGCACAAAGCCATCTGAGAATGCAATGGCAATGCAATCCAGGGATGCAGTCATGGCCTGCTGCATGCACTGCATCCTCACCAGGATCTGTGCAGTGCCCCTCTCCTGCTGCTCGGCTAACTGGTGCACCTCCATGCGCAGTGCGTGCAATTCAGTGGTGAGCAGCACCTGTTGCTGAATGGACTCCAGCAGCAAACGGGTGTGCTCAGCCAGTGGGTCAGTGTCCTAGGGCTCCCGGGCCGGATGCTGATCCCCAAGTGGTGACCAGCCATGCTGCACAGCCCCCCTCTCTGGTGGATGCTGCACAGTGGTATCTGCAGGGGATTGGGTATGGCAGGCACACCAGTGGTGGACCCTGTGTCCAGCTGCCCAGTGGCACCTTCAGCCCACTGCTGTTGCCCGCCTGGCTGCTGCACACCACCCAGAACCTGCGTGGCCACACCACCTCCACCACAGGGCATGGCCTGGGCAGCGCACAGTGCTGCACCCGCAGTGGTGGCTGGCAGTTGTTCTGCTGCTGGTAGAGCACTGGGCATACTGCCTTTGTCAGTGGCCAGCAGGGGCATCTCCCCCACAATGGTGGCCATGCTGTCTAGGATAAGCGTTACATCATCATCAGTGTTGGACCCCACCCTGAGCTTTGTCTCTTCGCACAGGACCCCAAGGCTGGCATCCTGCAGGAACACATCCAGGGCCTAGTCCGACCCCAGGTCCAGGACATTCACCTGCACAGTGGTGGTGAGCTGCAGCCTGTCAGGCCCCCAGATGCCCATGGAGGTGGAAGGCTGGTCGTCCGGGGCTGGTCCAGTGGCCACAGCTGCTGCCGCTGCCGGTGCCCTATCATCCGCACTGAGGCATGCTGGTGCCGCAAGAGAAAGAGAGGCGTGTTAGTGATGTGTTGCCCACATGTGCCCACCCACTGCCACTGCCTGTGTCCTGCAGCATGGCATGTATGTGGGTGCACACACATGCACATGACAGGCATGCCAGCTGCATGCACGCTAGCATGACCGTGTACGCACCCTCCATGCCCACAGCTGTGTATGACTGACATACTTAACATGCAGTGATGGGCTACCACCCATCTGGAATTCGCCACCAGGCACACCTTCCACAGTGCTGTGGCACATGGTGGCTGCCACCAACTCCTCCTGCACTGTTAGCAGTGAAGCAGCTGCAAGCCCCCCTCTGGTGGCATTCTGGGGGCATGGATGGCCACCACCCTCTCCTTGATGCACCTCTTGTATGTGCCCACCTTCTTCCTGCACTTCTGTGCTGAGCACTGGTGGCTGCCCTGCTGGTTGACACATGCTGCCATCTCCACCCAGGCCCCAGCCCTGGCCTGTGGTGTGCCCATGGCACCACTCAACAGGGGCTCCCTGTCAAGGTAGGCATTGAACAGGGCCTCTGTCTCCACCTTTGTGAAATTGGACCTGCGCTTGCGAACAGGCCCACTCTCCTCACGCTCCTCATGTTCTGAATTGTCACTTCCTGTGGACATGGACAGCACAGTGTGTCAGTGACAGCATCACCCTGTTCCGTCCCCCCTGCTTTGCTGGCTGCACCCAGGGAGCTGCAGCAGCATGCACAACTTATCCTGAAAGGATGCAATACCAGTCCATGGCCTGTGCTGTTCTGTGGCGCTTATATAGTGCATTGCATGCAAATGAGCTTTGGCGTAACAGTAATGACATGCTAATCCCACCAGTGCACCATGCATTGGCTGATGAGCTCATTTGCATGTGGTGTCTGAATATTGTGATTTTGCTCTGTGCACAATGAGATTGCTCTGGAGCAAGTCATGGCGCAATGTGCATGCATGCACAGTGTGCAAGCCCACAGTGCACATGCACTGAATAGTATCATGTTGTCAATCATGCACTGTGTGCCAACTGCATGATGGGTGCCATGGCACATGGTGCGCCAGGCCTGCTATCGGTCACGTGCGCACTGCATGGAGGTGGGTTACCCCGACCCCTGCTGTGACCTCTGCCCTGGGTGACCCCAGCACCCATGATCCCACATAGCCATGCCCATGCCACACATCCTCAAGACTGCTTGATGGGTGGACACACCCCATGTTTCCTTGGATTGCGCATCTGGTGCATGCCATGGCCACGTGCTCCTACTGCCGCCATTTTGCTCACAGGCTTCATAGCATAGCATGGAGCAATGGAGAGCACCCCATGCACAGAACTAGACACAGGTGGAGTTGGTGAACCTGGTTGCCTGTGTCCAGCCCCACGCACCCCAACTCTTTGGCCAGGTGCCCCTGCAGCAGCCCAGGGTGGTAGTGTGGCAGGGGATTGCTGCCACACTGCAGCAACATACCAGGGTGGCCTGGATGGTGGAGCAGTGCTGCCACCGATATGGTGACCTTGTCAAGAGGGACCTAGAGTGCCTGAGGAGGCTGGAAGCATGAGTCTGGCGTGAGGCTGTGCCACAGCCAGGTGAGTAGGCCCATATTGCATGTGTGCCCTGGTGCAGTACTGTGGTGTTGGCTAGGCTGCCTGGTATGCCCTGCAGAGCAGTGCACTGTCATCGTGTGCACCGCAGGGTGGCATTGCTAGCCACCGCTTGCATTGTGATGCAGCTGTGCAGGACGTGTTGGGCAGGGGCTTACCCTGTGCACAGGGGTGGGATTGGTGGACAGCTGCTGTGGATGTTTACTGATGTGTACCTGTATATGTTCCATTCCCAGGGCCTGAAAATCACAGGAGGGTGGTGGTGGCAGCAGCAGGATGGCAGGCCGCAGCGGGCCAGTGAGGTGGTGCAGTAGTGACTCCAGCACCAGTGGGGCCACAGAGGGCAGGTAGGCACTGTCATGGTCCTTCACACTGTACATGGGGGATGGTGGGGGCATGGGTGTGGGTGTGGCTGCCTGTGCCATGTGTCATGGTAGCTGTGTGTGTTGCACTGCGTGTGGTGCTTGCCACTGTGGCATATCCACTGGGCATGTGTGACAGCTGTTGGTGGGGTGGGTGTGCGCCCAGCTGCCACTGACATTGCTGTGGTACTGCCGGTGCACTGTGCCATGTGACTGCCATGGTGCAGTCAGGTGGCCACTGTGTGGCAGGGACCACTGTTGAGCACTGTTGTGGTGTGCCGCATTGCTGGCAGGCATTGGCCCAACCCCTGTGCCCTCCGGAGTGGTGTATTCCCATTGCCCATTGCACACTGTGGGTGGGCATGGTTCCTTGGGACATTGCACTGATCACCTGTTCTGTCTCTTGTCACAGGTGTCCGTGGAGAAGATAGAGGCCCATGTACTGCGGCTGCTCCAGCAGCTGATTGTGATATGCTCCACCACCATGGAGGCTGTTCTGCAGGTGTGCGCATGCTCCTCAGTGATCAGAGGTGGAGAGGGCACCAGGGGCAGCAGACTGTGACAGCTGATGGATGGACCCCAGCATTCCATTGTGTTCCCTGCTGTACCTCCCGCTACAGTCCCTCAACCCAGTGCACAATCCCTGTTCCATGTCCCCTTCCCTCGCTATCCTACCCTTTCCCACCCCCTTGTTACTGTACATAGTTTTTTGAATATATCTCTTTTTTGACTTACCTGCCTGTGCCAGTGTCTGCTTTGCAGGTGGCGTGAGGAGCCACGCTGCAGTGGCCCAGTCTCTGTCCATGTGGTGTGCTTGTGTTGGGGAGCATGTTGTGCTTCTGTGGTTTACTGCTGTGTGCTGTGGTGTGTCCCACTGTGGTGGTGTCCCTCCCTGTGGTCATTGGCTGTGCCTTGGGGTGCCCATGGAATGGCTGTCAGGGGTGTGTGGTGGGTGTGTGCATGGTGATGGCACACACGGCCATGGTCTTTGGTCGGATACTGGCCACAGGCTGTGTTGGGGCCCCTGCTTGGCACTGTGTGGCCTGTCCCATGTGGTCTGCTGTGCTACATGGCTCCCAGCATGGTCAGTGCCTTCTCTGTGGGCCACCTGAGTGCCTGTGTGGTACGTGTGTGTGTGTGTGTGTGTGTGCTTGGCTGCGTGGTCCTGGCTGTGGTCTGCTCTGGTCTGGGTGTGTGGGGGGCACAGCCTGCAGCCTGGGGGGGCTCCCTTGGTGGCCCTCTATTGGCCATTGGCACCTCATGTTGCCTACTATCTGTGCCACTGTTGTGTTAGGGGGGGTCTGGGTGCCTTTGTGTGCCCTGGTGTGCCCTGCTGGTGGTGGCCTCCTGTAGGCCTGTCACTGTGCTTCCCTGGCTCTGCCCCTGGTTTTCTTCTCTGTGCCATGCCCCTGTGTTGCCCTGCTCCCACAGCTGCACTGGGGCATCTCTTACTGTGCCATGGTGCAACTGTGTTTGAGCCATGGCGCATCTCTAGTTGTGCCATGGTGCATTCCTGGTTGCGTCATGGCACAACTGTCTCACTATTCAGCTGGATTGTGTTGGCTCAGTGCAGCTAATGCAGCCTCTAAATATGGCTCCTGTTGTGCCATGGCACATCCAATTTGAGCTGCAATGGACTTGCGCTGGCCTTTGGTGCATTTCTGAATATCTGGGCCTGTATGTTTGCAGTTCTGTGCTGGACCCCACTGGAAATAAGTTTATGCTCAGTAGTTTGTGCTCACCTGCTTTCTCCTGTCTTAAATAACATTTCTTATTAACAGAACTTAAGAGTGATCTGCTGTTACCCTTACAAAGTACAGGAAACACTGTTGGCCGAACTGAGACAGGCAAAGTAACTTACCCATTTTGAATGTTTGCTACAGAAATGCTGTACTTTTAAGCAATAATTGACAACTGGTACCAGCCGGGAATTATTACTTCAGGATAGAAAGGCTGCAGGACAGCTGATGCCGGAGGCAAAGATCATGTTTACATGCAAACACTTAAAATAAAGCCTGGAATTTCCCCAGATTCAAATATCTTGTGGAACATTATTAGATTTAAGTCCTATCATTTGTATTTACACTGTAAAATACTGTAAAATCTCATTAAACACAACCCACCACAGGAGGCTGTAGAAGCCCCCTATTTAAGGTGCTGCAAGCCCCAAATCTGTGTCCGTCCTCATACTCAGGGGTCTGTAAAGACTTCATCCCAGTCTGTGTCCATCCTTCTATGCAGGGGCTGTAGGGTCCCCTCCCAATCTGTGTCAACCCTCATATGTAGTGGGTCCCAAGACCCCCTCCCAATCTGTGTCACTTCTCATACTCAGGGGTGCTGTAGAGGCCTCCTCCCAATCTGTGCCTGTCCTCATATTCAGGAGCTGTTAGTCAGGGGACTGTAGGGGTCCCATCTTAATCTGTGTCTCTTCTCATATCCAGGGGCTACAAGGGTCCCTCCCAATTTGTGCCAATTCTCATATTCAGGGAGCTGTTGTGGCCCCCTCCCAATAAGTGTCTCTTCTCATATTCAGGGGTCTGTAGGGACCCGTCCCAATCTATGTCTCATGTTATATCCAGAGGGCTGCAGGTCATCCTCCAAATCTATGTCTGTCTTCATATTCAGGGGCTATCGAGGACCACTTCCCAATCTGTATCTCTTGTCATATTCAAGTGACTGCAGTGGTGTCCTCCCAATCTGTGTCTGTCATATTCAGGAGGATGTGGGAGCCCCTTCCTAATCTGTGTCCATCTTAATATTAAGGGGCAGTTGGGGACCCATATCCGTTTGTGCCTCTCATTTGCAGAGGGCTGCAGGGGTCCACTCCCAGCCCATGACTCTCCTCATAATCGGGTGGGCTATAGGGGCCCCCTTGCAATCTGTGTGTCTCTCCTCATATTTAGGGGGAAGCAGAGGCCTCCTCCCAATCTATGCCCTTCCTCACATATTCAAGGGAATGTAGGGGCCCCTTCCCAATCTGTGTTTCTCCTCATATTCAAGGGACTGCAGGGGCCTCCTCACCATCTGTGTCCATTATCATATTCAGGGAGTCACAGGAGCCTGCAACCAATTTGTGTCTCTCTTTGTATTCAGATACTGCAGGACCCCCTCCCAATCTGTGTCCATCCATACATTCAGGTGCTGCTGATGCCCCTCCCACAGTCTACATCACTCATCATATTCCTACAAATGACACTAACAAAACTTTAGCAGAAACTGTTTCACATTGCATTTGTGGTCTGTATTTGTCAGAAGGAGTCATCAAGATATTGTCCATGTATTTTGTGGGGATGGGGTGGTACCTGGATTCTCACCAGGGCTATAGACCTATGGCCTGTTGAAATGGAATGGTCAGAGGAGTCCTTCTCTGTTGCACAACAATGGAACAAATCTCTGAAGTGGTGTGAGGAAGGCTCAGGACTCCTTTACTCTTTTGAAGAATTTATTTCAGACTTGGAAAGGTATAAATGGACCACCTTCGTACACTGGCCAACATTTCGTGGCTGTAGAGGCCACTTTATTAGGGCTAATGGTGGTCAAGAAGCTCTTTGCTTAATAATTAATCTCATCACCAGCTTGGTGGGTAACCACGTTGAATTTCCTGTGTTTCAAGTTCAACATGGATGCATTAAGCCGCATCTGACGTCTCTTGGCATTACCTCTCAGAGTGCTCCTCCGCTGCAGTTCTCTACACTGCTTCAGATGGCAACCTCAATACTCTGGCTTTGGTAATGTTCCACATGTTGTAAGGGATGGCAACTAATGAAGCAATGCAGCTACAGTGCATGTCCACAGAACTATACTGTGGTGGAGTAACTTTTCTCTGCTTGTATTTAGTTGTGCTCATGTCTTTGACTTTGAAACATCCACTCCATCCTGCAGAGTAACACATTGCCCTTTTAAGATATCACAGCACAACCCCAGATCAATACTGCTATAGGGAATTTCCAACAAAGGTCTGTGATGTTGTCCGGCAACAGCTTCCCATAGCACCCTGGACTTTGGTTTCTTATGCAAATTTACTTTATTGCATGCTGACAATTTGCCACATGCAAGTTTCATTTAGATAAGTCTTCGTGCTTTCACAGGTAAAGCTGGTGAGATTATTATTCTTCCTGGTTCGGAGTACAGTTGAAACTGTAATTTGAGAATACATCCTTCCTCAAGTTCTGCCATCTCCTCACCATTTTATAGTATGACCAGTTGTTTTGGTATAGTATGGTGAGATACAAAATACAACCTGCTCAACCCTGCCTAGTTCAATCAGTTTGGTTATATTTTAGGGTTTGGCAAATCTCAGAGCCCTGTTTAAAGTATCAGAGCAACGATACTGGGAAAAATTTACCCTACCTTTTTTTCATTATAAAAGATTCCTGACACCATCCATTTTTATTTGGTGTCAAAATGTTCCAGTTCCACAAAGATCTGAGTATTTTATAAATGTTTCAATTTTTTTTCTCAAGGAAAAAAGATGGCCAGCACGTTTGGCTTGCAGCAGCTTTGAAGACTTGATAAGGGTTAGGATCGACAAAATAAAACAAAAAATCATGGTGCATGCCACAGACAAATAGATATGACGGTATGCTAATGTTTCTTCTAATGTAGCTGAAACTAACTTTGGGAGAAACATTTTTGTTGCATTGCTCTTTATAATGACAAGAAAATAATGAGTTAGGCAAATTTATAATACATGATTCCAGTCCAGTTGTGACCATATCCACAGGTGGGGGTGGGGACACCGGGCCTAGTTTTACAGTATGAAATAGGAAAAAAGTATTGCTTTATAGGTAGAAACACATTGGGGCATGATGTCCTTTTTTCTAGCATATCACATAAATGTGATCTGCATACTCACTACATACAGTACACACACAATCATAACACCTATTAACAGGAATAAAAATGATTAATACATGTATGAATAATTTCCTTTGATATATCATGCTGAAGCACTTTGGTAGGAGAGTTTATTCTAGTTTTTTAGTCAGAATTTCTAAACCCCAAGAATTAGTGTATTTACTCAGTGTGTAACATTTAATAGATTTTGGGTTTGGGCTTAATATACAATACAGCGGACAGGGAGGATCCAAATTTAAAATCGTATACCTCACCTTAACTGTCCAGTTTCTTTCTCATTTCACTCCTAAACGTAACCAATTAAAGGGAAGTCCTCAGCCTATTTTCTGCATGCCAGTGTAGCTTGTAAGCATGAACAATGATTCCCACTCTTGTATCCCCCAATGTAATCCTAATTTATAGATAAATGAGGTTGCTTCAGTGTTTTGCCTGGTATGAAAACCTGTTTGTCTCAGTCACAAAGGCCATGACCCCACTCATGCAAGGCATCATGGGAGCTGATGATGTGTACATGCACAAGCCAGCCAGAAGGCATTACTCTCTGGCAGTTCTGTTACATGTCTAGTGAGGTCCCTGTATTCTCTAAAAAAATATTTGTTTTTGTAACTCAGATACAAATAAACTACAGAAAACAGCAGAGCACTTACTATACCTTGAAAAGTTTCATGCCAAGCATAATACAAGAACATAGTGACAGCAAAGGATAGCAACAGCTCTGATAAATACAGTATAAGTACCGCAGGTTATAGCACCAAAACATCATACAATTCCCGGATGCCGTACATGAGTCAGGTTATGACCTTTACAATGGTGTCAAGCAGGTTTTAACACCAGACTTAAGTAAGCAATAAGACACGACGGGGTGTGCTTTAGACAGTTCTAATACATGGCTAGGGTACATAGTGAGGCACGAGGCCACAGGTTGAGTGCATTCAGTCCCTTAGCCATGCATTAGAACTGTCTAATGCATATCACTGGGGTGGCTTATTGCTCTTATAAAATATGCATGTGTATTCTACATGGGGTTTTTAGTTTTAGCTATGCATTAGATACTTATAATGCATGGCTAACAACCAATCAGATTGCTAGAAATCCTTTGTCCATTTTGTAAGTACCTTCATTTACAGTTAGATCTTGATGAAATTAGGAGGGTGCAGTAAAGGCAATCATTGTTCATGCCTGCAAACTACACAGGTAAACAATAAAAGGCTGAGGGAACCTTCCCTTTAAGATTTTAATAAAGTTGTCAGTGGTGTGTTCAAGAGTCACTTTGTATCACAATCTAGCCAATCTTCTGCAAAGCATTTCTAGTGTAATTGTGTGTGTTTCTTGCCATTTTTATAAACACTATGTATCCCCTTGCTGGAATCAACATTTGCAGGGTAAGTTTATTTCTCATTTCTTTAGATATACAGTATGATATTCTTCTTAAAGAACACACTTTTATTAATGTTTTTGTTCCACTGCCTCAGTGTTTGAACAAAAACTGGAATGTTTGTCAGAAACTGAAGGTAGGCACAGTAAAACCCAAGCACTGTACAAGTATTTATTTGAATTCCCAGTCAGTATTCCTGGCTGGGAAACTCATCAGGCTTCATAGCTGGATATTTACAATAATGCTGAAATTCTGTACAGGCACAGTGGGGTCAGCTAGGATGTCATGCCCTTATCACAGTTTCTGCCAGTGACATGTTGCAGAATACTGCAGAAATACAATGAAATACACAACAATTACTCTAATTTGTCACGCAGCAACGCATAGACATGCTAGCACAGAGCACTGTGTCCTGGCTGAATGCGCTGTACATTGCATTGTATGACATTCACAGCAGGTCAGGGTCTGTTGAACCAACCCTGTAGTGATACAAATTCCTCCAGTAATTTCATTCCCTAGATTGCCGTGGTATCCCTGAGGCTACAAGGACCATGTCATCGACATAGCTCCTGACCCAAGTGTGTGCCAGTTCTTAGGCAAATCATTTATAAACACTAAAATGTAAAAAGGGCCCCAAAATAGACCCTTGGGGGCACTGCTCTAGTAAGCTCACGTACAGATATCTGATAATTCCCCTCTCCTGTACTTTTTGTTTTCATTCGGTCAAGTAATGGGTGCTGGAAATTGTGAGGTCAGGTAAAAACAATCCCAGCAGTAAACTCTGGGATCAAGAACACTTTATTCCTTCCACATACAGCAGTTACTGTAACTCAGATTCATCAGCTAGTCTCATATATTAGTTCAGTTTCTGGAGTGCAGTTTTCCTTCTGACATCCTGTAGTCTAAGGCACACACAACAACACCACCAGGTTGGAAACTTCTACGTCATGAGCACCTGTGTGTAATAGTGTCAGAATAAACATGCCCTGTGTATTTCATCAAACAGGACTGTGATCCCCGTTCAACCTTGGGAACTGCTTTATCCAAACCTTGTAATCTATGCTGCAAGCCAGATTCATCTGAGGAACTGAAAGTCCTAGAATGTACTGTCTCATTCTGTTTTGTGTGTGTGTGTGTGTGTGGGTGGGGGGTGGGTGATTGCATTTGTGTGACAGGTATGAGAAACCCAAACCAAAATGAGGGAATCCCCATTTTTATTTAACTCTAAAACTGTTGAAGCTGTTTTCAAGGCTATGTCTGTACTGCGACAGGGTGCCTGTGCTTTGGTAGTTAGGGATCACTAGCAACTTCTAAACCGACTACATGGTGTGAAACAATGGGACACAAAAAGCTGTCTGAGTTGCAGGCAATAACAGGAGGCTATACTGAAGATGCAGAGTTCATATTTCTACATCAGTGTAAATGCAGACACTGCAGATGTACTGTTTGATTCAGTAGCATCGAGACATAGTCAAAGTCAAGCAGTAGAACTCTTATAATTTTGAGAGAGCAAAGGGGCCTCAGATTGGGTGATTGGGTGACAGCTTGTTCCAAAGGTGGGGAGGCTGCAGGAAAAGTCCCTTGGCATAATGTTTTTTTGGTTATTTGTTTTTATGTGCATTCTTTTTTTTTTGTGCAGTCAGGTGTGAGAAAGAAGCATAGGTGGGTGGTCCTCAGGGAGGAGAAGAAGGAAATATTTGGGTGAGATTGTTTCTATACTTTCTATAAGGAAAGGAACTTGGATCTTATTATGGTTGCAGTGTGTGGAGCCCTGCAGACCTCTTGCTTAGAGAACAGGATTCCCACATTCCTTGCTAATGCACAGCATGTTGGAGTGACTAAAAAGTTGCCTCCGTGTCTGTGGAACACTCCGTGCTCTCACTATTTTTTTATTCCTTTTCAGTGGTCCATGACAGCTGAAATACGTACCAGCCCTCCCCAGACACATAATAGTGGCACTAGGCGTGCCCAATCCCCCAGTTTCCTGATCACAACTTCTCTCACTGCCATGTCCCCCATCATCCATTACCACACATGCAGGGTTATTTTTTTTACTTTCCTCCCACCCAACCCTCCCACTCAGCACCACCCGCACCCCCAAGCCCTTACTTACCCCGAGGTCCAATGCAGCAATCCTCTCTGGACTGCAGACATGTTTTCACTCTTCCAAGCTGGACCATGAACTGAACAAACAAGTATGCATTACAATGTATTTCAATGGTGTTTTACCCTTGCTAGGTTGCCATTTGTCAGTCCATTTGTTCATATTTTTGGCCCAAATTTTCAACATGCCTTACTTGGGACCCTGCCTTATGAACAATTGAGCTATCATAAGGTGAATCTGTCCCAGAAGGTGATTTAGAGGTCCCTGCACAAAATCACATTTTGGGCAGGACTTGAACATTTTTGCTGCCCTTGTTCATGAGGTGGGGTCAAAAGAAGACTATGTTGAAAATCTGGTGTAAATTATTTAAAAAAACAACAAAGTTATAAACCTTCATTGAATTTTGTGAATGCAGGCTCATAACTTTGGCAATTTTCATTATTTTTACCCCAAATTTACAGTGTCCGTGTGTGTGGATGGGGGGGGTGTACCACCAGGAGCAGGTGCCACATGGGGGCTGTGGTCCAGGGATTGGTGCAGCTGGGGGGCTGCCTTGCCGCACCATGTGCCTTACCATCACAGTGTTGGGTTATAGGCAGCATGGGCACAGTGGCACTGCCCTGGGGCATGTGTGCAGCAGCAGGGGATGGGATGGCACCATATGTGTGTGGGGGATCAGCCTCTGGGGTACAGGGATGGAGCTGGCTTCCTCTGTGGAGAATGCCCACCTGCCTCTGGGCCATTCCCTCATCCAATGTGTGTAGGGACAGGGTGCGCAGGGTGTGTAGGGGACTTATGGTAGGGTTTACCTGGCATACCAGCTGCCCTCCTACACGCCCCGGTGCACAGCTTTATGTGGCTTTGTGCATGATGCATAGTTCTGGCATGCCCCCACCTGCCCCCTATGTGTTGCGATCCACTCAGGTAGGGAATTGAGTGTGTAGGGGCTGCATGTCCCATTTTGTAAATTCCACACGGGGGATGCAATTGGTGCAGAGTGTCCCTGAGTCTCACATACGTAGCTTTGAGGTACTCTGCTCCTTCAAGCATAGGCCCCCAATGTTAGTAACAAAAAGGGTCCAATACACAGCCACAGTACCATTGTGCAAACTGGTTACAGTGACCACTTTCTGACACCACTCAAACTGGTCCCCCACTGCCCATAATGGAAAAGAGACAGAGACTGGTATGCTTATGGAAGGCTTTGCTGTGCATAGAGGATGGGCAGGACTGGTGTGCCATTGAAGTGCAAACATAGGCAAGACAAGCAGATAAGGAGCAGTGAACCTTTTAAGATAACAAAGGGGCATTTTGAGATACAACCCTGTTTTTGGCTCTTCTGCTCTGCATGGCAGATATACCCACACTAGGCCAAATGCACTGACTGTCACAGAGCTCCAGTAGAGAGGATTCATCTCCATTTAAGTTCCATTTGGGCTGCAATGATTCCCAGCCTGGTGGGGACACCAGCATGGGGAACAAGATCTCAGCAGGCAAGCTCCACACAAACACATCTCGATGTCCTTTCCTCCTCTGTCTCAACCGCCACTCCACCACCTGTACAACAGCAAGTGACTGCAGCACTGTAAGGCATGCTGTCCTCTTCTCTGGCCAGCTTCTGACAACCCCTGATCATTTTTGAATCCTGATCTCCAGCGTTGCATATGGCAACACTACTGCTGCACTGATGTCTGGCAAAAGGTGCAATTTTAATGCAATATTCGTGGAGATGATCTGAAGCAGTGATAAACATCGGAGTGGTACATAGATACTGAGAGATATACCTAGAGCTAATAAACAGTGTTTGAGCGACAATTGCCTCTTAATCAGGGGGTGAGGCTATGATGAAAAATGCCTGTTAATAATGAAGTAATGTCTCAATACCAGGTGGAAGCCCTTCAGTTATTGTAACTTCATAGCAAGGCATAAAAGGAAAATCAGAACATAGGTTATCTGAACTAAAGGCTAGAAAACAAAATCCCAAACATTGCTAAGAATTATGTCAGATAAAATCCTGTGCTATGCTCCTGGAGGGGCATGCCCAGCATGCTAATTAACTGCTCTGATGTTCATGGTGAAGGACGGGCTTGTATACTAATGAAGGACTGTGTTACTTATAACAAATTAATTTATTTATTTATTACAGTATCAGAATTGCAACCCTTTGAGTCAAGGACTCATTTACAAAGGTTCATCGTCATACACAGAATAGAACAGGGTAGGAGGAACATACAGTGAGAGGAAACAGGCAGTAGTGCAGGAAATACTCTATATTTACAGTAAAATTTGTACAAATAAAATACAGGTGGGAAGTGCCAAGCCAGCTAGAGAAGGGCCCCATTCTTGCAGGAGACAGTCCTATACATGATGGTAGCTAAACAAGCAGGAGTGATCATTGAGCATATACAGTATACTTCGAAGACATTAAATACAGTAAGGGTAGAAGCAGGGCTGCGGAGGAAACTAAAAGTTGTAGGAACAGGCCCCAACATGATTGAGGCTGAATAGAAAAGTACTGCCATAGTAATTAAGTGCTGTGCTGCTATGTATAATATATCCTGGCCCCAAACTGTTACTTGCACACCACAGTACCTCCAAACCCTCAGGGAAGCATTTCCCCTGGATGGAGCCTGGCTTACGAAGATTCAATGAAGGACTGAGATTGCTGAGCAACCACATTAAACAAGTCTGCACATCAGGGTACGTTTTTGGAAATTAAGTGATCAGGGGGCCACAAAAATGCCACTTGATAACCAGTGAGGGACAAGGATTGCTGAGCAACCACATTTAACAAATTTGCACATCAGGGTACATTTTTGGAAATTAAGTGGTCAGGAGGCCAGAAAAACACCACTGATGACCAGTGATGGACAACATGAATAGAAAACAACAGGACACACTGGTGGGTCTTAAGAAATGGGGTTGAGGGATAACTGAGGCTGCATAACTTTATGCCAGCCTCTTGGCACAGCACTGTGCTAGGTGTCTGGCACAACGGTCTGACCAGATTCCTGTGGTGGTTGCAGTTTTAATGTTTGTAGTAAAAATCCTTATTTGGGACCATAAATGCCCAGTGACCCTTTGAGTCTTTAAAATCCATTGTCCCAGCTTTGACTGTATAGTGAGTCCAAGGTTTTAACCAAGAGAACTTTTTCTTAATGACCTCTTACAGAAACTTGCAAGTTTATGATTCTGGTAGAAGCGTTTTCCAATACTAGTTCCCATCCTTTATTCCATTGTCACTGGCATTTTAGTTAATACAGTGGGTGTTCCTGATTTACTGACTGAGGAAAGGCACCATTTTAGAATGGGATGATGTAACTTATGTCGTTGTTAAACTCTTAGGATCCGATACACTGTTAGACTTGGGAGGTGGGCTTTAGTGGCACAAAGAGCTGCACTATTTCAACAACCCCCCAAAAGTTCTCACCACAAAAGACTGAATTAGATGCTGTGAGGGGCATCTCCAAGCAGCTCAGGTATCATGTAAATGATGGTTACTAGTGGTTGGAGGTCACAAATCAGGATTTGCATTGCAAACATCCAAAGTACAACCACCATAGATGTCTAGCTATGACTCTGCACCAGTTGCTTGGCACGATGCCAGACAATAATCGATGGCATGAAGTGCTAATGCCTTTGTCACCCCCAACCAGCTACCTTACGGCCAGCTTGAGGGCTGAGTTGTTTTCTTTTATTTTCTGATCCCTTGTCAGTCATCTCTGGTGATCCAGTGGCCACCAGACCACTTTACTCTTATTTCTGGTTCCTGATGTCCTGTGGATTCCATGTCCCCACTTGGCTCCATTTCTCTGCAGATTTTATTTCTAGTACAGTTCTCTTGATAAACTCATTCTGATCTCAGCTGCAGAATGCCTACCTCACTCAAGTGAAATTGTTTCCTAATGATTCACAGTGATCAGAGGTGCTGTGGCATGTGGGTGGCTGTTTGGGCTCTGGGCAATATGAGTGCATAGCACCACACTTCATTTGCAAGCATTCAATGCCCCTTTCTCTCTGCTGGTGCAAACTCAGGTTCAGCTCTCACTAAACTGATTGGTTCACTGGGCAACCCTGAGCAAGTTTCCTGACTTCTGTATGTTTCAGTCCCTCTCATTAGTAAAGGATCCTAACCCAGCTAAAGAGTGCAGTTTCACGTACAGTCCTAAGCAAAGGCATGGGTCACTGGCTTCTGCTGCATCTTAGAGACTGACCTTGTGACCCTGTTTGTTGTATGTTTGTCCCATTTCCCATGGAAACTTGTTTCTGAGTCCTACTCCTCCTTCTCCTCCTCCTCCCCTGCCTTTTCACCTTTCACTGTAACCAAATTCCCCTTTCAAATGCTCACAGATCTCATGCGATACTTTCTCTGCTGTGTTCTATTGTGCCTATTGTATAGCTAGGAGCATATAATAGCACACTGTTTCTGAATGCAGATCCACAAAAGTAAATACTTTGAATAGATTTGCATAAACTCCTGCTCTCTACTTCAACAGGATTGCTAGGGCAGATCCAAATCCCACTGACTATGAATGTGCTCCAGGCAGAAAAGCATAGTAGTGAGTGCAATGAGCTGCAAACCTGGAGAACTGAGTTTGAATCCCACAGTCACTGCATGCATATTGTGTGACCACACGCAAGTCACTTAATTTCCTCTTCTCCCATGATGCACCTGGAAACAAGCCTTAGCTTAGAGTGCCTTCCAGGCCAGAAATTGTAAGGTTAAAAAATCCTTTCTGCATATTTTCTTCTGTTTTGTTTAGTTTGGCAAAGCAATTTGTGCACACTTTCATCCTCTTCATATTTGTCTTATAATTGCTACTTTTTGTAATGTGTTTGTAATTTCTAGTCATCAAGGTACTATACACGAGGATATATAGTTACTGTACATCCCTATCTAGGGTACAGCCAATTAAAGGCATCACAGAGGGTACATAGTGTAGCCATGTGCAGGCCTTGATTCCATTTCACACAGGGGATCTGGTGGATAGCAAATTGTCTTGGGCAGGACACAGAGGGTGGTTGCCAACTGGGTGCAATCCGAGTCCAGGGAAGTCAGGAACAGTGACCACACAGAGTAAGACAGTGACCTGTGCTGTTCAGTATCTTCATTTGCAACATAAGAAAGTGAATCCAGAATAAGGTTTGTCTCTGCTGATGATACTAAGCTGCAGAGTGGACAATGAGGTTGGACAAAATTGTAAACATGGTCTACATCTTGACAACTAAAGTTCAATGCAAAAATAGTGTGAAATAATGCATATAGCTAGAAATGACTGTAAAGTGAATTACTAGATGGGGAGAGTAAGGGTGGTGTGGACAACTGAGTGCACAATCCCCAGGATCATCTTTTGCGATAGCCTCATGTCCACAGCTCAGTGCAAGATAGCATGTGGGAAGTCAGAGAGGATGCTGGGATATCTAGAAATGATTATTTATTTATTTATTCATTTTTAGCTTTTGACCAGGAAAGACACACTAAGCTATGATAGCTTGTTTCCAGGTGCATCCTGGGGGGGGGGGCAGGAATATACAGAGCTGTTTTATTGATAGGGAAATGTTGGCTATGACACTGAGAAAAGTCCCTCTACTCTTCATCAGTAAGTGCCATGGGATCTTTAACTTCCACCTGGACAGTGATCAGAGATGGGCAGAAGGGACCTCAGTTTAACACTCATTCAAAGGATTGCATGTCACCAATGCAGCACCCCTTCGTACTGCACTACAGAGTCAGTTATGGCTATTGCCCCAAGTACCTGCTGTGGGCTAGAACCCATGACCATCTGCTCTTCCAGCCCCAGAAGCAAGTGTGTGACCTGCTGAGCTACTGACACCGATGAAGGTGATTTGATGGTAAGAGAAAGGAGTTGATGTTACCTATGGTAAGGTCACACCTGGAGTACTGTGTGCAGTTTTGAAGTTTACACCTCATGGAAGACAGGAACCACACAGAGGCCATACCAGAAAGCACCATGAACATGATCCAGGGGTAGAGTTAAGGTCATGTGAGGTAAAGGGCTTCGACCGTAACATGCAAACACTGGATGTCAGGATACAAAGGGAGATATGACTGAGAGAAAGGGGATATGATCAAGAGGGTAGATTGTAAGGACTTGTTCATGAGGAGTGTAGACATATAAGTAGAGCAGACTGGTGGAGACTGGTGCAGACTGGGGACAGTCAAGAGGGATATGAGGAAGTTTTCTAAATGGAATTGGTGCTGGGTGAATGGAGTAGACTCCATGGATACATGGATGTATCCAAGACTTTCACTGGTTTAAACTTGGGTGGACATATATAAGGGGATGGTGAGACCCACAAAGCAGAAGACAGAATGGAAATAGAAGAGACACCCAGGAAAGTAGTGACAATCAGCTAGTAGAGAAACTGCATCTCTAAATCCAGCTTAGCATTAATCTACACATAGAGTTATGCTGGGAACCATGCAGACTGAATGGACCTTTGGGTCTCTTTCTGCCAACACAATCCATGCTTCTATGGTAAGTCCCTTATGGAATTTAAGTTTTTTGTTTGTACAGCCAGTTATTTTCTTTTATTTACACAGAAAAGTCACATGCTCTGGATTCCAATGAAAATGTGAAGTTATATGTTAGCATTTATATTTCTACCCATCCCTCCCTGACTCTTATGAATGCAGCATTTTTAGAAAGTGAATTGGAAGGTAACTAACATACACACAGCCTTGTGAATCCTATGATGGAGTGTATGTGGAATACCAGATGAGGTACCAATTAAACTGTCCTCCTGGGGCATCCTTATTTATGGATTGATTTATTACAAGTTTGCTTTCTAAAGAAAAGCGTGATATCACTGTTAACAAATTGTTTTCATAAAGCTAAATCAGTATGGAAAATTGCAGAACTAGTAATTAAATTAGTTAAAAATAGGTCCTCTATAGATAAGAAGCCTCAGATTAGAATCATTGCCCTTCACCATGGTACCATGTGATTTAAGGACACCATTAAGGGGAATGTATCCCAACATAACCATTACCATGACTTTTTACAGAGACCAGAGTAGAGCTAGAAGCATGTTTTATGGATGGTGAGAACCAACAATTTGCTGGGGGGCTTTCATAGGCTTTGTAGAGGGCAGCTGTTTAATTTGCCCCTCTTTCAGCCACAATGAACAGGAAGAGTGGGATAGAAAATGATTGTTTTTGCCAAATCTTCAGAGCCTGTTACTGAGCATCTGTCATCATATCGCAGGTCAGATCAGACTCTGAAATTCTTGCTGAAATGTTGCCTTTTGGAATCTGCTGTGAAACTTGCTAATCTTTCTCCATCCAGGTCTCAACCCATTCCTCACATTCTTATGACCCATAAACAAAACAGTAATTACTGTAATAAACTGTTTCCTGTTTATAGAGTGGGGCAGCAGAACGCTTCCAGCCGGAGCTTGTGGCCACAGAATCCCAAAGTCCTTTCCTTTCTTCCCAAAGGACTGGCTGGTTGTTCCAAGGAGTGGAAATTCCATTTTCCAGTTAAATTAAGCATACTGAATCACGAAGGGCCTGAGGTCATCACATGCTGGTCTAACCTCTCTGAGGGTCTTGTTTATGCCACTCATTATAACTTCATTTAGAGCTCATGTATACCCTACCCAATTTTTTTAACAAAAGCTTCATTACTTACTTATAAATTGTGTTCTCCAACATTCAGGACACCTTGTTCTGTATATCTCATATACAAGGTGATTAATAGCCACATGACACATCACTGTACAGTACGTACACAGAATGGGCATGATGATGGCATAACGAGTGAGATTGCAGTTATCACAGTTGTATCGTCTCAGTCAAGCGATAAAATCTCTGAGAGGGCAACACCTCCTCCTCCCTCCAGGAGCACTCTGAGTTGTGCATGTTTGATTATGAGCCTGTTTTTCAGAGTAATATCTGAACCTGTGAACTTCTGGCCAGAGGCATGAACGTCACCAACTAAGCCACACAGATGTAGAAAAGGTGTTTTAAAATTATAAAGGCTACTGGGGCTGCCAGATTCCATGGAATGCAGAGCATATTCACACCAATAAATCTAAAATATGTGATAGTTGCACTGATGCAGTGTGCTACTTTGTTGATATTACCTGAGCTTCAGTGAGGCAGAGACATTATAGTAAGCAGGGCCAATGTCACTGTGACTGTGTATCTCAATACAAAAATTGTGATTTATGAACAGGCTCTATAATAATTTGAAAGACCATGTAAAATTATTTTAAGCATAATATTGGGATTACCTGTAGCTTGCAGCAGTTCAGAAATATTGCTGACAAAGTCTGCACTACATTAGGCTGGCTCGCCGGTGCAGTGGTAGTGCTACCTCTTGCGTAACTGATGACCTGGGTTCAGGATAGAGCTCAGGATGTCAGGGGATCAGCCAGAGGGAGGAGGAGTGAGCATTCATCAGACTAGTCTCCACCTCCAGCGAGGAAGTATCTCAGCTCCCAGAGTAGCATTGCCCCCTAGCTGAGCCTGGGGACCAGTGCAAGAGACCCAGTGCACAGTCTCCCCCCAAAATTGACATATCATTAAATATGTACAATGTGCTTTCTGTCTCAAGTGGCTACTGACTAATTTCATCCCAAAGGTTAGTGGAGGTCTCTTAGTTGTTCATATCAGGTACATAGAGTATTTAGTTGGGAGCCATCCAATTTCATCTGCAATTTTTACATACTGAAAATTTATTTTGCAGATGTTTTGACTGTTTTTTTTCCTTTTTAGTTGTAATGATCACTATAGCCACAAAGTCAAGTATCCGCCATTACAGACACATTTAAAGTCATCCCTTATGTGGCCTGCAGGTGGCACTGAATGCCAGACAGTATGCACTCTCCCTCCAAGTGAACAGAGGCTTAGTTTTCTCTTGCATACATCCCCTGCTAATTCCAAGGATGGAAATCTGGTCACACATTGAAACCCAGGTCAGAGAGCAACCAGTTGAAATGATCATGACCATTCATGGAACTTCATGAATTATTCAAGAACATGAATCATGAATTTAATGCATTAATGTGTGTCAAACTGGCATCAGATTGTTCATGAATTGTGTTGGAACAGTTAATGGCACTCATATTCTTGAAGGTTCATGAAGGTCCATGAAACCCTTCCACTGAATGTTCATGGACACAGACCATCAATAGATTGGTGGCCAGAATACCCCACTTTTATCATTTGGGTCAGTTCATCAGGCAGCCCTGGTTTAGCCCTATTCATACTATATGTTTCCACTGTATACAATTCAGAGGCAAACTCATTCTATTCTTATTTGTCTTATCATACAAACTAAGCAATTAACCATGACAATTGCATTTGTTTAACGATCCAACATTTTCTAATGAACCACTGTTTTTACCATGCATTTTTAGAGTAAGTAGCATGTCTAATACTCTTTCTTGTTTTTCTGTTTATTAATTTTATTTAGCTTTCGTCTACAGGGTAGACACACTGGGCAGTCAAATGCCTATTTTCAGGTGTGACTTGGGGAGAGTACAACTACAAAACTACAGAAATTATTTATATATTTTTTTTACCAAGAGAGATACACTAAGCTGAAAGCTTGTTTACAGGCATGACCTGGGAGCACAAGGAAGTTAAGTGACTTGGTCAGGGTCACACAGTATGCAAGTGGGAGCTGTGGGATTCAAACCCAGGTCTCCAGGTTTGCAGCTCAGAGCCTTAAACCACTGCACTATACCGCCTCCTGAAGTATTCAATTTAGTTAGAACATATTTAGTGAGAAAATATAATTTGTCCAGGTATATACTCTGACAAGAAGGTACAAAGCATGAGGATACAACATGTGAGGATACAATGTGTCAGGACACAACGTGTGAGGATACAACATGTGGAGGATGCAGTGTGTGAGGAAGCAGTGTGTGAGGATACAATTGTGAAGATACAATGTGTGAGGATGCAGTGTGTGAGGATACAAAGTGTGAGGAAGCAGTGTGTGAGGATACAACGTGTGAGGATGCAACGTGTGAGGATGCAGTGTGTGAGGATACAATGTGTGAGGATGCAGTATGTGAGGTTACAACATGTGAGGATGCAGTGTGTGAGGATACAATGTGTGAGGATGCAGTGTGTGAGGTTACAACATGTGACGATGCAGTGTGTGAGGATATAACATGTGAGGATGAAGCGTGTGAGGATACGTGTGAAGATACAATGTGTGAGGATGCAGTGTATGAGGATACAATGTGTGAGGATGCAGTGTGTGAGGATACAGTACAACAGTACATACAATGGCAACATTGTACATTACATATTGTGCATCAAGATTCAATTTCAGCAAATATTGACATATGTGTTGCACATTTAGATTGGGCGGTAGGGAGAAAGAGAAAGGTTGATTATAAATCACACGAATCTGTAATGCAAAGCATAATTATGGCATAGCTAGCATACAGAGACAGTAAGGTCTTCAGAGGAACAGGGGAAAGGGGTATCTTCACAGAGGTATCTTCATAGTAATTTAGATCACAGGTGTGTTGATTGGAGCTGCTAAGTCAGTAATGGGTTCACTTGGAACATTCCTGTAGGGAGATAATTCAAGTGCTGAGGCAGAGAGCCACTGCTCACCTTCCTTTGATAAATAAAAATACCCACTTACTAGAGTATTTATGTCAACAGAATGTGAAACTCATTTAATATGTGGTGCGCTTAAATGTCAATCCTTGTGGGTGCTTGTAGTTTATATACTTCTGCTTTTAAACTGAACAAGTTCTGATTGTGAGATGCTTTATAACTTACAGTTGGAAACAGTGCATTCTGATACGCAAATTAGTTATTCAAAGTGGTTGTTGTCTTCATTCGTCATGGTTTTTAAAGATTCAGCAAGGTCATGAACTCTGTGTTAATGAACTGGAACTTTGTTCATTGTACTGAGTTGAAAACCAGGTGGCAACGTTTGATAGATGTTCATGAAAATCATGAATATTCATCAAAGTTCATCCGCTGATAAACTTCATTTTACCTGTGACTGCTGACGCCACTCAACCCACTGGGAACCACATTTGTTCTATAAAAAAGTTACGTGTGAAACTGAGAAATACTAATATGTCCTATACAGTATGTGATGATTTCAGAACGCCATCATTGTGCATACAACGTTACATGAATGAAGCGCTATTATAACAGTTTCTGCCAGAAATATCTTGCAGGATACTGCAATACATTTGTACACTACAAATTTCTTGCAGTGGGTGGTGCCCACCGAATGCATAGACACTGTTAAAAGTATGCACCAGTATACATTGTGGTTCTTATATTCCAGTATAAGTACAGCAAGTTATCTCGCGGGTCATTAGCATATTATGCACACACACACCTTACATTACTGGGGATATGTAATTTTGTGTTTCTTTTAGAAGTTGTCCTATTGCCAGTGTGCTTTCTGTGTAACCCTTGTCCTTTTAAATTATTTTATGGTTCACTGACTATCCAAATAGACTTAAGGTAATGCAGCACATCTCACATCTTTAAGAGCTTCCCTTGTTCTTGTATTGCTGTCTCACTCTGCCCCATTATGTTTTAAAACCTGTTTCATTTTACTACTTAATGAGAAAAAAGTGCTTTATCGGGGAGTGGGGTGAAAAGACTATATTTAACTAGCTAAATGTGCCTTTTGTTAGCATGTTACAAGTATAGTCAAGTCTTTCTCATCTCTTTGAAGCTTTTACAAGGTCCTGTCAAGTCTATTTTTTTTTCTGATAATCATCAATCTTCAGACTAGCTCATCAAATCTGGCCATTGACACATCATTCTTGTCCTGCTGAAGACCATCAGTTCAGTTCCTGAAACAGATTATACTAACCTCATGTTTTACCCCAGTAGGTTGAATCACCCAAAGTATTTTGTTTTATTCTGGGTTCTAATGAAGCCTCTATATCTTTAATTCACTGTATTTGAACAGACCAGAATACATCTTTTTCCACCTGTCTATAGCCTGTATTTTGCTGATGCCGCACTTTATATCTTGCTACCCAGGATGTACTTTTCCTGGATAATGTTTTAATGACATCTTACTGGATTTTTCTCTGCAGGACAATAACAGCATATCAAAAGAATACATAGATACACAGATACTGTTTGCAGATAAGGGCCACCAGGTCCATCTAGTCTGCCCGTTTATGCTACCTAATGAAGTGGCCAGTGAACCTATCTGGTCACTGGCTTTAACTTTTTCTTCCCATCTCTAATATTCCTTTATACCTGTCCCATGCATGTTTGAAGCCTGCTACTGTACAGGCAACCACCACTTCCTGGGGCAGGATATTCCATGCATCTACCACCCTCTCTGTAAAAAAGAACTTCTTGACATTACCCCTTATGTAGCCACCCAATCAGTTTCATATCTTGCCCTCTTGTTCTGGCATTACTTTTAAACTGGAATATGTTGTCCCCTTCCACCTTGTTCATGCACTTGAGGTATTTGAATGTTTCTATCATGTCACCTTTCTCCCTCCTTTGCTCCAGTGTGTACAAACTGAGGTCTCTGAATCTTTCCTCATAAGGCTTGTGATGTAGACCCTTCACCATTTTGGTCACCTCCTCTGCACTGTCTCTGTTTTGTCAATGTCCTCACAAAGGTGTGACCTCAGAACTGGACACAGTACTCATGTTGAAGCCTCACCCGGTCCTGTACAGTGGAACTATCACCTCCCTCCTTCAGCTTGTGATTCTCCTTCCAGTACACCCCCAAATCCCAGTTGCCTTGTCCATCTGCCTTGTGGCCTTCAGGTCATCTTTGATTACGACCCCCAAGTCCCTCTCTTCCTTAGTAACTGCCAACAGCTTTCCCCCAATCTGTAGCTTGTTCCAGGGTTCCTGATCCCCACATGCATAATTTTTCATTTCTTTGCATTAAACCTTAGTTGCCACACATCTGACCATCTCTCCAACAGTTCCATGTCCTTTCTCATCCTTTCCACCCCTACCCCGGGGTATAGAAGTATAGAATTTGACTATAGATATGACCACTTGGCCCACCTAGTCTGCCCATTTCCCTACCTAATAGATAAGCTGCATATCCTAGTTAACCAACAGCCTACTTCCTCCCACCCCCACTAGAATTACCTTATGTCTGTCCCATGCATTCTTGATTTCCCCACTGTTTTGACTCTCGACCTCCTCAGGAAGGCTTTTCAATGCATCTACAACCCTCTCTGTGAAGAAATACTTCCTCCCATTACCTCAGAGCCATCCCCCTCTATCTTCAAAGTGATTCCCTTGTTCTTGCACATCTCTTTTTTCTGAAAGATGCTACCCTCTTAGACTTTGTTTATTCTCATGAGGTATTTGAAGTTTCTATCATGTCTCCCTCCCTCCTTTCCTCAAGGTAATACATCTTAAGCTCCTTTATCTTTCTTCATATGTCTTCTGGTGTAGACCCAGCACCATTTTGGTTGCCCTTCTCTGGACAGTCCCCACCCTGTCTACATCTTTGCAGAGATGGGGTCTCCAGAATTGTACACAGTACTCCAGATGTGGACTTACTATCTGTACAGAGGGCCAACTACTTCCTCTTTTCTACTGGTGATGCCTCTCCCTATGTATCCCAGTATCTCCCAACCCTCATTACTGCCTTCTCACATTGCTGGCCCACCTTTAGGTCATCTGATCTGACTACCCCCACGTCCCTTTCCATTTTTGTTGTTGTCAGTGTCTCACCCCCCCATTGTGTACTCTTTCCCTGGGTTTATTGTTTCCCAGGTGCATTACTTTGCACTTCTTTGTATTGAATCTAAGCTGCCATACATTTGACTATTCTTCCAATCTTGCCAAGTCCCTTTTCATCCTTTCCACCCCACCTTGCGTATCAACCCTGTTGTAGATCTTTGTGTCATCTGCGAAGAGACATACTTTTCCTTCCAGTCCCTCTGCAATGTCACTTATAAAGACATTAAAAAAGACTGGTCCCAGTACTGAACCCTGTGGTACCCCACTAGTAATGACTTTTTCTTCACTGTGAACTCCATTTACTATTACCCTCTGTGTCCTGTTGTCCAGCCAGTGTTTTACCTAGACTACCACCCTGGGACCCACTCCAAGTTGGCTAATTTGTTTATTAATCTTTTGTGCGGGACTGTGTCAAATGCCTTGCTAAAGTCTAGGTAGGCCATGTTCACAGCCCCTCCCTGGTCTACTATTTTGGTCACCCAGTCAAAGAAATCAATTTGATTTGTCTGACATGATCTTCCTGCTGTGAATCCATGCTGCCTTGGGTCCTGTGCCCCACTGGCCTCTAGGTACTCAACAATTCTTTCCTTCAGAAGTGATTCCATCATTTTCCCTATCACTGAGGTCAAACTGACAGGTCTGTAATTTCCTGCCTCTGCCTTGCTCCCATTTTTGTGAAAGGGAATCACATCCACCCTCCTCCAGTCCTCAGGTACCACATCATCCTCCCATGATTTATTAAAAAGGGTAGTCAGTGGTGTTACTAGTTCTTCCCTTAGTTCTTGTAGAATTCTGGGGTGAATCCCCTCAGGCCCCATTGATTTGTCCACCTTCAGTTTTAAGAGTTCTTTCTGAACCCTTTCTTCTGTGAAAGGACTAATATCAACCCCCCTATCCAGAGTGCTTCTATCAACTGGATTAGGTATCTCCCCCTGTTTTTCCATTGTGAATACTGAGCAGAAGTATTCGTTCAGTATCCCTGCTTTTTCACTGTCACTCTCTGCTCAGCCACCTTCCTCTTTATTCAGCTTCAGTATCCCTGCCTTAGTCTTTCTTTGCTCCCTAATGTACCTATAAAATGTTTTATACCCCTTCTTAACAGAGTTGGCTATCTTTTCCTTGGTTTGGGCCTCTGCTGTTCTGACTGCCTTCCCCGCTTCCTTCTGCTTTAACTGGTACAGTTCTCTGCCCTGCTCCTTCTGTGTTTCCTTTATATTTCCTGAATGCTATCTTTTTCACCCTAACCTTCCCCGCCACTTCTTTTGAGAAACATAGTGTTTTTTTCTTTCGCTTTGATTTGTTTATTTGCTTCACACAAA
Organism: Neoceratodus forsteri; assembly: GCA_016271365.2. Lineage (NCBI taxonomy): Eukaryota > Metazoa > Chordata > Ceratodontiformes > Ceratodontidae > Neoceratodus > Neoceratodus forsteri. Next base: position 11,382,358 of record CM028138.1, read on the forward strand.
GGCTTGTCGCATCTGTGATGGTGGTTTTGATGTTTCCCCATTGTTGCTCCACCCCACCTTCTTGCCTGTTTGCTAGTGCTTTTCTTAGGCACTCTCCCATTTTGACAAAATCAGCCCTCTTGAAGTCCAGTACCTTCACTTTTGTATGGACTGACTCTACAGCTAAGTTTACTGAGAACCACACTGTTTGGTGGTCACTTGTTCCCAGATGGCTACCCACTTCAAGATCAGAGATCCTCTCTCCATCCCCATTTGAGAGTACCAGGTCTAAGATTTCTCCCTCCTGAGTGGGTTCCAAAACTGGCTGTTAGAAACATGCCCCCTGTAGGGCATCAAGAAAGGTCCTGCTCTTGGATGTGGCTGCAGCAAAGGTGCTCCAGTTAACATCTGGCATATTTAGTCCCCCATCAGCAATACCTCCCCTTTTTCTGACATTCTAAGAATGCCTTCTATCATTTCCTTGTCCATTTCTCCCCCCTGAGATGGGTGTCCATATACAACCCCAGTGCAGATTGTGGTGCCATTTCCAGTCTCCAGGGTGACCCACAGTGTCTCCTCTCCTCCCTGTTTACCCTTTAGTTATGTTGCTTTGATCCCTTCCCTTACATAGAGAGCTACTCCTCCTCCTCCTCCTCCTCTTCTTCCCTCCCTGTCCCTCCTATTGATTGTGTACCCTGGTATGTTGACATCCCAGCCATGGTTCTCTGTGTACCATGTTTCTGTGACTGCCATGATATCCAGGCTTCCCTCTCTTACCATTTTGGACACACTCCACTGGAGCTTCTTACTAATAAGAATGGCCACCCCTTTCTTTTTAGTGGGGGGCAGTGGCATGAACCATCAGGCTGACCCACTCCCTCCATAGTCTATCGTGGTTCTTTTGGTTAAGCTTGGTTTCCTGTAGAAAGACCAAGTCAGCCCACAGTCTCTTAAAGGGGCACTGTCAACCTGTTTTTCATCATATTATTTCTAGTTAAAACCCCACATTTTATGATTGCCCACCTTCTCTAAAATTCATTGATGTTGCTGTTTGTTTTGTCTGTCTCCTTGTTGAAATGCATGCTAATGTATATTTATAAACAACCTTGTTTGGTTAACAATCCTGGAGCTGCTCTTACTATATACATCCTGAGCATTAGAAACACTCCAAACAGTGCAGTTACTCATGATTAATTTGTCTCCTTTACTTCCATGGCATCACGAGGAGCTAGATTGTGTTTTGGATGTTCCCAAGTCCAGGAATGATGCAACTGGAGCTGATCAAGAAATGTAAACAAACCTGTTTTTGTGTGGTAACACCAGTATGGTGGGCAGTCTGTTTTTCATTTTTTGAAAGAAAAAGAGTCTGAATCAAACTACCAGCTATGGCAGCAATCTTTACAGAATGTTGGCAATCATAAAAGGTGTTTTTTAAACTTGGGACATTTTGAGACTGAAGGGGGTTGACAGTGTCTCTTTAAGGTGGGTTAACACCTGTCTTCTCTTAGTGGGGATGTTCATCCCTCACACATTCTAAGAGTATCTGGTGATATCACCCATGTGGACTTATTCAAGGAGACAGGTTGGAGCAGACTATAACTGAGTTTTCACAGACTGTGAGCTGACTCACAGTGGCGTCCAGCAGGCACAACCTGATAGGGACGGGGCAGATGGCATAGAGTGGGGATGGCAGGTGGTTCACCTAAACTCAAGTTACTCCCAGTAATAGTGTCATGGACATACTGAACCCTCTGTGTAGAACAAATATAACAAAACAATAACACAACACATAAACTATAAACTACACATAAGACCCCCTTCTCAGGGGGAGGAAATGGACAGGGAAATGATAGAAGGTATACTTAGAATGGCAGAAAAAGGGGAGATATTGCTCATGGGTGATCTGAATATGCCAGATGTTAACTGGAGTGCAGTTGCAGCTGCCACTTCGAAGAGTGCAGTTATTCTAGATGCCCTACAGGGGGCATGCCTTAGACAACTAGTACTGGAGCCCACTCGAGAGGGAGCAATATTAGACTTGATTCTCTCAAATGGAGATGGAGAGAGGATCACAGATGTAGAAGTGGGTAACCATCTGGAAACTAGCAACCATCGGACAGTATGGTTCACAATAAACACAGCAACAGAGTCCAGCCATACAAAGACAAAAGTACTGGACTTTAGGAGGGCTGACTTTGCCAAATGGGTGAGTGCCTAAGGAATGCACTAGCAAATGGGCAGGAAGGAGGGATGGAAGAACAATGGGGAATAATAAAAACTGCCATCACAGAGGTAACAAGCCTTTGTGTGAAGCAAATAAACAAAACAAGATGATGTAAGAAACCACTATGGTTCTCAAAGGAAGTGGCAGTGAAAGTTCAAGAGAAAAAGAAAGCATTCAGGAAGTACAAGGAATCGCAGAAGGAGCAGGACAGAGAACTGTATCAGTTAAAGCAAAAGGAGGCTGGGAAGGCAGCCAGAACAGTAAAGGCCCAAACCAAGGAAAAGATAGCCAACCCAGTTAAGAAGGGGGATAAAACCTTTTATAGGTACATCAGGGAGCAAAGGAAGACCAAGGGAGGGATAGTGAGGCTTAATAAAGGGGAGGGAGGGTGGGCAGAGGGAGACTGTGAAAAGGCAGAGATACTAAACAAATATTTTTGCTCAGTATTTACAAATGAAGAGGGGGAGGTACATAAAACAAACAGTAATAACACTCTGGATACAGAAGTTGATACCAGCCCATTTACAGAAGAAAGGGTTCTGAAAGAACTCTTAAAACTGAAGGTGGACAAAGCAATGGGGCCTGATGGGATTCATCCCAGAATTCTAAAAGAGCTAAGGGTAGAACTAGTGACACCACTGACTACCATTTTAACAAATCATGGGAGGATGGGGTGGTACCCGAGGACTGGAGGAGGGCAGATGTGATTCCCCTTCACAAAAGTGGGAGCAAGACAGAAGAAGGAAACTACAGACCTGTTAGTTTAACCTCAGTGATAGGGAAAATGATGGAATCACTTCTGAAGGAAAGAATTGTTGAGTATCTAGAGGTCAGAGGGGCACAGGACCCTAGGCAGCATGGATTCACAGCAGGAAGGTAATGCCAGACAAATCTGATAGATTTCTTTGACTGGGTGACCAAAGTAGTAGATCAGAGAGGGGCTGTGGACATGGCCTACCTAGACTTTAGCAAGGCATTTGACACAGTCCCACACAAAAGATTAATATACAAGTTAGCCAGCCTGGGAGTGGGTTCCAAGATGACAGCCTGGGTAAAGAATTTGCTGGAGAATAGGACACAGAGAGTAATAGTAAATGGAGTCCACTCAAAAGAAAGGAGGGTTACTAGTGGGTACCGTAGGTTCAGATTAGGGACAGTCCTCTTCAATGTCTTTATAAGTGACATTGCAGAAGGACTGGAAGGAAAAGTATGTCTCTTTGCAGATGACACTAAGATCTGCAACAGAGTTGATGCACAGGTGGGGTGGAAAGGATGAGAAGGGACTTGGCAAGGTTAGAGGAATGGTCAAATGTATGGCAGCTTAGATTCAATGCTAAGAAGTGCAAGGTAATGCACCTGGGAAACAAAAACCCAGGGGAAGAGTACACAATGGGGGGTGAGATACTAATAACAACAAAAATGGAAAGGGACCTGGGGATAGTCTTATCAGATGACCTAAAGGTGGGCAAGCAATGTGAGAGGGCAGCAAGGAGGGCTGGGGGGATACTGGGATGCATAGGGAGAGGCATCATCAGTAGAAAACAGGAAGTTATTATCCCTCTGTACAGACAGCTGGTGAGACCCCATCTGGAGTACTGTGTGCAGTTCTGGAGACCCAATCTCTGCAAAGACATAGACAGGATGGACCTGTCCAGAAGAGGACAACTAAAATGGTGCAGGGTCTTCACCGGAAGACATATGAAGAGAGACTTAAAGAGCTTAATATGTATAGCCTCGAGGAAAGGAGGGAGAGGGGGGACATGATAGAAACTTTCAAGTACCTCAAGGGAATCAACAAAGTCCAAGAGGGTAGCATCTTTCAAAAAGAGGTGTGCAAGAACAAGAGGGCACAATTTGAAGATAGAGGGAGGCGGCTCAGAGGTAATTTGGGATGTATTTTTTACACAGAGGGTTGTGGATGCATGGAACGGCTTCCGGAGGAGGTTGTGGAGTCAAAATCAGTGGTGGAATTCAAGCATGCATGGGACAGTCATAAGGCAATTCTGGGGGGTGGGGGTTAGAAGAAGTAGGCTGCTGGTTAACTAGGATCTGCAGCTTATCCAGTAGGTAGGGAAATGGGCAGACTGGGTGGGCCAAGCGATCCTTATCTGCCATCAAATTCTATGTTTCTATGTTTCTATGTACGTATATCAATGTACCCATTGAGATGGGAAACAGAGGAGTGCCAGTGGCCACAGTCATTAACTAATGGCCCTCCTCAGCTATCTGGGTGCTATTGGAGGGTGATCTCCATGATGCTAAGGGTAGAATCTGGAGGGGTTCCCTTTGGGATTAACTGCCTATGAGGGTTTATGGGTGTCAGGAATGGGAGGTGATGTCTCTCTTAACTTTTGAGGGGTTGCTGGAGAAAATAAACTGGGGCTATGCAAAAACATTGGGCCCACCACTCCAAGTGGTCTCAGAGGAGGCACTGGCCACTGAGGAGAGAGGTCTGCTGGCATAAGGTGGGGGGTGGGGCTCTAACTTCAGAACTTACTCAACCCTTGAGCATCGGCTGTGGGCTCCCAGTAGGCCAAGGCTCAAGTGTGGTCTTAATCTCTGAGGCTGCCATGCAATGTTCGCTCTGAAACATGACAGCTTCCAGGGATTGCAGGACCTGGGCCATGTGGTTGGTAGCCAGCATGACCTCAGCTATCTGTGAAAGTAGCTGCCCAAACATCTCCTCTACAGATGCATTTTCTCACATCACAGGTGGTGGAGGAGACTGTGCCATGCTGATTGTTATTGGCCCCTTCATGTCTATTGCACTTGTTGCAAAGTAACCTGGGCCAGGATGAGAGGATGCCACTTTTGGTATGGCTATGATCCTTTCGGAAAGCTGCACAGCTGAGGATGTACAGAATTGTAACTATGTTAAGAAAGCCACAGGATAATGCTGGATTCAACCATCTAGGTAGGACAGTCTTATGTTCAAGCTGCCATCTTGATTAGTGCCCCAGTGGCAGTCCTTTGTAGCATTTTTGACATGTTATGAGTGTGTGTGTGTGTGTGTGTGTGTGTTTGTGTGTGCGTGGCTTCTTTCTATTAGATAATGGGATACAGACATATGTTTCTGAGTGTTTGAATACTTAAAGTATTTGTATACCCAACTATCCAATCAAGATAATCGCATGCAATATTTCAGTAGTATATATGGGTACCGAATACTATATTTGAGTACCCATACAGTCTGAGCCCATGGATTCACATGGTGCCATGTTACATCTGCTGAGATTTTCAGGGAGTTCACAAGAGGCCAATCAAGAAATGGGATTACATGGCTCATATAATATGTACATATGAGTGTTTATTTAAAGCAGCAGTGCAATAAAAATAGGCTCAACAGGGATTTATTTAACTCTAAAAATTGATCAGCGTTTTGCTCATAAAAGTGCTAAATCTTTGTGAAAATGCATAGTTCTTGCCTCACTATGTTTAACAAACACAGCACTTCAAGAAAATCTATATAGATACTTTCTGTACAGTTAGTGTAGTCCCAAGGAAAAAACTGCTAATCAATTATTTAAAACCCTGCTCAACATTTAACCCTTTCTTCTTTCCACTACAGAAGATTCCAGGCATCTTTTAATTTTATTTGGTGGTAAACCATTCTACTTCCACTAAAAATCTGAGTATTTAATAAATGTTTTAATTTCAATTTTTTTCTTAAGAAGAAAAGAAAAAGATGGCCACCACATTTGGCTAAAAATTAACATTGTAGACCTGGCAAGGTTTAGGATGGAGAAATTAAAAAAACAATTCATGGTGCACAGCATAGGCGGTACTGTACCTAGAAAAATAGTGCTGACAGATATGCTAATATATTTAGTAACTATAGCTAAAACTAACTTTTCAGAGAAACTTTTTTTGTTGCCCTACTGCTTTATATTATCACAAAAAATTGGTCATGCCCACATAAAACAAACTCTGGTCAGAGCCAATATGGCTCTGCAGAGCTATTATGAGGATACTGGCACTCACCAGGAGTTGTTTTTGAAAAGGACAGTGCAGCAGATATGGATTTATTTTACCGCTAAGGCTGCACACAGCATTTTGGAGGCAGCAGGAGCCAGAGTAGCACACAACATTTATGAGCGCTGCCAGAGTTGCAGTAGCAGATATGCATTGTTTGCTCGATAAGGGTGCACACAGCTTGTACAAGCACTGCCACTGGAGCCAGAGTGTGCTGTGCACAAGATACACATTATTTATGAGCACCACTGCCAGAGCCAGAGTGTGCTGTGCACAAGATACACACTATTTATGAGCACCACTGCCAGAGCCAGAGTGTGCTGTGCACAAGATACACACTATTTATGAGCACCACTGCCAGAGACAGAGTGTGCTGTGCACATGATGATGGCGATGACAGAACTGCGCATGTGAGAAACTCCGGCATGCGCTGTCTGAGTCAGCAGCCATCTCGTGCATGGCAAACATCACTTTTGCACTTGCAGAAAACAAAGAAGTGTACTACTAAGTGGGTGTGTTTATGTGGCCAGTGGAGGGTAAGCGCCACATAAACACAACCACTTGAAACTATGCCACAGCACTGTGGAAGCACACCGGACAGCAGACTGGTCACATGCTTCCGCAGTGCTAATCTGAGATACTGATGATGGCACAGCATCTGCGGAGCTCTGTCCCTGCTGCCGTAAAAAGTCATGGCAACTCTTGTATTTGCTTAACTACAACAGCACACTGCCTGTCTGGTTTACCATACTGTCCAGAGTTATTACCCCACAACCCTTTTCTTTGGTTGTGCTGTCATGAGAAATACAGGAACTATACATTATAATCAGGTGTGTGGGAGCTTCTCTGACAACTGACAGTTTGACTGAAATGTTTAACCTCACAGTCTCAGAGAGTTCTTAGTGAGGGACTGTGCTATTTTGATGTTTTGAAAGTCATGCTGAGGACTCTAAGAGCTTTTTTTTTCGTTTTTTGTTGGTCCTTAAACAATGCTGTCTTAGAAGGCATAGATGATTTTTATAACTCATTACATTTTGCACTTTAATGTGGAGAATATGTTTTTAGAAGGATAAAGTATGTAAACTGGATATTTTAATGACATAACTTACTATCTGATGTTTATTGAGTAAACAGAAAAGATTACTTCAGTCTCTCTTTGATGTCTTAACGAGGTCTCATAAAGCATAATTGACTTTTTGATAAGTATCAGCATTTAGGCAGACTCCTCAGAGTTTTCATTTTTCATCTACCCTGCTGACCTTCCAAAAGATCATGTAATAACTTAAAACTGCCATTTAAGAACTTTGTAGGTTATCCTATATTTTTAATTTCTGAACCTTAGGACAACCCCCACACCAATACTTATAGAATACATGGAGAGAGCTCAGGTTTACAAAATATTAGCCAGAAAAGTGTAAAGGCTCATTGTTGTGACTCTGAGATTTATTGTGCATATAGACCAAACTGGTATTTGTCACCTAAATTGTTTCCTTTTAAATACAGTAGCTAAAGAGTACATGCCCAGACACAGAACTGCAGCCCTCTGGTTATTCATCTCTCTACTAAGGTGGAAAGTATGTAAGATATTTATTTTACCAAAGATAAGGAGGTCTATGCTGAGAAAACATTTCTTTATGCCACAGCAAGAATTTGAAATCTACTGTTAGCAGTACAAGAAAAATAATAAGCAGAACCATTTCAAATCTAGACTCTGTTTATATATGCCTTGTGCCTGCTCCACATATTGATTAGTGCCCACTTCAAAGAGCCTGGATTTCCCCAACTACAACATAGAACACATCCAGATATCTATCTTTCTTTCTTTCTTTCTTTCTTCACAGTATCCTTCATATGTCTGTCTGTCTCTGTCGATCCACAGACGGTGTAAATCTACAATACATGATTAAACTGCTTGTGCATTGTTTTCAAAACCTGATAATCCACCAGTTAAAATGTTTAGAGAAACAGTTATCAGTTTAGAATGTGAATTATTTCTCCAAACAGCTATCCTAATAAGAATCATGCTGCAATCAACCAGTCACATGTCCTGGAGAGTGTGCTGATTAGGACAGCTGAAATCCAAAACTCCTCCACAATTGTTTTCTGTCCATTTTATTAGGTGATGCAAATTTCAGAGATTTTCTTTTTTTTACTGTTTGCCATACTGAAATGAGTGCTTGTGAAGGGTGTTTGGATTTTTTTGGACCAGAAAAAGTCTGAAAAGATACCCCTCTGCGCGAAAGAATTCTCTGGTCACGTCACACCTCATGTGGGGGTGACATCATCAGGACATTGAAACTTCATTCTCATGCCAGGATGTCACCACACTCACTCAGTGTGAGGTTACCATTTGTTCTTCACACAATTAATTATTTATTCTATCTATCAATCTATCTATCTGATTCCATCATTTTTAGAAGATTCCATGTCGCAACGTGGACTGCAGAACAAGGAGCCATGAAGAGGGTACAAATCACGCAGCACAATAACAGGAAACAGCGTCTTTTTTGCAGGGGGGCATCGGCATCCACACCCTCCTCTTTATTTAAGATACTAACTCTGGGGGGCATACCTCAAGGATGGGGAGAACCGCCAGTCATCCAGAAGTGTTGGTGCTGTGGTTCCGTTAGCTTCTTCAAGGGTCACCATTCCACAGTAGTCATATTGATGGGCTACCCTTTCAGAAGACCTGTACCCCATTTAGGTAACTACAGCAAATACAACTAAGTTCTTCATTTTACTTTGTGGTATATGTACTTTGATTTGGGGTCATCTGATGACCAAAACCTAAAGTATGGCTCTTGTGTCCTTAACAGTATTTAAATATCTATAATACAAACTGATCTGCCATACAGTTAAACAGTGGTTTATATAAATACTGCCAAAGGAGGAACTAAACTTTGTGAGGAACTCAGTGAAGCAAAATAGATACTTAAACTGAATGATAAAAGAAGTGATAATAAAAGCCCTCTGACCAAACAGTTACTGAAAGCGGGACACAAACAATAAACTCTCATGTAATATATATACCAAAAGGAATTAATGATCCATGAAAATAACTCTCAGACAATATACAGTGCAATCAGAATGGGGGTGGCAATGTTGCTTTGTGAGCCATCTACTGTACCTGGGTTTATGTCAGAAGATTGGATTGTCACTACGAGCCACAAGGCATGCATTGTGTAATGATTTTGAACTGAGCAATATATAGAAGGCATCAGAAATGCAAATTCAATATAGAAATTAGGGAAACTGGTAATCACTTAAGGTTAGAAAAACCCTCAAGGATTCACCTTTGGTTCACACTGAATGCACATGGGGCCACTCTTACAACAGTAAGAGTGGTCTTAATGGCTGTGTTAAGACACAAACAAACACTGGTATCCTTATGAATGCATCTGCCAGAGATTCCAAAGCCACATTCAGTGCTCGATCACTAAACTAATAAATTTATGATTAAATAAATAATCATATACAGTGGTATACATATTTATGAAATGGCTTGAGTCAAACAAGGTCACTGACTGGTTAAAACTGGTAAGATGACCATGTACTAATTTCACATTACTACACAGTTCAAATTTTACTCTTTGTGTTATTTTTGTTAACTTTTGAAACCATTTCATATATGCAATAACACACTCCAGAGTGTGGGTTAATGCCTTGAATTCCTACACTTCCAAAGAACCTCACAGCCCACCTGTAGCACGTGGTAATTTAGCATTAACCTACACCCTGCTGTGCATCATTCATTATGTATCTAGCTACCCGGACTATAACAGCCACAGTCAATGCTCATATCACTAAACTAATAAATTCATAAACAGTAAATAAATAAACATAGATATGCATATGTACTGTATCTAGGTGCTAGAGATTTCACATTCAAAGTCAATGCGGGTGGGGGGGTATGGAAGCAAGGTAGAGCCTTTTGGGGAAAGTAATGTGGTTGGAGCAAGAGTTGTTTGGGTGCCTGTGTCATCACAAGAGCCCTTCTCAAGTCTTTTAATAGCTATGGACAGTAGTAAAGGTTCTGCAATGAGCCAGTATTGCTTACCTAGTCTCATGCTTTATGGAGGCCTTAGGGTTGTCCCCATATAGTTTTAATATTGTCAGACTGCACATTTTCCATCCTAATGATCCCGTAATCTGTTTGCGTTGCTTTATGGAATTGGTTAATGGCTTATTTATTGTCAGTTCCATTTGTTCCACTTTACTCATAGGGTTTACACAATGTTTATTGCCTTTGGATTATGGAACATTTTTGTAAACCTTGCTTATGTTGGTCTTTGATTTTATTGCCTGTGTGTAGTAATATTTCCTCTCCATCTGTATTTTGTTTTAGTGTAACATTTACATTGTGTATTAACTGGACACCATTGAAACTGAACCTTGGCTAAGTGCTCCTTTTCATCTTTTCTGCTTTTAAAAGCATAGTAAGTTCAAAAGATTGTGTTTATTCACAAATGGAACAACCACTAGTATCTTCTGACCATTTCACAAAACAATCTTTTATGATATTTTACAACGCTTGAAATAATGTTTCGGAAGCAGTACATTTGAACTGATGTAGAAGCTTGAGTTGTTTTTAAATGAAAGTTTGGAGTCTGATCAACATATACAGAGCCTAACAGTACAGTTCTCCTGCGTCGCTACATGTCCATATGTCAGTTTAGCATGCTGTTGACAATAATATGATATTAAACATTTAGTGAACTTTTTTAGTTTTTTATATAAACCATTTAATCTTTTTTATAGTGATATATGTTCACTTTCATACATAAAATAATATAAATAATAACACATATTTTAAAACTGTTTGAGAATTTTGTAATCACAGGAAACACAGAACAAAGAAACATAGAAAGAATTATGGTAGGAGACTAAGGTCCATCTAGTCTGCTCAAGTGTTCCTGAGAACTTTTCTGATCACAGACCTAAACCTCCATCTGAATTGTATTCTCAGCTGGTCTCCCTACATATTATTCACATAGTAACTGGATATTTTTCATCTTAATTTTCTTTCATTTTTCTGCTGTACCTTAATCTGGTTGCAAACATTTCACTTTCCTTGCTAACAGTACCAATTCATTGTTTGGAAAAGCATCAGAAAATGATAAACATAATTAATATTAACAAGAAAAACATTAATAGACTCAGGGCTAGATATTCAAAACTTTGTGCTGGCACAGACCATTTGTGTTTGGTTTGTTCCTTGTTTGCGTGGATCTGGTATGTTTAAAAGGCCAAATAGCGTGAGCAAATTGCATTACAGCCAGACAAAATACAGGGGCAATGCAATATTCAGTGCATTAGCACTGTGCAAAGTGTGTTTGCGTGACTTAGCATGACACTTTGTGTGGTACAAATTACCGCCCAGGAAAAAGGTAGTCTTAACTCCGGGCAAACTATTTGATCAGGTTTAAGTGGGTTTGTTTTGGTCTGCGTGGGTGTGATAAATGTAATTTCTTACATTTATCACACTCCAATGAAAATAACAGGATTTATCACACTCATTTATCACTCATCCTGTTGTAAAAATAAACACAGGCAGGCATCATACAGGGTATAAACATACTGCACATGGATGACACCTCCTATGTTGCCATGATCTGCCACCAGTCCCAAATTTGGCAGGCATTAATTGGTGATCTGGCACCCAGTGGACACCATGGCAGTGTGTCCATACAACACACACCTACAGACCACCCTTCAGTGGACACAAATAGAATCCAGCACACATATGCAACACGGGGGGCATGGAGGATTTTGAGGGGCGGGTCTACAGGTGGCCAGTCTGCACAACATACTGGGTGCTGCCATAAGGCTGGGACAATCCATGCAGTGCAAATGGTCCAGTGCGGGGAATACGCCAACACCAGTGTGCCTGTCTAATGGCATGTGCCCCCCCAGTCACATACCGTACATCCATACAGACACCACAGCACACACAACCAGCCATATATATGCCACTGTGAGTGTCCCGTGCCAGTGGTGCAGCATCTGTGGGTCGCACAACAGCATAACAGTAATGTCCACTGTCAGTACACACCTACAAGATGGGCCTGTCACTGTGTAAAGTGCAGCAGTCATTGATGCCACACACACCATAGGCATTGCTGTGTCCCTCACGCTACAGCCCCCCGTTGTTGCTGTTACGTCTGCTGTGCACTGTAGCAGGAACTTTAGTTTGACTATTGTATGCAGCACCACTACCTGTGCCTCTGCTGTGTAGTCCTCTGCGGCACCATATTCTATGCGGTTCTGTACAAATGTAGCCTGTGGCTACCGCCATGCACTTTAAGACTGACCTACAGGTAGAGCTGTGGGCAGACCCAGACAGACCCTGTACTTCCAGACTGACCTACAGGTAGAGCTGTGGGCAGACCCAGACAGCCCCTGTACTTCCAGACTGACCTACAGGTAGGGCTGTGGGCAGACCCAGACAGCCCCTGTACTTCCAGACTGACCTAAAGGTGGAGCTGTGGGACCCTGTAATAGCGCTGGGAAAACTGCATGCAAATCATGACATAATGAGCTGCTAATCTGGATGTTTGCTCACAGACTGCCAAAGTAGGCTCAGTTGTGTGTCACTTTTGAATATAGTAAATGTTTGCCTGGGCAAATGTGATAGTGCCAGGCAAGAGTCTTAGCTCCATGCAAAACCTGTGCAAATGTGTCTGCGCCATGCAGAAGTCTCAGAAACATGAATTTCACATGCGCTGGTGCTTGCAGCTTTAATGAATCCACTCCTTTGCTAGCACACACAATGGACACATAGTTTATCTTTACCTTCCTTCATGTCACTGTGCACTGGGCTGCTGTTGTGGTTTGCACTTCCTGGTTGCTATATTCAGAGCTGTCTTATTTCCTGGGCTAATTTTGTACTGCACTACCAGCCCAGTTTGTCTGACTGCCTTAGGATGCAATATTCGGCATGTTTAACATCTGGGCTATCCCTTTTGAATATAGCAGGCTACTGGTTCTGGGTTAATTTAGCACACTGGGCAGTGCTAATTTAGCCCCGGAGCAAAGTTTTGAGTATCTGGCCCTAACCTGGCAGCCCTCCTCTTGACACTGTATCCTCCTTCAAATACATAGGAGTGACTCTTGATCCCCCCCCTTTACCTACAATGACCACATTTCTAACACTATGAAGAGAGCTCAACAGAAGTTGGGGGCAGCCAACTGTGTTAACCACCTCCTGACCCTGGGGGTTCATCTTGAAATTGCCCAGGGAAATCTACTGCCCCTACTTGACTGTTGCTCCCCAGTGTTCTCCTCCTTGTCCTCCTCACTTCTTTCTCATCTAAATATCACCTACAACTCTATCTGTCACTTTGCCCTTCAGGTCCCTTCCTCCACTCATCGCTGCTCTCTATATCAGTCCTTAGGCTGGCTCTCTCTGCAGGGGCGTTTTGAATATGCTATGGGCTGTTCAGTCCACACCTCTCTCAGGAGCTCACATAGGTCTTCGTACTCCTCACTTCTCACTGACAGGGTGGTAACTCGGTGTCTCAGGATCTCTTCCGTCCCCCCACGGTAGTCCCCTGTGTATCTACTATCATGGGGAGCAAGGCTTTCTCTGTCTCTGCCCCCTACCTCTGAAACAGAATACCAACTGCTATCAGTATGTTACCCTCTCATCAGTCCTTCAAATTGAAGCTAAAAGATTGGCACATGTCTCAGGCCACCTGTGCCTGCTCTCTTGGAAACATCCTTGCCAGAAATCTACCTTAGGGGCCCATTCTACCATTTGCCTTACTTCCCATGTACTGGCTACTACATATACAACTGACATGTTTTTGATTCCATTGTGAAAACGTTGATTGCTATAATGTAATCCCTTATGTACTGTATTGTAAACCTTGGACTGGCTGAATAACATCTTGATTTGCTGCAAGTGTATGTCCTAGTTTTCTGCATCAGAGAAGCATTGCTTTGTCATTAACTTTTTTTATGTCCTTAACCCTTATTTTTAAGATATGATGTTTATGTATCACTGTTTCTGATACCACTGTACTCACTGTATTATATGCACCTACTGTATTATAACTTGTACCTACTGTCTGTGCCACTGTACTTACTGTATTATACGTACCTACTGCATTATATCTTGTACCTATTGTCTGTGCCACTGTGCTCACTGTGTTATATGTACCTACTGCATTATAACTTGTACCTATTGTCTGCGCCACTGTACTCACTGTATTACATGTACCTACTGTATTATAACTTGTACCTACTGTCTGTGCCACTGTACTTACTGTATTATATGTACCTACTGCATTAGATCTTGTACCTATTGTCTGTGCCACTGTACTCACTGTGTTATATGTACCTACTGCATTATAACTTGTACCTATTGTCTGTGCCACCGTGCTCACTGTGTTATATGTACCTCCTGTATTATAACTTGTACCTATTGTCTGTACCACTGTACTCTCTGTATTATATGTATCCACAGTATTATAACTTGTACCTATTGTCTGCGCCACTGTACTCACTGTATTATATGTACCCACAGTATTATAACTTGTACCTATTGTCTGTGCCACTGTGCTCACTGTGTTATATGTACCTCCTGTATTATAACTTGTACCCATTGTCTGTGCCACTGTACTCACTGTATTATATGTACCTGCTGTATTATAATTTGTACCTATTGTCTGTGCCACTGTGTGGCCCAGGTCGCAACTGAAAATGGTCCTTTGGGTCAGTTTGCTCTCCCCGTTACCAAAAACATAATTAAATAATATAATAAAAAACCCTCTTCTTTGTTATTTATTTATTTACTATTACTTTTAGTTGATTTAGTCTAGTAAAGCTTACGATTTACTGTATGTGAATATAGTGTCTCTCTGAGCCACTTTTCTTAGTGGGTAGCCATATCACTGAGGAAAGAACTTCCTTGTTATTATGCCACATATTTTGTTCCAAGTGGCTGTCTCTCTGTCCCCCTGCAATGGTTTGGCTGGCCAGCCAATGTGTCAAACTACCATAACCAGTAGGTCAGCCATTCCAGGCCAACTAATCATGGAAGGAGGGGAAGCCATTAGTGCTCTTAATAAGCCAAAGTTGTGATCATATTAAACCTAGAGATGTGCAAAGCCAGCAAACATCACTTCACAAACTAATTGGCAATGCTCGTTAAGTTCATAACGTGTCAAATGCCAGCTTCATGGTGTTTTCAGAAGGCAAAGCTGTACTTTTACAAACAAAGTCATGTGAAGCCTTGGGAAAAGTTGCAACTTCACCATGACTTCTCCTGACTGCTTTAAAAAGGCCCACTTCCCCAGGAGAACTTATTGTGAAATACCACATCCCAAGGAGAACTCATTGTAAAGTAAGCAATTTACAAAATTTTTTTTATGAAAGCAAATTTCACAACGTCACTGGAACTTGTTGTTGATGTGTTCAGAGAAAGAAAGGGAGGGGTCAAGGGTAACATCTAAGTATTTGAAGGACAGGGCATTTTCAAGGGGTGCTGCTGAGGTGAGCACTAGGAGGGAGGAGCTTGTTTTGGCAGCTTTGATGAGGAAAGGTTTAGAGGTAAAGAGCATAGATGTAGTCATTTTTTTTTTACAATTCAAGCTTTATTAATACATTTCCATTATAAAGGGCAGTTACAGCAAGTCAAGATGAGACAAAGTTCTTGAACAGTAAGAACTGCCTAGTCCACCCTCCCACCCCATCCCCCTTACAGCAGCAAATAATGATCGCCCTAACGTGCAGTGCCTGATTCAATGGTACGTATGGGTAAAACCAGAGTGTGATATAACTTCAGTGAGGTAACAAGATTAAAGAATGAAGGGAATCCCATATCCTACTATACTGTATATCTCTAGTCTGTTATGAAGACTTGCAATTGTCTTCTCTGTTCAAAGGTTAGCAGTGATTTCATGTAACCATTCCTGGAAGGAAGGAACCGATTGATCCTTCCAATGACATAGAATAAGTTTCTTAACTGAGAGTGCAACCATAGAAATATGGTATTTCCTAATTCTAGCACTGACCAGGGACATGTCCCCTAGATGACATACCTCCAGAGTGAAATACTCCTGTAGGCCCAGTAGGGGATCAAGAGACATCTTGATTGAATTCCATGAGGAAGAAACTTTGGGACAGGACCAGAACATGTGCAAGAGAGTATTCTCTTCTTGCAGGCACTTAGTACATGTACTAGAGTTCGAGAAGCCCCATTTTTTTAATTTGGTAGGGGTACAATACATGTTATGTAGAATGTGGTATTGCATGAGAAGCAGCCTATCTTGGGAAACATACTTATGACAGGATCTCCATAGGGTTTGCCAGTCCAACTGGTATAGAGGAAGGAGTGAGTTCCAGAAACTAGTAGGTCCAAAGGTGTCCCCGTAATTTTTATAGTACAGTACCTTGTATAGCTTGGATATTATGCCCAAAGATCTGGACAATTGGGAGAATTCAGGAATCAGAGCTGATACCTTCTGGAGGGGGCAGAACTCCCCAGGGCTACAATGAGAAGGTGTCTTAACTGCATAACTTTAAAATGGGATGAGCCTGGAATACGAAACTTGTCAATAATTCCACATGAGGACAACCAGTGGCCTTCCCCGTCTACCAGAGAAAGCAGTTTTCCATCACCTAGTTGAGGCAACCAGTTAGAAGGAATCCACTTTCCACTAAGAGTGGAAGATGGGTGTAACCCCTAGATGGCGCTATCCCAGGGGCTACTACCCCTGCCTGATTTGCCACTAACAGGTTGAGGGGCCTGGATCCAATGGCGGGTGCCTCCACCCAGAGGTCAGGGTTTACAATAGTTAAACTAACTTGGTCACAGCCCTCTGGGACACTGCAATCCCCCTTTCTTCCCACTAGTGGCCCACACAATACATCAGAATTACCTTTACAGTATCACTTACCCCCAGGACTGGTTCTGGCACTGGGACCTCCTGTGAAATAAGATACAGTGCAACAATCACAGTACAGTACTTTAACATAGACAAATACCTCAGGCAGTATAACTTTGCTGAAACAAGCAGATCTGATTTATTTAGGGGTATATAACAAGGACAGGGGGAAATCAGGTTAATGAGCTTATCACTCTACTCATCTACCTATGGCTCTGTGCACAGGCCTATCCCTATCAGTTACTGTCCCTGGGTACCCAAGCCCTAGTGGCTAGTCCAAACCGTGGCAGCTGGTAGGGGCCCTTTCACACAGAGAAAAGGAAAATTAAACAGTCAGCAGTACAGTAATTCCATTTGGATTTAATGTGGCAATTCAACAGGGAGCGACCCTGAATTAGTACTCACGACCTCCAAACAAGATAGGGTCCTTCAATGTCAGCAGGGCTACTCTTGAGCTCCAAGAGACTCCTCACACATTTATATGGTAAAAAGAAAGTAATTATACCAGGCAGGCTGCTTCTATCCCATCGCAATTACCGCACAATACCTGGAGAACACACACAGATTCAGTTCCTGACAGACCAGTGCAATTCAGCTATTTCTCCAGTCTTCTACAGGGTGAGCCTGGTTTCTACTCTTCAGATATCCTTTGATTCTCTTCACAGGACTGATTCAGTCCTAACAAGCAGTTACACAAGCTGCAGACCGGAACTCTGGGCCTTACACACGTTTCCGACTAAAACTGCACACTGAAAAGCACAGGGCTCCTTCCTTCTTCACTGTCAGAGCTCAACTGAAAAACTTCAACAGACAAAACTGGCACTTCCTTTGAGTTCCTCCCAGTTCTGACTGGATTGGCTGTCACTCACAATAGACTGCTGCTGTTGGTCCTAGCCAAGTCTAAACTACATCTCCCAGAGTCACTGCCCATACAATCCTCTTGTGGCTGGCTCAGATTATGAGTCCAAGTTCTGATTCGTCCAAGGCACCATTTTAGAGCTAGCTTACCCCACACTGATTGGTCCAGTTCAGCAGTTCAAAACCAGAATGGGGAACTAGGCAGACACAGTTCTGACTACAAAGAAAGCAGGTTAGACAAACTGTAATTTCATTATTACTCTAAATGGTTTCTGGCAAACAGTTACATCTTTCAGATAGGTTCCTTTGCACTCTAGTGACTGCAAAATGGAGTGAATTGGCAGCAGTTTGAGTGGTACTCAATCAAAGAAACACACAGTCCCCCATACAACTAATTATGTCTGCAAGCAGACAGCTCTTAAAGAGACAGTACCAGAGGTTCTAAAACACTCACTGATAAATGGCTTAACGCCAAACACCATTCAGGCTTGGAGCATTCAAGCAAGCTCCTGAAGTCTTTTGGGAACCCCCATTTGCAGGTTAACCCTTCCTGGCCTGGGAAAGCTTAGAGTCTGGCTCAAGCAAGAACCCCATAAGTTTCAACTGCAACCATATACATTTTCATTAGGCCTTTATACGTAATCATCAGTCAATATATCATTTTACAAGAACACATTTCTGAAACATTGCAGTACGTCACTCTTTACACAGTATTACATACAATTGTACCATAACTCAAGTTATTACCTCTTGTACATGAAACCTGAGAGAGGGCCCTTCCCTATCAGTTACCTTGGGGCTGGATGGGGCAAGGGCACCATATAGGGGCAACACAAGTTAACTTGGAGTTAGCACTGGCGCTCAGTTTGGGCAATGAACTGGGACACATACACTCCTTATGGACAACATTGAGAGGCAAGTCCACAGGCCTCCCAAGTGAATCATAACTGAGGTGCACCACAGGCTTTACAGCTCGACCAGTCTTTCTAGGGGGAACTGTTACAGTCTCTGCACTCTGAGCCTCATTTTCAGCATTGTCCTCACTTGTCAGGGAGTCTCCATGGGGTAGGGAGGCTAGAACTTGGGGCACTTTCAGCTCCAGGAGTTACAGTTTCTGAGTCCACAACATTTGGCTCTGCATGAGAGCTTTCGGACACTGGCAGTGGACTGTTAGGCAATTTAAATACTCTTCTTGTTCGGGTGTATCACCAGTCTGCCCTAATCTATCATTTTCTCCCTGAAAGCTCAAACAGTTCAACCATGCACAATGATTCCATTTCATCTGATCTGATGCTTTGCACTTCACTTTCTGGGAGCATTGGCTCCAGGGATGAAGCTGGGAAGCTTAGACAGTCCAGAAGGCCCAGCTTCATCTCCAGTATTGACTAGGGATTGCCCGAAACAATTGACTCAGTTTGTAAGAAGGATAGTATTCAAAGACACTCTCACTCTCTTCCGATATGGACTGACAGTCATGCTCAACTGGGACTTGTGGAGGGAACACTTTAACTTTGCTTCTGTAGGTGCAGACTTTCTTGATCTTTTCTTAGCAGCAGCTCTAGTCACTGGTCCAGAGGGGCATCTTCTAGGGCTCAGACTCGATTAAGATTTGTCCAATGGGCAGTAAATGATTTCTATGCATTGTTTTACATCTTTGAATTATTCTCAGGCCTTACTTTGTACACTGGCAGATCATCTAGTTTGCCCACTACAATGTGAGGGAGATGGTGCCATCTGTCAGCAATCTTGTGCTTGCCATGCAGTCCCAGATTTCTTAGCAATACCCGATCTCCCTCCTGGAGTTCCTGTGCTTCACCTTTTATCATACCTTTCTTTGTTGGCCAGATTTCTTTTGGCAGCCATGGTTTGAGCCAGTTGGTCGCATGAGTTAGCTGGGCCTTTAACTTTTGCACATACTGTAAATAGTTGTCAGCTTGAACCCCATCAGGAGAGACCCCAAAACACACATCTACTGGTAGTCGAGCTTCTTCCAAACATCAGGCGGTAGGGGAGAACCAGTGGCATCACTTTTGGTGCAGTTATAAGCATGTACCAGGGTGCTAATTTGTTGGCTCCATCTAGTCTTGTCCTTTGGGTGCAGGGTGCCTAGCATATCTAGCAAAGTGGTTGAAACGTTCAGGTTGTGGGTCCCTCTGGGGTGGTAAGGAGTGGTTCTGGACTTCGCACTCCCACAGAGAAAGCATCTCTTTGATCAGATGACTCTCAAAGTCTCTCCCTTGATCAGAATGGATTCTTTGTGGAGGCCCATAGTGAAAAAAGTCTTCTACAAGTACTTTGGCCACAGTGGATGCTTTCTGGTCTTTGGTGGGAAAGCTTGGGCATATCTCATGAAATGGTCAGTGACCACCAGCACATTACTGATATTTCTTTGATCTGACTCCAAACTCAGAAAATCAATACAGACCAGCTCCATGGGTGCACTGGTGGTTATGTTAACAAGGGGGGCAGCCCTCTGGGGCAAAGCTTTCCTCTGTAAGCAGCGACTACAAGTTCGAATGTGTTGCTCCACATCAGCCCCCATCTTAGGCCAATAGAATCTGGATCTCACCAAGTCAAGTGTTCTGTCTATACCAAGGTGCCCCATGTGGTTGTGCAAGGACCTCAATACTGAGTCTCGAAAGGCAGTGGGCAGCACTAGTTGTTGTTGTCTACTTGTCCCCTCTGTCTACTGTTTCTCTGTACAACAGTTTATTGATCAGTTTCAATTTAGGACCTTCTTTGTATAACAGTGCAGTTCTCAAATCAGTGGGCGTATTTGACACATCTTTTCCTGCATAGAGGGCTTCTAAGCTGCTTTGATCATGGGATCATCGGGATTGAGCCTGCAGTCTACTGTCATTGTCCAGCTGAGGCAGTGCACCAATGTCTATTGCAGAAAAGTGGCAATAAGGCAGGTATGCAATTCTCAGAGGGTCCCAAGCAATCCACCATGCAGTCCACTGCGTCCGTGGACATTTGTTCCTCCTGTCAAACTTCCGGCAGAGTGCCCGAATGTCAGGTTCTGCCAATCGGACCCAATCATTCTGGGGAACAGGCCTCCTGGAGAGCATCAGCATCTATGTGGTTCAGACCTGCTCGGTATTCGTGAGAGCATAGTCTGATGTAGATAATGCAGAAAGCCACCTATGGCCAGTGGCATCCAACTTAGCGATGAGGTCTGCACATAGGTCAAAGGATTATTGTCAGTTTTTACTAGTATTTTAGCCCCATACAAGTACTCATGGAATTGGTCAACAATAGCCCACTTCAAAGCTAGGAACTCTAACTTATGTACAGGATAGTTCTTTTCGGATGGGGTCAGGCTTCTACTGGCAAAGGCCACTGGTCTCAGGCCATTCTCGTGCTCTTGGTACAACACAGCCCCCAACCCTTGCAAGCTAGCATCAGTGTGCAGGACGTAAGGTTTTCTTGGATCGGCATAGGCCAGCACTGGAGCATGGGTAAGTTGATATATGATCTCATGAAAAGCAGTCTCACAATCAGGAGTCCAGCGGGCCCCAAATACTTCACTCAGATGGAAATACACTCTTTCAGTCTTGAGGGACGCTGACTTTTGGTATTTTTTGTGGGTTGGGGGATACCCTTGAGTAAGGTTAAGTAAAGGGCGGATCACTCTTGAATAGTCCTTGATGAAACACCGATAATAACCACAGAATCCCAGGAATCTTTGCAGTTCTTTTTAGATTTTTGGCTGTGGCCAGGTGGTCAAGGCCTCAACTTTACTTGGTCGGTCCTCTATTCCTCGGTGGATACTATGTGTCCTACATACTTTACTGATGTTTGAAAGAATTGACACTTATCAATGGACAGTTTAAGGCCAAAGTCCTCCAGTCGTCCAATACCTTAAATAATCTGCTCTCATGTTCCTCCAGTGAGCTGCCAAACACAATAACATCATCTAGGTATACCAGGCACTCTAGTAAGTTCATGTCCCCCACTGCACGCTCCATCAATCGTTGAAAAGTGGCTGGTGCACCTGAAATCCCTTGAGGCATCCTCATGAATTCATAGAAGCCAAGCGGACAGATAAAGGCTGTCTTCTCACGGTCCTCTGGGGCCATCGGGATCTGGTAGTACCCACCTGGAGATCCAACAGAGAGAACCACTTGCTCCCATTTAGGCAGTCGTAAGCATCCTGAATGCGGGCATTGTGTACTGATCAGGATAGTCTGCCGTTTAAGGTGCTATAATCCACACACATCCTTACTGTCCCATTCTTTTCCTCACTACCACAATGGGGAAGCATAAGGGCTTCTGATTCTTGTATTACACCAGCAGCTAACATCTCTTGCAGATGCCGCTCTCACATCATCTATGTCAGCAGGTGCCAGGCATCGAGACCTCTCACGAAATGGTCTTTCGTCATGCAGCTGGATATTGTGCTCAGCTCCTTGCACGCATCCTACGTCCCATTCCTTTAAAGAAAACACCTGGTCTCTCTGGGCAAGCTTCTCACTGATCCTCACTTTCCATTCAGCTGGCAGCGGAGTCGCCGAATCAAACAAGTCTATGCTACTCTGTCATTCTTCCTTGAACTCTTGCTGTTGGGTAGCACTGCAGTGTCTGCACAATGCACATTAGCCAGGATGCAACTCTATTTACTCGAATGTCTTTCAGACACATTATGAACTTGGACCATTACCCTTCTGGCATATGCATGGCTTAGCGGCAAAATACTAGGCTTGACCAGCAGTCCCTTCTGGCAATTTTCCATCGCTTGGTGCATCCAACATTAATATTTTATTCTTAACATCCTTTCTGATATGGACCTCTCCTGTAAGGTACACTGGGCATTTGGCACCAGGATCAGAGACTCAGGATCCTTCTTCCATACAATTCCGACCGGTTCCTCTGGTTCCATTTTTTCAGCATCTCTCTGGCCTCATAGGCCTTCTTAATTAAAGCCGGAACTCTTAAAGCTCTATTAGTCTTTGACCCCTGTTTTCATAACACAACTGTGCCAGCCTTCCAAACATATGAGCATTTGTTCCAATCAACAAAGGACACCATCATACAGTCCAGTGGGGACACACTAAGGCTAGGGTCTCTACTTGTTCGCCACTCCAGCCACGGAGGTGGGGAAAGACAGCCAAATTGGATATACCTGGAATAGAGGTAGGCCTCTCTCACTTAACCCTATACATGCAGTCCTTTCTAATGGTTGTAAAGTACATCTGACAAATGCTTCTGATACCAATCTTGGAACATAATTGTCACTTGGGAGCCACTGTCTAATACAGCTCTTGTAGACACTCCATTCACCTTTACAGTGGTCTCCTGAGCCCCTCTGAAAAAGGCACTGACGATGTGGACCCACAGAGTCACTGCTTGCTGTAGTGTCATCAGTACTGGATGTCTCTTCCCCAGTAGTGGCCCCACCACTTTTTCATATAGATTTGGGCACACCTCTTACTTTACTGCCAGACCTTTTGTCTGATTTGCCCCAGCTAAATATATTCCCAGCCTGATAGGCCACTGCATCCCTAAGACATTTTCTCCACTTAGTAGCCCATATTTTTTGTCTGCAGCTTCAGGTTTTTGTTTTAGTTCTTTTTTAAACTCACCAGAATGATGGTCTTGCTGGAATACCTGTAGCTTGGAAGTTGATATCTTTGACAGTGGCTCTGCATCAGTCCTTCAAATTACAGGATATTGAGGCAAAACTGAAGGCAGCTCTCTGTCGACACTCTAGATTGGAAGGCGTTCATGTCACTCAATGTAGTTCCATGTTGATCCTTCAGGTTAGAGAATGCAGGGATAACTTTCTGTGGCTGCATGTTGACTCCTTAGTATACTGGGTGTTGGTGTCACGGAATGTGGTTCTGAAACTGGCTCTTTAAATCACAGGATGTTGGGGTCACTGACTGTCACATGTTGACCCTTTATGTTGGAGGTTATTAGTCACTGAATGCTGCCTGCAGTGACCCGTTGGTATACAGGATGTTAAGCTTACCAAATGCAGCTCCTTGTTGGCTCTTTAGATGCCAGGGTGGTCTTGGGGTCACTGAATGTGGCTCAGGGTTGACCATTTAGAATAGTGGGTACTGGTGTCAGAGAAGTGGTTCCAATGTGGACCTTTACATTACAGGATGTTAGTGTGACGGAATGTGGCTCTGTGTCAGCCCTTTACATTACAGGGTGTTGGTGTCACGGAATGTGGCTCCATGTCGACCCTTTACATTACAGGACGTTGGTGGCACTGAATGCAGCTCCATGTTAACCCTTTACATTATAGGACATTGGTGGCACTGAATGTGGCTCCATGCTAACCCTATACATTACAAGACGTTGGTGGCACTGAGTGTGGCTCCGTGTCAGCCCTTTACATTGCAGGATGTTGGTGGCATGGAATGTGGCTCCATGTCAGCCCTTTACATTATAGGACATTGGTGTCATGGAATGTATCTCTGGTCAGCCCTGTAAATTACAGGATGTTGGTGTCACGTAATGTGGGTCCATGTCGACCCTTTACATTACAGGACATTGGTGTCATGGAATGTGGCTCCATTTCGGGCCCTTTACATTACAGGACGCTGGTGTCACGGAATGTGGCTCCATCTCAGCCCTTAATATTAGAGGATATTGATGTCATTGAATTTACATAACAGGGTGTTGGTGTCATGGAATGTAGCTCTGTGTCAAACCTTTACATTACAGGATGTTGGCGGCACTGAATGTAGCTGTGTCAGCACTTTAGATCACAGGATTTCTGGCAGCATAAAATGTGGCTCCACGTTAACCCTTACATTACAGGATGTTGGTGTTGCTCAGTGCGGCTGTACATTGGTCCTGTAGATTACAGGAAGTTGCAGCCACTGGACACTGTCAATGCTGACCCTTAAGATTACACGATGTGAGGATCGCTGAATATGGCTCATGTCGATGCTTTAGACCCTCCAATATGGCGGACCTGCCCCTCACGGTTCTCCATAGTCCTGGTTTGGGAGTGTTATCCCTCTCCTGTTTTATCACCACATTTCAGGGCTCTCACTTTTGGATATGGTGGGGAAGGGGTGGAATCAGTGCCTGCTGATCCTGTCCTTCTCTCAGGTCATCGATATAAATATCATGTCCACTAATCATTTCCTGTAGTGCCAGTCTGTCAGTGCCCGCCTCTCCCTCCACATGGACAGACACGCACCCATCTGTTTGACACTGCATAATATGAGCAGTGACCTGATTATTTTTCTTTAGCATAATATTTTTTAGTTTTTTTTTTTAAAGAAACAAGACAGAAGACACACATTACATATAGTAAAAAACATCAAAACTGTGTACAATTGGGTCCAGTAGTTCATATCTATATAGTTACATTTAGCGTGGTATAAACAAGAATCAAAATGATTGTATCTAGTCAAAATATACCAAAATACATTTACTGATATGTTATGACAGGCATTAAAACATATCATAATACATTTAATGAAGGCATATGTGAAAGTATCACCTCCTATCGTTTATTTGCTCGAAATCTAATACATTTATCTCTTGTGAGGGTCTCAAGCTTTAGGGTCACCAGGCCACTCCCAACCAATTATATAAGTCAGACTCTGCCCAAAGCCCTTCACAGGCCCATCTTCAGAATCTGGAGTTCCCCTTGGTGCAGGGTTGCCAAGATAGGCTCCAAGCTTCGAGAAATGTTTCCTCTCTGTCTCTGGCTGTATATGACAATTTCTCCAATACAAGAGCCTGGATTGCAATACTACACCATTGTTGAGTCATTGGCCGCAGCCCAGACACCCACAAGTTCAAAATGCACTGTCGTGCAATCATCAGAAGGACCCTGATCCACCATTTATAGGGCACCCAATCCTCTCCCCCAGATCCTCAAATTAAAGTACCAGAGGAGTCACTGGCATGGGGGTTCCTAACATTATGCCTATCTCTTGGGTTTTCCCACTCCAAAATTCTTAAAGTATGAGACAAGTCCAGAAGGAGTGGCTAAAAGTTCCAACCTCTCTGCCACACCTGCCACATATAGAATATACTTCTGGGTTAAATCTATGTACCAACTCAGGAGGGCAATAAAGCCTGCAAATAAATTTGTAGGTAGCCTCCTTGTATCAGTTGCAACTTAATAGCCCTGTGTGAATGCCCAGTAACAGGTGCAGTTTTTCTGCTGGAATGGGAATTTCCAGGTCTGTCTCTCCCACAGTCCCCATGTTTTATTAATCAGATCTGGGAGTGATTTATGAAGAATTTGGGTAGCTTTCCATGTTACCCCTCTGGGATGGATCCCTCCTAGCTTGATGCACAAGCATCTCTACTTGTTCCAGAGGCATATTTGGGCCCATCTGGCTATCTAATCTCTACATATTTTTTGATTTGAAAGTACCTAAAGAGGTGTGAGCTTGCCGTCCCTAGCCCCATTCTCAAGTCTTCGAATAGCATACAGTCCCACCTGATACCGAGGACCCCAAGCTTATAAAACCCTTAGACTCCCAATCCATAAATGTGGGGTCCCCCATATGCAGGAGAAAAAAGGGGGTTTTAGCTACTGGCAGGAGTAGGGTCTTGCATCCCTGCGCTCCTGTGAGTATTTTTTAATCTTTCCCCAACTGTCAATAACTGCAAAGCTCAGAGGGTTAATACTGTCCAGACCACAGCAAGCTCTGCATCCAGCTCTGGCAAGATACATCGAGAGCCTCCATGGACAAACCAGTCCCTCTAAGTCCAACCACCTTGCTTCCCTTGGGGCATTGACCCAGTCCTGAATAAATCTAAATTCACCCGCCAGATAGTAATTATTTAGATCTGGAAAATGTAACCTCCCTTCTCCGAATCAGCCTTTAGTCTCCTAAGTCTAGTGCGAGCCCTCTTACCTTGCCAAATAAAATCTGTAAATGCCAACTCCAGTTTCCTGATGTCCTACTTATCCAAACCCATCAGCAACAAATAAATAATTTGAATGTAGATGTTTATTCTATAAGATTTATCCTGCCAATCCAGTATATAGGTAATGCTCTCCACCGCTAAGCTCTTCCTGTAAAGTTCTGAACAGTGGAGAATAATTAAGATGGTATAGGAGGAGATATCCCGCTCTATATTTATGCCAAGGTATTTAAAGAAAGACTGTACTATGCATAGACCCCAGCCCTAACCACCGCCACTGTCCCCATCCAGCCCAAATATAGTATCTCTGACTTTCCTAAGTTGATGCTGTAGCCAGAAAAGCTAGCAAATTTGGATATCGAGGACAATAGTGGTGGCACAGATGAGTCTGGGTCCTCCACATATAGGATCATGTCATCTGCATAGAGAGTCACTTTATGTTGGATCCCACTCCTACTCGGTACCCATCGAATATTAAGGGCATTTCGAATGCTAACCACCAGCGGTTCTATTGCTGGTGCGAACAGTAGCAGGGAGAGGGGGCACTCCTGCCTTGTACCTCTGTGCAGTGTAAACTGCTCAGAGAGTGACCCATTAACTAATACTGAAGCCCGAGGAGATCTGTACAGGGCCCCCACCACTATAATATTTCACTTTAGTTGCTTCTTACCGGATTGCTGGTTTTAGGAATGACTGGACACCATAAGTAACTTCTAACAGCTCTGAGGTTTATTCAACAAACATATATTAAATCAGCAGGCCTCAGCAGAACCATTACTACAAACTGCTCATGCACTTTCTAAAACCCAGTTTCCACCCAAGACATACCATTAGCCCAAAACTGCAGGGGGATGTGGACTAAACCATTCTACACTATTACTAGGGTAAGTTACCATATACTACAACCAGATCCACGAACTGTCCACCCAGACCAAACCGTCCCAAGACCTCAAATAAATAGTCTCATTTAGTATGATCAAACACCTTCTTGGCATCCGTGAACAGCACCACAGTACATCCAGGACGCCGAGAAGAGCCCCAAATGACATTTAGCACCACCTGCACGTTATGGTAAGATTGTCTACCCTGAATGAAACTGGTTTGGTCCTGGTGGATCAGCTCCGGCAGTAGGCAGTCTAATCAACTAGCCAGTATTTTTGCATATATTTTAGTATCTCAATTCAGCAGCAAGATGGGGCGATAAGAGGCACATTCTTGCAGATCTTTCCCGGACTTTGGTAAGACACAGATAACTGCCTCATTACAGGTCTTCAGGAGTGGCCCCCCCCCTTCTCGCACCTCACGGAACATTTCTCACAGGGGTTCCACAACCGAATCCAGCATGGCCTTGTAAAATTCTGCCGGCTAGCCAACTGGCCCACTTGCTTTACTTCTTTTTAGCCCCTGGATTGCTGTCCTGATTGCTTCTCTAGAAATCTCTATCCCCAAATCTTCCCTCTGTTGTTCCAAAATTTGAGGTAGGACAACCCCATCCAGAAATCCCCGGGCTTGAGGGAGCATACCCTCGCATTCCACTTGATAAAGGTTTTGATAAAACTGCCTGAACTGCTCTCTGTTCACTTTAAGATCACTCATTAAACATCCCCGGGAGTCCTTAATATTTAGTATCTGAGAGGACCCCTTCCTGCCTCTGATAAGGTTCACCAGTAAGGGCCCCGCTTGTTCCCCCACTCGAAAAATGTATGCTTGATATAAAACCATTGCTTATGGCTTCCTCAGAGTAAATTATTGATGGTATCCCTAGCTATAGTTAGCTGTCTGAGGGCCTCTCCTTCCCCCTCCTGTGCAGCCTCGTGCTCCAATTCCTGTATTGTTTGCTGTAATTCCAGCTGTTTTCTAAGTTTGTTTTTCTTGTAGTTAGCCATGTAGCTTATAGTGGCACCCCTCAAGTAAGCTTTACCCACATCCCACTATATCTGGCTGCATGGAGCTGAGTCTCTGTTCATCTCTTTATACAGTTTCCACTGATCTGTCAGGTAAGAGCGAAATTCTTTGTGGCTCAGCATATATGTAGGGAATATCCACATGTGGCTTCCCCGCTTGCAATCCTCCATCTGATGTGTAGCCAGGACTGTTGAGTGGTCTGATATGTGAATGGGGCTATGCCTAATGTCTGAGAGCCTAAGATACCATTTTGTACATATATAAATATGGTCTATACGAGACCATGACTTGTGGGGGTTAGAAAAAAACATGTATTTCCTCGCAGAAGGGTTAGCTGACTGCCAGGCATCCAGCAAGGCTAGATCTGCCATGCAGTCCCTCCACCTTCTCATACATCCTCCTCCTCTACCCTTCCCATGAGAATGATCGCGTTCTGGGACAGGTGAGCAGTTAAAATACCTTCCCATAATAAGGCCCTCAAACTGTTCCTTGACCAAAAAGGTCCAGAAGTGATTGATAAAAAAAGTGGATCAGGTACTGCCAGGGCATATACACTACCAAAGGTAATTTTTCCCCCATACAAGAGCCGCTCTACAAACATGTATCCTCTCTCTTTGTGGTCAGCCACAATCCTGGTAGCCTGAAATGGGAATTATCTATGCAATAATATGATGACCCCATGTTTATGAGAAGAGTGTGAGGAGGCATAACATGCACCCACCCAGCCCCGCACCAATTTTGTATGCTCTTTAGGGGTTAGGTGGTTCTCCTGAAGGAGAGCCACCGGGGTATGATGCCTACGGAGGGCATTTAAAACACATTTACATTTGATAGGCGAAGAGAAGCCCCACATGTTCCATGACAGAATATTCAGATCTTCTCTGGACTTCATGGAGGGTTATGGGTATTACCCCACATATACCCCATCACATGCATCCACAGGCATAGTCAACCCTTCCCTGCGTAACTTGACATGATATGTAACACATAAAATTTGATGGACCCAGCAGAAGAATTAACATTCTCAACAATGTAAACAACATCCATACAACTGACAACATATAAACAGTAACCCCCCCCCCGATACCATGCTGGTCATTCAAATGTAGCCTGAAACCACATCCGGCAACGTCCCACTATTGTAGACATGTGACCCTAACCCCACTCCTCCGAGTATATAAACATGCTTTTGAAACATAAATATAATCCTTTGCAATAAACTTGGTAGGTGAGAGTCCCCTAGGCGGCATGCACCATAACTGGGGGAACCCACCATTTTATCTCCCCTCCTTGGAGCCAGACCATCTTATTATGGTCCTACCATAAAGAATTATCCCAACAAGCAATACAGCTGAAAATTAACTAGTGCATAGAAACATGGAACCAAACCTATAAGTTCAGCTGTGCAGGCATATTATCCATAGCCCCACCCCGCCACGCCAGCAAACACTTCGTTTCTGTACCTTACCATGCTGTCCTACATTAAAGCCTGCTCCCCCAGATCCACCTGTAGCTATTGCCTCACAGTCCATTTTCCTGAAGTCCACAGCCTCCTGCCTACGTGATGCTGTATGAAGAGGCACCGACCATGGAATCACCCATCGGCAAGACCGGAGCGTGACGGGGGACAGCGCAAACATCTAATGATATGCGCAATGTCCCCCACTGCCACCTCCCTTGCTGCTGCAGTCCAGAAACACACTCCTGCAATCTAGGCACTGAGCCACGTCTTGTTGCCTATAACAAAGAGTCCAGGCCCCCTAAAACTTGGAGCCAAGAGATGCCACAGCAACGCATCAGCCACAAGCGTCTGGGATCTCATGGGGTAAACCAGGTTCAAGTCCCTCCATGATTAACATAGTCCATTTGGTAGATGAATGTATCCTCTAAGCCCCAGAGGGTGGACTATGCAGTGGATGGGTGAACAGAGCAATCAGGGTTTCAGATACAGACAAATGCTTCAGGTACAAACAGATGCTCTGTGATTTCAGTCTCAATGTTAGAGATCCACTAGGACAGCAAGGAGAGGAGAGGCAAGGCACATACCCCAGACAGCCACCCCGCACAGTTTCACAACTACCTGAATAACTTTTCAGTCAAAACACCTCAGCTGATGAAAATGCTCAGCCTACTTTTGTCTTCAGCTCTCAGATGAATACTGCAGCCTTTTCAGCTTCCCAAAAGCTATAAGTAGCTCCTTCAAATTTAATGCAGAGGATTGCCGGTGGGTCATAAACCTTTCATCTTCAGCTCCTTTAGTTGTGTGATTATATCATTGAATGCCTGCCTTTTCCTGAGGATCTGACTTGAGTGAACTTGGGCAATATAGATCCTTGCCCCCTCAAATACCAACTCTGGTGGTTTTCTGAAAGCGTCCAAAACCTGCTGGCGATCTTGGAAGTTGTGGTACCTAATGATGATTTGTCAGGGAGGCTGTCCCTCTGGTTGTTTGGGTTGTGCCGTGCGATGGACCCATTCCAGCTTATGACGACCTCCTTTCAGTTGCAGGCCTAGGATTTTAGGATGCACCACTGCACAGAAATCCAGAACACTGGGACCTTCTTTCCCTTCTGCAAGCCCCCGGAGACGTAGATTCCACCTTCAGTGGTAGTTTTCATGGTAATCAAAAGCTTCTTTAAGGCTTTCTAACTCCTTTTCCATGGCAGCCATCTGAGTTGGGAGTGGACCAAGGGTGTCTTCTGCTTGTGAGATGCGTGCCTCCGCTATCTTCTGATTTTGGACGGTAAGTTGAGATGTTATTTCCTGCAGCCGCTTATCGAGTTTTGTCTCTAGTTGGGTCAACTTTGGTGTTTAAGCATCCAGAAGCTCATCTTTCATCTCCTGCCCGAGCGCCGCCATTTCGTCCGCTGATAGTGAGATAGGCCCAGGGTGTTCAGTCTGCGGTGTGGGCAATTGCTTTTTGTTGCTTTTACTCCCGACCCGCTGCGATTTACTACCTGATTGCGACAAATATTCATCCATGATAAACTAATAGCGCTGCTGATTTGTTTTAGAGTCCGATTAGGTGGTGGCTATCAAGGATTGCAAAGGATTTAATCCCTTGGGAAGCTGAGCTACAGCGAGACACGTCTTCACTCCATGAGTCGGTCACATGACCCCGAACAGTGACCTGATTACACTAGCTGACCCCAGACTAATTGTAACACAGATGTGTGGAGCTTTGATCTCTAACTGCAAGTTCTCTCTTATATAATATAAAACTAATTGGTTTCGATCAGTAACCTCATTCCACATTTTACATAGGCTAATGTAATTTAAAATATAGTTGAGTTCCTTTTTATCTTGTTCTTTGATATTCACCTTGAACGTGCTCTGTTTAACAAATATAAAGTATTTCAACAAATTAAATTCCTACTATAATTACCTTCGTCTAGTTCAGGCTGTAGGCCCATTGCCAGAATTTTCACAGGATGGTTCTTTTTCTAGAATCTGTCTTATTTGTATCTGAAACATGCAAAAAAAGGTTTTGCATAAAGGCTGGTGATCTGGGGGGCCACTAGGCCTCCCAGAAGCCCTAGGGTACTAGATGCTTTGTGGTGCATTTCATGGCGTGTTTCGTATCTAAAAGTAATTCATCTAAGTGCTTCTTCAACCCTCACTGTAAGGAAAAGGATCATTATCTGACTGACCAGCCACACACACGCACATACCCCCCCTTGACTTGATTGACGGTCTTGACACGACCGACCATCACCCTTATTTAACTTAATTGCTAGGCCTAAACATCTGGCCTTCAGGAATGTGTTGTATTATAGGCTTCAGAACTGTGTTGTGCAGCAGAGAAAATGGCTGACTGGCACAGATGACCTATGACTCCGAGTCTGGGAGATTCCAAGGCACGGGGTGGTGGAATTAAGATTAGCTCTTCTAAACATATTAGAGGCTGTGTGGTTTACCACATCCCTGAGCTGCCATGATGAAATAATTACTTATTAGCCAATAACCATGTCCTTCTTGTCAGACTCGCTCAGCCGAATGCTTCAGTGCATGGGACACCCAGTCCCTCTCCGTAGTCTGCAGCCAGCATGCTTTTTGCCACTTTTTTTTTTAAATTCTTTCCAACCCATCTCACCAATTGACCAGAAGGGAGTTGGTGTGGGGTGGGGGGTTGGGATGGTGCACTACCAAGCGTACATGCCATTGTAAAGTACAGAGTGATTATTTAAAGCCAGTGAGACAAGGGGTAGAACCGTCAGAAAAAAAAAAAAGGAGGGCTCGTTTAAACCAGATGAACCCCAGCTGGCAACAGGCCTTTGCTCCATGGTGCATTAGTAATGTTACATAAACTCCGACTTTGTCAGCTCCAGCCAATTATTTCAGAACTGTGGTTCAGATTTTCCAAGAAAGAAGTAAATACTGCAGAAAAATAAAAATAGCTAGAAATGTGCTTAGATCTTGTTTTGTTTGCCAGTTTTCTACTGATAAGCCCAATGTGGGTGAGCAAGGTGTCAATTTTGGGGCCGGCCCAGTGGCGCTGAGGGATGAGGCGCTGGACGCCACACCCCGTGCCACACCGGCGACCCCGGTTTGGGAACAAGCCTGGGCCATCGGGGGTCAGCAGCGGGGAAGAGATCGAGTGTCTGTGGGACTGCTCTCTCTTCCCAGGGAGGGTTTCGGGGAAGCGATCATTCCTGGAGCGGCCTCTGGCGGTGGTCAGAGGTGTCTGGTGCCGCAATGCCGTGGATGCAAGGGGTGGAGTTGCGGCATTGCATTGCCTTGCCAGCTGCACTCCAAGAGGGTCAGGAACTACAATAAAAAGAAAAACCACACTCCTGGGGATAGATGAAGGCACCATGGCCTCCTAGCCCACACTCCCAAATCCGGACTGACTTCCTCTCCACGGGCCGACTTGTGTGCCTAGTTGTTTGCCCTATAGATAGAGCACCCTGGGTGGATAGGGTGGCCCTGCCTCTGGAGGGTTCAAACCCGGAGGTGGTGCTCGGTGGCACGAGTGGAGGGGACCTAGAAGTCATGGAGGGAGGTAGAGGCTGGAAGCTCTGAGGATGCTGGAAGGAGTTCTTCAGGTGGTGGAGATAAATAAAGTAAAAAAAAATAAAATAAAAAGGTGTCAGTTTTGGGGTTCAGACTTCTACCTCGCCATTTGCCTCTCCCCCTCACCATTCACTTTTCCCCCTCCTCCACCACCACCACTATTAAGCCTCTCCTGCATGCTCCTTTTACCCCTTCTTGTTCCTCTGTTCCTTCTGCCCCGTCACACTTCTTACCTGATCCTGTCACCTGACCTCCTCCTCCCCCTTTGTTACAGATTTCTCCTGCTCCTAGTGCTCCATGGCTGCCTCCTATTCCCGCTTGCTGATTTTTCTCCCAGTCCTCCCCTTTTCCTCCGAGGCTTCCCTCCCCCTTGTACCCCAGAGGTGCTGCTGTTTTTTTTTTCTACATTTTGCACTCAGCCCTATAATTTGAACCCATTTTTCTTAAGTGCTTACCTTTTCTAGCTTTCTTCTTGCCCTGCCCTAATCTAGGATTCTTGAACTTCCCATGTCCCTCCTCCCTTCTGGCCTGCTCATATCTCTGCACTGTTTCAGTGGAGGGAGCGGTGTTGTATATTTATGTACTTTACTGCAGAGTTCAGTCATACCCTTATGTACAGCCTAGTGTTGTATTTTAACCCGTGTGGTATTAGGGATCCTTTCATCTTTGTTTACTCTGTATTTTGCTGATTTTTCACTGTTCTACATTCCCCTACGTTCAGTGTGCCACACGGGGTTGCACTTGGAAATACGCCTTGTCTCCGTATGCATTTCCTGGTAACCATTTCCTAAAGATATCCTTATGGTATGCCGAGACTCACTATCCCGACACTGACCAGCCTGGGTAGTATCGCCCGACAGGTTCAGTATCCAGATAGTGAGCATCCCGGCGGTAGGAAACCCAATGGACATTTACAGGTGTAA
Organism: Neoceratodus forsteri; assembly: GCA_016271365.2. NCBI lineage: Eukaryota > Metazoa > Chordata > Ceratodontiformes > Ceratodontidae > Neoceratodus > Neoceratodus forsteri. The sequence continues at coordinate 11,416,974 of CM028138.1, forward strand.
GGTAGCAGATGCGATGGCTTGCTAGTGTACCCCGTTGATGGGATTGAAATGTTGCAGGAATCGAGAGGCTGGCCGAGCTGTCCTAGTGGTGTTGAAGGCTAAACCACTGGCAGCTCAGCCAGCGTGCTCTGGGAGGTGAGGGTTCTATCCTGCACTGTGTCCAGTAACATTTTAAAGCATTATACCCCCGTAACTAATTTTTTGTAACTCCGGTGTGTCCCCCCTCGAGGTTAGTTATTTAATTCTAGGGGGTGTGGGGTTTGGGGCAAGCCTCACTTGCATTTTGTAATTAATCAGATGCCTGAAATCACATTTTCAGGCATCTGATTGATTCAGGAGAATGGATTTCGGGCCAGTCGGGTCAATATCCCAAGACTCGGGATACTGAGTTTAGGGATACCATAGGGTATCCTTCCTAAATAAATAAAAAATAATAAATTGTTTAGTTAATTTTCTTTCAGTTATATGTATGGGAGCATTCAGAGTACATAGTAAGTGTCCGGTGCCAGGCTGTGGACTGCAATGCACTGTATCCATGGGGCATGGCAGCAGAGATCAGGTTAATGAGAGAACCAGTATTAGCATCAAACTGATGATCCTGTATGGCTTGATTTCATCATGAGGTTGAAGGGGAGTGGTACGCTGTGATATTGGCACCAGGGTGGAGGCACCACGGGAAGCCCATGTGTGGGTGTAGGTGTGCTGAGAACCTTCAACCAGACTAAAGTTAGACTTACCTTATGCCTTTCAATTTTTTAGTTTCATCTTGAGTATCAGTGTCAGTGGCTCCATAGGTAGCATGCTTGACTCTCTGGTGGAAGATCAGAAGGCCGTGGGTTCTAGTCCCACACCAGGCACTTGTTATATAACTGACACTCCCCCCCCCACCAAAGAATGTACCTGGAAACAACCCATCACAGCTTAGTGTGCCTCTCCTGGTCAAACATTACAACTAAATAAATAAATGATTACTTTGTTAAAAAAGGGAGAGAGGAGTAGTCAAGCAAAATTAATAGGCTATGAAATGTACACATGTGGTGCCATTTTGTATCTTCTTTATGAGGCTTCTAATCACAAAATTACCATTTATATGAAGTAAATATGTTAACTGAACTGTGAATATATGTGTTAACTAGGACAGGTTATGGTGGGACATGCTGCTTTTGGTTACACGTGTTGGGCGGGAACAATTATGTTAGGATGTGATGCCTGTGGTTACATGTATTGGGCAGGGACGGTTATGTTAGGATGCAGTGCCTCTGATTACATGTGTTGGGCACTGCAGTTATGTTGGGATGCAGTGTCTGTGGTTACATTTGTTGGGTACGGCTGGTTGTATTAAGATGCAGTGTCTGTGGTTACATGTGTTGGGTGATGCAGTGTCTGTGGTTATATGTGTTGGGCAGGGCTGGTTGCGTTAAGATACAGTGTCTGTGGTTACATGTGTTGGACAGGGCTGGTTACGTTGGGATGCAGTGTCTGTGGTTACATGTGTTGGGCATTGCAGTTATGTTGGGATGCAGTGTCTGTGGTTACATGTGTTGGACAGGGCTGGTTGTGTTAAGATGCAGTGTCTATGGTTTCATGTGTTGGGCAGGGCTGGTTATGTTGGGATGCAGTGTCTGTGGTTACGTGTGTTTTGGGCATTGCAGTTATGTTGGGATGCAGTGTCTGTGGTTACATGTGTTGGGCATTGCAGTTATGTTGGGATGCAGTGTCTGTGGTTACATGTGTTGGGCATTGCAGTTATGTTGGGATGCAGCGTCTGTGGTTACATTTGTTGGGCAGGGCTGGTTATGTTGGGATGCAGTGTCTGTGGTTACATGTGTTGGGCTGGGCTGGTTTTGTTGGGATGCAGTGCCTATGGTTACATGTGTTCAGCAGGGCTGGTTATGTTGAGGTACAGTGCATATGGTTACATGTGTTTGACAGGGCTGGTTATGTTGGGGTGCAGTGCCTATGGTTACATGTGTTTGACAGGGCTGGTTATGTTGGGGTGCAGTGCATATGGTTACATGTGTTTGACAGGGCTGGTTTGTTGGGGTGCAGTGCATATGGTTACATGTGTTTGACAGGGCTGGTTATGTTCAGTTATGTTAACTTCAGGTACATCAAGAGGGTAAATAGGGGAGGAACAGTCAGGGTGCTTCGAAGGAAGGAGGAGGGGGCCACTAGAGGGCATGGGTGGAAGCTGGAGGGGGGAAGATTCAGGGGAGAAAGGAGGAGGTGCTACTTCACTGAGAGGGTGGTGGAGCCATGGAATGCACTGCCTAGGGGGCTGGTGGAGGCAGAGACAGTGGAGGGGTTCAAGAGGGTGGGACAGGTACAGGGAAGGGTTCAGGAAGCAAAATCAATGCAGCAAGAATATCCGAACTGGGAAGAGAAGCCAGAGAAGGCGAGGGGACAGCAAGGTCAGCACCCAGGGTGGGGGCTGACCAAACGAGCAGACAGGAAAGACCGTTAGGCCTATTCTGCTGGCATTTTAGTATGTTAGTATGTTGGGGTGCAGTGCATATGATTACATGTGTTTGACAGGGCTGGTTATGTTGGGGTGCAGTGTATATGGTTACATGTGTTTGACAGGGCTGGTTATGCTGGCACACAGTTTTCTGTGGTTACTAAGTTATGTTCGACAGGGCTGATTATGTTGGAGTGCAGTGCCTATGGTTTCACGTATTTGACAGGGCTGGGTATGTTGGCACACAGTGCCTGTGGTTACCAAGTTGTGCTCGACAGGGCTGGTTATGTTGGGATGCAGTGCCTGTGGTTACATGTATTGGCATAGCTGGTTATATTGGGACATGGTGTCTGGGGTTACATGTGTTGGGCAGGGCTGGTTATGTTGGGATGTAGTGCCAGTGTTTACATGTGTTGGGCAGTGCTGGTTATGTTGGGATGCAGTGCCAGTATTTACATGTGTTGAGCAGTGCTGGTTATTTTGGGACTCCATGCCTGTAGTTACATGTGTTGGGTAGGGCTGGTTGTGTTGGAATGTGGTGCCTTTGGTTACATGTATTCGACAGGGCTGGTTATGTTGAGGTGCAGTGCATATGGTTACATGTGTTTGACAGGGCTGGTTATGTTGGGGTGCAGTGCCTATGGTTACATGTGTTTGACAGGGCTGGTTATGTTGGGGTGCAGTGCATATGGTTACATGTGTTTGACAGGGCTGGTTATGTAGGGGTGCAGTGCATATGGTTACATGTGTTTGACAGGGCTGGTTATGTTGTGGTGCAGTGTATATGGTTACATGTGTTTGACAGGGCTGGTTATGTTGGGGTGCAGTACCTATGGTTTCATGTATTTGACAGGGCTGGGTATGTTGGCACACAGTGCCTGTGGTTACCAAGTTGTACTCGACAGGGCTGGTTATGTTGAGATGCGGTGCCTATGGTTACATGTGTTTGATTGGGCTGGTTATGATTGGATGTAGTGCCTATAGTTACTTTCATTGGGCAGGGCTGGTTGTTTTGGGACATTGTGTCTGCGGTTGCATATGTTGGAGAGGGTCAGTTATGGTAGGAACAGTGCCCTCTGGTTACATGTGTTGGGCAGGGCTGGTTATGTTGGGATGCAGTGCCTGTGGTTACATGTATTGGCATAGCTGGTTATGTTGGGACATGGTGTCTGGGGTTACATGTGTTGGGCAGGGCTGGTTATGTTGGGATGCAGTGCCAGTGTTTACATGTGTTGGGCAGTGCTGGTTATGTTGGGATGCAGTGCCAGTATTTACATGTGTTGGGCAGGGCTGGTTATGTTGGGATGTAATACCAGTGTTTACTTGTGTTGAGCAGGGCTGGTTATGTTGGGATGTAGTGCCAGTGTTTACATGTGTTGGGCAGTGCTGGTTATGTTGGGATGCAGTGCCAGTATTTACATGTGTTGGGCAGTGCTGGTTATGTTGGGACTCCATGCTTGTAGTTACATGTGTTGGGTAGGGCTGGTTGTGTTGGAATGTGGTGCCTTTGGTTACATGTATTCGACAGGGCTGGTTATGTTGGAATGCAGTGACTATGGTTACATATATTCGACAGGGCTGGTTATGTTGGAATGCAGTGCCTTTGGTTACATGTATTTGACAGGGCTGGTTATATTGGCACACAGTGTCTCTGATTACTTGTGTTCGACAGAGCTGGTTATGTTGGGATGTACTGCCTGTGGTTATATGTGTTGGGCAGGGCCGGGTATGGTGGGAAACCGTGCCCTGTGGTTACATGTGTTGGAGGTTCAGTTTTGTGCATTGGCTGCTGGTGAAATAGGTGTATCTCCTTCAAAGTGGGGTTACTAACATAAGTCCCTACATGTATTGGGTCCTGGCTACCTGATAGGTCTCCTGCACCATTATGTGCGCTTGCATTCTCTCTGTTCCTCTGAGGTGGGCCTCCTGATTGTACCACCTGCAAGGCTTAAAAGATTGGGAGACCAGGCATTTGACGTGGCTGGCCTGGTGTTGTGAACTCTCTCCTGAGAGCTATCAGAGATGCCCCCTCAGTGGAGGCCTTTAAGAGGGGTCTGAAGATTCATCTGTTCAACCCAAGGGTTTGAGGACTAATAGTTTTCACTATTAACTTGTCCCAGCTGTGTTTTATTTATCAATTATAAAATGGGTAAGAGAAATACTGTACTGTGATTGGTGGAATCCAGTCACATGACCGTGCTGTTTTCCCAGCACAACTGCACACGTCAGAAATGCTTAACTTTCTGAACCTCATTACTTTGTCCTAAAATAAAAAAATCAGGGAAGCCATTTTATAATTGCAGTAAGGCATTCCAGGGTATATGAAGTAAAGGAATAATGCACGACAGAAGAATTGTGGTGCTGGGATATGCCACGCCTGGGGTGGTTGGACATGAGGCCACAGGCCGAGTTCTGTCCAACGCTCCAGGCATGGTGTTATCCCAGCACGACACACACTCTGGAGTACGTTATTCCTATTATACAATGGCTCAGTTGTAAAACAGTAAAAAAAAAAGCGATAGAAAACTATATTAAAAGTGTATTTTTTGGTTTTGTTTTTGCAGTGGGTAGGATTATGTTATGACAAAATAGTGCAGATTTCTAGTTTAGCCAGTAGGTGGAGCTGCACTGTTTTGGTGTGGCTTTGTGCTCCCGACAGCAATCTTTGTCAGTGTTGGCTCTGTTTATAAATCACCCTCCTGTATTGGCATTATTGCCTTGGGATTATGTTTTGACTTGTGAGACACTGTACAGGAGTTTTTTAAGTCCTTTTTATGGTGCCGAACGCTGTGGTCTCCGCCCCCCCCCACACCCCGCTAACTGACTTACTGCTGGCCACGTGCTTCTTTGAGGATGCCTGTATGGGAGGTGGGGAGATGTTTTAGAAAGTGGGTTTTAGTAATTTTATGTGGTAAAATATAGGAGAGGAGAAAAGTGTTTACGAGCCAGAGCTACGGTGACTGTGGTAAACGCAGTTGCTCACTTGAAGGACTGGGCTACGCCGCTTTTGTAAGTGGGTCTAATTTGTGTTTTACACAAAAAGATGCAGATTTCGCTATTTTGTGATGGCTGTGGGTGGTACTTTGTGGGTTTTCTTTCCGGGGTTATGGTCTGTGGTGGGGGTGGGTCTCTGGCTGTGCGAGGGCAACGCCGGCTGGCAAAGCGGGTACCGGGAAAGCTGCTCATAGCTGGCACTAGAGCCGTGGTATTATGCCAGGATAACACCACGGGTCCAGTCCCACACTGACCAGTGACAGCTCGAGATTCTTTCTTGCCATTGTATAATGAGGGATAATGGCACTTCTCGGGTGCATAAAGCCCTCGGCTTCGCCTCTGGTTTTACTTCCTGGGGTATGCTATTATCCCACAATAATGCACACCCTGTCATGCTTTATTACTTAATTATGTATTTATTAATCTGAAGATGTGCAGTATAGTTCTATGTATTTATTTATACTTTTTTATATTTATTCTGCCCTAATTGTAAAGTGCCCTGAGCCTCCGGGTAAGGCTGCTATTATAAATAAACTTTTAATTACTTTCTTTTACTTGATTGTGGGAATTGGAATTCTGTGGTTATCTATGTGGGTAGTTGGTCAGTTTCTGCATGAAGCAGTGCTCCTTGGTTACATGTGTTGGTATTTCATCAGTTACTGCATGACCAGTACTCTGTAATTACATCTGTGGGTAGATGGTCAGTTATGGTGGGAAGCAGTGCTCTGTTGTTCCATGTGTTGGTAGATGTCAATTATGGCAGGAAGCAGTGCTCCAAGGTAGCATGTGTTGGTTAATTTCAGTTAAGGTTAGAAGCAGTGCTCTGTGGTTACATGTGTTGGTAGATGGTATGTTACGGTGGGAAGCAGTGCTCTGTGGTTACATGTGTTGGTAGATGGTCAGTTACGGTAGGAAGCACTGCTCTGTGGTTACATGTGTTGGTAGATGGTCAGTTACAGTGGGAAGCAGTGCTCTGTGGTTACATGTGTCAGTAGGTGGTCAGTTACTGTGGGAAGCAGTGCTGTGTGGTTACACGTGTTGGTAGATGGACAGTTACAGTGGAAAGCAGTGCTCTGTGGTTACATGTGTCAGTAGATGGTCAGTTATGGTGGGAAGCAATGCTCTGTGGTTACGTGTGTCAGTAGATGGTCAATTACAGTGGGAAGCAGTGCCCTGTGGTTACATTTGTTGGTAGATGGTCAATTACAGTGGAAAGCAGTGATTTGTGGTTACATGTGTTGGTAGATAGTCAGTTACGGTGGGAAGCAGTGCCCTATGGTTACATGTGTTGGTAGATGGTCAGTTACAGTGGGAAACAGTGCTCTGTGGTTACATGTATTAGTAGATGGTATGTTACAGTGGGAAGCAGTGTTCTGTGGTTACACGTGTTGGTAGATGGTATGTTACCGTGGGAAGCAGTGCTTTGTGGTTACATGTTTTGGTAGATGGTCAGTTATGGTTGGAAGCAGTGCTCTGTGGTTACATGTGTTGGTAGATGATATGTTACAGTGAGAAGAAGTGCTTTATGGTTACATGTGTTGGTAGATGGAGAGTTACAGTGGAAAGCAGTGCTATGTGGTTACATGTATTGCCAGATGGTATGTTACGTTGGGAAGCAGTGCCCTGTGGTTACATGTGTTGGTAGATGGTCAGTTACGGTGGGAAGCAGTGCTCTGTGGTTACATGTGTTGGTAGATGGTCAGTTATGGTGGGAAACAGTGCCCTGAGGATACATGTGTTGGTAGATGGTCAGTTATGGTGGGAAGCAGTGCTCTGTGGTTACATGTGTTGGTAGATGGTATGTTATGGTGGGAAGCAGTGCTCTGTGGTTACATGTGTTGGTAGATGGTCAGTTATGGTGGGAAGCAGTGCCCTGAGGTTACATGTGTTGGTAGATGGTCAGTTACGGTGGGAAGCAGTGCTCTGTGGTTACATGTGTTGGCAGATGGTCAGTTATGGTGGGAAGAAGTGCTGTGTGGTTACATGTATTGCTAAGTAGTCAGTTATGGTGGGAAGCAGTTCTCTGTGGTTACACAACATGCTGCCATTTGAACTGGAACACGGAATTGCCACCTTAACAAGCCCACTTGCACCTGACTGTAGTACCTGTTCCCAGTGCATATAATATAGGCATCTGCTGCCCTTACATGCTTTGAATTAGCTGCCAGTGATCTTGGCTCCCGCCATTCGGCTGCAATGGCTGGGCAGTTGTGGGTGGTCCATTGAACACTTAAGTAGTAGCCACAAGATGCAGCAGTGACTTTCTTCTCCAGCTTCGTCCCTCCGGCAGCATACAAAGGAGTCTGCTGGAATCTGCCGAGGAAGCTGGGAACTGGGGCTTAAAGTTATGTTACCTGTTTTCTCCATTATACCATTCTATCAGCCATGAAGATTTGAGAGTATTAAGAGTTTGGTTATCCTTGTATCTTGAGAACTGAGCAAGTTTGATGCACTCACCAGTGTTTTATCAAGCGCTGAGCAGATTAGGTCTGTATTTTCTGTTGAGTATTTCTGCTTGTTGACTTGCTTTGAAATGTTATACAGGCACACCAACCAATATTTTCATAATGGTGTGTCCTTGCTAGTTAAAACCATAGCAGTTCCAGACTGATACACAGATTTGATATACACTGGTGCACTATACTAAATCTGTAATTTCCTTTTAGTAAGCGCAGGTAGATGAGACCGATGAAGAAAAGTTGGTAACCATATCTTGCAAAATGAGAGCCATAATAGGATTACTTAGTCTGCTGCTAGTAAGCTATGTTTGTGTAACTGGGAGTCAGAAAATTCAGGGTACTAGCTAGCCCGGTGGTGCTGAGGGTTGAGGTGCTGGACGATACACCTCGCACCACACCATCGACCCAGGTTTTGGGAACAGACTCAGGCCGCCGGAGGTCGGCTGGGGGGGAGAATGATTGAGCCCCAATGGCTTACTCTCCTTCTCCAGGGTGGGGTGGGTAGCTTGCCCTGCTGCTATACCACCACCACCTGGGTGACCTTGGATGGTGCTGGTGTGGTTGGAGAAGCAGGTAAAGGTAAGGGAAGGTCGATGTCGGCTGAGGACCAGAGCGGATGTATGTCTCAGTGTGCATCTGCCTCATTGGTCCTCATTGCACACTGACATCGCGGGGGCAGACCAGAGAACAAGAAAAAATCTTCTGCGCCCGTTGCAGGCGACAAACCCACAGCACCGCATCCGCAAAAGAGGAACCGGGGGAAGATTCCACAGTACGCGCTCCAGGATCAAGATTCAAGGGAGATTGGGGTCCTCCTCCACCCTGCCTGAGGGTTATTGGGGACTCTAGAAGTAAGAATGGAGTGATGCATGCTAGGAACAGATCACCTGGTCTTTGAGCGGCGTGTAGTACTTGGGGGGGTTCCAAGAGAGGTATTCGGGATAGAGCAGAGCGAGAGCAGGGATAAAAAGAAAGTTAAAAAAAATTAAAAATTCAGGGTACTACCACAGATAACCAAGACAAAAGTATTGGGCTGTTTTCTATACTTTATACAATACAGATTAAAAGGGGAGTGTCTGTATACAGATGGAATGGGTTTACAAATGAATAGAGAAGGCATGTGAGAGGACCAGTTTCCATTACAACTGGACTATACAGTGGGCGGCTTAGGAATTATTGCCAAATATTGGTTTTGCTTCTGTCATTAAGTAGCGATATTGAACTAAATTTAGGACCCAAATCTTCCACAGTCTGTTAATAACTCATAAAAATGTACAAAGTTTTGTCCGAGAAATGGATACATTTAGATCATGGGGGGGAGGTCTAAGTGGATTTACTGGGTATTTCTGAGTCATGGCTGTATGATGGTATTCAGGATAGTGAAGTGCTGGTTGGGGGTTATGGTTTGGTAAGGCAGGATGGGGTAGAAGGGGGGGCAGGGTTATGCTATGTATTGGTGACAACTTAGGTTCCTTTAAAATGTCTTTATCAGAAACTATTGAGGGACAAGACTGTCTGCTTGTGGAGATGTATTGTCTATTAAACTAACAGTAGGCGTAGTTTATGCTCCTTCCCAAACTAAAACAATTTGTGTTGAGCTACTGGCAAGTAAGGTATTGGGTGCAGCAAAAAATGCAGACCTAGTCCGAACAGGGGGATTTTAACGCAGACTGGACTCAGAAAAGGGGTAAAAATCTAGGTGATAGTCTGGATACCTTGGGTCAAAGGCAAGTAATCCAAGAATCAACTAGATGTACAAAATATGTAAGCCAGAGGTCAGTATTAGATCTATTGTTTATTTCTCAGGGTTTAAAGGTAAACCAAACGGAAATGATGCCTTTGAATTTAGGTGAGCATTGCCATATTAAATGCCACATAGAATGGATTAAACTAGACAGGCCAGCGCCCAAAATTTATTAGGTAACAAATATGAACAGTTTTAATTTTAAGGCTTTTAGATACAGTTTACTACTAGGTGGGATAGAATAAAAATTATTCCAGACTTAGAAATGGCTATCCAAGATTTTACCAAGACTTTCATAGTCATATGTAATTTACGTGCACCTAGGAAACAGAAAACGCTTAGTAAAAATAATTTCCCTTGGATTACAAAGAAAATTAGGACACAATTTAGAATAAGTAACAGAGTATGGAAGAAAGCCAGGAAAACAAAAAAGCAAGAAGACTGGAACATTTTCAAACAATGGCACAATAGATTTTCAAAATGAATTAGATTACCAAAAACACAGTACTACAAGATTAATATTAACTGGGCAAAGGATCTCGAAAAAGTATTGGTATCATGCGAAACAGTAAGTTCTGGGGCACCAATAAACCTGGTTGAAAATGATTCTCTAATAGGTGATCATTTTGAGGCAGGTGAAATATTAAATTGGATATTTCACAGAGTTACCAGATTTGGGATTGGATAACTTTAGGGTTCGGGCCTCAGACAGTGCTCTGGATGATAAGACAGATGAAGAGGGGAAGGAGTGCAATGTGTTTAACAGAACAATCTCCAGACCCCAATTCAGGTTTACGCAAGTCACTATCAAAGAAATTGAAAAAGAGTTGAACAACCTGGGGCAGGGGGAGTAGATGGGATTGAAGCAAGATTTCTAAAGGTGAGTGCAGACATTGTGGCCCCTACTGGAACTTATTTGTTAAATTGGAGCTTGTGCTCCTCCACTTTTCCAGAGTCTTGGAAAGTTGCTCCAATCTTTAAGGGAGGAGATGCTTTGACACCTTCCAACTACTGAACCGCTGTCTTATCTATATTGTCAAAGGTTTTGGAGAGGTTTGTACATAGACAACTTTATCAGTACTTGGAACAATATGGCTTGTCTGGATATCAATGTGGTTTCTGACCAGGTAGGTCCAGTGGACTTTAACAACCTCGTAGCCACATCTTTGGATGCAGGGTTGAATACGGGGCTGTCTCTGTGGACCTTATGTCTATGATGAATCCTTACACTGGTTTAAATCATGTCTATCAAATAGAAGGCAGCGGTGGTGTGCAGGGACCTATTGTGTCTGCTCCAAGAGAAGTAAAAAGGGGAGTTCTGCAGTGCTCAATTTTGGGCCTGCTGCTCTTTAATATTTATGTTAAAGCGCCACTGATGCCTAAAGACAAACTTTCAAAAAACATATTAGTTAGACCCAAAGGAACTTCTATTTCTCACTAAATTATTTTTTTTTACCTCCATTATTTAGTACTGAGATTATATGCATGAAAACAGGATAGTTGTTCCTTGACGGTTCATCAGCTGTTGTTGCTTCTTCCCTACCTGATGTCACAATACTCTGCTTGTGACTTCACAGTTATTCCCATGGCAACAGGCTGTGATGTCACACTAGAGCATTATAATTTCAAGTAGGGAATAAGCTACAGAGGAAGATGAACTCTAAGGGATAACAATCTTGTTTTTTACAGGAATTTCTTCAGTAATAAATAACAGAGAGGAGAAATGTATAGAAGATGTATGAAACTAATGCTGAATTGTGTCTAAAGATTATGTTTTCCAAACGTTTTCCCAAAGGTGTCGGCTGCTCTTTAACGATGAACCTAATGTATTGGAAAACAGCGACATCCGCTGTACGCAGATGACACCATTCTGGTGCCATCCGCTGGCAGCCACACTGAGCTGAAACAGAAGCTTCAAGATTATCTTCTATCACTGGAGTCATGGTTCACTGAACTGGGCCTCCTGTTCAATGGGAAGAAAACATAATATATTTACTTCTCCCTGGGAGTGAGAAATATTCCAAATTGGAGAGTGGACATTAAATTCAAAAATGGGCACAAAGTAACCAATGTAAAATGTTACACATATTTAGGTGTTTATGTTGACAACAAATTGGCACATGTTGAACATGTAAACACGTTGGTAAAAAGATGAATCAAAACCTTGGAGCACTATGAAGGGTGTCTACATGTCTCTCAAAGGTGACCAGAGTGAAATTAGTTAAAAAACGAATAATTCCAGTTGTGGAATATGGTGGCTTACTAAACTATACAGGAATTCAACTAAAACAGCATTAAAGAAATTAGATCAAACATATTATAGATTGGCAAGATTTGTGTAACCCCTAGATGGCGCTATCCCAGGGGCTACTACCCCTGCCTGATTTGCCACTAACAGGTTGAGGGGCCTGGATCCAATGGCGGGTGCCTCCACCCAGAGGTCAGGGTTTGCAATAGTTAAACTAACTTGGTCACAGCCCTCTGGGACACTGCAACCCCTTTCTTCCCACTAGTGGCCCACACAATATATCAGAATTACCTTCACAGTATACACTTACCCCTAGGTCTGGTTCCGCACTGGGACCTCCTGTGAAATGAGATACAGTGCAACAATCACAGTACAGTACTTAACATAGACAAATACCTCAGGCAGTATAACTTTGCTGAAACAAGCAGCTCTGATTTATTTAGGGGATATAACAAGGACAGGGAAATCAGGTTAATTAGCTTATCACTCTAATAATCTACCTGTGGCTCTGTGCAGGCTCTATCCTTTATCAGTTACTGTCCCTGGGTACCCAAGCCCTAGTGGCTAGTCCAAACTGGCAGCTGGTAGGGGCCCTTTCACAGCAGAGAAAAGGAGAATTAAACAGTCAGCAGTACAGTAATTCCATTTGGATTTAATATGGCAATTCAACAGGAGCGACCCTGAATTAGTACTCACGACCTCCAAATAAGATAGGGTCCTTCAATGTCAGCAGGGCTCACTTGAGGTACACAACCTCTTCACACATCCATATAAAAGAAAACACTATACCAGGCAGGCTGCATCTGTATCCCGATCGCAATTACTGCACAATACCGGGAGAACACACAGCAGATTCAGTTCCTGACAGACCGAGTGCAATTTTCAGCAATTCCTCCAGTCTTCTACAGGGTGAGCCTGGTTTCTACTCTTCAGAGATCCTTTGATTCTTTTCACAGGGCAGTTCAGTCCTAACAAGCTGTTACACAAGCTGCAGACCGGAACTCTGGGCCTTACACACGTTTTTTGACTAAAACTGCACACTGAAAAAGCACAGGGCTCCTTCCTTCTTCACTGCCAAAGCTCAGCTGAAACTACAACTGACAAAACCGGGCACTTCCTTTGAGTTCCTCCGAGTTCTTGACTGGATTGGCTGTCACTCACAATAGACTGCTGCTGTTGGTCCAAAAAGGTGCTGAAGTCTAAACTACATCTCCCAGAGTCACTGCCCATACAATCCTCTTGTGGCTGGCTCAGATTATGAGTCCAAGTTCTGATTCGTCAAGGCACCATTTTAGAGCTAGCTTACCCCACACTGATTGGTCCAGTTCAGCAGTTCAAAACTAGAATGGGAACTAGCAGACACAGTTCTGACTGCAAAGAAAGCAGGTTAGACAAACTGTAATTTCATTATTACTCTAAATAATTTCTGGCAAACAGTTACATCTTTCAGATAGGTTCCTTTGCACTCTAGTGACTGCAAAATGAAGTGAATTGGCAGCAGCTCAGGTGGTACTCAGAAAGCACACAGTCCCCATACAAACTAATTATGTCTGCAAGCAGACAGCTCTTAAAGAGACAGTACCAGAGGCTCTAAAAACACTCACTGATAAATGGCTTAAATGCCAAACACCATTCAGGCTTGGAGCATTCAAGCAAGCTCCTGGAAGTCTTTTGGGAACCCCCATTTGCAGGGGGGTTACATTTGCAAACCTAAGTAAAATTGGTGCCCACCACTGTACTGTCTACTTGGCCCTAAATTTATGTATTTATTTATTTATTGGTATAAAATCGGATTTACAGGCCTTTGAGTCAGAGACTCATTTGCGACTCATTACAAAGGCAGCTCGTCAAAAAGAACAAAGACATACAGTGACAAATAGGACAGTGTGCAAAATAGCACTAACAGCATACAGGGTTACAAGCAAAGCGCATTTCCATCAAACATCTTACATGATTTCAGGTGCGTGGTCAGAGAAGTCTTTTGGTTACAAAGTGTCATTTCATAATACAGGTTACATGAATTCAGAAGAATAGTCTGAAACGTAACAGGTTACAGATACGGTGTTACAGGAGGACAGGCCTCCGGGATACACAAGCAGTTCAGTAATAATGTACTGGGTATGCATAGGCTGGAGTCAGCCCCAGGATGGGTATGGATGGGCCCCTGTGGGGCAGTGTTGGAGATTTTGCTGTCCAGAGGACATCGTGGAAGGAGTGGTGAAATTAGGTGCATGTGCAGCAGCGGGTGGCAGAAAGGTGGTTCCTGAGTGCCACCTTGAAGGGATCAATTGGGGGCCCTGTAGCTGAAATCCCTCTGGGCTAGGGATGTCTTGATTCGTGGTACTCATAGGGCAGATTTACAGGCACCATGGGTGCTGATGGCAAGGTGTAGAGAGGTGGATACCCCAGGGGGAGGGAGAGTCCCAGCAGGGTTTTTTTGGCAAGTAAGCAGGTCTGGTAGCGGATTCTGTCATCTAGGTTCAACAGGTTGGAGGTGCAGTACAGTAGGCAGGTGTGAGTACACCTGGGGGCCCCCGATCAGGAGTCTACAGGCCTTGTTAATAGTGAGGTAAACTTTTGAGAGCGCAGTATCATCAGCGAATTATGCAAACTGCCTGGGGCCAGAGACAAAAGTCAAAAGAGAATACAATTGGCTAACACAGTGTTACAGACTGTTGAAATCCCAAACTGCCCACCCTCTGTCATTTGGTGACAACAGACTTACATAGTGATAAAAAGTATCAATTGAGGTCAAATACTTGGAATGTATCTTACATGTATGTGCACAACAAACCTGGCGACATGGCTTTACAGATGTATACTGCTAAATCTTGGAACTCTGTGCCAATAGAGTTAAAGGCAAAGAACTCCCTATATGAATTCCAGTCTGCATTATGGAACACTTGGCACAAAACCTGTAAATGCTTCCATTGGTAATGACAGGATTATTTTAGTAGTTGTATGTGTTGTATTTTTATGAATGAGGTTTTTGTATTGTTTACAGATTCATGTTTTGTAATGTTTAGAAATGTACAGGGCTCTTGTTGAAAATAGGGATATTGTTGTCCCTAATGATTGCTCCTGTAATGATTGTTCCTATATAAAAATAAAATGTCATCTGTCTGTCTGTCGATCTGTCTATCTATCATACGAACATGTGAAATTGCCAGTGGATACAGGCCGTGATGGTCTATCGAGTCTGCTCGAGTGTTATAGACAGCATCTATCTATCTACAGACAGTAGCTATCTATCTAGTTATCTACAGATAGTATCTATCTCTATCTGCAGACAGTATACAGTATATCTATCTATCATCTACAGACAGTATCTATCTCTATCTATCTATATGTCGGTAGATAGTTTTGGTGAGAAGCAGTGCTCTGTGGTTACATGTGTTGGTAGATGGTCAATTACAGCGGGAAGCAGTGCTTTGTGGTTACATGTGTCGGTAGATGGTCAGTTACGGCAGAAGCAGTGCTCTGTGGTTACATGTGTTGATAGATGGTCAATTGCAGTGGGAAGCAGTGCTTTGTGGTTACATGTGTTGGTAGATGGTCAATTACTGCAGGAAGCAGTGCTCTGTGGTTACATGTTTTGCTAGATGGACAGTTGCAGTGGGAAGCAGTGCTTTGTGGTTACATGTGTTGGTAGATGGTCAGTTACTGCAGGAAGCAGTGCTCTGTGATTACATGCGTCAGTAGATGGTCACTTACGGTGGGAAGCTGTGCTCTGTGGTTACACATGTTAGTAGATGGTCAGTTGCAGTGGGAAGCACTGCTCTGTGGTTACATGTGTTGGTAGATGTCAGTTGTGGTGAGAAGCAGTGCTCTGTGGTTACATGTGTTGGTAGATGTCAGTGGTGGTGGGAAGCACTGCTTTGTGGTTACGTGTGTTGGTAGATGTCAGATTTTGTGGGAATCAGTGCTCGGTGGTTACATGTGTTGGTAGATGGTCAGTTACGGAAGAAGCAGTGCTCTGTGGTTACATGTGTTGCTAGATGATCAGATGCAGTGGGAAGCAGTGCTTTGTGGTTACATGTGTTGCTAGATAGTCAGTTGCAGTGGCAAGCAGTGCTTTGTGGTTACATGTGTTGGAAGATGGTCAGGAAGCACTGCTCTGTGGCTACGTATGTTGGTAGATGGTCAGTTGTGATGGGAAACACTGCTCTGTGGCTACACATGTTGGTAGATGGTCGGTTGTGGTGGGAAACACTGCTCTGTGGTTACATGTGTTGGTAGATGTCAGTTGTGGTGGGAAGCACTGCTCTGTGGTTACACATGTTGGTAGATGTCAGTTGTGGTGCGTGTGACATAGACAGCCAGTTCTAAAGTGCTGTATCATATTCTTTTTATATAAAATTTATTAATGACTGTCTCTGCTGAAAAATCAGATGCTCTAGGAATGACCTCTCTCATCCCCCAGATTTCAGCTGACAGATGCAGGCCAAGAGAAATGCTGACAGCACGTATCACACTCACTCAGTTTTAGAGACCATGTGTTACTTGGAAAACTTTAATCAAGGATCCTGTTTCTCTGAGTTAATTACAGACTGATTTAAGTTAACTTTGTTAAGAGGGAAATCATAAAAAAGGTTTATAACGTTGAAGAGAAAACCCAGGTTATTACACAGAAGTGCGAGGTTGTAAATGCTCCTATGAAGCCTGTGTGAGGAGCAGGCAGCATGGATCAAAAGAGATGTCATTTGAAACATGAGTCATGCTGAAGGATTGCAAAACTGACACTTTGAAAAGACTACTGTTTTATTTTTTTATTGGATATATTTTCAAATATAATCTGACAGAGAAGGAGCTAGCTGACCTCATCCAAAAAGGGGTTTGCAAATACAGCTTGAAAAGATTATTCTGTTTCACTACAGAGACACTCTTTTATCTTACACTGACCAAGAAAACATCTGAGCACTGTAAACAGGTATTTAGAAAGCTAGACGAATCTAAATACTGTAAGTAAGAACTGCACTGTTTTAAACCTTGTTTTGTTTAAGGATATGTATGTTTTTGTGATAAGAGTTCTGTATATTACTGTTTACTATTTTACCTTTTGTTTAGTAAAGATATATTTTTGAAAATATAACTTGCCTGGTGTGCCTTGAAACGTTTCTTTGGTTTTAAGTGAAGTTAGATAGTTTTAAAGCTGACACGGTGCATGAGCTTGTAGAGGTGTACCAAACTGGGAAACAGAGTTTCTCTGGGTCTTACATAGAGTTCAAAAAGGGTTCATTTTGTAATACCTGGTTAGGTGCCCGTAGGCAAAGATATCTGGCCCCCCGAAGACAGAATTATCTGAGCCTGACAATTGGGTATGCTAACAAGAGGTTAACAAGTTTGAATCCCTCCAGAACTTGGGACTAAGGTAACTCGAATCCACAAAACAGACAAGAGGGCTACCTAGTTCTGTTCACAAGACCACGCTCAGAGGATGGCACTTTGGGGGGTAGAGGGCTGACCCGCTGAGCGAAATTGTGACAGCGGGAAGCACTGCTCTGTGGTTACACATGTTGGTAGATGGTCAGTTTTTGTGAGAAGCAGTGCTCTGTGGTTACGTGGGTTGTGATAGGCTAGTTACAGTGGGACATAATACTTTCGGCCACATTTTCTGTGAGATGGTCAGTTACGGAAGGAAGTAGTGTTGGGGAGGGCCATTTTCATTGGGAAGTGGTGCCCTGAAGTTACATGTGTTGGGGACTGTCAGTTATGGTAGGACACAGTGCTTATGGTTACATGTGTTGTGTCAGGCATACATGTGGGTGAGGGTCTGTCTTGGTGAGATGCGATTACCACAGTGAAAACAATTACTGCAGTTGCGAGAGAAACATGATAGCAGTTAAGCATTTTGACTGCAGTTGTAGCAAGTATCCGATTCTGTGGAAATATATTAGAAATGGTAATTTGCTTAACTCAACTACTTTTCTGAACAACTGTGGTCCCTAGGGTTCTGAATTATGGTGAGACTCTGTGTCTGGGGTTACTAGAGACATTTGGGGTAGGACTCTGTGTGTCTGTGATAATTTAAATACAGAATCTGATGGCAGAAGGAAACCAAAGGCCCATTGAGTCTTACTGTACTGTACTATAGTACACTACACTGTACTATACTATACTACACTGTACCGTATTATACTATATTATACTACACTGTACCGTATTATACTACACTACACTGTACCATACTATATTATACTACACTACACTGTACTATATTATACTACACTACACTGTACTATGCTATATTATACTACACTACAGTGGACTGTATTATACTACACTACCCTGTACTGTACTATATTATACTACACTACACTGTACTATGCTATATTATACTACACTACACTGGACCGTATTATACTACACTACCCTGTACTGTACTATATTATACTACACTACACTGTACCGTATCATACTGCACTACCCTGTACTGTACTATATTATACTACACTACACTGTACCGTATTATATTACATTACACTGTACTATACTATATTATACTACACTACACTACATTGTACTATACTATATTATACTACACTACACTATACTATATTATACTACACTACACTGTACTGTATTATACTATACTGCACTACATTGTACTGTATTATATTATACTATACTGTACTGCATTAGACTATACTACATCACTCTACTGTACTATACTATTCTACACTGTACTATACTATACTATATTATACTACACTATTCTATCCTATACTGTACTATACTCTACTATATGCTACACTACACTATAGTGTATTGTACTATATTATACTACACTATCCTATCCTATACTGTACTATACTCTACTATATGTTACACTACACTATACCCTACGATACACTACACTACACTATACTATACTATATTATACTGTACTATCCTATACTGTACTGTACTATACTATACTATACTCTATGCTACACTACATTATACTATCCTGTACTGTACTGTACTATACTATATGCTACGCTACACTACACTATACTATACTGCCTTCTTACATTTACAGTACTTTGGAAAAGACTAATTATGCAAGGTCTTATGCTGCTTGGTTATGGTGGGACTCTGTGCCTGGGGTACTACAGTTGAGAAGGGCCAGTTAGGGCAGGACTCAGTGCCGTTAGTTATACATGTACTGAGGTGGGTTTTCCATTTACTGTATGGTGGGACATGTTGCCTGTGGTTATGTGTATTTTGGTCGGGGGTTAGTTACGGTGGGACTCAGTACCTGCCGTTTTTACAAGTTCCAAATAAAACTCAGTACTGGCATTCCAAAAATGCTGGGTCATAGTCAGTTTTCAAATCTGCTCTAATTAAAACAATTTCCAGAAATCTAAGAAACATAAGTGAAAAATCATTTCTCATGGATGTTCCCAACTCTTTTCTGCTTAACTAAACCCTTATTAGATTTGCAAATCTTGATGATGTACCTTATGGCCAAACAACTCTGTGTTACCCTCAGTCATAGCTGTCATGTGTCACTGTGGTATGAGCGTGTGTCCCTCAGTGCTGGTTTTTGCTTACTGAGTTTTCCACATGCTGTAGCATCTTTCTGCCTGGCCCATGGTCGCTGGTCACTGCGTGTGCCTATGTATTTCTCCTTCTATCAATATGTCTATGAGCTGAATGCTCCCTCACTTTGGGGAAACCCATTCCATTGAGGGAGCCCTGCCAAAATCCAGGGATTTCTGTTCTGTAGTCTATCTAACCTGTGTTGGTGATTTTATTTGTACCATACATAGAAGCTCAGAATGATTTGTTGAATCTATGTAGAACCGCAGTATACTGTCACTTGAAGAAGGAGAGTTAGATTGGGGGGGGGCTTACATTTCAGAATAATTTACAGTTGGTGATGCAGCAGGGTGCATATTTTTTGGATGCCTGCCCCTTGGTGATGATTCTTAGGGGAGCACTTGTCATAGAACAGTTTGCTTTTGGTGGTGGTTCTTGGTGAATGTAACTTGTTATTTATAGGAGGGTGGAGTGGGTGAAGGTTTCAGCTAGAGGGACGAGGGTCTGGTTTCCATTTGGAATGGCCCATATTGCTGGAGCTGCAGCTGGGGAGGAGAGGATGGTGCAGCCTACGGGGGGATCCTAGTGACTTGCTGCCTAACCTCCGGCTACACTGCATGTGAGGAGCTGGCATTAGCAGCAGGCACTGGCTGTGGTGACGGCTTAAGCCCCTCTATCCCCAACATATCCTACAGCGAGGGAATCCTTGAGAAGTGAGTTTGCATAGGTACCCACTCTGAAAGAGTTTTCCTCACATTTCCTTACTTTATTTTCTCTTCTCTTTTCTGCAGTATGGAAGGTCAGACAGTTACCGCGTGGCCACCACGCAGGACAACAAAGAAGACACAAAAGCAGAGAAAGCAAAGAAGGACATGGACGAGCTCAAGAAGGAAGTCTCTATGGTAAGTGAGAGTTGCAAAACAGGAAGTTATTTTGTATAGATTTTTTTAGTATTATATTTATAGCCACAAAATCTAAATAAACATAATTTGCTGCAGAGAACTGTGGGGACAAGGAGAGGCAGAGAATGTAGGCTTATTAGCCCTTCTCTAGTTAAAGGAGTTATGGTGCAGATTATTTAAGTATTATGCCACAACCGGGTGTGTATTATAGGATTTCAGTGCACACCCCAGGGGTGTAGTAGTAAGGCATAAGGCCAAAGGCCAAGTGTCCTTACATCCCTGGGAATTGTATTAAAATCCTATCATGCACACCTTGGAGGGGCTTACTAAACTTATAAAATGGCTCTAAGTGGGTTTCTTTTAGGGAGGAAAAATGAGATTCGGCACCTGACCATGCATTTATAGGGATTTAATGCATGGTCAGGTGACTTCTTCTGGTCAATGAAATTTCTAGATTTTGTTTTTGCCATTTTATAAATGGTGATGCTGAGCCTAGCTGGGTATTATGGTAGTATGTAGTAATACCACACGTTGGGTACCTGGTTGGCAAGAAATAAAGGTGTTTCTGACATTTCACTGTCCCTTCTTACGATATGTAGTAGGCCTGATATACATAACCAAGAGCCTGATATACATTTCATTGGTCAGCTTTTTATCAGGGTCTAATAAAAGAATAATTGGCCTAATGCAGAGACTGTTGATTAGTCAGACCAATAACTGATAGAGTGGGGAAGACTTCCATGTCCTTATCTGATTCATAAACACCCAGTATGGCAGCCATATTTTTATTATAAATGGCTAGATAGTCAATCAGAATGCCAACTTTTCATGTTGCATGTTTTATTAGGGGCAGCTAGCACACTTGAAATGTTGGAAATGCTGGCTAAAGGAACTGAGAGAAACCCAAAAGGTCTGAAATTATTTGATGACATATGGCATATGAAAATACAAAACACTGTCCAGCAGGCTGAAACAATAGCCTCAATGTTTTTACCAATGTGGCGGTGGTACCATTATATAAACAAATCTGTCCGGTGTAGGGCAAAGGTGATGTAACAGAATAATGCATTTGGCAGCCATGTGCTGTCCCTCCCAATGCCAGGATAATGCTTTAACAACAATAGGTGCTGAAACGAAATCCCAACCCACCAACAAAAACCATTAGTAAACATCCTGCATGAATCATGTTACAAGTGATGATAGCTGTAGTCTCCCAGTTCCTGGTAAGCTGGTAGCCTGACTTGAGTTTGAGATAGTGTGAGAAGATGTACTGGCTCCAGTTATATATCTCTGGTTGCTAGCCTTGTGTCCTACCTCATATTTGTGCCTCTTTTTTTTCACTTTATCTTTTTATTGAAATTTGAGTATATAAGAAAGCACACATCTAATACAATAGAAGACTATCCTCCATGTAAGGTATAAAATATCACTTAACAAAACACAGTATTTAGGGTAAACATATTGGAGAAGCCTTATATACATGTGTTGATAGTAAAACACAAACCTAGACAGGATGTAAGTGGAGAGCAGAAGGGTTACAATCAATAGGGTATAATAGGATCAGAAATAGCAACCATGTATGAAATACATGCTAGGGCAGGCTACGGCAAGGCATTCAGTAAATTGCAAAAAGTGATAAATATAATATGAACAATGTTCAGTAATGGAGAGGTGAAGATAAGATATTTGTGCCTGTCTGACTGGAGTTTAATGAAAGAATAGAATGCTTTATGAACATAACTGGCATTGTGGGCAAGAAATCGTTGCCCAGTTCCTCATACCATCTGAAGTTTATTTTCAATTGGCCTAGAAACATTTCCAGAGATTTCTGGCATGAGCAGGAACAGTTCCCGTGCTCCCATAGCTAAAGACATAAAATATTGATTAAAAGAAACTAATTACAAAATTAAACTTTATCCTGACCAGCGGAGACGCACCAGAACCTCAAACATTCAGCTTGGTGACACAGTTATCATTTCGAAGAGAAGGAAAAACAAATGTACTTCATCACTTATTGCTGAGAAACCCAGGTATTGGTTTAAAAGGTCCTATCATGTATGCCAAAAGAAGGAACCACTAGAGTGCTTGCAGCTCATCTCGTTTCAAAGTAATACCCGATTCATCTACAGCACTCAGCTGGAACAACGTGAAGACGTTGAACCTTTGAGGCAGACTTGACATTCAGAAGAACGAGCAGTGGAGAGACATGCTGTTCAAGAAAAATATCCAGTTGTTTGCATCGACAGATTGAGGGGATAGAACTCTTTGGACTATGTTGTTCTCTATACAGATTTCTCTTCTCTTACCAGTCTCCCCCACCATCTGTCCTAATGCAGTCTCCCATCCCCCTCACCTACCTACCTTAACGGGATCTAGTGGAGACGTGGGGCCCCAATAGTGCAGGTGTTATCATTCTAGTACCCGGTATCTTCCTCCGGAATTTCTTCCCACTGGTGCCCTTCAACCCTCTGTCTTCCTGAACCACCCACAGTTGCAGCTAGAGTGGCGCTAGCATGCACAGTGAACCTGCAGGCAAGCTCTCCTGACCCGCTTTGGAGGCCACTGTCAAAGCTCTCCCCATGGTTGGGGTACATGACTGAGGTAGTGCTTTCTCCCAACCCAAGCTTCCTGGTCCGTTTCCTGACCAGGCTAGCTGGCATGGCAGTGAGATGTAACACTGCTGGGACATCACGCAATCCTGAAATAAGATCTCTTTAAAGCACTACTACAGTGTTGGTCACGGGAAGGAAATGTCTCCATTAATATCGTAATTTTGAAAACTTTTGTATTAAAAAATAACTACACCGTGCAAATCGGATCTTCTGAGAATGTGCAGTACAAGCCTGCGGTACAGATGCTGTCCAGCTACTAACATGCCTTTGGTGATTGCGAGTGTAACCCTAGATGGCGCTATCCCAGGGGCTACTACCCCTGCCTGATTTGCCACTAACAGGTTGAGGGGCCTGGATCCAATGGCAGGTGCCTCCACCCAGAGGTCAGGGTTTGCAATAGTTAAACTTATTTGGTCACAGCCCTCTGGGACACTGCAACCCCTTTCTTCCCACTAGTAGCCCACACAATATATCAGAATTACCTTCACAGTATACACTTACCCCAGGACTAGTTCTGGCACTGGGACCTCCTGTGAAATAAGATACAGTGCAACAATCACAGTACAGTACTTTAACATAGACAAATACCTCAGGCAGTATAACTTTGCTGAAACAAGCAGCTCTGATTTATTAGGGGATATAACAAGGACAGGGAAATCAGGTTAATTAGCTTATCACTTTACTATCTACCTATGGCTCTGTGCACAGGCCTATCCCTACCAGTTACTGTCCCTGGGTACCCAAGCCCTAGTGGCTAGTCCAAACTGTGGCAGTGGTAGGGGCCCTTCACACAGTGAAAAGAAAAATTAGTTTAAACAGTCAGCAGTACAGTGATTCCATTTGGATTTAATGTGGCAATTCAACAGGGAGCGACCTGAATTAGTACTCACGACCTCCAAACAAGATAGGGTCCTTCAACATCAGCAGGGCTACTCTTGAGCTCCACGAGACTCTTCACACATTTATATGGTAAACAGTCACAGGCAAAAGTCCTTTAATGGCAGCAGGATTCACTTGAGCTGCACAAGCCTCCTCACACATTTATATGGTAAAAGAAAGTACTATACCAGGCAGGCTGCTTCTCTATCCGATTAATTACTGCACAATACCGGGAGAACACACAGCAGATTCAGTTCCTGACAGACCGAGTGCAATTCAACAATTTCTCCAGTCTTCTACAGGGTGAGCCTGGTTTCTACTCTTCAGAGATCCTTTGATTCTTTTCACAGGACGGATTCAGTCCTAACAAGCAGTTACACAAGCTGCAGACCGGAACTCTGGGCCTTACACACGTTTTGACTGAAACTCTGCACTGAAGGAGCACAGGGTTTCTTTCCCTTCACTGCCAGAGCTAAACTGAAACTCCAACAGACAAAACCGGCACTTCCTTTGAGTTCCTCCCAGTTCTTGACTAGATTGGCTGTCACTCACAATAGACTGCTGCTGTTGGTCAAAAAGGCGCGAAGCCTAAACTACATCTCCCAGAGTCACTGCCCATACAATCCTCTTGTGGCTGGCTCAGATTATGAGTCTAAGTTCTGATTCGTCCAAGGCACCATTTTAGAGCTAGCTATCCCACACTGATTGGTCCAGTTCAGCAGTTCAAAACTAGAATGGGAACTAGGCAAACACAGTTCTGACTGCAAAGAAAGCAGGTTAGACAAACTGTACTTTCATTATTACTCTAAATTATTTCTGGCAAACAGTTACATCTTTCAGATAGGTTCCTTTGTACTCCTAGTGACTGCAAAAATGGGTGAATTGGCAGCAGTTCAGTGGTACTCAAATAGAAACACAGTCCCCATACAAACTAATTATGTCTGCAAGCAGGCCGGCTCTTAAAGAGACAGTACCAGAGGCTCTAAAACACTCACTGATAAATGGCTTAAACACCAAACACCATTCAGGCTTGGAGCATTCAAGCAAGCTCCTGGAAGTCTTTTGGGAACCCCCATTTGCAGGGGTTACACCCTTCCTGGCCTGGGAAAGCTTGGCGTCAGCGTCAAGCAAGTACCATAAGTTTTAACTGCAACCATACACATTTGCATTAGGCTCACATGTAATCATCAGTCAATATATCATTTTACCAAGAACACATTTCTGAAACATTGCAGTATGTCTCTTTACACAGTATTACATATACATTGTACCATAACTCAAGTTATTACCTCTTGTACATGAAACCTGAGAGAGGGCCCTTCCTATCAGTTACCTTGGGGCTGGATGGGGCAAGGGCACCATACTAGAGAGCAACACAAGTAACTGGAGTTAGCACTGACACTAGTTTGGGCAATGAGCTCAGGGACACATACACTCCTTTATGGACAACATTGAGAGGCAAATCCACAGGCCTCCCAAGGGAATCATAACTGAGGTGCACCACAGGCTTTACAGCTCGACCAGTCTTTCTAGGGGAACTGTTACAGTCTCTGCACTCTGAGCCTCATTTTCAGCATTGTCCTCACTTGTCAGGAGTCTCCATGGGGTAGAGAGGCTAGAACTTGGGGCACTTCAGCTCCAGGAGTTACAGTTTCTGAGTCCACAACATTTGGCTCGCATGGAGGCTTTCAGACACTGGCAGTGGACTGTCAGGGCACTCAAAATACTCTTCTTGTTCTGGTGTATCACCAGTCTTCCCAATCCATCATTTTCCTCCCTGAAAGCTCAAACAGTTCAACCATGCACAATGATTCCATTTCATCTGATCTGATGCTTTGCACCTCACTTTCTGGGAGCATTGGCTCCAGGAATGAAGCTGGGGCTTAGACAGTCCAGAAGGCCCAGCTGTCTCCAGTATTGACTAGGGATTGCCCCGAAACAATTGACTCAGTTCGTAAGAAGGATAGTATTCAAAGTCACTCTCACTTTCTTCCGATATGGACTGACAGTCATGCTCAACTGGGACTTGTGGAGGGAATACTTTAACTTTGCTTCTGTAGGTGCAGACTTTCTTGATCTTTTCTTAGCAGCAGCTCTAGTCACTGGTCCAGAGGGGCATCTTCTAGGGCTCAGACTCAATTAAGATTTGTCCAATGGGCAGTAAATGATTTCTATGCATTGTTTTACATCTTTTGAATTATTCTCAGGCCTTACTTTGTACACTGGCAGATCATCTAGTTTGCCCACTACAATGTGAGGAGATGGTGCCATCTGTCAGCAATCTTGTGCTTGCCATGCAGTCCCAGATTTCTTAGCAATACCCGATCTCCTCCTGGAGTTCTGTGCTTTCACCTTTTTATCATACCGTTCTTTGTTGGCCAGATTTCTTTTGGCAGCCATGGTTTGAGCCAGTTAGTACGCATGAGTTAGCTGGGCCTTTAACTTTTGCACATACTGTAAATAGTTGTCAGCTTGAACCCCATCAGGAGAGACCCCAAAACACACATCTACCGGTAGTCGAGCTTCTCTTCCAAACATCAGTGTAGGGGAGAACCCAGTGGCATCACTTTTGGTGCAGTTATAAGCATGTACCAGGGTGCTAATTTGTTGGCTCCATCTAGTCTTGTCCTTTGGGTGCAGGGTGCCTAGCATATCTAGCAAAGTGCGGTTGAAACGTTCAGGCTGTGGGTCCCC
This sequence comes from Neoceratodus forsteri, assembly GCA_016271365.2. NCBI lineage: Eukaryota > Metazoa > Chordata > Ceratodontiformes > Ceratodontidae > Neoceratodus > Neoceratodus forsteri. The sequence goes on from CM028138.1 coordinate 11,443,488, forward strand.
TGGGGTGGTAGAGTGGTTCTGGACTTCTCACTCCCCACAGAGAAAGCATCTCTTTGATCAGGCGACTCTCAAAGTCTCTCCCTTGATCAGAATGGATTCTTTGTGAGCCCCATAGTGAACAAAAAGTTTTCACAAGTACTTTGGCTACAGTGGATGCTTTCTGGTCTTTGGTGGGGAAAGCTTGGGCATATCTCGTGAAATGGTCAGTGACCACCAGCACATTACTGATATTTCTTTGATCTGACTCCAAACTCAGAAAATCAATACAGACCAGCTCCATGGGTGCACTGGTGGTTATGTTAACAAGGGGCAGCCCTCTGGGGCAAAGCTTTCCTCTGTAATAGCGACTACAAGTTGAATGTGTTGCTCCACATCAGCCCCATCTTAGGCCAATAGAATCTGGATCTCACCAAGTCAAGTGTTCTGTCTATACCAAGGTGCTCCATGTGGTTGTGCAAGGACCTCAATACTGAGTCTCGAAGGCAGTGGGCAGCACCAGTTGTTGTTTGTCTACTTGTCCCCTCTGTCACTGTTTCTCTGTATAACAGTTTATTGATCAGTTTCAACTTAGGACCTTCTTTGTATAACAGTGCAGTTCTCAAATCAGTGGAGCGTAATTTGGACACATCTTTTCCTGCATAGAGGGCTTCTAAAGCTGATTTGATCATAGGATCGTGATTGAGCCCGCCCGAATACTATCATTGTCCAGCTGAGGCAGTGCACCAATGTCTGTTGCAGAAAAGTAGCAATAAGCAGCAGGTATGCAATTCTCAGAGGGTCCCAAGCAATCCACCATGCAGTCCACTCGTCCGTGGACATTTGTTCCTCCCTGTCAAACTTCCGTCAGAGTGCCGAATGTCAGGTTCTGCCAATCGGACCCAATCATTCTGGGGAACAGGCCTCCGGAGAGAGCATCAGCATCTATGTGGTTCAGACCTACCTCGGTATTCGAGCATAGTCATATGTAGATAATGCAGAAAGCCACCTGTGGCCAGTGGCATCCAACTTAGCTGAGGTCTGCACATAGGTCAAAGGATTATTGTCAGTTTTACTAGTATTTTAGCCCCATACAAGTACTCATGGAATTGGTCAACAATAGCCCACTTCAAAGCTAGGAACTCTAACTTATGTACAGGATAGTTCTTTTCGGATGGGGTCAGGCTTCTACTGGCAAAGGCCACTGGTCTCAGGCCATTCTCGTGCTCTTGGTACAACACAGCCCCAACCCTTGCAAACTAGCATCAGTGTGCAGGGTGTAAGGTTTTCTTGGATCGGCATAGGCCAGCACTGGAGCATGGGTAAGTTGATATATGATCTCATGAAAAGCAGTCTCACAATCAGGAGTCAGCGGGCCCCAAATACTTCACTCGGATGAAAATACACTCTTTCAGTCTTGAGGGCGCTGACTTTTGGTATTTTTGTGGGTTGGGGGATACAGGTAAGGTTAAGTAAAGGCGGATCACTCTTGAATAGTCCTTGATGAAACATCGATAATAACCACAGAATCCAGAATCTTTGCAGTTCTTTTTAGATTTTTGGGCTGTGGCCAGGTGGTCAAGGCCTCAACTTTACTTGGGTCGGTCTCTATTCCTCGGTGGATACTATGTATCGCACATACTTACTGATGTTTGAAAGAATTGACACTTATCAATGGACAGTTTAAGGCCAAAGTCCTCCAGTCGGTCCAATACCTTAAATAATCTGCTCTCATGTTCCTCCAGTGAGCTGCCAACACAATAACATCATCTAGGTATACCAGGCACTCTAGTAAGTTCATGTCCCCCACTGCACGCTCCATCAATCGTTGAAAAGTGGCTGGGGCACCTGAAATCCTTGAGGCATCCTCATGAATTCATAGAAAAGCCGACAGATAAAGGCTGTCTTCTTACTGGTCCTCTGGGCCATCGGGATCTAGTAGTACCACTGCGGAGATCCAACACAGAGAACCACTTGCTCCCGTTTAGGCAGTCAAAGCATCCTGAATGCGGGGCATTGTGTACTGATCAGGGATAGTCCACTGGTTTAGGTGCGATAATCCACACACATCATTACTGTCCCATTCTTTTCCTCACTACCACAATGGGGAAGCATAAGGGCTTCTGGATTCTTGTATTACACCAGCAGCTAACATCTCTTGCAGATGCCGATGCCCATCATCTATGTCAGCAGGTGCCAGGCGTCGAGACCTCTCACGAAATGGTCTTTTGTCATTCAGCGGATATTGTGCTCAGCTCCTTGCACGCATCCTCACGTCCCATTCCTTTAAAGAAAACACCTGGTCTCTGGGCAAGCTTCTCACTGATCCTCACTTTCCATTCAGCTGGCAATGGGGAGTCGCAAATCAAACAAGTCAGGCGTTACTCTGTCATTCTTCCTTGAACTCTGCTTGCTGGGTAGCACTGCAGTGTCTGCACAATGCACATTAGCCAGGATGCAACCTCTATTTACTTGAATGTCTCTTTCAGACACTTTGAACTTGGACCATTACCCTTCTGGCATAAGCATGGGCTCTAGCGGGCAAAATACTGAAGCGACCAGCAGTCCCTCTGGCAATTTTCTCCATCGCCTGGTGCATCCAACATTAATATTTTATTCTTAACATCCTTTCTGATACGGACCTCTCCTGTAAGGTACACTGGGCATTTGGCGCCAGGATCAGAGACTCAGGATCCTTCTTCCATACAATTCCGACCGGTTCCTCTGGTTCATTTTTCCAGCATCTCTCTGCCTCATAGGCCTTCTTAATTAAAGCTTGAACTCTTAAAGCTCTACTAGTCTTTGACCCTGTTTTCTAACATAAACTGTGCCAGCCTTCGAACATATGAGCATTTGTTCCAATCAACAAAGGGACACCATCATACAGTCCAGTGGGGGACACACTAAGGCTAGGGTCTCTACTTGTTCGGCCACTCAAGCCACGGAGGTGGGGAAAGACAGCCAAATCGGATGTACCCAGAATAGGGTAGGCCTTCTCACTTAACCCCCATACATGCAGTCCTTCTAATGGTTGTAAGGGTTCGTCTGACAAATGCTTCTGATACTAATCTTGGAACATAATTGTCACTTGGGAGCCACTGTCTAATACAGCTCTTGTAGACACTCCATTCACCTTTACAGTGGTCTCCATGGAGGGACCCACTATTCTGGACCAGTCTGGAGAGGCGGTAGTGGGGATCTGGGCAACTGACCTTGCCACAAAAGGACGTGAGTTAGCATTTTTGGTGCCCTCACTGGGATCATTTCGTGCACCTCTTAACCACTGATTTGTTCTCTGAAGCTCTCCTTGTAGCCTATATGCAACTTTGTCAGTGTCTTTTGGGGACCAGCATTCCCTTTTCATGTGCCCATCCTTCCCACAATTATAGCAAAACATACTTTCTGGAGTTTGAGCTGGCTGAGGCGCCACACTGGGAGCCAGGGCGGGGGTATTACTAACTGGAAACCTTGGTGCCATCTCTGTCTCTTGGCGTGATAAGTTTGGAGACATCTCGTCAGTTTCTCCACTTCCATGGTCAAGGAATCGGTTCGGAGCTGTTATCAGCAGGAGAGACATGGGTGGGTACCCTCACCCCATAGCAGATGCAGTCGGATATTGGTCAGGGCCCGTACTTGCAGGCGTGGCCTTCATAAAGGGACTGTTTTTGAATTCCCGGATTTCTCTCAACAGTTCGCCCCATTGTGGCATATCTTTTTCCTTGTCAGAGCACTCATTGACTGCCAACCTCTGCCCTGAACTTCACTTGATGGGTCACCCTCAGTCACTCGGGTTGTAGCGCAGCTATTGGTGCAGGTCCCTCCAGGTCGCCTTTTCTCAACTCCTCGAATTTCTCTCATTAACTCATCATAGGAGGGTGGGAGTTCCAGTCGATTTGCCAGGCGTAACTGAAGCAACAGCAGTTCTGAGAAGGGGTGAACTTAAGGATCCTGTCCAGCCTGGTTCGGTCCAGTTCAGTCGCTGGCAAACTACCCTTTCTGAGGCATTCTTGCAACAATTTTTCCAACCGAGATACATACACAGACAACAACTCCCTTGGTACTGTTGTGCATCTCTTACTCTCCACCATAGGTCCTCATCAGAATCTGGGCTCCATACACATTCTCCAGGGCCTCAAGATAGGCCTGTGCAGTCACTTCAGGGTTACTGGCCCGTTTAGCATGTATGGTAGCCAGGGCAGGACCTGGAGGCTCTCACTAACCCTCTTTCACTTTTCGACTTCCAGCATTGCCATTCAAGCACTTGGGGCAACATAGTCTATCCAGGTCTCCCAGTCATCCTCCCTTGGGGGGTGGGAGGTGCCAGAAGATCCTCAACCTTGTAAGAGTCGTGACTAATGGCAGGTGCAGAAATAGGAGTCTGCATTGGTTCAGCCACCATTACGGGTACTGGAGGCGGAGATGGTGTTGGGGAGAACACCCCAGGTGGCAAGAATAGTTTCTTCAAGTCCTCCACAGTTTTCCCTTCCCCAGCAACCATTTAGCAAATTTCTCCTCAAAAGTTTCAGACAGTGGTGGGGCTCATTCCCCGGTCTTTACTGTACTAAGTTATCACTCTCCAGGCAGTGAGGGCTCCCTCTGGGGTAATGGTCTGTGGCACTTTGGAGCTATCTATGGGATCCTTGAACTCTACTAGGGCCAGGAAAGTGTGGGTGAGCAGATTAGCATGCCGACCCACCACCACAGGGTTTGTAAACCTTTCACCTTGGAAAGTACTCCCTGTACAGTGTCCGTATTGATACCCAGGGGGATGTCCAGAATAAGCATAGCATTTTGGGGGTCAATCTCCTCCCCAGTACACCACTCCACCAGCGGTGCACAGCCACTTCTGCCGGGTACCCATTTTTTCTTAACAGTGGTTAAGTAAATATGGCCACTAGAGACACACAATCCCAGCGGTGAGCCTCCAAGATGTAACCCCTAGATGGCGCTATCCCAGGGCTACTACCCTGCCTGATTTGCCACTAACAGGTTGAGGGGCCTGGATCCAATGGCGGTGCCTCCACCCAGAGGTCAGGGTTTGCAATAGTTAAACTTACTTGGTCACAGCCCTCTGGGACATACAGCCCCCTTTCTTCCCACTAGTAGCCCACACAATATATCAAATTACCTTCACAGTATACACTTACCCCCAGGACTAGTTCCGGCACTGGGACCTCCTGTGAAATAAGATACAGTGCAACAATCACAGTACAGTACTTTAACATAGACAAATACCTCAGGCAGTATAACTTTGCTGAAACAAGCAGCTCTGATTTATTTAGGGGGATATAACAAGGACAGGGGGAAAGCAGGTTAATTAGCTTATCACTTTACTATCTACCTATGGCTCTGTGCACAGGCCTATCCCTACCAGTTACTGTCCCTGGGTACCCAAGCCCTAGTGGCTAGTCCAAACTGTGGCAGCTGGTAGGGCCCTTTCACACAGTGAAAAGAAAAATTAGTTTAAACAGTCAGCAGTACAGTGATTCCATTTGGATTTAATGTGGCAATTCAACAGGGAGCGACCTGAATTAGTACTCACGACCTCCAAACAAGATAGGGTCCTTCAATCAGCAGGGCTACTCTTGAGCTCCACGAGACTCTTCACACATTTATATGGTAAACAGTCACAGGCAAAGTCCTTTAATGGCAGCAGGATTCACTTGAGCTGCACAAGCCTCCTCACACATTTATATGGTAAAAAGAAAGTACTATACCAGGCAGGCTGCTTCTCTATATCGATCGCAATTACTGCACAATACCGGGAGAACACACAGCAGATTCAGTTCCTGACAGACCGAGTGCAATTCAGCAATTTCTCCAGTCTTCTACAGGGTGAGCCTGGTTTCTACTCTTCAGAGATCCTTTGATTCTTTTCACAGGACGGATTCAGTCCTAACAAGCAGTTACACAAGCTGCAGACCGGAACTCTGGGCCTTACACACGTTTTTCGACTGAAACTGTACACTGAAGGAGCACAGGGTTTCTTTCCCCTTCACTGCCAGAGCTAAACTGAAACTCCAACAGACAAAACCGGGCACTTCCTTTTGAGTTCCTCTCAGTTCTTGACTAGATTGGCTGTCACTCACAATAGACTGCTGCTGTTGGTCCAAAAAGGCGCCGAAGCCTAAACTACATCTCCCAAGTCACTGCCCATACAATCCTCTTGTGGCTGGCTCAGATTATGAGTCAAGTTCTGATTCGTCAAGGCACCATTTTAGAGCTAGCTTACCCACACTGATTGGTCCAGTTCAGCAGTTCAAAACTAGAATGGGAACTAGGCAAACACAGTTCTGACTGCAAAAAGCAGGTTAGACAAACTGTATTTTCATTATTACTCTAAATTATTTCTGGCAAACAGTTACATCTTTCAGATAGGTTCCCTTTGTACTCCTAGTGACTGCAAAAATGGAGTGAATTGGCAGCAGTTCGAGTGGTACTCAAACAGAGAAACACACAGTCCCCCCCATACAAACTAATTATGTCTGCAAGCAGACGGCTCTTAAAGAGACAGTACCAGAGGCTCTAAAAACACTCGCTGATAAATGGCTTAAACACCAAACACCATTCAGGCTTGGAGCATTCAAGCAAGCTCCTGGAAGTCTTTTGGGAACCCCCATTTGCAGGGGGGTTACACGAGGTATCGTATGTCTACCACGAACTGGAGAAACATGTTTATAATGGTGACACCCATGAAGTGGGCTGTGCAATAATCCCTGTGGGACTGGCGATACTGATATCCATGATCTGTGCTGGTAATCCCCCTATATTCTTGGTGTGTGCCATGTGGTAATCCCACCAATACTTTCAATGCCGATATCCCTGGTGTGCTATGCAGTAATCACACCTCTACTGGTGATGCTTATAGCCCTGGTGTATGCTGTGTGGTAATCTCACCAGTACTGGCAATGCCGATATCCCTGATGTGTGCCATGTGGTAATCCCAAAGGTGCTGGTGATGTCTGTATCCTGGTGTGTCTCATGTGGTAATCCTACCAGTACTGGCAGTGCCAATATCCTGGTGTGTGCCATGTGGTAATCACACCGATACTGATGATGCTGATAGTCCTGGTGTATGCCATGTGGTAACCCACTGGTACTGGTGAGGCTGATATCCCTGGTGTGTGCCATGTGGTAATCCCACTGGTACTGTTGATGCCTGTATCCTTGGTGTGTGCCATGTGGTAATCCCACCGGTACTGGTGATACCTATGTTCCTGGGGTGTGCCATGTGGTAATACCACCAGTACTGATGATGCCTATGTTCCTGGGGTGTGCCATGTGGTAATCACACTGATACTGGTGATGCTGATACCTCTGGTGTGTGCCATGTGATAATCCCACTGGTACTGTTGATGCCTGTATCTTTGGTGTGTGCCATGTGGTAATCCCACCAGTACTGGAGATGCCTATGTTCCTGGGGTGTGCCATGTGGTAATCGCACTGATACTGGTGATGCTGATATCCCTGGTGTGTGCCATGCAGTAATCGCACTGATACTGGTGATACTGATATCCCTGGTTTGTGCCATGTGGTAACCCCACTGGTACCGGTGATACCTATGTTCCTGGTGTGTACCATGTGGTAATGCCACTGGTACTGCTTATGTGAATATTCCTGGTGTGTGCCATGTGGTAATCCCACCGGTACTGGTTATGTGAATACCTGTGGTGTGTGACATTTGGTAATCCCACTGGTACTGGTGATGCCTGTATCCTTGGTGTGTGCCATGTGGTAATCCCACTGGTACTGGTGATACTTATGTTCCTGGGGTGTGCCATGTGGTAATACCACCAGTACTGGTTATGCTGATATCCCTGGGGTGTGCCACATGGTAATCCCACCAGTACTGGTTATGTGAATATCCTGGTGTGCTTTGTATAACCCCTGTTACTGGCAACACCTGCATTACTGGTGTGTGACATGTGATACTCCCACTGGTACTGGTGATGCCGATATCCTTGGTGTATTTTGTTTGGCAAAATTCAGGTCCATCTTGTAAATGAGCTATGCTCAATGATGTTCGCCTGATTTAATAAAGATTTTGATTGATTGATTGATTGATTAAATAAAGATTTTGATTGATTGATTAAATAAAGATTTTGATTGATTGATTGATTGATTACTGTGGTGCTATCCCTGGTCTGCCCAGATACTGTACTTTATGTTCTAGAACATTTGCTGCAGGTGTGAACAGCATTTTGTTCGACTGGCCTTCATGTAAAAAATACCACCTGGTTCAATTTCAGTTGGTTACATCTGTATCCCTCCTTCCCCTGGTCACCCCTGAAAAAGGGACTCCTGGTCTCAGTGGGCCCACCGGGTCAACAAAATTCAAATAAATAATAAATAAATGTTGGTTATTATAGGTTATTTAGAGTTCAAGTAAGAACAACAAGCATTGTAGCTGCAAGCATGTACTGTGGCACAGTGCTGTATTTATAAGCACCTTTATTTTATTGAAAGCTTTGGAGAAGACCTTTGAGCACAATTGCTCATTTACAAAGGTTCCATGTCAAATTCGTAGTCACAAAAAACATCACAAGTACAATAAGCAGTTCCAGAGGAAATGCAGTCGAGTCAGGCTCAAAGCACGGAAGACAGAACAATTACATAAAGTTTTGGAAAGAATTGCCTGTTGCCGTATTGGTCTTTGTACAATAAGATACACAAAATAGGTGATTTGATACCTTTTTATTAGACCAACAGAGATTTACCGGAAAAAAAAAAAAAAACCCTAAGATTTTGAACCTACAGAGTTCTTCATCAGAAAGGGAATGGCAGGTTTTCTTAAAAATAGCTCACTTTAATTCTACACATCAATGCTACAGATTCGAGAAATAATTAGTTGGGAGACACAACCAGAGATAAAAAAAACCTCCTTGAAGATCTAGTAGTGCGAAGGTCAAATGTCACATAAGGAATATATGTAGATGTAAAAGGTCTATACATTATCTAATGTTAAAGTCTTACTAAAGACTAAAGACATACAGATTCAGATTTTGCAGTATTGGTCCTGTAAGAACAGATCCAGAAGCAAATGGTTTGATAACTTTTATTGGACAAAACATAGATGTTACAAAAACAACAAAGTGCTTTAGCTTTTGGACTAACAAAGTCCTTCCTCGGAAGCCTCTGAGGAAGGTCTTTGTTAGTTCGAAAGCTTAAGCACTGGATCGAGAAAGACTAAAGAGAAACTGAAGACTCTGTGTGTGTCTGTGTGTGTGTGTGTGTCTGTGTGTGTGTGTGTGTGTGTGTGTGTGTGTGTGTGTGTGTGTCTGTGCTTGCACTTGATGGAATCAGAGACACGCTGCAATTAAAAGAAAGTGAGCTAATTTTAAGAACCTGCCATTCCCTTTCTGATGAAGAACTCTGTAGGTATGAAAAGTTTTTTTCTGTAAGTCTCTGTTAGTCCAATAAAAGGTATCAAATCACCTATTTTGTGCATCATAAAGTTTAAAAAAAATCCATTCTTTGATACAAGCATATCTCAAAACATTTTAAGTCTGAAAAAGTTGCAGTGATATGGAAACGCAAGAGCGATTAGTAAAAAGAGAAATGACATAGTGAAATGGAAACAAGCAATACTATTTGTGCTACAAACTGCGGTATGTAGAATCGGCTACAATGAAGTGATCGGGGTGGGCCGTGGAGATATGATACCTTTATTTATATCATATCTACATAACAAATTCATCATTCTTTCTTGTGAGAAATTTGATAAATTCAAAGTACATTGAAAAGCGTATCAGCAGACAAAGGAACACTAGGAACCACTGAACTGTTAGGTCAGAGAAAAACGATCAAGAATGTAGGACTCCTAAACAAGAGGATAGGGGTTTTGAGGTGGGATTTGAACAGTGAAGGGGAATCAGTGAAGTGAAGGGAGGGTGAGAGGCTGTACCATACAGCAGGAGCAGAGATGGTGAAGGACCAACTACCGATGGCTGAGAGAGATGAGGTATGAGGGGCTGGTGAACTCTAGAGTTGGGTGGGTGGCGAGCAGGTACTGATTCCTTCATTGTTTTATTCATTTAAAATTTTGTAACCGGTGCCAGCCCGGTGGCACTGAGGCAGTGGACGCCTTACCTTGCGGCACGCCAGCGACCTGGGTTCAGGAACGAGCCCAGGCCATCAGAGGCCGGCAACAGGGGGAGGGGAGCCGAGCTAGATGGAGCTGCTGACAAGCAAGCTCTCCTCTCTGGGGCGGGTTACGGCTTCCTCCGGCTGATGGCTGCCACCTGGTGGAGGCTGGGGTCAGCAGGGGCCAGAAGGAGCCAGGCGCTAGGCCTGGGGTGGGAGGGAGGTCCGCTACCAGGCCGTGGGACTACGCGCCCTCCACATGCATGCCCTACCCTGGGGCCCCTGGGCTTAAACAGGAAAAATCACGGTGGCAGGATGGCGACTGACTCCCTGCAGGCTCCGCCTGGGCCGGCATAAGATAAGCCCCAGTAATTCTGGGTGATGGGTCTGGGAGGGGGTCAGTCAGATGGGGCTGTCTGGGGGCAAAAAGTGTTACAGGTGTAACCAAATGGGGGTTCCCAAAAGTCTTCCTCGAGCTTGCCTAGATGCTCACTGCCAGGCTAGTGTCCTACATTTTAGCAGTTTAAATGTGATTGCCAGAGAGTGAGCGTATAGTCTCTGTGTACTGTCTCTTTAAGAGCTGCCTGGATTGCAGTCATAAATAATCTGAGAGGAGCTCTGTTGAAAGATGTAACTATTTGCTGAAAATCATTTAGAGTGATGATGATAATATAGTTTGTCTAACCTGCCTTCTTTGCAGCAAGGACTGTTTTGTTTATCTTCACTATCTTGGTCATGGACTGCAAATTGGACCAATCAGTACTGGTGGGACCTAAAATGGAGCCGGACTACAGGAGCTGTCTGGAGTCAAAATCTGTAGGAATTGTAGTCTTGGACTTTTGGTCTTTTTGCACCTGAAGGGGGAGCCTTTGTTGTGACTGACAGAAGGATTAGCCAACCGAACCTTTTGGATCTTGGGGAATTTCCTAGGCTGCTGCAGCTTGTTTCAGTTTTTGAGCTGAGAAGTTAAGAAGTAACAGCTCCAGTGATTTTTGGCTGTAGTTTTGCATGGGAGAACTGTGAAAGGGATGAATTTTGGCCTGCCTTCTGTCCCTGAGAGGGAAAATAGAGTTTATTCAGACTGAATCAGAGTTGTAAGGACTATTTAAGCCACTGGACTGTGACCAGGCTTTAACCTGAAGAAGACCGAAGATTTGCTGAATGAGATTGGCCTGTCAGGATTTCCAGCTGCTTTTGAATCCCCAGTTTATACAGAGACTTTGCGATCATGACTGGAGAGAGGTTTGCTTGGTACAGTAGAATTTCTTTACATGTAAATGTGCTGTGTATTGAAAGTGGGTTGTGATTTGGTTCCTCACTGCGTGAACTGTGTTCTGCTTGCTGGAAGCTTTATCCAGCCTTATCGGACTGAATCCACGTTCATCTCCATTCGGCCTGGGCCATGGCATGCGGGCCCTGCCAGACTACCCCACTGCACAGAGAAAGCCACTGGCAAGAGACCTGACTGGGGATCAGCCCCTGCTCCACGGCTCGAACAGGAATGATGCGTACTGTGTGGGCCCTGCTTCTCCTGGCACCAGATTAACCACCTGCTGTCTCGATTTTCATCCAGCCTGTGTCCAGTCTTGGGTATCATAAATAATCATCAGGGTAGCTCCCTGCAACAACAGCCTAATCTAAAAGTGTGTCATCTGATTGTCTTGTTGTTTTCTTTTCACGAACTGAGCCCTCCGGCTCCGGAATACAAATAGTGTGTGTCGTGCATGTTGTTTTCTTCCATCACAGGGCCCCAACCAGCTGCAACGTTCCTGGCTAGCCCACCATTCTCCATCTGGGTACCTAGAGTGTGTGACTGTTTAGGGACCTTGAAGTGCATGCATAACTGTTTGATTGATAGAGCCTTTAAGTACATTAACCTGATTATGCCCCATCCTTCTTCAAGCCCCTTAAATCAGATCTAACTCTCTTTTGCATTTACCCTGACTGTGGTTCCAGTTTGTGCAAGAGTACTGTACTGCTGTTACTTGCTGTGTATAACCTTGTTTTACAGGGGGTCCCCAGGGCTGGGCCAGAGGAAAGCCCTGGTGGTAAGTGCAAACAGTGTGGGTACTTGTGTGGTGTATCAGGGGTATTGTGAAAATGATTATTATGTATTGTTCCAGCCACTAGTAAGGAAAGAGGGGAGTTACAGTGTCCCGGAGGGCTGTGCCCAGGTTAGCTTCACCACTACCAACCCCTGACCTCTGCGTGGAGGCACCTGTTTCAGAACTCAGGCCCCTTAACCAGCTACTAGTCAAGCAGGCAGGGTAGTTGCCCTCGGGATAGCCGCCTAGGGGTTACACATGAGAAGAAAAAAAAAATTGGTAACCGAAAAGGCATTTCAAAAGGACCCGAAGAGCGGCATAGGATTTAAAGGGTCAAAGTAGTACAGCAATTTAGACACTCATGTACAGTTGACAATATATAATATAACAGGAGACAATATATAATATAGGCACAAATATAGTTAAGTTACATTGTTGAAATAGTTTTCGCAGAGTGCAAAATATAGCAATTATTACAAAGTACATAGTACATGGTACAATATTACAATAGAGGATAAATGTAAACAGGGTTACTATTGTGAGTAGTACATATTACGAAATTAAATAGACAGTTATACATTGGGCAATATAACTTGTACAACATCACATGTATAAATTTGCACGAAATCAGGCTGGTTTAAGATAAGGAAAGTAGTGATATATATGACAGTAGGGAATTAGAAAATAATTTGGTGTAGAGAGGCCTTCAGGGGAGAAAAAGGCAGAGGGGCCAAATTGCCAGAAAGGAGAGAAGAGGGAGAGACAGGGATGAAAATTATAGGAGTTGAGTAAAGTGGAAAATCAAGGGGGATCGGGATGGGAGCAGTTGCAGGGGGTGGGGAGGAGCTTTAGCTGTTGTTTTAGCACGGTAAGTGTGGGTGTATGGCGGATAGAGTGGGGGAGATGATTCCAGAGGTCAGGGAGTCAGAAGGCGAAAGCTACCTTGCTAGCTTGCGAGTGAGGGTATGGGAGACTGAAAGTGCAGGAATCATGGGTTCTAAGGGAATAGCCTGATGTACAGGAGAGGGAAATGAGGGAGGAGAGGTATGGGGGGAAGGTTGAGAACCAGTACTTACCAGTGAATGTGGCGCAGTGTGCAAGGCTTACGTATTTGCAAGGGAGGAGAGAGCAAGGGTAGAGTATAGGGAGCAATGATGGGTTTGGTAGGGGCTGTGAGAAACGAAACAACAGAAAACGTTGAACAGGGGATCTAATTTGGCAAGGGAAGAATGGGGAGCCAAGCCATAGACAACTTCGGCATAGTCTGTCACAGGGAGGATTAGTTTGGATACGAGCTCCTTATGGATTGGGAGGGAGGGCTAATCCTTGATGTGGTGCAAGGCTCCCTGTTTGGGCCATAGTTTGGAGTGGATATACTCAATGTGCAGGGAGAAGTCTAGCTTAGGGTCCAGCCAGATCCCCAGGTTTTTAAAAGATTAAACTGTTTTTATCCTGTCACCATCCAGGGAAAAGAAGGAGGGAGGTGATGAGATCTTGGCCAGCCTCTGTGCAGTGCTGAAAGCCATGGCAACTGTCTTTTTAGTGTTACATTTTAGGAGGTTAGCTTCCAACCAATTGACGGCACTGGAAAAGGCAGCTTGCAGGGAAGGCCTGAGGCAAATATGACGGTGTTATTGGCGTACATATGAACCTGTGTAGGTGAGCGGGAGGAGGGGAGAGCATTTACAAAAATGGAGAAAAGGGTGGGGCCCAGAATAGAACCTTGGGGGATGCCCACATAAATGGGGAAAGTGGTGGACTTGGATTGGCCTAGCTGCATGAATTGGTACCTATCAGAGCGATAAGATCTGAACCAGTCCATGGACTATGTTAAACCGTGTTCCTGTTAAACTATAATATTTTAAATAAGTCTTTTCAAATACTTACCTAATGGATGCACCTAGTTATAATATATAAAATAAAAAATACTGCCCCTTGGTGACCACTGGGGCAGTGCAGATGGACAGCACTACTGAGTGAGTTGGGGATGCTGGCGTGGTGCGTCTTGGTGTATCTCTTTGTCCCCTATGGATGGGACATGGGGTAGTGCTGGAAAATTGATGGTTCTCCCTGATGGACGAGCTGCTTTGTGCTCTGGCTACCCAGTTCTGGCACCAGCAGCTCGGCTCCTCCCTTCCAACACCTGATTGTGAATTCCTCCAATAGGGTTGCCAAAAGGCACTGAAGGCTGGCATCAGAGGAGGCCCTCTGATAGTGTATTGGAGGACCCTGTCTGGACAGGGCTATATCCAGGGACTTTGTGGAGAAGGGGTGCAGACTGGCTAGGAATGACCCCTTCAGAGGTGAGAGTGGTTTTAGTGTATTGGGGTAGGTGGAAGGCATTCAGGAGTGACTGGGAAGGAAATACAAATATGAAAAAAAGGACTGTAGCAATCACTGTAGTCAAGGTAGCTGCTGCAGCCATTGCAACAACAGTTGGACTGGAGAGACTATAAGGCCTTCTTCAACTGGCAGTTTCTGTTTTTGTGTTTGAGGGACACTGCTTTTAACATTGCTGGCCAGTCATCGAAGTGTATCATGAGCTCGAGGGTCACCTGCTTGGGAAATTAGTATTAGTGAGGAAATGTACCCTGATGTTCTTGAATGGAAACTATCGCGTCAGGTTTGCACTGGAATGGAAGTCGGGTACAATGTGTCATGTTTGTCAGTGGTTTTGCATCCAGTTCTCAATCCTCTGTTTTTCTGTTCCCAGACAGAACATAAGATGTCAGTGGAAGAAGTGTGCGAAAGTACAACACAAAAAGACTGCGTCCAGGTAAATGATCCCGTCTCTGCTTTGCTGAAGGTGACCCTTTGATTTCTATGTCATGCATATCCTACGGAGAGGTGGCAGGTTTGCAGCCAGCCACAGTTAGGCTGGAGTCAGCTATTCAGGGAGAGGTGTGGGGTTGAAGCTGATCAACTCTACTTTTCTTTATTTGAGCCCAATCAGCTGGTTAACCATACAGTAAACACTAGCAGTTATAAACAGCAGTGCAGCTCAGAATAGCACCAGTCCCAGCCTCTCCCAGCAGGGGGCTCTGCAGGTAATGGTGTAGGAGCATTGGCTGTGGGGGAGCTCAAAGTTACGCCAGTCCCAGTTTCTCTTACCAGGGCTCACTGTAGGTAATGGCATAGGAGCAGCAACTGTGGGGGCAGCTCACAGCTACTCCAGTCCCAGCCTCTCCCAGCAGGAGTCACTGTAGATAATGGTGTAGGAGCACTGGCTGTGGGGGAGCTCAGTTACTCCAGTCCCAGCCTCTCCCAGCAGGAGACACTGTAGTAATGGTATAGGAACACTTGACTGTGTGGGAGCTCACAGGTACCCAGTCCCAGCCTCTCCCAGTAGGAGTAACTGTAGGCAATGGTGTTGGAGCACTGACTGTGGGGGAAGCTCACAGTTACTCCAGTCCCAACCTCTCCCAGCAGGAGTCACTGTAGGTAATGGTGTAGGAGCACAGGCTGGGTGGGGGGCTCACAGTTACTCCAGTCCCATCATTTTCCTGCAGAGGGTCATTGTCTGTGGGGGAGCTTACAGCTACTCCAGTCCTAACCTCTCACATCTTTTTGCAACAGAATTGCTGCATTACTAATTGTACTTGGACAACACAACACAACACAACAACCAACTTTTACAACAGAATTACTGCTTTCCTTGATGTACGTCCTTCTTAAGATAAGGACACCACAGCTGCACACTGTGATCCAGGTGCAGTCTCATAAAGACCGTACAGTAGTAGTATAACCTCCTCCTTCCTACTGGTAATCCCCTGGCTGTGCAGCCCAGCATCTGGTTTGCTTCTCTTGCTGCTCTCCTGCACTGTGCGGGGTGCTTCATGTTACTCGTGATCATTACCTCCAGGTCCTTTTCTTCCTCTGACCTGGTTACCTGCACCCCACCCAGCCAGTATTTGGTCTCTAGGTTCCTCGTCCCCAAGTACATAACTTTAAACTTTTTAGTGTTGAGCTCCAGTTGCCAGATGCCAGACCACTTCTTTAACCTAGCCAGGTCTTCCTGCTGTCTCCCCTCCTCCATGCCCACTCTCCTACCAAGCGTTGTGTCCTCTGCGAACAGGCAGATTTTATCTGTTACCCCATCCACCATGTCACTGATGAAGATGTTAACACGGACTGAGCACTGAGCCCTGAGGGATCCCACAGGTCACTGGACTAGCTTCCAAGAATCCCCCACCAGGCCGGTCGGCCGGTGCTGAGGATTGAGACACTGGACACCACACCTCACGCCATACCAGCGACTCTTGTTCGGGAATGGGCACGGGCCATCGGGGGCAGCAGGGAGCAGGTTCGAGCATCCGAAGGACTGCTCTCCTTCTCCGGGGATTACAGTGGCACCACTGCCACCTGGCAGAGCTGGGTGATACAGCGCCGTGTTTCTGGGGAGGAGTTGTGGACAGACACTCACACATTAGCATCATTGCAAGTCTCCAGCTCCCATGGAAAAAGCCTCTAGAAAATGCTCGACTCGCTATGAGCGGCTCAGTGCCCAGCCCTCTAGCCACCATGACAGTTCCTTGGTGGCCCCACTTGAGCGCATCCCTGATGAGGGTCACGGAGCCTGGCGAGCCCATTCGCAGGGCTAGGAGTGCCGGCACATAAAGTGAAATGTAAAAAAAAAAAAAAAAAAGAATCCCCCACCCCAACCGACCACCACCGTTTGGCTTCTGTATTGCACTCAGTTGTTGACCCATCTAGCAAGCTTGGCACCCTCCTCCCAGGTCTTCCAGCTTCTTGACCAGTCTCTTATGAGGCACAGCATCAAAGGCCTTGCTGAAGTCCAGATACAGGACAACAACTGCTTGGCCCTTGTCCCTTGTCCTGGTCACCCAGTGGAAAAAGTCAATCAGATTAGTCTGGCAAGACTTCCCTGCCACAAATCCATCTTGCCACTTGTCCTACGCCCATTTTCCCCTAGAAAGCTCACCAGCCTTCTGGATCATCTCCATCCCTTTCCCCACTTATTGATTAAGCTTTTGGTGGTATTTTTAACTCAGACAAACAGAAGAGAGAAAGAAAAAAGTGCCTCAGCTGGGATTTGAACCTAGGCTGCCCGGAATGCTGTTCCAGCTGCACTACAAGCTGCTCCACCAAGGCAGCTGGAAACTTGAGACTTCCAAAAGCACCTTACTCTTTCTCTAATACACAGTCTGGTGCTGCTGAACAATTATGTTTTCATACACTAGGGTGCAGTGTGCACATTTATGAACCCAAACAAACAGAAGAGAGAAGGGCCTGGGTTCCAGATGCTTTGGTGGCATAGCTGGTAGCGCAACTGGAACAGTATTCCGGCTGCCTGGGTTAAATTCCCAGCTGAGGCACTGATTTCTTTCTCTCTTCCGTTTGGGTTCCATAAATGTGCACACCGCACCTTTGTGAATGAAAATGTAATTATCTGTGCAGCACCAGGTTATGCATTAGAGAAAGAGCAAGGTGCTTCTGGGGGTCCCAGATTTCCAGCTGCCTCGGTGGGCAGCTGGTAGCGCAACTGGAATGGTATTCCAGGTGACCTGGGTTCAGATCCCAACTGAGGCACTTATTTCTTCCTCTCTTCTGTTTGTTGGGGCTCCATATATGTGCACACTGCACCCTTGTGAATGAAAAGGTGCTATTTGTAACCCTAATGTCCTAATTGCTGCATTGCTCGTTGTACTCATTTAGTTGTTATTTCCTTGGCAGGGTTTAACCCTCAGTAAGGCACAAGAGGTTCTTGCCCGGGATGGCCCCAATGCCTTGACTCCACCTCCCACAACTCCAGAGTGGGTGAAGTTCTGCCGGCAGTTGTTTGGTGGTTTTTCTATCTTACTGTGGATTGGTGCAATTCTGTGTTTCCTGGCATACGGTATCCAGAAGGGAATGGAGGACGAGCCATCAAATGACAATGTAAGTAGAGATCAGCATGCTACAGGGAGAGCACGTCAGAGCTCCTTCAGGGAGGGTTTGGGAACAGAACTGCAGTGTGGTATAATGTCCTTACTGTGACCTTCCATCAGAGAAGGATGATACATGGCGAGCCATTTGGCTCTGTTCTACCGTGATCTGTTCTTTAAAGTAACAATATGAACAGGATAACACATGACCGGGTGTACGGTTATAAGCGAATAATACGCATCTTGGGTGGTTGGGCAAGAGGGCGTAGCTCAATGCCACAACCATCCGAAAGCAGCACATTACTCCTTTATGACTGCACACCCTGGAGTGTGGCACCCCACTTATAAAATGGGCTTTTATTTGTTAAAAAATATCTAGATCAGGTGAGGTGTATGATTGTCAAAAATAATTAACGGCCATGTGACAAGTTTCAGCCAATGAGATTCCAGGATTTTCATGGCCCATTTGATAAAATTTATGTCACTGACAGACTTTCAGTGTGTGGCTGACCGTGTTTAAAAAGCAGGTGTCTACTAAAATGTAATGTTTAAAACTATTTTGTTTTTAATGTTCATATTTTACTTTCATGTGTTCTGAGTCTTCGGCTCATTATCGGTCTTTGAAATATTTAGCATCAGCAGGTACAGTACTTACTCCAGTGTCTGTTTTAGAATCGTGGACTGCTCCTAACTGACCCCTGAACTGCTGTGTCTGTGACATGAGATGCTGTTGTCATGGTTACGGATGTGGTGCCATAACAAGTGTGCTGTAAAGGTGGAAAATCCTGATGGGAGGTTTTTATATACACGTCATGGCTAAGAAGACACAAATAATACAAAACCTGGGAAAGGCAAACAAAAATGTATAAATGGTGTTCCCTAGTAAACTGTCATAGCTGAACAGAGTATGAGTATAACATTATCCAACAAAGTGGATACCTGCTCTTTGAACCCCATTTCTTCCAATAACATTTTTAGAAGTCTGAATTTCTATTGCTTAACCTACAGATAAAATGTCCTCCTCATAGGGTCTGAATTAATGATTCATATACAGTATGCGTGTTCCACACCAGCTCCAGAAGAATGGTTTCTCATCCTTCTTGGGATAGTGGAACATGCAGTTATCAGTTTAAAACGATTTTCTACATCCTTGGAGTGGCTACTTCTGTGTGTTTATCTTCACCGTGCTTCATCATGCTTGGCAGAGGATGATGAAGGTGGATAAGCTAGCAGAGGCCTGGCCAGGATTCACCCAGAATCCTAAAAAGAACTAAGGGTCAGAACTAGGGACACCACTGACTACCCTCTTTAACAAATCATGGGAGGATGTGGTGGTGCCTGAGGACTGGAGGAGGCGGATGTGATTCCCCTTCACAAAAGTGGGAGCAAAGCAGAGGCAGGAAACTACAGATCTGTTAGTTTGACCTCAGTGGTAGGGAAAATGATGGAATCACTTCTGAAGGAAAGAATTGTCGAGTACTTAGAGGCCAGCAGGGCATAGGACCCAAGGCAGCATGAGTTCACTGCGGGAAGATCTTGTCAAACGAATTAATAGATTTCTTTGACTGGGTGACCAAAGTAGTAGACCAGGGAGGGGCTGTGGACATGGCCTACCTAGACTTTAGCAAGGCATTTGACACAGTCCCACACAAAAGATTAATATATAAGTTAGCCAGCCTGGGAGTTGGTCTCAAGGTGATAGCCTGGGTAAAAAATTGGCTGAACAACAGGACACAGAGGGTAACAGTAAATGGAGTCCATGCTGAAGAAAAAGGGGGTATTGCGGGGTACGCAAGGTTCAAGTACTGGGACTGGTCCTTTAATATTGGGGTTCTTATAAGTGATATCATGGAGGGACTGGAAGGAAAAGTATGTCGCTTTGTAGATGACACAAGATCTGCAACAGGGTTGTACACAAGTTGGGGTGGAAAGGATGAGAAGTGACTTGGCAAGGTTGGAGGAATGGTCAAATGTATGGCAGCTTAGATTCAACGCAAAGAAGTGCGAAGTTATGCATCTGGGAAACAAAAACACAGGAGAAGAGTACACAATGGGGAGTGAGATACAAACAACAACAAAAATGGAAAGGGACCTGGGGGTAGTCATATCAGGCGACCTAAAGATGGGCAAGCAATGTGAGAAGGCAGTGAGGAGGGCTGGGGGGATACTGGGATGCAAAGGGAGAGGCATCACCAGTAGAAAACAGGAGGTTGTTATCCCTCTGTACAGACAGTTATGAGACCCCTTCTGGAGTACTGAGTGCAGTTCTGGAGACCCCATGTCTGCAAGGACATAGACAGGATGGAGGCTGTCCAGAGGAGGGCAACTAAAAGAGTGCAGGGTCTGCAACAGAAGCCATGCGAAGAGAGACTAAAGAAGCTTAATATGTATACCCTCAAGGAAAGGAGGGAGTGGGGGACATGATAGAAACTTTCAAGTACCTCAAGGGACTCAACAAAGTCCAAGAGGTTAGCATCTTTCAGAAAATGAGGTGTGCAAGAACAAGGGGGCAGAATTTGAAGATAGAGTGGGGACAACTCAGAGGTAATGTGAGGAAGTATTTTTTCATGCAGAGGGTTGTGAATGCATGGAACAGCCTTCCTGAGGAGGTCGTGGAGTCAAAAACGGGGGAATTCAAGAATACATGGTACAGACATAAGGCAATTCTAGTGGGGGATAGGAGGCAGTAGGTTGTTGATTAACTAGGATCTGCAACTTATCCATTAGGTAGGGAAATGGGCAGACTAGATGGGCCAAGCAGTCCTTACCTGCCTTCAAATTCTATGTTTCTATGTTTCTGTCTGGAACCTGTTGTGGGCTCTGTTACAACAAAACCCATTTTGTGCCACTATATGTCCTGCTGAGAGATGCTGGAATAAATACAGCCAGTGTGAGGTGTCATCACTGAAGGGACACTTACAGTAAATGACAATGCAGTCCGTGGTGTGGGAGTTCAAACCAGTGACCACTAGTACCACAATAACCCAGTCAGTGGTGTGGGAGTTCAG
This sequence comes from Neoceratodus forsteri, assembly GCA_016271365.2. Classification (NCBI taxonomy): domain Eukaryota; kingdom Metazoa; phylum Chordata; order Ceratodontiformes; family Ceratodontidae; genus Neoceratodus; species Neoceratodus forsteri. The sequence goes on from CM028138.1 coordinate 11,464,485, forward strand.
ACCAATGACCACTAGTATCGTAATAACCCAGTCAGTGGTGTGGGAGTTCAGACCAGTGACCACAGTACCGCAGTAACCCAGTCAGTGGTGTGAGTTCAGACCAATGACCACTAGTATCGCAATAACCCAGTCAGTGGTGTGGGAGTTCAGACCAATGACCACTAGTACAGCAATAACCCAGTCAGTGGTGTGGGAGTTCAGACCAATGACCACTAGTATCGCAATAACCCAGTCAGTGGTGTGGGAGTTCAGACCAATGACCACTAGTATCGCAATAACCCAGTCAGTGGTGTGGGAGTTCAGACCAATGACCACTAGTACTGCAATAACCCAGTCAGTGGTGTGGGAGTTCAGACCAGTGACACCACTAGTACCGCAATAACCCAGTCAGTGGTGTGGGAGTTCAGACCAGTGACCACTAGTACCGCAGTAACCCAGTCAGTGGTGTGGGAGTTCAGACCAATGACCACTAGTATCGCAATAACCCAGTCAGTGGTGTGGGAGTTCAGACCAATGACCACTAGTACAGCAATAACCCAGTCAGTGGTGTGGGAGTTCAGACCAATGACCACTAGTATCGCAATAACCCAGTCAGTGGTGTGGGAGTTCAGACCAATGACCACTAGTATCTAATAACCCAGTCAGTGGTGTGGGAGTTCAGACCAATGACCACTAGTACTGCAATAACCCAGTCAGTGGTGTGGGAGTTCAGACCAGTGACACCACTAGTACCGCAATAACCCAGTCAGTGGTGTGGGAGTTCAGACCAATGACCACTAGTACCGCAATAACCCAGTCAGTGGTGTGGGAGTTCAGACCAATGACCACTAGTACCGCAATAACCCAGTCAGTGGAGTGGGAATTCAGACCAATGACCACTAGTACCGCAATAACCCAGTCAGTGGTGTGGGAGTTTAGACCAGTGACCACTAGTACCGCAATAACCCAGCTGGTGGTGCTGGAGTTCATAAACATAATCACCAGATATAGTACCTTTATAGCCTAGCTGGTGGTGTTGGGATTCAAACTCATGACAACTGGATGTAGAAAGACAGTGCAGTACCATTCTAGCCCAGTTAGTGGAGTTAGTGTCCAACCTCATGGCCACTGGATGTAGAGATGCAGTGCAGTACCACTCTAGCCCAGCTGGTAGCATTAGGGTTCAACCTCATGACCACTGGCTATAGAGAGTGCAGTACCACTCTAGCCCAGCTGGTGGCATTAGGGTTCATCTTCATGATCACTGGATATAGAGAGACAGTGCAGTACCACGCTAGCCCAGCTGGTGGCATTGGGTTCATCTTCATGATCACTGCATATAGAGAGACAGTGCAGTACCACGCTAGCCCAGCTGGTGGCATTAGGGTTCAGCTTCATGATCACTGGATATAGAGAGACAGTGCAGTACCACGCTAGCCCAGCTGGTGGCATTAGGGTTCAGCTTCATGATCACTGGATATAGAGAGAGTGTAGTACCACGCTAGCCCAACTGGTGACATCAGGGTTCAACCTCATCACTTCTGGATATAGTGAGACAGTGCAGTACCACTCTTGCCCAGCTGGTGGCTTTAGGGTCAGCCTTATGATCACTGGATATAGGGACACAGAGCAGTACCACTCTAGCCCAGCTGGTGGTAGGATTCAAATTCATGTCCACTGGATGCGGAGACCATAGAATGCCACTCTAACCCTGCTGGTAGTGTTAGGTCCAAATCCACAACAGTTAGCAGTATAGTGATAATGTAGTACCACTCTAGCCCAGCGGGTGGCATTACAGTTCAAATCCATGCCCACTGGGTGTAGAATAGCAGTATGGTATTACTCCAGCTCAGCTAGCAATGTTAGGGGTCAAACACATGTCCGCTCTGTAGAGAGACAGTGTGGCATGACTCTAGTCCTGCTGATTGTACTCGCTTCAGATATGCAACTCTTAGGGTTTTAATGTTTAACATTCTGAGCTAGGTAGAGCAATAAGGAAAGTACAGTTACATAAGAAGTTACCGTAACAGTAGATCTTGAGAGAGCTCTTGCAGTAGGTAATTACATACAGGACTGATGCGGCAGGTGTCAGGACCCCATGGAAAAATTTCTAGCTAGCAGTCTCTGGCGGGACTGCCCCATGTCAGGTGACTGACGCCAAGTCAGTATAAAGGGTGGTCCCCACACCAGCCTTTCAGTTCTTTCCGCCCAAAGGCACAAAAGGGCAAGACGAGAGAAGCGAGATATTTCCCAACCTGGAAAAGGAGCTGAAAAAGCTTAGGGGGATGGAGGCGGAAGGTATTACCTGCAAGAGCCTCTCTCAAAGATCTACTGTTACGGTGAAGCTCTTACATAACTGTACTATCTTACTGAGCTGGTTCTTGGTAGGTATCACACATAGGACTGCGTCTCAAGCAGTCTGGAACAAGAAGAAGCAAACGGAGGAGGAAAGCTACTCAGAGTAGGTCCTCTAGCTGTGAAGGCCTTAGGAAAGGAGGCCTTGCAGAACAGCAAGCCCAAAGCCTGCTCTACGGTGAGAGGCAATATCCAAACTGTAATGTTTTGTAAAGGTATGGACGAAGTCCAAGTGGCGCAGCACAGATGTCCACCGCTGACACATTCTTGAAACAAACGCTGAGGCAGCAACTCCTCTGGTGGAGTGGCCTCTCACTTGACCCAGAAGGGTCTTGCTGTACTTGTCATAACAGAAAGTGATACAATGAGCCAACCATTTGGACAGGCATTGCTTAGAAACAGCATTGCCTTCTCTTTTGTGGGCAAAAGAGACAAACAGTTGATCAGTCTTTCTGAGATCTTTTGTTCTGTTAGCGTAGTATCTCAGAATTCGGTGAACGTCGAGTGTGTAAGAGATACTCCCCTTGATTGGAGTGCTTTGTAAAGAAAGCAGGTAACTCTATGGACTGGTTCAAAATAGAGTCCGCTACCACCTTGGGGAGAAACTTAGGGTTGGTGTGCAGAGCCCCACGTTCCTTGTGAAAAATCAAATATGGGATTTTACACATCAGGGCCTGAAGCTCGGAAATCCTCCGAGCAGAAGTAATGGCCACTAGGAAGAGTCTTTCATGAGAGGAACTTCATGTCTGCTGAGGCTGCCAGTTCGAAAGGAGGCAGAGTAAGCTTCTCAAGGATGAAATTCAAATCCCAAGGTGGGGCAGGAACCCAGATAGGGGGTCTCAAGTGGAGAACCTCCTCTAAGGAATGTCTTACAGACCTCCAGCTGAGCAAACGTCCTGCCTGCAAAAGGAACATGTTAGGCCGAAATGGCTGCCATGTGTACCTTCAAGGACGAGTGACTGAGACCCAGATCAAAGAGGTGGTGCAGGTAATCCAGCAGCCGCCCAACAGAGCACAAGAAAGGCTTGAAATCTTTTGAAGCGGCCCAGATGGCATAGGTAGACCTAGTGGAGGGTTTTCCAGCCTCCACCAAAATCTCAGCCACTCGGGGTGAAACCCCAAATTGGGCTTGAGCTATGTCTGCAGGAGCCATGCGTGCAGTTGAAGGGACTTGAGACCTGGAAGGACCAGGGTCCCCTGATCCTCAGTCAGTAAAAGTCGTGACAGAGGAAGAGGAAGAGGAGGTTCCTCTGAGTATTGTTGCAGAAGAGAGAACCAAACTTACCTGGGCCAGAAAGGAGGCGATCAGTATCATGACGCCTTCTGAACCGAGTTTCCAGTAAGACTCTCGGAATCAAAGGGATCGGGGAAAGCATAGACGAATCTGTCCTTCCAATCCAGAGACAGAGCATCTCTCCAAAAAATGCCATGCTCTGGAGCGAGTGAGCAGAAGTCTGGAAGCTTTGTGTTTAGAGGTGAGGTGAACAGGTCCACCTGTGGTGTTCCCCAACGTAGGAAGATATTGTCTAAGACCCCCTGATCCAGTTCCCACTCGTGAGCTTGAGCAGACGACCGACTGAGTTTGTCTGCTAAGGTGTTCTCGACCCCCGGGACATGAATTGCCGTGAGGTGGAGGTTGTGCTATTCTGTCCAATCCCAAACTCACATCGCTTCCCTGCAAAGAGGGCAGGACCGAGTCCCTCCCTGTTTGTTGATGTACCATACTACACACATATTGTCCGTCTGTATGGCTAAGTGGCCGGGAAGGAGATGCAGATGCAGAGCTTGGAGTGCATAAAGCACTGCCCGAAGCTCGAGCACATTGATGTGAAGTGTTTTCTTGAGCTTGGTCCAGGAGCCCTGGGTCCTGTGAGGTCCGAGATGGGCTTCCCAACCTTCGCCTGAGGCATCTGTGGTCCGAGTCTGGGAGGGGAAAGACAGAAGGGAACTCCCCGACAAAGGTTCTGCTGAACCATCCACCACTGCAAGTCCCGAACCATGGGGAAGGAGACTAGGACAAGCTGGTCCAGATCATCCACCAACTGATCCCACTGAGACCAAAGCGTCCACTGAGAGATCCTCATGTGGAGCCAAGCGTGAGGGACTGTTGGGATTGCAGCCACCATAAGCCCGAGGAGGTGAAAGAACCGACCTGGCACTGACCCGCCTGCGGCCAGACAACAGGCTGACCTGAGCCTGGAGTGTGGCCACCCTGTCCGGTGGCAGGTAGGCCCTGCCAGAGGTTGTGTCCAGGATCACCCTGATAAACTGAAGCCTCTGGGATGGGATCAAGTGGGACTTGGAGTGGTTGATGGTGATGCCAGGGAAAAACACCCTGGATAAGGAAAGGCGCAGGGAGATCCTCCCTGGATGGGGCCACCAGGAGCCAATCATCCAGGTACGGGAAAACCTGCACCCCCTGTATGCAGGTAGGCCGCTACCACCGAAAGGCATTTGGTGAACACCAGGGGTGCCGAGGAAAGACCAAATGGGAGGGCCTTGAACTGGTAGTGGTCCCCCTGGAAAGCAAAATGGAGGTATTTGCAGTGGGAAGGACAGATAGGGATGTACAGGTAAGCATCCTGCATATCCAGAGTGCACAACCACTGACCCAGCCGTAGGTGGGGCAGGAGGCCCTGCAGGGAGAGCATCCTGAACCTCTTGTACTCCACGAATAAGTTCAGGGAACTGAGGTCAAGAATCGGCCTTACATCTCCGTCTTCTTCGGGACCAGGAAGAAGTGGGAATAGTAACTTGTTCCTTGAAGAGAAAGGGGACAGGCTCTATCGCCTCCTTCAGCAAAGATGCTGAAATCTCTTCCTGGGCCAGAAGAAGGTGTTTCCAAGAGTACAACGACCTTGGGGGAGGGTGACGAGGTGGTTTCTGGAGAAACTCTATTGAGTGTCCTTCTGTGATCAGCTGGTGCACCCAGGACTCTGAAGTTATCCTCTCCCAACCCGGGAGGTGGAGGGAAAACCTCCCTCCTACCGGTTCCTCCAGAAGGCCCAGAGGCTGTGGGACAGGAAAGGAGTCAGGTGGTGTGGGGCAGCATCGCGGCTGAAGCACCTGTTGCTTTTTTGGGCAGAGGGGGCTTGGCAGCCGGAGGAGCCTGGTGTTTAGCGGCCCGCTTTTCCTGGGGTTTCACCTTTTGCTGATTTTATCTGTGAAAGGGACAGCACTGCATTTGATGGGGATGATACATGGAGTCCATAGACTTAGGTGCAGTCCCCTTCTCCTGCAGATCGGTGATAATGTCCTTGACATCACCACCGAACAGCACCGAACCCCGGAAGGGCACTTCCTGAATAGCAGACTGCACTTCCAGGACCAACCCTGACACACGAGCCAGGCATTACACCGTAAGCCTACAGCAAAGCAGAGCTCCTACCAGCAGTGTCCACTGCATCATAAGTAACACGACACATGTGCTGACTGGCCGAGCGTGCAGAGCGGACGAGGTCAGCCACTTCCTGTTTGACTTGAGAGTCTGGAAGGAGTCCAATTTGGATTCCACCTCACTAAGAATCGCCTTCTGGTAATCCCATGTGACCGACATAATTGAGAGCCCTCATACCCAGAGTGAAGAAGCATGGATCTTCTTCCGACTGGTCCGGAAAACGGGATCCTTTGTCAGGTGGAGATGAGCTTAGATGTTTAGGGTTAGCTGTCCGGCCATGAGTGGCACTAATCACGACCGAATCAGCTTGAGGGTGAGAATCTAAAAAGCCAACACCCTCGGGAGCCTGATATAGCCTGTTCAACTGCCGAGGAAGTGGGGCTAAAGTCGACGGCTGCTTCCAAATAGTGGAAACAAGATCGGCATGAGGCTCAATCCAGGGTGGCACCATGGTGGGAGCTGTCACGGGCAGATCCAGATGCTCAGCGAGTTTCTTGTGCTGGGGATCCGGCTCCAATGAATGCCACTTATGAACCTCCTGCATTTTGCGCAGCAACTCCGTAAAAGAAGGATCCTCCGGAGGGGACTTCAAAGGAGTCCTTGGCCTGGGCTTAGACGGAGAGCATGGCTCGTCGTCTGGCTCCGGAACAACCATCTGAGTCGTCCGAGGTGTCCGAGGAGGAAGAAGATGATGATGAGGAAGACTCCCTCTCCCAATGTGGGGGAGGAACGGACCCCTTGGGAAGCCCTCGGGGAAGCGTGTCCTGCCCCGGCCTGGAACAAGAGGGTTCGGCCCTGGTGTCTGGAGGTGGGGAGGGAGTCTGTCATCATGGACGTACAGGAACCAGAACCGGCACCGTCATTGTGCGATGACTCTCCACCTCTCTGGTGAGCTGAGCCTTGGCCTCAGCCCACCAGGAGGCCAGAGTCTCCAAGTCCACTGGCAGCTGAGGGGGCGGTGGAGGTGGAGGAGGAGGAGGGGGAAGATACGGGTATGGATTATACCCGTAAGGCGCATATCCATAACCCGACGGCGGGAAGCCCGGCATCGGGTATTGAGGCACCGGGTACTGCGGCATTGGATAGGCCGGCATCAGGTACTGGGGCATCGGATACTGCGGAGCTGGGTACGACGGCATTGGATACGATGGGGTCAGATACCTGAGAACTGAGGGGTCTGCCGCAGCAGACGGCCCGGCCAGAGAGCCCATGGACAGGTCTGGAGCAGAAGGCCTGTTGGGTGGAGGGCCTGGCGTTGGAACGGCATCTGGGAGCGTGATGTCACCCGGGGTCGGCAAGACCGGCGTCAGGGCCGGCGGCCATGGAGCTGGCATTGGGGCCAGCATCCAGGGAGCTGACGTCAGGTTAGTCAGCCCAACAGGCGGACAATCTGACAGGGGCGCAGCAGGAACCTCGGCATCGCCCGGGGATGGAGGGGAAAAACCCTGGGATCCAGCTGAAGAAACCTAGGGTCCTCGGAGAGCATGAAGGCTGTGGGGAGCCAGAAATGGTGGATGTGGGAGGGTCCGGCGTCGGCTTAACCACCGTGCGGACGTCGGGCATGCCAATGTCCAACTTGTCAGCGGGGTCCGGGCGACGCTGGAGGAGCCAACATTTGACTTAGTGGACCCATTGCCCGAGGCAGGCTGTGAAGGAGGAGCGCCTGATCGGGCGGAAGAGGGAACAGTGCGCCACCCTGAGGGGTCGGGCAACTTATCGACTGTCTCCGTGGACGCGGAGGAGCCGGACGTCCAGCTTACCGAGCTGCTCGAACCAGTAGACCACACAGTGTCGGCTTTACCGGGAGTGGAGGCCTCCAGTAGCCCAGAGAGGCGCCGAAGGAGCCGAACGCAAGCTGGATGGGCATGCTGACGCCCATGGAAACCTCCAAGGCGGCCCGTCGTGAATTGGTCCCCCAGGGGGGACGTTACCTGAATCATGGCAACTCCCGAAGAAGACCCGGTGGATGAGGAGCCCTTGTCCCGGTGCTTCTCCTTGTCATTTTCCTTGCGATGGCCTTCGGGGGAAGTGGATGCCTGCCGGAGCTTTTTTAACTCCTTTTCCATGGAGGACATTTTCTTCTTTAAAATATGGGCCTCCAGGGACTGCTGCCGCCATCTGCGGGTGGCCGCGTTGAATTTAAGGCAGTGCTGGCACTTCTCCACCTGATGATCTGGGCCTAGGCAGAAGAGGCACTGGGAATGGCCGTCCTTGTGTGGGAGTTGGGCGCTGCACGAGTCGCACTTGTTCTTGTGCTCGGAGGGTGTAGGGATCATACACCGACTCCAATACCTGACAAAAAATTGAAAAATCGAAAATAACTCGGCAAAAACTACTGACGACTGAGGCTGACAAGCGTTGAACTTTACTGCGAGGTGCTGACATGAGCTAACGGCGGGAAAGATTTGGAAGGCAGGCGTGGCGGACCGCCCCTTTATACTGACGTCACATGACATCGGTCACCTGACATGGGGGCAGTCCCCTGCCAGAGACTGCTAGCTAGAAATTTTTCCGTGGGGTCCTGACACCTGCTGGCATCAGTCCTATATGTAACTACCTACTGCAAGAGCCCTCTCGAAGTAAAATACAGTGTTATTGTTGCAGACTTGTTTTCCACGTGATGTGCAGTGTCTCTGAATGCATGGTGATGATATAATGAGTCACTAACCTTGACCTGTCCCTTTCTGCCTGGCAGTTGTATCTGGGTATCGTACTGGCTGCTGTCGTTATCATCACGGCTGCTTCTCCTACTATCAGGAGGCCAAGAGCTCCAAGATCATGGAGTCCTTCAAAAACATGGTGCCTCAGGTAAGGAGGGTTACCTGTCATACTCGTCATGTACAGGTGTGGCACACAACTAGAGGTAATGTACTTGTAACCATAGTTCTACTACTGGTATTGAGTTCCCATCCACACGTAGGCAGTCTTCCACTGAGCATACCCGATCACCTGAACAGTCTTCAAGCACATGGGTGTAGAGTTTAGGTTTTCCGGGGGACTCTCAGGCCCAAAATGATTGGCCTAAACAGTGAACCTGTTTTTAGACTACCCTATTCGGGGTGGACTCTGCTTTCGGGGGGCTCGAGCCTGGAAGCTCCCCAAACTCTACACCTATGTTCAAGCTCGAGTCCTCCTTCCACCCAGCCTAGTGGTCCTTCAAGTGCACCCCTTCCTGCACACCGATCTGCATACTGAAACAGGAATCTGAAGTAGGCCTTGCTAGGGGAGGTCGTGTGGATGTGAACTGAATAGCACCATGGTTGCAAGTAAGTAATCTATTTCTTTTGTTAAACTTATAGTTTATTGTTTTATCAAAACAATGACATACAAGATACTCGTGCATGACATCACAGTTGATAAGCAGACATCCAGTGTAAGAGTTCTCTAGGAATCTGTGCAGTCTGATTTTCAGATGTGGGGGGTAATTCAGTAGTCCATCAGTGTCCAGTGGTGATCCCAATCATGTTGCACCCCGCAAGGCTTTTGGTGGGCATCTGAAAATGTTGATTCTTGTGTGTCTCCCGGTCCTGTATTTTTTATCGAGGGGGCTTTGCCCCCCCCGAACCACCCATGCTGGGGGCTCTGCCCCCGCCCCCCCATCTTTTAGATTCTCAACTGCAGTCAGAGTTGATTCGGGGTGGGGGTGCAGGACCAGGAAACAACATGCCCCTGTCTCGGGCACACCAACACAGCGATCTGTCCGCAAAGTGTCGATTTAGCGACAGGTGTGTATTTCGCTGAAGTTGGTATAGCCGTAAAGGCATACCCAGATAAATCTCCCATAACCCCCGCCTACTGTAGTAAACATTTGTTCTCCCACCACATATTAAAGTAAAACTGAGCTTCCTTTCCTCCTGCTCCACATGGCAGCCGCCATTATGGGAGGTCAGAATAACCCCTTGCATTTTAGATAAATTAATAGGAGAGAACAAAACAAAAACATTAGCAATAAGGTAACAGTACCCACCAAACTTAAGATTGCGTCTAAGAGACATACAATAGTAGAACAGCAGCAAGAAGCGTATTAAGGTATCCTGCAAGTGTTTAATTTCAAGTCATTGCAAGGTACATTATGAAAGTCCCAAATGTGCAGCAGTTCGAGTTCACATTTCTCTGTCTTGGTTCTGGTTGTCCTAGTCTCGGGTTGCCTCAGACTCCCTGAAAAAGGCCTCCGCTTTCCTGCCTGCTTCCACTGGGTTCATATTTTGGATGGTGTGCCCAGCATATTGAATCCAGGTGGGCCAGTATCACAAGAGACTGGTCACTCCCAAGCTCTGTAGTTTGGTGCAGACAGCATCAAATGTTTTCCTCTTCACGCTTGGGCATACGAGAGATCCAGAAATGCATGCACTGTAGTCCCATTAAAGTTCCAGATATCTGAGTTTCTGGATTCATGCAGAATACAGTCCATACCACCACTCCACGGTGACCAGAAGCACCATCCTCGTGAGCTCTCTTTGCCCTTCACAGTCCTCAGGGAGATCCGGTGGCTTTGATTAAATAAAGCACCAACAGTTTCCAGATTTGTTTTAAGAGCCTCCAGCAGCCATCCCTGTAGAAAAGGAAGGAGAGAATCCTCCTCGTAGTTCTCTGGGAAAGCCACAAGTCTGACATTTGAGGCCCTGTGAGCATTTTCCAGGGCCTCCAGTCTGTATCTCAACTGCGTGTTTCCCTGGCTCGTTTTAGTTGTTGCAGCAAGCATGTGGTTGCCATGGGTCTCTGCAGAGGTTGTCCGTTTCATCATAACTTTTATCTTCATGCCCTGATCAGTACGTCTTTTAACCCTTTAGAGCCTAGACAGGTATCTCTGTACTAAGAGAAACAATTAATTTATTGATTGTTAGGTTCCATTAAGTATCACCTTAACCTTTAAGTCAATTGCTTGCACCGAGATTTGGAGGGACTTCCATGGGGGTCCACGTCTGTTGCAGTCTGCATGGCTGCCACAGCCTGCACTTCTGCAGGCAGCTGATTCATGGGTCCGCTCCTTCCTCCCTTATTTGGACACGCCATCATGTACAAAATAGGTGTAGCTGTGCAGCGTAATGAGTTCTACCTGAAAATGCAGTGTGAAAGTTGACATTTTATTGTTAGCTTCCTTCTTTTCTTTATCGGATATTGTGGAACTCCTTTCTTGTGCATCCTGTTGGGAGGCATGCCAACAGCACCCCCCCCCCCGTAACCTATTTCTGACTATGGTGCTCCCTCAAATATCTGCCCACTTTGGTGCCAGAAAACTGGCGGATAATAGAGGTCCACTTATAATTGAGGTCTAGTAAAACACACTGGTTATTTTTATTAAAATATTTGCCGTTCTTAATTTGTACTGCATGTCAGGAACTTGGGGTAAAATCCCAGTACTGACACTACAGTGCAGCATTTGGGGGGAAAGTGCTGCATTCCTGAGGTGCCGTCATTTGGATGAGATGTTAAACCGAGGTGCTGTCTGCCTGTTCAGGTGGTTGTTCAGGAGAATGTTGAAGATCCCATGGCAGCTCTCGAGAAGAGTAGGGAATTTTTGATAACGACCCGAGATAGAATAATAACCCTGCTCAGCGATGTAGAAGAAGAGGTTGCTGATATCTCCGCTGAAAAAGCAAAGCTCTATAGTGCACAATTTGTCATTTCTAGGAGTTGCGGAAATCCGCACATGCGTTTCAGAGGAAGGAACGAGATCCGTGCATGCGCAAGGCGTGCTTCTGGAAGCGCAGGTCGAGATTTCGGCAGCTCTGTAGAAAATTGCAAATTCAGCACCCATAGAGCTTTGGTTTTTCAACAGAGATACCAGCAATGTCTTCTTTCTACACGCAGAGCAGGGTTATTATTCTATCTCGGGGTCGTTATCAAAAAAAATCACTGTTTTGGACACCACTCGTGCCAGAGGCGCTTTCTCGACCACATTGTGCTTCCGGGATGCGGTGAGTTTTACTCGACCCAAGTGTAAGCATATTCTTTCAAAAATCTTAAAAACCGGCCAAAAGGCTGTACATTTGCACATGTAGGGGCATTCTGGGGTGCATTTACGATAAACGGGTGCCAAGAGGCACACTGCTCGTTTTAATCATAAAACAAAGGGGCAAAGCTGACAGTGTCCCTTTAAGGCAGTTTTATTTTTAAGGTTGAGCTGAAAGTTTTATCCAGTGCCATTGTGCTAAGACAACAGCATGGGTAAAATGGCCCTCAGCCAATCACATTTAGCTGCTAGATGCTCGTAGTAAGGATAGGGCACCCCTGAAAAGTGCCCCTGCTTAATATAAAGAGGTGAACAGAGACCCCCTGGTCAGCACCTGTGCTTGGGTCGAGGCATACAAGGCAGCTATCCAAGACTTGATATGGGGGCCCAAGCGATACCTCTTTATTGTGGCGAATGGGAAGGGCCACTTGACTCAGTCAGACATCTTCCCCATATCCAAGGCCGGGAGACATACAGCCCTCTAGAATGAAATGCATTTTTTAAGGAGTCCTGGTGTGCTCGTGTTTCATGTTCTTAGAATTCTAGTGTTGAGTGAGTGGTAACAATACTGTAGAACAGAGAAGGACAAGAAATGTTGGAGTTCCAAATCAGTGAGGGCCCCAATTTTAGGGTGCATGGTGGACTGCATGGCATGCCCTGTAAGTTTTTTGCTGGCTTGGCGTGTGCACGTGGTTATAGTGACCTGACCAAGCAGTGGCAAACTAGAGTAGCTGTAGCCCTTCTGAGATTATAGCTCTGTCCTTGGAGGCTTTAACTCCTGTCAGTCAGCATCAGTAGCTAATGATACTATGAGAGAGAGAGAGCAGCTCTGACATCGGCCTGTTATAGTATCATTCCAGGAAACTATTCCTCAGTGCATTATGGGTTCTGTATAGTTCCCGGCGCATCTGGGTTTGATATATGCAGCTTTGTGCTTTTTGGGAGATTTGCAGCTTTCAGTGCACCATAAATTCCCCACAGTTCTAAGTGCATCATGGAATATAGTCATTTAAGGTAAAAAGGGACTCTAGGTCCATCATGTACTAGGGATGAATAAGAATGCTGTGCAAACATATAGATGTATAAAGGGTTTCCTACCCACTCTGCTACCCAGGGTACTTGGGGGATTCCCTACCCACTCCACTATCTATGGTGCCCAGTGATTCCCTGCCCACTCCACTACCCAGGGTACCCAGTGATTCCCTGCCCACTCCACTACCCAGGGTACCCAGTGATTCCCTGCCCACTCCACTACCCAGGGTACCCAGTGATTCCCTGCCCACTCCACTACCCAGGGTACCCTGTGATACCCTACCAACTCCACTACCCAGGATACGCAGTGATTCCCTGCCTACTCCACTACCCAGGGTACCCTGTGATACCTTACCAACTCTGCTACCCAGGAACCTGTGGATTCCCTACCCACTCCACTACCCAGGGTGCCCAGTGATTCCCTACCCACTCCACTACCCAGGGTACCCATTGATTCCCTGCCCACTCCACTACCCTGTGATACCCTACCAACTCTACTACCTAGGAACCTAAGTATTCTCCTACCCACTGTACTACCCAGGGTGCCCAGTGATTCCCTACCCACTCCACTATCCAGGCTACCCAGTGATTCCCTACCCACTCTTCTACCCAGGGTACCCAGTGATTTCCTGCCCACTCCACTACCCAGGGCATCCTGTGACACCATACTACAACTCACCCAGGAACCTGTGGATTCCCTACCCACTCCACTACTCATGGTGCCCAGGGATTCCCTACCCACTCCACTACCCAGGGTACCCTGTGATACCCTACCAACTCTACTACCTAGGAACCTGGGATTCCCTACCCACTCTACTACCCAGGATGCCCAGTGATTCCCTACCCACTCCACTACCCAGGGTACCCAGTGATTCCTTGGCCACTCCACAACCCAGTGTACCCTGTGACACCCTACCAACTCTGCTACCCAGGAACCTGTGGATTCCCTACCCACTCCACTACTCATGGTGCCCAGGGATTCCCTACCCACTCCACTACCCAGGGTACCCAGTGATTCCCTGCCCACTCCACTGCCTAGGGTACCCTGTGATACCCTACCAACTCTACTACCTAGGAACCTGGGATTTCCTACCCACTCCACTACCCAGGGTACCCTGTGATACCCTATCAACTCTACTACTTAGGAACTTGGTATTCCCTACCCACTCTACTACCCAGGGTGCCCAGTGATTCCCTACCCACTCCACTACTCAGGGTACACAGTGATTCCCTGCCCACTCCACTACCCATGGTACCCTGTGATACCCTACCAACTCTGCTACCCAGGAACCTGTGGATTCCCTACCCATTCTGCTACCCAAGGACATGGTGATTCCCTACCCACTCTACTATGCAGGGTACCCTGTGATTCCCTACCCACTCTACTACCCAGGGTAGCCTGTAACTACCTACCTATTCTACTACCTGGGGTAGCCAGGGATTCCCTACCAACTCTGCTACCGAGGGACCTGGGGATTCCCTACTTACTTTACTACCCAGGGTGCCCTGTGATTCCCTACCCTCTCTACTACCCAGGGTACCCTGTGATACCCTGCCAACTCTGCTACCTAGGAACCTGGGGATTCCCTGCCCACTCTACTACTCAGGGACCTAGGGATTCCTTACCCAGTTTACTACCCAGGAAACCAGGTGATTCCCTAGCCATCTTACTAACTAGAGTACCTAGTGATTACCTACCCACTCTACTACCCAGGGTACCCTGTGTTTCCTTTGATAAGCAGAAATGTCAAGGTTTACCTACCTTGAAGCCCTGTTATGTCTTCATATCCACTGTTCCCAATGGTCAGTGCCAGATCTGTCCCATATGGAAAAGATGTTGCCCATACAGATACGTTGCTGTCTTGTATTGTAAACTTACACTTTAAAGCAGACATTCATAATACTCTACTATGGTAAATCTAAATCAAATGCATTCATTAGTTTCCTGTGCTTTGAGCTTATATCTCATGCAGTGTCTGATGTGTATGTTCCACATTTTGAGTGTTGTGTGCCACATTTCAGTGACAAAAGATTGAGAGGTATGCCCCCTTGTGGTAAAGAAGTATATGACCTGTTGGTCAATACAGAATCTTTGAAGTGCAGCCGACACCTTCGGGAGAACTTCAACAAACCATAATATTTGGACACAGTTCAGCTTGTGTTGCACATTAGTTTTGTATTCCCCCCTTGCCATTATTTATTACTGAGGAAATTTACATCAAAACAAGATCTTTGCTCCTGAAGAGCTCATCTATTCCCATTGTTTTCTCCTTACCTGAGGTCGTAGTGCTTGTGACATCAGTTACTCTCATGGCATTATGTCAATTATGACTTGAAGTAGGAAGTAAGCTATAGAGGCAGAGGAACTCTAAGGGATAACGATCATGTGTTTATGCAAATTTACTCAGTGATAAATAATGGAGAAGAGAAATAAATAGAACATAGGTGGAATACAAGCTAAATTGTACCTAAATATTATGTTTTTCAAAGTTTTCATTGAGGCATCAGTAGCTCTTTAAAGTGTCAGTGCTACTGAACTGTCATTTTTGTTTAGTAGATTCATAGACATGCGTCAGCAGAAAAGGACCCTCCTGCCCATCCAGTGTGCCCATTCCCCCCCCACTTGCCCCCCCAAGTTCCTCCCCTTCCCTTGACAATCCCTTGTGTTTGTCCCAGGCCTTCTTGAAACCCTCCACTGTAGTGGCCCTCACCACCTCCTCTGGCAGTCTGTTCCAGGGCTCAACCACTCTCTCCATGAAGTAATACTTCCTAACGTTTCCATTAAACCTTCTCCCCTCCAATCTCAGTCCATGCCCCCTAGTTCTTGTATCTACCTTCCCTGTAAAAGGCAGATGTACTGTACATGCTAAACAAGGTACACACAGATGCTGCACAATACAGAAGTGTACATGCACGCAGGTACACACATACACCAAAAGGTAAAGAAGCATAGTCCACGAGTCAGCAAACTCAGACTACTTAACCTGACCAGTTCCTGCACCAAGGCTCTGAATTGGCATGATCATTGCTTAATTTGAAGTAATGTTTCCAAGTTGCATTCAAACCTGAAATCCTCAGCTGGAACTTTTTAAGTTATCAACAATACAAAACTTCAAACCTTGCAGAAACTCTATCACTAACATCATCAATGTTAGGATTGTAATTCTGATTCTGTTCAATAAACAATGACACCAACAATGTCTCTCATACAATAGAAACTGTGTAAGAATGAAAACAAATGTCCCACAGTGAGGATCAAACCCAGGCCCCCTACTCACTCCTGCTTGGATGTCTGTGGACATACCACTGTACTAATGTGCACTGACAGGAAATGGTGCTGTGGCAACAGACATCCAGTACTGAATGCAGACACCCCCCTCCCCACCAGCTGCAGTGGATTGTAATGCACCAGTCTGGTAATTTGAAGTAATGTTTCCCAAGTTGCATTCAAACCTGAAAGTCTCAGCTGGAACTTTTCAAGTTGTTTTAACTCCACGACCTGCCAGTGCAGCGGTAGCACTACCACTTGTGATGCTGATGACCCGGTTTTCGGAAGCGAATCTGAGCTGTCTGAGGGTTGGCTGGGGGAGGAGGATTGAGCATCCAGAGGAACGCTGTCCTCTGGGGGGAGGGTAGGCAGAGCCCACAGCTCGCCTGGCACCTGGAGGAAGCTAGAGGAAAGGCAGTTCAGTGCCAAGACAGATCAGGAGATGTGACAGACATCTGTGCACATCACGTAGGAGCGTGTGGAGTGCACCATGAAGTCATTGCACATCACGTCTCTGGGGACGAAAACTGGAGGAAAAATGGTGGCAGGATGACGAGGAGTACCCACAGGCCCCAAACCTGACCAGCTGGACACGCTGCCGGAACCTGATCCATTCTATGGTGGGGCTTGGGGGACACCACCAATCCTGCTGGGGGGGGCAAGCCCTGGGGGAGGATGGTGGCAGGTAAGTCCTAGCAGACATGGAGGTGACGGGGCTGGGGTGCCCTCAGAAGGAGGGCCAACCAGGGAGGAGGGGGAAAAAAAGTTGTTTAAACTCTTTCACTAATATCAGCAAGGTATTTAGCAATTTCTGTCATACTACAAGAATTGTAGTGAGAACGAAAAAAAAGTCCCACACTGGAATCAAATCCAGGCCCTTTATCCATTATTGCTTGATAGCTTGTAGCGCTACCACTGTACAAAGACTGTATGACAGGAAATGTATGCTGTGGCAAAGGACATTCATCACTGAGTACAGACCCCCTCACACACACACACACACACAGCTGCAGTCAGTTCAGTAATGAACCTGTCAGTCAGTTTGAAGTAATGTTCCCAAGTTGCATCCGAACCTCAAAGACACAGCTGGGAATTTTCAAGTTATCAGCAATATAGAACTTCACATCTTGCTGAAACTCTAGCACGAACATCAGCAATAACATTAAACAATTTATCTGATACTACAGAAACTCGGTAAGAAAGAAAAAAAAATGTGTTATACTGGGGATCTAACCCAGGCCCCTTACTCACTACTGTTTGGCAGTCTGTAGCTTTACCACTGTACTAAAGCTCATTAACAGGACATGCATGCTGTGGCAAAGGACATCCAACACTGAGTTTTATGGCACCCACCCTGTGGAATTTTCTACCTCGTCAGGTGCAACTGCCCGACTGTCCTAAGTTTTAAAGGAGCTCTGAAGACCCACCTTTTAGTATAGCTTTTAATGATTTACATTAGTTCTAATTTTATTGTATTTATTGTTTTATGAAACTGTATAGGCACTATGGTTCTGAGAAAAGCGCCTTTTAAAAATAAAGTTTGAATTGAATTGAGTGAACATCACCCCCTCCCCCCCAACAGCTGCAGTGGATTTAGTAATGCACCAGTCTGTCAATCTGTAGTAATGTTTCCCAAGTTGAATTCATACATGAAAGTCTCTACAGGAACTTTTCAAGATATCAACAATGTAGAACTTCAAACATTGCTGAAACTCCATCACTAACATCAGCAAGGGCATCTAACAATTTCTCTAATACTACATAAATTATTATGAAAAAGAAAAAAATGTTCTGCACTGGGTATTGAACCCTGGCTTGTATAGGTCTGAAACCCTATGCCAGGACCTAAAAATAGGGCCAATAATTTTCTGTTTTCAATGGAAAGCATTGGTAAAAAATTGAATTTGTCATTTTTAAACCAACACTTGGGAGCCAATTTATCATGAAAAAATGATTTTGCTCCAGCTTTTTGGACATAACCCTCCATTTTGAAACAAATTTTTGCATATAATATGCTGATTTTGCCTCAGTTTGGGGGAAAAATGTTTTTTAAGATTTTGCCAAACTGAACTGGCCATTTGTGAAAATGGAAAATCATTGGCTTCATAAAAGCTCCATCAATTACATCTTTAATGACATCATGCAGCTAAATCTGTCACACTGAATGTACCTTTGCCGTAACTAAATACAAGAGGGAGCATGCATGACCACAGTAGATGCTTACAGCTACGCTCTTGGCACCTAAAAGCGCAGCCAGACTACAGGGTGCGTGCACAGCAGAGGGTTTGCTTGTGAGCAGCTGCACCAGGTGCAAGAGATTCAAAGTTCTGAGGAACACGTGGAGCTTTTTGATTCGGAGGATAGATGCAATCAGCTAGCACCTCAACAGCGAGTATTTGATTAACTCTTTAAGGTGCAAGCATGATGTGCAACTTGGCAGTATGTTCTTGTACTGCTGGGCCAAGACCAGATCTCGGCAGTAGCAGCTCTCCTCAGGGTCGGTGGGCCTTCAAGTCCTCTGCAGTAGCTTTGGAAGCAGGTGCTGTGCCAGTGTGACCCCGGCCCTGAAATTACAAAGAAAGGTGTGTGAGGAGTATTGTACAGTGGGACCAGTCGCACAAACCAGGATGACTGGAAACAGGACTCGGTCACCAAGAAAAATAAAATGTCTTTTTTATTTTCTTAAATTTCTCGATATGGGTGCAGCCTGTCTGTGCACCAACATTTCACGAGTTCCACGCTCACTTCCTCAGAGAGGACAGGACTGTATTATCCTAGGATAACATTAATAAAAGACTTAATTTATTGACAGCATGAGAAGGATCGCTGGTATCCTTTATTTTGAGGTGTGTATATATATGTCTGGATGTGAAATAAGTGGTTCACTGTCATCCCCACTAATAGTTCAATATAATTTGAAGTTTTTTATTGATGTTATTATAGGCTAATGTAGTATTGTACTGTACGCCCCAAGAAAGTGGCACAGAACCCACAAAATGTTGATGTAGAGATAAGTGGCTCCTGTATCCACACAACAGAGGTATAGCAAGAGGGAGGGTGCCAGCCAGGCTTGACTGTTGCATTCCGTGAGTGCAAGTGCATTCACCTTGAGCCCTTAAATCATCAACATTGTTTTGGGGGTTGTTGGAACAAGAGGAAAACACAAGCACTGTGTGGGTTGCAGAACTCCACTGATGCGTTTGTAAGGAATGGCAATCCTGTTTCAAAATGCTTTTCAGAATTTTGTTTTATAAATTCCACAACATTCTGAAAAGCATTTCTCTGTAAACTGTGGAATAATATGCTGTGGTTAATGCAATCCTGGAAAAAGAATTTGCTGTTGACGTTAACAGCTGAATACCATTATGTGATTTATGTAAACTGCGCATTACTAATCTACAGTTTTTTGGTAGGGTTACCACCTGTCCTGATTTTCGCAGGACAGTCCTGATTTGGGCAGCTGTGTCCTGCAAAAAAACTGGAAACATACTACATGTCCTGATTTTATAGTAAAAAAAATATTTTCTTACTTTCCACTAAATGTTGTAGAAAACTACAATACTTTAATTAAAATACCTTAAAATGATAAGAAACAACATAAGCCACTAAGAAACTACAATAGTTAGCCTTAATTCTGATTATATAGAGAAAACAAGTCTGTTGCATTGGTCGAGGTTATGTACTGTCCTGTTAAAAAGCATGTTTCAGTAAGAAATGTCCCACTTTGGGCTTCTTAAAAGGTGGTAACCCTATTTTTTGGAGGTTTGTTTTGCTCTCTCTGTGGCCACTGGCACCCCTCTCCTTCGGGTCTCATAGTGCCACCTCTTTTTTTTTTTCATTCTTTGGTAACCGGGTAAGGCTCACTGGGCCCACAAGGGCAAAAGTGCCTGATTTCAGGGGCGACCCAGGAGCACTAGAGAGTTTAAGCTACTTGCTCAGAGTCACACAGTATACAACTGTAGGTTGTACGAATCAAACCCAGGTCTGCTGGATGTGCCAAGCTCATTCACAGCTCATTACTCTTACCTCTAGGCTGAACAGCCTGTCCCACTAGAAGCATTCCTAAAAACACGCTGCCAGGGCATGCTTCCACTCCAGACCTGTGTACACCTGGGGGGGGGGCAGGCTTGTCTCTGCTGGGGGCCTCCCTGGCCATCAACACAGAACATACACCTGAAAGACCTTTATGTATCCCTCTCCATTGGCCGGCCCCTACTGTCCTGCTCCCCTCTTCCCCCTTCGTTGTGCACATGCACAGCTGGCTGGTGGGATGCCTGACAGTGCATGATCACCCACACCATCACCATCACCTCCACCAGGAGCTGCTAGAGCTTGACTCTGCAAGCCTCCCTCCCCCCGGGAGGAGTGCATCCTTCATACACACTTCACTCTCTGCTGGCATCCGTTCCAGATGTCCTGGGTGTGAACCCAGGTCACCAGCGTGCCAGAGCGATCCCCCATCGCTTGGCACCATGGAGACAGCATAATCCACAGTTTTTGGAAAAACTTGAATTTGGAAGATTGGAATTCTGCTGCCTAGGATTAGTCATAATTTCTGAAATTCTGTGAAATTCTAGCAGAAGTGAATTTGAAAGATTCCGCACAGGCCTAAAACACACCCTGGGTCGGCGGGATGATATCCTGATACATTCAGGCCCCGGACACCTCCTGTTGCATCCCAATCACCAAAATATTCAGGGAGAGGGAGGAGCACTTCAACCTCTGACTGAACCCCTGGGGGAGCGGGCAAGCCGAGGGACCCTGAGGAGAGACGCAGGTAGGAATGACAGGGCTGGACGGTTGCAGTAGTGCTGGAAGGGGATGGAGCTGGCAAGATGAGGGGATAAGTATTTAAAAAAACTCAGTAACTAGCTAGAGTTTTTAAAAAGTTACAGTAGTAGTAATGTCAGATGGGGGTGGGGGCTAGTACCTTTTGATATCAACCCCCCAATATGTCTTGCTGCTTAAGCACCTCCTGTAAGCAGAGGGGTGATTTGATGTCATGGTTGACCCTGAAAAGTTGCCTCGCTTCCAGAGAAAAGCTTGTTGTGGGATGATCCGTCATTGCCCAGGGGTGTTGGGAGGGAGAAACTGAAGAGGGGCTACTCCCCAAAGGAACCAGTGATGGCCTGCCCTCATCCAATGTCCACAGCCCTGGTTCTGCCCACCTCTCTCCATGGTAACACTGCAGCGTGACTCTCAGGCCGGTATCTTGTCCATTTGGCACCTGGCCACTGGGGGGGCAATCTTGTAGGGTCCCCCCAGGAAGTTGGCTTCTGGATAAGGAGACTGGTGGTGTGAGCCAGTGGCACGGTTGGGTAACATGGTCATTGGTCAAAGAGGACCTAGTGGATTACTTCGAGAGCAGTGGACTCCCCGGATAGCAAACAACATGGATTCATGGCAGCGCAGTCTTGACAGACTAACTTGGTAGTGCTCTTTGACTGGGTGATGAGGGAATAGGATAGAGGCCACACTGTGGATTTGCTCTACTTCAACTTCAGCAAGGCTTTTGACTTGGTGCTGCACATGTGCTTGCTGAAGAAGATGAAGGATCTAGGTGTGGCTAAGGCCATAGTAAACAGGGTTGGTAACGGGCTAAAGGGTAGGTCATGCACGTGGCACTACAGGGATCTGACCTGGGTCTGGTCCTCTTCAACATGCTCATTAGCGACATTGGTGAGGGAATCCAGGGCAGGCTGTGTCTTTTCACTAATGACGCCAAGCTCTGTGGGAGGGTGGATAGTGATGAGGGAATCAAAGAAACGCCGAGAGACTTGTGAAAACTGTAGGGATGGCCAATGGTTTGGCATTTGAAATTCAACACCAAAACATGTAAGGTTATGCACTTGGGGAACAAAAACCCCGAGACAGAGTGTTGGATGACAGGAGTGAGACTCAGCACCATGGATAAGTGTAACCCCCAGGTGGCGCTGTCCCAAGGGCTACTACCCCTGCCTGCTTGACTACTGACAGGTTGAGGGGCCTAGGTTCTATGGTGAGGTGCCTCCACCCAGAGGTCAGGGGTTTGTAGTGGTTAAACTAGCTTGGTCACAGCCCTCTGGGACACCGAGACCCCCTTTTATTCCCTCTAGTGGCTCACACAGTACACAGGAGTTACAGCCTCAATACCCCACATATACACACTGTTCACTCATAAAGTACCACTTACCCTTGAGACTGATTCTGCACCACGTCTCTGAGGACCCCCTGTAAAAACGGTTAAACAACATACACAGCAAATACAATACTGTTTCCATAAGTACCAACACCACAGACAGTATATAGTATAACAACAACAAATCTGATTTATTTAGGGGACAGTAACACGGGAGGGGGCAATCAGATTAATTGGCAGAATTAAATCACAGTACTGTGCACACATACAGGGTCTGAAAAGTCACACTCTGGGTACCCAGGTTGGGAGGGGGGCTAGCCAGGTCCGTTGCCTGGGGTTGGCTGGCAGGTGCAGATGGATAGGGCCCTGTAGAAGAAAATATATGCACAACACCCAATTGTAATCTGGAGCCGGATGGCTTAGTCCATGAGGAAGTGAAACAATAATTAGATGAGACACTTGTAATTGAAAACAGGCTGCAGGGGAATACCCTGATTTGTACTCACAATACCCAAGCTGAGAACCAGATGGTGGATGTTCTTCTGGGTTGCCAGAACAACAGGGCATGGAGACAAGGTCCTTGTGACTGGACCCAACTGCAGTAGATAGCAAATGGATTTAGTCCGAGACCAGCTGGGGTTTGCTTCCAGCTTCAACACACAGCCCACAGCACAGGGGATTGGAAATAGCGATTCCCCACAAGCACTACGCACATTCATATGTAAAAAGGAAAGTACTATACCAGGCAGGCTGCTCCTAGATCCCAACCGCAATTACTGCAAAATACCCGGGAGCACACACAGCAGCTTCAGTTCCTGACAGACCAAGTGTGATTCAGCAATTTCTTCAGTCTTCTACAGGGTGAGCCTGGTTTCTACTCTTCAGACTTCCTTGTTTCTCCTCACAAATCGAATTCAGTCCGAACTGGCACTTACAAAGGTTGCAGACCGAAACTCAGGACCTCACACATGCTTCCCGCGTGAAACTATACACCGCAGAAGCACAGAGCTCCTTCTCTCTTCACTGTCACAACTTATCTAATCTTTCCAGTCACAGAGCAGGGCATTTCCTTTAGCTCCACACGATTCTGTTGGCTGGTTCAGTTGTCACTCACAATAAGACTCTCTGTTGGTGGAAAAGGCTAGGTTGTTAAACTACATTTCCCAGAGTCACTGCCCATACAATCCCTTGTGGCTGGCTCAAATTTAGAGTCCAAGTTCCGATTCGTCCACAGGCTCATTTTAGGATCTCCCTATCATCCTGATTGGTCCAAGTCAGCTATTCAGAACCAAAATTAAAGAGCCACACTGAAACAGTTCGTGCTGAAATGAAGACAGGTTTGACAAACTACATTTTCTCACTCTAAATGATTTCTGGCAAACAGTTATATCTTTCAACAAGGCTCCCTCTGCACATGTAGCAACGGCAGAAACGGAGAGAATTGACAGCAGCCTGGGCGGGATTCGGGCATTAGAACATACAGTCGCCCCATACAAACTAATTAAGTCTGCAAGCAGACAGCTCTTAAAGAGACAGTTACGGAGGCTCAAATAGCACTCACTTGGAACCATATTTAAACAGCTCAGATGCCGAACACCGCCCAGACTTGTAGCATTCAGGCAAGCTCCTGGAAGACTTTTGGGAACCCCCATTTGCAGGGGGGTTACATAAGGAACGAAAACCTTGGGGTTATCATCAGTGACTCCCTAAAGGAATCAAGTCAGTGTGGAAAAGCTTACAGCAAGGCAGATAGGATGATTGGCTGTATCGGGATGAGTACTGATAGCAGAAAAAGGGAAGCAATACTTAAAAGCCTTGGTGATGCCTCACCTGGAGTACTGTTCCTTGTTCTGAAGTCCTCACCTCAGGCAGGATAGGGATGGGCTGGAGACTGTGCAGCGCAGGGTAACAAAAATGAGTCGGGGCCAGCAAGACAAATCCTGTGAGGAGCGCCTCGAGGCACTGAACATGTACTCACTTGAGACCCAAATCAGTGTACGGTCAAGTAATGTGCAGAGGTCACACAGTGATTCATGGCTATGGTGGGATTCGAACATTTAAACTTTCTTTTCATAGTTCTGTTCTCTAACCACTACAGTGCATCCCTTTAAAACTTGAACAGATTAAAAGTGACTGAAAGTCACATTACTATAAAATTAGGCACATGAGATGCAAGGAGCCTCTACCTGGGGGGAACACTTGAGAGTACCTTGGGTCAGTACCTTTACCCGGGGGGAAGGGGACACTTGAGAGTATGTTGGCTGAGTGAGAAGTAAGGAGCCTTTACCTGGGGGAGCACTCGGAAGTACTTTGGGTCAGTGAGATGTATGGAGCCTTTACCTGGGGTGAACACTCTAGAGTATACTGGGTCAGTGACGCATAAGGAACCTTTACCTGGGGGGAGCACTCAAGGTTATGTTGGGTCAGTGAGATGTATGGAGCCTTTACCTGGGGGGGACTCTCATCTGTGTGTTTGGTCAGTGAGAGGTAAGGAGCCTTTACCTGGCATGGGAAACCCTTGAAATATGTTACCATTGCTTCACCAGCATTGCTTACCTTGACTTCCATGTACATTGCCCCTATCCTCACCAGTCTGTGATTTTCTCTCTTTACAGCAAGCGCTGGTCATTCGAGAAGGGGAGAAGATGCAGCTGAATGCAGAGGAGGTGGTGGTTGGGGACCTAGTGGAGGTTAAAGGAGGAGACCGAGTTCCTGCTGACCTTCGGATCATCTCCTCGCACGGTTGCAAGGTACTGTGGGAATGCGGAACTGGTCAATCATTCTGCAGAGCACCCTTTGAACAAAATCTTCCGAGAAGCCTGTTTCACGTGGCAGTAGATCTAGAAATTAAACAATTTCCTAATCTGACCTTGGATCGTATGTCACCCTTGCATCAGCCCTGTGACCCCAGCAGATTCCAGCGATGTGCCTGAAGCTGATGTGCAGTTTAAAGGTAGCGGAGCAATGCGAGACCTTTAAAGATGCTGCATTTTGCCTCGGGATACGTCCTTTCATATTGTTACCTTTATCTCCTTTTTGAGAATGTATTGAAATGCAGTATTATGGGATAAATTTATTCCCTCTCTATAGGTTCCCTTATTCTGTTCTCACAATTATTTTAACAGTTTCCTTTCACCTGTTATAATACTAACTTGCCTTTTGTTTTTCTTGTCTTTCCCTTCCGTCTGACCTGCCTTTTCCAACTTTGTTTCCACCTACCTTTATCTTCTGTTTATCCCCCCCAAACTATCCCTTCTGTGCTCCGGACCCACAGGTTGACAACTCCTCCCTGACTGGCGAATCCGAGCCCCAGACTCGATCACCTGACTGCACCCATGACAACCCACTGGAGACCAGGAACATTGCATTCTTCTCAACCAACTGTGTTGAAGGTAAAGCTCTGGGCATGATCAGTCTGTGCACCCGCACCTTCGAGGATTAAGCTGAACTTTGGGAACCGGTATCCCTTTCAGATCGGAGCAGGTGAAGTTAGCTCAGAGAAATGTGGCACATCCTCCTCCAAAACTCTGACAGTCTGTCACCGCTCATGCCTGAGTGCTGTGCCAGAACAGTCCACCTTTGAGAATCAACAGAATGAAAGAAGCGCACTCACAGGGCTGATAGAAACAGAGGCGCATACCAGAAATGCTGCGAAAGTAATATTTAATGAACAAAAGATACAGAACATGACCGGAGCACAAAAACCCTCCAGTACACTCTCGTTCTTATCTTTTGTCTATTACATTTTTTTTTTGCAGAATTGATGATGTTTGCTTCTGTTTCAAAGATCTCTGTGAGGGCACTCCTTTTACACCTTTTTGTTGTGCCTGTTTCTGGCATTTGGCACTGGTTCGTGTCTGTGAGCGTGTGTAATAGGTGTTTTCTGACTTTCAGAATCCCGAAGCACTGATGTTCCTGTCAGTTTCTGCTATAGTGGCAGTGTCTTAGCTGCCATCCAGTGCAAATGCAACATTTTCTCTAAAGCAGTGTTAGTGGCTCGGCAGGTTGCATACTTGCCTCAGGCCAAGAGATCAGAAGGTTGTGAGCTTTAGCCTCACACCAGGCACTTGGGTTGAAACCCAGTACTGACACTGTAGTGCAGCATGAGGGGGGTGCTGTACTCCTGAGGTGCCGTCTTTCAGATGGGATGTTAAACCGAGGTCCACCCTGCCTGTTCTGGTGGTTGTTCAGGTGGGTGTTAAAGATCCCATGGCGCAGGCACTGTGGTGCCAGGTGATGAGAGATCGCCTGGCACGCTGGTGACCTGGGTTCGCACCCCGAACCCAGGACGGCAGGAGCAGAGGCCGTCAGGGAGGGCTCAAGAGCGTCCTCCGGATGCTCTGTGCCCCAGGAGAGGGTCAAGTAAGCACCGCTCCATGGTGGCTTCTGGCAGCCGGTTTCAGCATCATGCGTTGCAGCTACACCGCATGCACATTTAGGCTAGGACGCTGCAGCATGCCTACAAGTAGGAGGGGGGGGGGAAGCCTAACAGAAAAATGGCCACTTGGTGTCTGGATGATGGCAGCACCTCCCATCTCTGCGACACCTCATGTTTCCTGTGCTGCTTCTGCCCCGCGAAGATGGAAGAAGCTTATTTATTTATTTCTGATTCAGATTAATTACCTTTGAGCCAATAGGCACTTTTCCAAAGGTTCCAAGTCAAAAAATGCAATACAGTACATAAAGTACAGGCATGCTGCATAGGCCAGGAGAGTGAGAACACAGGTGTTCAAAGAATTGGCAGTTACATAAGTGCAAAAAAGTTAACAATAGCAACATCAGGAATAAAAACAATAGTAATGAGTTGAAGTTACACAGCAGTAATGCTTTCTAAACACAGTAGGTTACTAAGTGCAGGGCAGTGGGGTGGTAGCAACCTGAGCAGGCTTTGTTGGGAAGAGGAGAGAGAGGGGAAAGGGATAAGGGGCTAGAGAGGGGAGGATATTAGAAGAAAGGCGGTGAGTCAGCCAGGGGAAGGGCAATCACAGTGGTTAGCTTCGGCTAGTAGGAGGCAGAGGTCTCTTCTGAAGGGGCCAGTCTTATCACTTTCTAAGAAGGAGGCCGGGAGTTCATTTATCCACTGACACCCCCAGTATGACAGGGCACGCTGGGCAAAAAGGGTATGCTTGAGAGGGACCTGGAGTACACCCTTAGCTGTTCTAATTATTTTTGAAGTTTTAGTATGCTGGAAAATACCTGCAGTTGAGTCAGGTGTCAGTCCTAGTAAGGCCTTTTTTCCAATCATACAGGCCTGGTATCTAACCCTTGGGTGCAGTGGGACCCACCCTGTTTCAGAATAGAGACTACAGGTGTGTGTTAAATGCTGTGCCTCTAAAACCAGTCTGCAGGCCTTGTTAAGTAGTACTTTGATCCTTTTCAGGGCAGTTTCAGTACCAGCACTGTAGATGACGGTTCTATGTGATCGCAGAATAGTGATCGCCGGAACAACGAAGTGCACATCGCCCAACATTTTTTTGCCGATGTAGTCCCCAGCGTACAGCAGAAGGGCACCAGGGACTTACATTTTACATGTAAATGTGGGGGCTGTGCCCCCCCCCACACCTCCCTGCTGAAGGATTCTCAACTCCAGGGGGGTGCATGTCGGAGGGGGTGGAAAAAATGTGGGCCGGGCGCAACAACAGGTACCTGTGCTTGGCCTCGGTACCCTATGTAGCCCAGCCCTTTGCCCACCACTACACCATGGGAGCAGCTCAGCAGCTTGCCACGGCACTACCCCTCACAATCCCTCCCTCCCACCCCTCGGCCAGCGCAGTGCTCTCCCCCCACACACATGTAGCGACAGGATGTTGCTATTTTCGCAACCCCCCCATCCGGTCACCCTCCTTCCCTGGTAGCCCTGATGACAGGTGCCACGATTGAGTCTCCACTTTTGTAGGCCCCCAGTCGCAGTCGCCGAAGTCATGGGATACCGTAGAGTACAAGCCCATAGTCGATAGACAGTATCAAGCACTGTGTTACTAGGCTTAAGGCCTCAGGAGTCATTGCTTGCCTGTGATGACAGAGGATACCAATCTTGGTGTTTGCTGTTTTAATAACATGATCCGTGTGTGAGGTGAAAGACAGGGTGTCGTCCAGGTGAATACCTAAGTATCTGAAGGAGGTTACTTGTTCTAAGGTGTCTCCTTTGAGACTAAGGATGATCAACGGACCAGTTTTTTTTCTTAATGTGAGGCACTGTGAATTGCATAACTTTCATCTTTTTATAGTTTAAAAGGAGTCTGTTATGGGAAAACCATATCTCAAGTTTTTTGAAACTATCCTGTAGATTCACTGTTATTTCGGACAGATGATTACCTGGAATGGAGATTACGGTGGCCGCTGTAAACAGTAGCATGTTTGCTGGGCAAGCGGCGGGCAGGGAATATGAATAAGCTGAAAAGCAGCAGGCTGAGAATAGACTCTTGGGGGACCCCCTAGGTTACATCCCTAAGGTCGGAAACTACCCCTCTTATTCTCACGCACACTGTGATCTGCGGGACAGATAGCTACTGAACCAGGAAACAGTATCGAGGGACAGGCCCAGCGTCAGAAGGTTGTCACGTAGGATCTGGTGGTTCACAGTATCGCATGCTTTTGTGAGGGCGATGAAGATCAACTCCACTGTCTTACCAAAGTCTAGAGCATCGTACAAGTGTGTAGTAAAATCTATGAGTGCAGTTATAGAGCTGTGGCTTTTTCAAAACCCATGTTGTTGTGGGCAGAGTAGATTATATTTATCCAGGTACTTGGTTAGTTAACGTATACAATCTGTTCTAGGGCTTTAGATGGGGGTAATATTTATATGGGTCGGTAGTTTCCCAGGTTGGTTCTGTCCCCATTTTTAAACACTGGGGTGACAAGGGCAGTCTTCCACCTGTGTAGGAGTACTCCCATTCTCAGGGATATATTAAATAGCTTTGAAAGGGGAGGAGCTAGTTTGTCCAGGGTGAGAGCAATGAGTGTCATAGCAATCGTGTCACTACCAGTCCTAGTTTTGCCTGGGATTCTCCTGATGTATTTAATGGTTTCTGTCCTAGTGATTTGTTTGAAATAGAATAGTGGTCTTCCAGAGATTAGAGCAGGGGATGAGTTAATATTGGGGGTCTTAATAGAAGACTGGGTTTTTAAGCACTCTGGAGGTAGTACTGAGCTTAGGTCTGTAAAGGCATCGTGGAAGGCATTTGCCAGGTCCTCTGGCTTGTAGTGTGCCAGAAGCTTTAACAATGAGGTCGGGTGGTGCTCTGGAGTCCCTGCCAGTCAGAGATTTTATGTTATTCCAGAACTCCTCCGTTCCCCAGCTTCTTTCCATTAACTCTTTACAGTAGGTTGCTTAGCATTCCTCACCAGTCTAGTACACTTGTTTCTGGATGCTTTGTAGGGAAAAGTTGACTGCTTACCAGTCGCCTAGCCTTGTGCCATAGGTTGTCTCTTAGGTTCATTTGTTCGGTGAGGAGCCCGTGAGCCATGGGTTGGTAGTGCCTTTGACTTTAGAGGATTTGAAGTGGGCAAATAAGTTGCAGGCATTGTTGACAATTGTGTTGGCGTCATCGAGGGCCTGATTTGCATCATCTAGGACATCAAGTGGGGACCAATCTGAGTTTTTTAGAAACTGTTTGAAATGCTCTAGATGCCCTTTTCTTAATGTTTGTTTTTTTGTGTGCTGGGGTGGGGGGGTCTTTAGAGCTCTTGTTTGTACATGAGCAGACCACTAGTGAGTGGTCGCTTAGGGAGTCAGGAAGGATGGATATGTTTGTTATGTGTTCGGGATGAGAGGAGAGAAGCCAATCAATGAGGGTGCCGGTGCCAGTGTGGTAGTTCCGCCTGGTTGCTTGGGAGACCATTTGCATGAGGTACAGTCTGTTGATTTTGTCTCTGATGGCCACAGTGTCCTGAGCTAGCCAGTTAGTGCTGAAGTCACCTAAAATAATGTGTTCTCTGCTCTGCTTGACCTGGAAGTGCCCCCCAGGCACGAACAGTCTCCCCCCAGTCATGACCACAG
This sequence comes from Neoceratodus forsteri, assembly GCA_016271365.2. Taxonomy (NCBI): domain Eukaryota; kingdom Metazoa; phylum Chordata; order Ceratodontiformes; family Ceratodontidae; genus Neoceratodus; species Neoceratodus forsteri. Next base: position 11,494,586 of record CM028138.1, read on the forward strand.
GTGGGGCCACCACCCCCCCCAACGAAAGGATATGTCGGGTCGGTCGAGGGATGGCAGGATGAGGGACAGCAGACGGTAGACAGGAGAAATGTGGAGGTGAGCCTGGCTGCCCAAAGGAGTGGACGGCCAGGCTGGTGGAGGGGGGATAAAGAGCATAATACAGAAGAAAAAAGATCCCATGGCACTTCTCGAAAAGAGAAGGGGAATTTCCCTGGTGTCCTGGCCAAATCCCCCTTCCCTTTCACTAAAAATACCACCAACAGCTTAATCTGGGTCAATTTCAGTTGGTTTCCATCTGTGCCCCCTTCTCCCTGGGATGAGGCTTTCAATGGGTGGAACTGCCTAGCCCTCCTTTCCTGGTCAACATGAAAAAAATAAAATTAAAAAGCATTTATGCATGTGCATGTCACCGTGTTTGTTTTTTTTTTTAGTCTCCATCCTTATGCAACACCCTACAGGGTTCCCTTATGTTTCAGGCAGAGCTCAGGTCCCCAATATTGTTATAAGAATAGCATTTGTGGGACCACAGAAGGAAAAACAATAATGGAAATGAGAGGCACTGAGAAAAAATAGTGCAGAAATACGGTTCTGGGAGCACCGGTTTATGTTACTTGTTCAGGGTCAGACAATATGCAAGTGGCAGTTATGGGTTTTAAATCCAGGACTCCTGGGTGTCCAGATTCCCATCTTGGTGCTCTAATCATTAGGCTATACGGCCTGTATTTTGGGAAAGAACTGGGGAGAAAAGCCAAAAAGGAGGTGGTAGAGGGTATCATGCCAATATTGCTCAAGAAATGCCCAGTCTTTATGATTGTTTTCTGGGGTTAAAAAGGAATGATCCGGCTGGCAGAGAGCTTGCTGAGGAAGGAGAGCGGGGCAGAAGGTGACAGATCCCTCCTCTCTTGTTACACATTACCCATCAAATTCTATCAAGGAGACTTTTCCTTGTTGGGGTCACTTGTCTTTTTTGGACAGAAAGATCTGCCACCATCGACTGGATGACAGTTTCTTTGCTGACAGGGAGTTGCTTCCTCTGAATGAGCTGTTAGGACCCACCCTTCTGTTTGAGCCTCTGGATGGGTTGTTTGGGTCCCCACTACTCTTTGGGCCAGGTGTTTGGAGGGGCTCACTTTGGATTAACCTTTTTGGGGCCACACTTCCCTTTGGGCCTTGCCTTCAGAAGGGCTTCCTCTGAAAGAGTTGTTTGGGCCCCCACTTCCCTTTGGGCCTGGTGTTTGGAGGGGCTGCCTCAGGGTGAGCTGTTAGTGCCCACACTTATGTTTGTACTTGGTGCTTGGAAGGGACTCCCTCTGGATGAGCTGTTTGGGTCCACACTTCCATTTGAGCCTGGTGCTTGGAAGGGACTCCCTCTGGGTGAGCTGTTTGGGCCCCCACTTCCATTTGGGCCTGGTGCTCGGAGGGGACTCCCTCTGGATAAGCTGTTTGGGGCCCACTTCCATTTGGGCCTGGTGTTTTCACATCAGCATTTCAACATGGATGTAGTCAATGATTCAGCCCTCTGGACTGCCAGGAATAGCCTGGCTCTTGTCTATAGATTATGTCGGCAGCCAAGTCAAAAAAGGTTTAAAGGCAGTCCCAACATCATTACTGATCCGTCTGAAGACAGCTCTACATTCAAACCTTATTCCTAGCTTTATGATCTGCTTTCTAACTGCATTTCAGAATAAGCCTCTTGTCTGTGTTTTTCTTTGACTTAACTGGCTTCAATCCACTCAAAATTATCATAAATAATTACCAGCCACAAAAATTCCAGTTTCTCTTCTTTTGAATGACACATTTTGTTCATCTTGGTGGCACAATGTGTAGCAGACCACTCTGTGAGGGATCATGGAATGGTTGCATATGCATGGGGGCCCTGAAGTGCCCGTTGGTGTTAGAGATCCAGAACAGTACAGGACCAAAGTTTAACCAACACCAGCTGCTGTTGCACAACTTAGCATCCAGGATGAGTACAAATGAGGTTAGAAACATACTGCTGTCATGTCAGTGTGCTGCTAATCCAACATTTTAAGTGTCTCTCCAAAACGTTTTGTTCCAGAGGGTCAATAAAATCACATTTTCTGTTTGGTTGCCTCAGTCCTGAACTCCAGTGATGAGACTGTCGCTGTGGTACCACACCTCCTTGTGATGGATGAGTAGCTGCTTTCACAACTTGCTTCCCTGCTGCTGTGTGGTGGGCTGATGGGTGGGGGTGCTTGAATGATGGACTGCCTTACTGGGGATGAATTCCTCATCTGTGTCAAGTGCCAGACTTGTCCACAGGGTGGGACTCCAGGTTGGTCTTGACTCTGGGCCAGCCAAATTAATGGCTGATGTAGAGGGGGACTGAGTGGCACTCACGTTCGAACTATGGCAGACAGAAGGGTTCATGAGAGAGCTTAAGTGAGGCAGTGGCATGAATATGTTTTTTTGTTTTATTTTGTTTTGTTGTAGTAAATAACATCCCAGATAGGAAAGAAGACTTCTTCTCACTCATGTTTATTTTTTGTTGCTTTCAGGTACCGCACGAGGCGTTGTTGTTGCAACAGGAGACCGCACTGTCATGGGTCGTATTGCCACCTTGGCATCTGGGCTGGAGGTGGGAAAGACCCCCATCGCCATTGAGATTGAGCATTTCATCCACATCATCACGGGCGTGGCAGTTTTCCTGGGGGTCTCCTTCTTTGTCCTCTCCTGATCCTCGGATATTCCTGGCTGAGGCTGTCATCTTCCTCATCGGAATCATTGTTGCCAATGTGCCAGAAGGGCTGCTAGCTACTGTCACAGTATGTTCTGCTTACACACTGGACTCTGAACTTCAGACATTTTCCTGTCCCTGTGTCTGACCCTCTGCACCATGCCACATATTTAGAAATTGTGGTTCTCACTGCTGATGTCTCTTGTTCTCCTTTAGGTGTGTCTGACACTGACAGCCAAACGTATGGCTCGGAAGAACTGTCTGGTAAAGAACCTGGAAGCTGTAGAAACACTTGGTTCCACCTCCACCATCTGCTCAGACAAAACTGGTACCCTGACCCAGAATCGTATGACAGTGGCCCACATGTGGTTTGATAACCAGATCCACGAGGCAGACACCACTGAGGACCAGTCGGGTAACTAATTTGCCTTCCTGTGACCTTCTGTTTCAAGCCAGCATCTCACAGCTGACACAAAGTAACAGTATTTGGAGTGGTGGAGAGGGCTTAGGGTCCATCTTGTCCACTCCTGTCACCCCAGCAATGAACATACCACCAATGTGAGTATGGATACACATCCAAGCTTAACTGTTGGAATGTTACCCCTACTCATGCTGTGTAACCCTCACTGCCATTCTCACCCAGGAATCTGTCCAGTCCTGTGTTAGCCCTACTCATGCTGTGTAACCTTCACTGCCATTCTCCTCAGAAATCTGTCAGTCCTGTGTTACCCTATTTATGCTGTGTAACCCTCAATGCCATGTTCCTCAGGAATCTGTCTAGTCCTGTGTTACCCCTACTCATGCTGTGTAATCCTCAATGCCATTCTCCCAAGAAATTTGTCTAGTTCTGCATTACCCTACTCGTGCTGTAAACTCATAATGCCATTCTCCTCAGGAATCTGTCTAGTTCTGTATTATACTACTCATGCTGTATAACCCTCAATGTCATTCTCCCTCAGGAATCTGTCTAGACCTGTCTTACCCCTACTCATGCTACATAACCCTCAATGCCATTCTCCCTCAGGAATCTGTCTAGTCCTGTGTTACCCCTACACATGCTGTGTATCCCTCAATGCCATTATCCCTTAGGAATCTGTCTAGTCCTGTGTTACCCCTACTCATGCTGTGTAACCCTTAATGCCATTCTCCCTTAGGAATCTGTCTAGTCCTGTGTTACCCCTGCTCATGCTGAGTAACCCTCACAGCCATTCTCGCGCAAAAATCTGTCTAGTCCAGTGTTACCTGTACTCATACTGTATAACCCTCAGCACCAGTCTCTATCGGGAATCTGCATAATCCTGTGCTGTATGTAACCCTCAATGACATCTCCCTCAGGAATCAACTTACAGATCATTCATTTTGTAAGAAACTGCAAAAATACAAAGTATTCCTTGCAAGGAACAACTAGCAGTGATTACAAACAGTAGCTGTAACATCTAATTATATGTGGGGGTGAAAGTATCCCTTGCTTATACCCACTATAGGTGAGGCTGCCTTTATCTTGTTTAGCAAAGAAAGTGCTAAAAAGGCCATATTTGCAGAAGTGTAGCTCCAGAGCTCATGGCTACGTGCCAACATTAATAGTCAAGTAGTGTGTCCGTATAACTCCTGTGCCACAGCAGGCTGTCACTGGCATGAAACAGTCAACATGTAGCTTAATTCAGTAATGGTAAGAATAGCCTAATTTGCTAACCCCTCGACAAAAAACAATACCGTACCATGTACATTACGCACAATTAAGTTTAAAATTTAGCAAACACTGCATTTAAGTATTAGGTATTGTTTCAGTAGCTAGTAAATTATCTGCAGTTCAAGTGGTTACGCCTGTAGTGAATCACAGTACAAGAAATCCACAACGCTGAAGCACAGATGCCAAAGTGCATTTCTGTCAGCTTGTATGTGGCTACTCCTAAATTAAATCTCTTTAAGCATAATCATATAAAAGTTATGTACTCACCACTCTGACACAGTTATGAATATTTTTGAACTTTAAACTGTCAAAAAAAAAAAAAGACTGGACATAGATTTTTTTTTTTACAGGAATATCTGGTAAAATTCAGGAATTTGGTTTTTTATACACTGGTAAAAACAAAGCATTTCATGGAATTTGCCATTTGTTTACCAAATCAGTAAATCATCAGAAATAGTATTTTCCTAGCCATTCTTCCCTGTACTATTTTCATTTTGCTTTATTTAATTTGTTATACAATTAGCCTTCTTTTATTCTGAATATTTATACACATACCAAAAGGGTACAAGGATAGAACACTGGTAAAAACTGATTTTGGCAATGCAGACACCGGTGACGATACTTTTTTTCCTATCTGCAAAACAGAATTTGCCCTTTATCAATCATGGTAAACCAGTTGACCCTGGTAAAAATTACTTTAATATCAGAAAGTTAAACGCTTATGTCCCCATACTGAGGAGTGAATTGGAGCACGGAGATTTAGACTGTTTAGCAGTTAAGGTTTTGGTGTCTGTTTCCTCTTCACTTGTCACTCGTATGGCTTTCTTGGCAGCTGCCGTCTTTGATGCCCATTTCTCCACATCATCTGGGTCTGTAAAGATATGTGCTTTATTACTGTGCACAGTATGAAGTTTCACAGGTAACTGAATGCTATAGGGAATATTCAGCTGTTTCAGAGTATGATGTACCCCATCAAATTTCTTTGTACAGACAGCCGGTGAGACCCCATCTGGAGTACTGTGTGCAGTTCTGGAGACCCAATCTCCACAAAGACAGACAGGATGGAGGCATTCAGAGGAGGGTAACTAAAATGGTGCAGGGTCTGCACGGAAGACATATCAAGAGAGACTTAAGGAGCTTAATATGTATAGCCTCGAGGAAGGGTGGCATGATAGAAACTTTCAAGTATCTCAAGGGAATCAACAAAGTCCAAGAGGGTAGCATCTTTCAGAAAAGAAGTGTGCAAGAATAAGGGGCACAATTTGAGCTAACAGGGATGGCTCAGAAGTAATGTGAGAAATAATTTTTTCACGGAGAGGGTTGTGGTTGCATGGAACAGCCTTCCTGAGGAGGTTGGGGAGTCAAAAACAGTGGTGGAATTCAAGAATGCATGGGACAGTCATAAAGCAGTTCTAGGTGGTGGGGGTAGGAGGAAGTAGGCTGTTGGTTAGCTAGGATCTGCAGCTTATCCATTAGGTAGGGAAATGGGCAGACTGGGTGGGCCAAGCAGTCCTTATCTGCCATCAAATTCTATGTTTCTTTGTTTTGTCATAGTCTGATGGCATAAGAGATGGTACGACAACATGCACTGTAGTCCCCTCCACACTCAGTGACCCAAAGCATTCTGCCAGGTTAAACAGTCTGTCCCTGCTACCTATACTTTCTAAAATGGCCATCATGATCTGTGGTAGGTCTACTGGCTGTTTCATCCTAGGCTGAATGCAGTATGCCTTGACAATAGGAAAATCCTACTCGGGACCCGGGTGAAATTGGTCCTTGAACCGTTCCTTCAGGAACAACATAGCATGATCCTCCTCCAACCCTTTGGGTAAGCCCACCAGATGCACGGTCTGGCTCCGAATTTGATTTTCTAAAATTTCAAGGCGATTGAATGTGTGCTGCATTTCTTTAGCCTGCTGCACCATGCCGCTTTTACATGGCTCAGAGTGGCACTTTGTATTATATGTGTCCCCAGCAAGGAGTCCATAGCTTTTTCAGCTGTGATTATGCATCCTGTTAGAATGCCTCTACTCACAGTGTGTTACCCTCAATGCCATTCTCACTCAGGAATCTATCTAGTCTGGTGTTACCCCCCCCACACACACACACTCATGCTGTGTAACCCTCAATGCCATTCTCCCTTAGGAATCTGTCTAGTCCTATGTTACCCCTTCACATGCTGTGTAACCCTCAGTGCCAGTCTCACTCAGGAATCTGCCTAGTCATGTGTTTTTATTTATTTATTTATTCAATTTTGGTAACCTGGTAAGCCCACTCAGCACCCAAAGGTCCCTTTTTCAGGGGCAACCTGGAGTTAATTGCACAGTAGAGCATTTCATATACAGAGAAAGTACATAGCAAGTAGGAGCATTTGACCATTACAGGTTACAATCTGGTCATCACAGTGCGGAGGTCAGGTCTTCAGTACATGGTATTACCCCTACTCATGTTGAGTAACCCTCAATGCCATTCTCCCTCAGGAATCTGTCGAGTCCTGTGTTACCCCCTACTCATGCTGTGTAACCCTCACTGCCATTCTCTCTCAGGAGTCTATCTAGTCCTGTGTTACCCTGCTCATGCTGTGTAACCCTCAATGCCATTCTCTCTCTCTCAGGAGTCTGTCTAGTCTTGTGTTACCCTACTCATGCTGCGTAACCCTCAATGCCATTCTCCCTCAGGAATCTGTCTAGTCCTGTGTTACCCCTACTCATTCTGTGTAACCCTTACTGCCATTCTCTCTCAGTAATCTGTCTAGTCCTGTGTTACCCCTACTCATGCTGTGTAACCCACAATGCCATTCTCCTTCAGGAATCTGTCTGGTCCTGTGTTACCCCTACTCATGCTGTGTAACCCTCAATGCCATTCTCCCTCAGGAATCTATCTAGTCCTGTGTTACTCCTATTTGTGCTGTGTAACCCTCAGTGCCACACTTCCTCAGGAATCTGTCTTGTCCTTAACAGCCTTAAAAAGCCTTAACAGTGCTCACTTCTACAACCCGATCTCACTAGCTATTACACAGGCTGCCCACCTTCACTATAAAGTACTGCATGTCGTTTCAAGGTAATATGCCCATACCTTTCACCCTCTTCCCTGGGGTGGGGTTTGCACTTCTCCTGTCATCAGGAGGACAGGCAAGCAGCTGGGGTTTGCAGCCATTGTCCGTGATTTGTGTGATCAGCAGGTACGATGTGCATGGCACCCGAGGGCTTCCCCTCTACCGTGCACTGGGAACCTATTGCCCCTTGGGGCTGGGATCCTTCAAGTTTTAGCTCTGCTCAGATCTCCCAGTTGGGAGGGTTTCTACTGTATGAATGGGCTGGCTCACCAGTTCCTTGTTCCAATAAACCACTGGAAGCAGGATCCCACTGGAGTTGAAAGTAGGGCTTCAGGAAGCTGTACTTGGCAAGTGGAGCAGTGAGAAAGTGGCACTGGTCCTCAAGAGAGGAGAGAAAAGTAACAGGCAGAGAGAACAGTGGTGGGTGTGGGGAGGATAGTTGAGAATGAACTGACAAGGTGTTGACAAGGGACCCAGTCTGACAAGAGTGGATTCTGGAATGGCTTTTTACATGGCTCTACAATGCCGATTCGACAACTATGTTGTCGACTGCAAATTGCAGTTGGCATAATTCCAGCAGGAGAGCCTGGTCGTTTTTCCATTTAGGGGGGCTTCACCCCTCGAGCCCCTGTACCCCCCAATCTAATGGATTCCAACTCTGAGTCAGAGTTGATTCGGGGAGGGGTTGCAGGACCGGGAGACAGAGTACTGGGGTTTTGGGCGGACCATTACAGCGAACTGTCAATGTTGTCGGCATCGATGTGTTCACTGTAATGGTGTCACCATACGGTTGGCATACCTTTTCATACCACATCCATATAGCCATCTTGAAGATGACCTCATGGCGGACTGGAAGCATGAGGCCTGCAGGGTTCGTTGTAGTACAGTATGCTGAGCTTGGGAAGGAGTTTCTTGTGCATAGTGTCAATGTGGGAGGAGATTTCTATGAATATCCTGGTCCAGTGCTGTGCACCTGTTTGAGTGTGTATGGGTTTATGGAAGGTTATTAGCTGCATGTGAGTGGATAATGCTGGGATCCTGATGGCAGCTGTCTTAAGATGGCGGGTGAGAAGGGCCTTAAACCACGGTGGTGTGAGTAGGTTCTCAGCAACAGGTAAATGGTGACTTAGTGGTTCCTCTTCTGTTTTTCAGGTGCTTCATTCGATAAGAGCTCAGCCACCTGGGTGGCACTGTCACGAGTCGCAGGGCTCTGTAACCGGGCCGTGTTTAAAGCCGCCCAAGACAGCCTTCCTGTCCTGAAGGTAAGGCCTTCCTGTTATTGCTCCTGTCACCTTACAGACATCAACGCCTTCATAAACCATGTTTAAGTTGTGTTATCTTGTGGGCTTTCCTGATGAGTCATGTATGTTCACCAGAAGAACAGGCTAACAGTATATGTGTTTCTTGTCAGTGGGTCATAGACTAGTCACTGGAATGAAAGGATGCACAAAAAAGGCAGGTGGTTGCTGTTTTCCTGGCATGAGCATTCCTAGGATCATAAAGTTTCTATCAGCCTGAAATGGTAATTACCAGTGTTTAACATGTTTGTGGCATTATCGTACTTGAACACAAGGGTAAACTAAGCTAATATGTAGAGGTCTAATCCGTTATCTTAAATCTACAGTGCCATATTTCAACTACAAGGTCTTCTGGAATGATTTGTAAAAAATAGTAGTGAGAGCGGGTAAGAAGACATTTACTGTAGCAGTGGTGTTTCTTCTAGAGGGCGTATTAGTGAGTCATATTGACCCTGATCCCCTGCTGTGCTAGCTAACCTCCTTCAGTTCCCTGCTCACCTGATGAGTATATTTTGTTGAATACCACACTTACCTACCATTTTATTTGTTAATACATCCCCCCGCAGCCACTCGTTGCTGTATAAGAGTGGTTTCATGCGCCTTCAGCTGGAGCGGGAAGAGCGAAGCGAAGCTGAGCTATACTGGCTCAAGCTGAAGGCGCGTGAAACCACTCTGATACAGGAACGAGTGGCACAGGGATGTTGTAATATATTACTGATCGAGAGCAATCAATAATATATATATATATATGTATATATATAAAAACTGTTCCCAGAACGTGCCCGTTTCCAGGGCATCTGCACGTGATATGCTCTTCACAGAATAAGAGTGTCTCATGCGCAAGGGAAAGGAGCGCTCCAATTGGTCAGGAGTGCTCCCTCGAGTTATAATATTTCATATACATATATTGCAAAAAACTATGCAAATGCATACGTTAGGGTTATATAGCCACAAAAGAAGCGAAATCTCAGGTGAGAGTTTTCAACCTGAATGCCCACACCCTCTACCATCTGCTCCCCTTATGACCCAAGTTCAAGCGACAGGTCCGGGGCTATGCGTCACAGATCTTTTTCATCAAGCTACAGATCTGGGCCCATGCCCTACAGGTTCCCTATAGGTGTCCTATTTTAACATAGAGATGTAACCAAGGAAGCAGAATCATTGAGAACAGCTCCAGCCCATAGCTTTTTTTTGTACAATCAAAGGAGCAGCTCCATGGTACATGGTCCCAAACCTGCCAGCCCTAAGTGAGGTAGCAGACCCATGGGGCACAACCTCTGACCTGTAATATGCTTTGCACAAGGCATGTAGGAAGTAGCAGACCCATGGGGTACAACCCCTGACCTGTAACATGCTTTGCACAAGGCATGTAGGAAGTAGCAGACCCATGGGGTACAACCCCTGACCTGTAACATGCTTTGCACAAGGCATGTAGGAAGTAGCAGACCCATGGGGTACAACCCCTGACATGTAACATGCTTTGCACAAGGCATGTAGGAAGTAGCAGACCCATGGGGCACTGCCCTGAATGTGTGACTTGTTTCACCAAGGGTACAGGGAGGGTAAGTGAGAGCAAGGGTTACAGGAACCCAAGAAGGTTGGGGGAGGGGGAGAAAGAGAGAATCTTTAAAGAGAGTGCTTAAAGAGTACCTAAGAATATAAGGATGGAAGTTGGCTGTGGTGCCTGTTAAAACCATCTCATGTTACTCCGTGGTCATGTGAGCAAAGAGCCAGAACAAGGTGAGCATTAAAGGATTTAAATGCACGTCCCAGGGGAATGGGGTACAAGGCATTCATTGTAGGGATTCTCACAATCTAGCTTCATTGTCTTTGCTCCATGTTTTGACTATGTTTTTGTCACTGTTTCAGCGAGATGTGGCAGGTGACGCCTCTGAATCAGCTCTCCTGAAGTGCATCGAACTGTCCTGTGGCTCTGTGAAGCAGATGAGGGAAAAGTACAAGAAGGTGGCAGAAATTCCATTCAACTCCACAAATAAATACCAGGTGAGGACCCTGCCCTGCCTAAGTTTTTTTTTTTTTTATCTCTGATGTATTTAGGAATTAATGAAGTCTTAATGAAAGTTTTGCAGCAAGGGGTTTATAAGATTTCTAGTAGTGGAAGGAGAGAGATAGAGGGCTACGGTACCCAATCAGCAGACTAGATAGACCAATAAGCCTACTCTGCTGGCATCTAGTATGTTAGTGGAGCTGTCATTTTTTGTTTTTTATTTCAGTTTAGGATTAATACTTTTGAGTCCAGGACTTGTTTTTAAAGGTTCCAAGTCATTGTTGAACAAACATTACAAATATAGTAGGGTATACAGAAAACAGGAAAACAATTACACAGGCAATCAAATGCCCATGAATTTATGTACATCCAATGAGAGGGTTAAGTAGGAGAAGGTGAATAGGTCTCTGCAATGGAGTTCACTAGTTTGTTGGACTGCCTAGGAGGAAAGGGGTGGGATGGTCACCCAAGGATGGTGTCGTTATCGTAAGAATTATGTTGTCAGCCATGAGTGGGCATCGTTTGGAGAGAGGGGTGAAGGAGAGGATTGAGGAGAAATAAGGGAAGATGGGGGGGGTTGGTTGGGAGGCTGAGGTCCTGCCACATTAGTGCAGGCAGGTAAAGGTCTTTGTAGCATCTAGAAGGGATCTGAGCCCAGATTTGAAGGTACTAATCTTGGGTGTATCAGTGAGGTTAGCAGGTAGCTCATTGTACCGTTTCGGTCCCTGGTATAGGATGGAGTTCTGGGCAAGTTTCGTCCTTTTGAAGGGAATCACCAGCCTATCAGTAGCCGCACTTCTAGTTGATTTCGTTGGAACTGCCGGCGTAAAGAGGCAGCCCAGTGAGGGAGAAGTAAGCCCAAGAAGCACTTTTTTTAGAAGTAGGCAGGTTTGGTATTGTGCTCTAAGACGGAGTGGGAGCCACCCAGTTTCAGTGTAGAGCGTGCAGGTGTGGGTATCATGAGTAGCCCCTATTGACAGATGGCAGGCCTTATGTAGGAGCGTCCTAACCCTGTTTAGGGCAGTTTTTGTGCCCGCCCCATAGATAGGCAGCCCATAATCGATGGAGGACAGTACTGAACTACTTGTCTTCTCTTGTTGAAGTAAAAGAATTGTTTTGTTGGTGGTGGGGTATTTTTCTTTTGCCTACTGTTCCATGCATGTACTGTATGTAATTTCACCTGATTAATATATATTCTGTATATAGGTCGAAACATATCATGTGATTAATTATCAGTGTCATTGGCTCAGTAGGTAGCACACTTGCCTCTGAGGCTGGGAGATCAGAGAGCTGTGGGTTCAGTTCCCACATCTGGCATTTGGGTTAAATCCCAATACTGACACTGTAGTACAGAAGGAGGGGGGAGCTGCACTCCTGCGGTGCTGTCTTTTGGATGAGACTTTAAACCGAGGTCCCATCTGCCTGTAGTGGTGGTAGTTCAGGTGGATGTTAAAGATCTCTTGGCACTTCTCGAAAAGAGTAAGGGAATTTCTCCAGTGTCCTGGCCAAATTTCCCCCATTCACTAAAAATACCACCAACAGCTTAATCTGGTTCAAGGTTAGTTGGCATTCATCTGTATCCCCCTCCCCCGGGTTGTGCCTGAAAATAGGCAGGATTTGTCTACTGTAATTATCCGGTCAACAAAAACAAACTAAATAAATAAATAAATAAAATTTATTTCCAGTAAATTCATGGTTTGTCACCAACCTAACATAATCTACCTAGCAACAGTCTTAACTACACAAAAAGAAAACTGTTTTCTATTTAAAAAAAAAAAAAACTTTTTCCATTTTATGAGAGCAGTAACCCACTGCAGGATGTGCATTTCTTGAAAATGAATGCATTTCCCAGGTGCGTTGAAAGGCACTCGGGTACTGATCTCGTGGCTTCCAGTTCACCCGGGGCGTGCAATAATTCTCTAGAAATGCATGCCCTGTCACGGATTATTGCTTCTATGGTTCTATCTATATATATATTTATATGTATATATGGGGAAAAGACTACATTAATGCTCAATAGGGCTATATGAACCACATAACGATCGGAATAAACTATTAGGCTTGTAAACACAATGACTACAAAGTATGGAAATGTGTTATTAGGGTTTTAATGTGTAACTCCCAGCCACCTTATGACATCTCTTGCCTCATGACCAAAGGACAGTTTACAAGTACAACACCATAGATCAATGGAAGGTACCTTATACAGGATTCACCTATTAAAATTGGTATATGGCAAACCTAATCTCCACCCCTTCCCCCCACCCTCATGACCAGTGGGCAGAGTACATGTCCATTGTCACAGCACACAGGTCTGGTATTTCATGCACATTGCAGATCTGTAATTCAAATATTTGTACATGTACACCTGTGAAGGTGTATATCCATTGTAAGCTCTGCCTCATTTGGCACACACTGATACACCCTCCACAAAGCAGTGGAATGGTTACAAATGCAGTACTTTACACACTGCATAGTTGTCAGCTGCTTTCTGTAAGACCCATACTGAGCTTAGAAATAGTCAAAGTAAGGCTTGCCCGGTGGTGCTGGGGGTTGAGGCACTGGACATTACACCTCATGCCACGTCGGCGACCTGGGTTCGGGACTGACCTCGGGTTGTCGAGGTGCCGGCATGATGGGGAGGGATGGAGCAGGATTGAGCAGCCTAAGAGCAGCTCTTCTCTCTTGGGGTGGTTGTTGCCTCCCATAGTTCCACTGCTACCGGGTAGAGGTCCGGTGTTAGCATAGGTGGGAGGGGGCAGCAAGTCGGGAGGGCACCTCGGAACACGGAGCACACGTGCCTCCGCATGCGCTCCCAGGGAACGGGGTGGATGAACAGGGAAAAACACTGGATAAAAACAATAGAAAAAAAAAGAAATAGTCAAAGCAAGTTATATGTTTGGGACATTTATACTATTTCATGCAAGGTCTTATAGTAGCTGAATAAACAGACCTCTACCACAACTTTGTAGGATGGTGCTAGACCTGTAGCTTGGCTTTGTGTCATTACCATGGTGTAAGAAATCAGTTTGTGACTTGGAGGTCAGTATGGCTAGTAGGTTTCAAAATGTGTTAGCCAGACTAGCCCGGTGGCGCAGTGGGCTGAGGCGCTGGACGCCCTACCTCACACCACGCTGATAATCTGTGTTCGGGAATGAGCATGGGCCATCGGAGGCCGGCGGGGGGAGGGCACGGAGCTGGATGGAGCTGCCGAAAGGCAGCTCTCCTCTCCGGGGTGGTAGAGGTTGCATCCCTTGGCCCTGGTCTGCCTCCTGGGGGAGGCCAAGTTGCAGTACAAGCCAGAGGGTGCAACGGCGCTAGGTCAAAGGGTGGGTGGAAAGGGCTGTTACCGGGGCTGTAGACCACATGCACGCCTCCATGTGCATGCATCTCTACTCCTGGGGCCTCGGGTAATTGGGGTGAAAATGGAGGAGAAAAACACCCGGCAAGCAGGATGATGCCCGACCCTCCATGAGCACCACTCCCAGGCCGAGCATAAGGTAAGCCCCTGTAATTCCAGGTGTTGGGGCTGGGGGCAGTCGGGCTGAATGGGGCATGCTGGCAGGAGAAAATTGTGCTATGATAAAAAAAAAAAAAATGTGTTCGCCAGCTCAATAAAGCTCAGTATGTTTAGTGACCATGATTTTGTAGGGCTCAAAAATCACGTCATGGACAGGTACTCAGTTGGGTACTATGACTGATTTGTCTCACCTTGGTCTCAAGGGTAGGGGTGGGGATTAGGGTTGCTATGTACCAGTTTTACGATGTGGACCCTGTATGAGGTATCATACCATTGATCTGTGGCCTAATACCTGTAGTCACGAGGGTAGGTAGGAGTTAGACATGAGAACTCTTAATAGGACATTTCAAAACGTTGTGGGCATTGTGTTTGCAGTCCTAATAGAAACATAGAAACATAGACTTTGATGGCAGATAAGGACCACTTGACCCACCCAGTCTGCCCATTTCCCTACCTATTGGATAAGCTGCAGATTCTAGTTAACCAACAGCCTACTTCCTGCAACCCCCCACTATAATTGCCTTATGTCTGTCCCATGCATGTTTGAATTCCCCACTGTTTTAGACCCCACAACCTCTCCAGGAAGACGGTTCCATGCGTCCACCACTCTCTCCGTGAAAAAGAATTTCCTCACATTACCCCTGAGCCGTCCCCTCTAACTTTAAATTGTGCCCCCTTGTTCTTACACATCTCTTTACTGAAAGATGCTACCCTCCTGGACTCTGTTGATTCCCTTGAGGTACTTAAAAGTTTCTATCATGTACCCCTGTCCCTCCTTTCATCAAGGGTATACATATTAAGCTCTCTCAGTCTCTCTTCATATGGTTTCTGATGTAGATCCTGCACCATTTTAGTTGCCCTCCTCTGGACTGCTTTCACCCTGTCTATGTCCTTGCGTAGATGAGGTCTCCAAAACTGCACGCAGTACTCCAGATGGGGTCTCACCAACTGTCTGCATAGAGGGATAACCACTTCCTTTTCTACTTGTGATGCCCCTTCCTATGCATCCCAGTATCCCTGGCTCTCCTTACTGACTTCTCACATTACTTACCCACCTTTAGGTCATCTGATATGACTACCCCCAGATCCCTTTCCATTATTGTTGTCATTAGTACCTCCCCTATTGTGTACTCTTCTCTCCTGATTTTTATTTCCCAGGTGCATTACTTTGCACTTCTTTGCATTGAATCTAAGTTGCCATATGTCTGACCATTCCTCCAACCTTGCCAAGTCCCTTCTCATCCTTTCTACCCCCATTGTGTATCAACTCTGTTACAGATCTTTGTGTCATCCGCAAAGAGGCATACCTTTCCTTCCAGACCCTCTGCAATGTCACCTATAAAGACGTTAAAGAGGACTGGATCCAGTACTGAGGCCTGAGGTACTCCACTAGTAACCCCCCTTTCTTCAGAATGTGTTCCATTCACTATTACTTTCTGTGTCCTGTTGTGCAGCCAGTTTGCTACTCAGGCTACCACCCTGGGACCCACTCCCAGGCTGGCTAACTTGATTATTAATCTTTTGTGCGGGACTGTGTCAAATGCCTTGCTAAAGTCTAGGTAGGCCATATCCACAGCCCTTCCCTGGTCTATTACTTTGGTCACCCAGTCAAAGAAATCGATTAGATTCGTCTGACATGACCTTCCTGCTGTAAATCCATGCTGCTTTGGGTCCTGTGCCCGCTAGCCTCTAGGTACTCAACAATTCTTTCTTTCAGAAGTGATTCCATCATTTTCCCGCCACTGAGGTCAAACTAACAGGTCTGTAGTTTCCTGCTTCTGCCTTGCTCCCACTTTTTGTGAAGAATCACATCTGCCCTCCTCCAGTCCTCAGGTACCACCCCATCTTCCTATGATTTGTTAAAAAGTGTGGTTAGTGGTGTCACTAGGTCCTCCCTTAGCTCTTTTAGGATTCTAGGGTGAATCCGTCAGGCCCCATTGCTTTGTCCACCTTGAGTTTTAGGAGTTCTTTCAGTACTCTTTCTTCTGTAAATGGACTGGTGTCAACCCCACTATCCAGAGTGCTTCTACTGTTTGGTTTAGGTAACTCCTCCTCTTCTTCTTTTGTGAATACTGAGCAAAAGTATTCATTCAGTATCTCTGCCTTTTTCACTGTCTCCTCTGCCCACCTCCCTCTCCTTTATTAATCTTCACTATCCCTCCCTTAACCTTTCTATGTTCCCTAATGTACCTATAAAAGGTGTTATCCCCCTTCTTAACTGAATTGGCTATCTTTTCCTCTGTTTGGGCCTTTGCTTTTCTGACTGCCTTCCCCACTTCTTTCTGCTTTAATTGATACAGTTCCCTGTCATGCTCCGTCTGTGATAATAGTTTATTTGCAATCTTTGTGTAGTTTGCATTTTGTGCGGTAACGACTCGATTGAGCACTATATAGTTTTGTGCCATAAATTTCCTTTTCTTCTAAGAAAGTTGTGTAGTAACTTCATTTACTCATCCCTGTACTTTTTTAAAAATATTCTTATTTTGGTTAAATCACCCGTTTTATTTTAAAAATATTGTATATATTTTAATTAAATTGTGGATAATTTTATTACCTAATTACATAACGTAATCGCACCAGGTCGCACTTGGAAACAAGCCTTGGCTTAGTGTGCCTTTCCTGGTAACCAGTCTGTAAATAAATAAGTAAATAAACATAATGTAAATATATATTTCATACATTTGTTTGGGGAAAAAAATGCAATTCCTTTTAGTTTTTTTAAAATATACATATTTTGTTTATATTTCTCAAAGTTCTCCACCTTGCCTTTTTTTTTTTTTTAATTTACGGATAAATTCTCCACACTTTAATTTTACTTTTTAATTATAGTGGAGTATTATTTCAAAATCATATAACATTGTACTAGTCTTCCTTTCAATTATTCAAACATTCTACAACTTAGAAGAGAAATACATACATAAGAGTGAAGTTGTGGTTGAAAAGATAAATTAAAACTGAGTTTTCTAAACATGAAAATCAAGTTCACTAAGAGTATTTGCAAAACGAGCAAGCAGAACCAACCCCTTTGTAGAAACCCTAACTTGAAAATAGGAGGCAAAGTGATTATGGACACTTGGATTCCCTTGCTGAGAGGTCTGCAGGTCAAAGACCTTTTGCAGGAAGAGGGGTGTTGTTCGGTAGAATCTATCCTTAGCAGGCACAATGTGAGCCTTAACCAAATATTTAAGGCTTTCCAAGTAAGACACATGTTAGTCAAGTACAGGAGGTTTTAAGGCAGGAGGGTTACCAGAGAGATTCTTCGAAACACTATCTCGGGTAGTATGGGAACCACATACAGTGTCCAGGTTATACATGTCCCTATTTGACCAAGCATATGCGGAACTTGTTGGGATTCCTAAATATTGGGAAGAGCAATTCCCAGAATGGACATGTGAATGGTCTGTCATATGGCAAAATACCTACCGCTATATCACCCAGGACAGGCTAAGGGTGATGCAATTCCAAATATTGAATAACATGTTCTGGATGCCAGCAAAACTTTATAAAATAGGACGGATTCCTAGTCCTGCTTGCAACAGATGCCATCAGGAAGAGGGTACCATTTGTCATATATTTTGGGACTGCCCATCAGTGAAGGC
The DNA here is from genome assembly GCA_016271365.2 of Neoceratodus forsteri. NCBI lineage: Eukaryota > Metazoa > Chordata > Ceratodontiformes > Ceratodontidae > Neoceratodus > Neoceratodus forsteri. The sequence continues at coordinate 11,512,454 of CM028138.1, forward strand.
ACTTTGGGACACAATTAAATCTAAAGTGGACCCACTGCTCGGCATTGAAGATCACTTCACTCCTGAAATTTGCTTAATTGGGATTATAGTAGGATTGATGTGAAGTTAAGAAGGTATTATATGGCCATCATTGCCTCCTCACTAAAAATATTGGTATTTAGACATTGGTTAGATGATCTCCTCGAAGTTATACAGAGTGGCTATGGGAATTATCTAATTTAAGTGTGGAAAAACTGGGTACCAGCATGAGGAATTGCATCCCTAGATACTCCAGAATTTGGGAGAAATTGCACACTCTATATTTGTTACAAACAGGAGTACAATCTTTCTGATAGCCTCAAAGGGCAGATATGTGGAACTGGGTTCTGATCTGATCAAAGATATGTAAATAAAAGTGGTCCATTTTGAGATGTGTAGTATGGGTTGAAGGCAAGGCTGAAGGCTGGGGGATAGGATGGGAGGGAGTCGGAGGAGGCAAGTTGGATTCTGTAATTCCTGCTATTTGTGTTCTGACATTGCTGTACAATATGCAACTTGCTCTGTATTAAAGGAAACAATAAACTTGAATTTCAAAAAAAAAAAAGAGTATTCATGAAACACAAACACATGGCCCACTTACAAGGATTTGCGGGGCTGCAGGGGATTTGCGGCAGGGTGGTTGATGCAAGTCACAATTCCAAAAGGTGCATGTCGCAAAAGCCCTGCGCAAGTCTGGAATGCAGGTCTCAGATAGTTAGACCATCTTCTTCCTGGTCTACCTTTGTGTTCAGGATCGTAGCTCTTGTGCCAACCCTTTGGCATGGGCAGCCGTAAATTGGGAAAAATGTCACAAATGCGCCACGCCTTTGAGAATCGCTTGATGCAAACCAAGCGCCCCTTCTGGAATCAAGCCCATTATCTCAATAAATACAAAATGTACATATTTTCTAAATTAATATGCAAAGCTCGGACATTTAAGCATGAAACCATCATGCAGCATGAATACTTTTACAAATAGTTATTACTGCATGAAGGATTTTACATCTTATAAATCGTGACAAATACTTTTTATTGCACAAAGATTGTACTGTATAGTTTATAAATTGTTGCAAAGCATGAAAACATCCTGCAATACAAATATTATGAGAAACATTTTATTACCTCACAATCAGTTTGAAAATCATTGCAGAGGACAAAAGTCACCATTCAGCTAGTGTTTCCATTCAGCTAGTGTTTTTAAGAAACAATTTTCAGTATTCGTGCTATATGTAGATTTTACAGAAAAAAATAAAATTTGTAAAGGATCCCTTTGCAAAGGCTTTCATTTTTAATCAAAGATAACTAAATACTGTTAGGTAATTGTTAAAAAAATACATTGTGTAACTCGTACTAACCCTTCCACACAAACACTACACTGTTACCCTTAACTTTTATCAAAATTAAGAAGTTATCATACCTTAAAAATTTTGTTTGTGTTGAATTTGAACATGAAAAAATATATGTGTAGTTCTAGATATTTTTCTCAGAGATTTTTTGAATGCGCATACGTGAATAAGTAATTGTAATTAACTGAAAAACTAATTTAGTTTTTTATCCCAAACCCCAAAAGGACATATTCCTGTATGACACCTACAAAACTTGCAAGTTTCGTAGTTTAACTCTTTAATGTTGTTTAGCTGAGCGCAAAAACTGAACTAGCAAATTGGGCAAAAATATGTAATTTAAGCCCTTAATATCTCAAATACTACAAAAGCAATCATCATAACATTTGAGGGGTTCACAGACCCTATGACTGAGAAGGTGCATACCGCATTTTGCTGTCCTGCGGTCTAAGATGGCTGAGAGATAAGGCTCTAAAAATGGCAATTTTTAATGAAACCCCAACTCCTGTACTGTGATTCGTGAAATCCAGCCACAAGTCTATGCTGTTATTACAGTATAACTGCACTGTTCATTTCAAATGAGTGAGGGTCCTGGACTTCATGAGAGCAGAGTTTATAAAGATGGGTGAATGCCTCAGGGATGATCTGGCAGAGGGAGATGACTTAGGTGGGGTGGAGGAACAGTGGGCGAAGCTAAAAGAGGGCCATACTGAAGGCTGCAAACCTGTGCGTCAAGCAGGTAAGTAAAAGTAAGAGGAAAAAGAGACCACTATGGTTCTCAAAAGAGGTGGCAGAAAGGTAAAGGCTAAAAGGGTAGCATTCAGAAGATATAAGGAGATGTAGAGGGAGGAGGATAAGGAGGTGTAACAGGAGAAACAGAGGGAAGTGCGGAAAGCAGTAAGGAGCACAAAAGCACAAAAGAAATTGCAGCCCAGACAGCATCAGGAGGTCAAGACATTTTTAGGTATCTAAGTGAAAAGAGGAGGACCAGGGGAGGGATTGTAAGGTGAAAAGGAGAGGGGGGTACTGTGCTGAGGGGGACATGGGAAAGGCAGACATAGAGACCATATACTTTTGTTCAGTGTTAACAGTGGAAGTAGTAGCAGAGGGGCCACAAAAAGGAATAGGAGCTCTGAAAGCGGGACCAGGGTGGTAAACTGGAGTGCGAAAATGGTTGAGAATAGGAATCAGAGGGTGATGGTAGCGGAGTTCACTCCAAGGAGGGAGGATCGGTGCTGGATTCAGTCCTCTTTAATGTCTTTATGTAAGTGACATTACAGAGGAGCTGGAGGGGAAAATCTGCCTCTTTACAGATGACACCAAAATCTGCAATACTGTGGACACTCCAGAGGGAGTGGAAAGAATGAACAGAGACCTGAGAAAACTAGAGGAGTAGTCAAGGGTATGGCAGCTGGGTTTCAGTGCAAAAAAGTGCAAAATAATGCACTTGAGGTACAGAAACCCAGGGGCAAAGTTCAAAATGGGGGAGTGGTATTGCTGACCTCCATGCAGGAGACAGACCTGAGTGTAATTATCAATAATGACTTAAAGGTGATCAGGCAGTGTGACAAAGCAGTTGGGAAAGTTAGTGGGATGCTGGGATGCATAGGGAAAGGGATCCCCAGCAGAATGAGAGAGGTGGTGTTGCCTCTGTATAGATCACGGGCAAGACCTCACCAAGAATACTGTGTACAGTTCTGGAGACCACATCTCTGGAAGGACATAGAGTGCAGGCAGTCTAGAGGAGGGCAGCTGAAATGAGCGGGTCTACATCAAAAACCCTGTGAGGAGAGACTAAGGGAACTCATGTGCACACTGGAAGAGAAGAGAGAGAAGGGGGATATGACAGAGGCCATTAAACACCTCACAGGGGTAAATAAGGTACAGAAGAGTAGTACTTTTTCAGAAACAGAATGTGTTCAGGAACAAGGGGACATGCTAGGAAGCTGGAGAGGGGTAGATACAGGAGAGATGTAAGAAAGTACTTCTTCACAGAAAGAGTGGTGTATTCCTGGAAAAGTCTGATGTGGTGGGGGTGAAAATAGTGGTAGGGTTCAAGAATGTATGCGAGAAGCATAAAGGAATCTTAGTAGAAAGGAATGAGAGGAGGGAGAGTCTGCAGCATTACTACAGGTCGGGGAAAAACAGGCAGACTGGGAGGGCCAGGTGATCCTCATCTGCTGACAAAGTCTGTGTTTCTGTGTCTATGTAAATATCTTTTCAGCTTTTCAGGCTTTTTACACCATTTTATAAGCATAACCCCCTCCAGGCTGGGCAGTTATGTTGTACTACCCCATGTCCTGGTGGTTAGGGCACTGACTGCACATCATGCCTCACCAGTCATCTAGAGCGAGACGGTATGCTTATTGCTGCATAAACCACATGCCCTGTTGTGTGTTGTGGCTTATGGAACTGAGTGCCCACTTTATACTGTGTTTTGCAAGTGAAGCTCATGTTATTGGCTTTGCTTCTGTGTCTTTTCAGCTGTCCGTTCACGAGACTGACGACCCCAATGATGATCGCTACCTACTGGTGATGAAGGGAGCACCAGAGGATTCTGACCACAGCACCATCCAAATCCAAGGCAAAGAGCAGCCTCTGGATGAGGAGTTGAAAGAGGCCTTCCAGAACGCCTACCTGGAACTGGGTGGACTGGGAGAAAGAGTGCTGGGTATGTACAGTACAGTGTCTGTTGCTCAGTAGGCTGCAGTCTCGCCTCTGGGACTAAAACATCAGAAGGTCAGAAGATCTAGTCCCAGACCGGAACTTGGGCCAATACCAATACTAATGCTATAGTGCAGCACTAGGGGATGCTGCACTGTTGAGGGCTGTCTGGAGGAAATGTTAAAGCATGGTCCCATCTGCCCACCTCTGGCAGTGGTCTAGGTGGAAGTTAGACAGCAGTGAAAAGAGTAAAGACCTCTGCTCCAGGCCCACCAGAGTGGACACAAAAGGATACCAGCTATGCCATCTTCATTTCAACAAATGTATTTATATTTTATATCTGAAGTGTGGGTTGAGGAGCTGGACTGCTGCTATCTGCCCTTGTAATTAGGCGTTGTATCCTGCACATCGTTTTGTGCTTAATAAACTTATTGAACGGAAGACTGCATAGCTGGTCTCCTTTTCTTGTTCTACTCTGGTGAACCAGGAGCTGGGTCATTTTGTTGCTGTCCTGGCATCCTCTGACCTTTGTTTGTCTGTACCCTGAGCAAGTTTTATTGTCCGTATGTGTTTTATTTCAAAAGTTTTACCATGCTTAGCATACTGTGCTGCACAGGAAGTTAAAGAACTGCTGATGCCTCAAAGAAAACTTTGAAAAACGTAATACTTAGGTACAATTTAACTTGCATTCTATATGTATTACATGGATTCCTCCTCCCCATTATTTATTTCTGAGGAAATTTGCATGAAAACATGCTCTGTATCCATAAGTTTATCTGCCTCTTTCGCTTACTCCCTACTTCACGTCATAATCCTTAGTTGTGACATCACAATCTGTTGCTATGGGAGTAACTGTGATGTCACGAGCAGAGCATTATGACCTCAGGTATGGAGAAAGTAACAGGAATACATGAACTCTTCCGGAGCAAAGATCCTGTTTTCATGCAGATGACCTTAATAATAAATAATGAGGACAAGTACAGAACTAATGTGAAATAGAAGCAGAACTGTGTCTAAATATTGTGTTTTTTAAAGTTCTCTAATAAATCCAGCTGCTGTTTAAAGACAGCATGGTACATACTGTAAGAGTTGGAGATTTTCTTTCCTGGTGTCCAGGCCAAAAGATCCCTGTAACACCACCGCACAACAACAACTATAACAACAAAATATTTTTCCTAGTAAAAGTACAAATAAATAAACAACCACAACAGAAACACAAACAACAGAAAATACTACACAAGTACCAACCAGAACAAGTACTAATAACACATAAATCAGAACTGAGAAAACATAGAAATTTAGACCTGACAAATAAAACTGGAACTGAGCAGAAAGGTGGACTAGGTACAGAGCTTTCTTTCAATTTTACCTGTAATACGAAACGTGGATATTACGTATCTTTTTTACTGATAAACTAATGCAAAAATTTAAGAATGAAAAGTTAACAGAAAAATGCAATGTAATTTATGCAGGTTTCTGCCATTACTACCTCCTGCGGATAAGTACCCTAGAGGCTTTGCCTTTGGCGCGAAGATGTGAACTTCACTACAGATAACCTCTGCTTCTTGGGCCTCATGTCCATGATTGACCACCAGAGCAGCTGTGCCCGATGCAGTTGGGAAAATGCGGGCGCTGGCATCAGAGTGATAGAAGAGACAGCGAAACACTCACTGGGAGAAGTGCCACTCAAGATGATGCTAGCTGGTAGCTTCCATGTTAACCTTTCATCTCCCTACAGGTCATCATGGTAACCGGTGACCATCCCATCACAGCCAAGGCCATTGCAAAGGGTGTCGGATCATCTCTGAGGGCAACGAGACAGTGGAGGATATTATGCCCGACTCAAACATCCCTGTCAGTCAAGTCAACCCTAGGTGAGCAGGTGGATGCTAGTGCAGTAAAGTACAGATATCTAGGCTGTACCAGTCAATGCACGCAGGCTCTCTAGGCATGCTGGTCAATAATGGAGTAATCAAGTACAACAGTCTAGACAGTAATGGCCGATACAGAGTGATAGATCACAGATAGATAAGTCGATGCCAGAGCTGTCCGATGGCCCAAGGACCCATGTTCAGGAGCAAATTAATGAGCTGGTCAGGCAGCTGAGGGGGTAGGGATAGTGCTGACAGTCAGGGAGGGATAGTGCTGCGGTTCTGCCCCTGCACTGGCCCAGGGAGCACCCCTTCCCTGCAGATGCATCATTACATGCATGCGAGTCCTGACAGAGCACAACCCAGTGCTGGAGAGGTCAGGGGGACTAGTGGAATGGGAGGAACCCAGAAAAAACTGCTGGCCTGCTAAGCCATCTGTAGTACAGCTGCCAGTAATCTAGGGCCACACACTGTGTGGATCTCCACTGGCTCTAAAGGAAGGAGGGGAATGGCAGAAATCCAGAAAAGCCATGTGCTTCCTAAGCTGCCAGTGTGGTAGCTGCTGGTACTCTGGGGCCCCACACCATGTGGATCCCTGCTGGCTCAAAAGGGGGGAAGGAGAGTGGGAGAATCCCAGAAAAGCACAGTGTCTCCCATACCACCTGAATGTCAGCCGCTGGTGCTCTAGGACCTAACACCATATGAATACCCACTGGCTCCAGCTGAAGGGGAAGAGCAGAAACCCAGAAATGCCCTACACCTCCCGAGTCACCAGTATAACAGCTGCTGGTAATCTAGAGCCCCATTCCATGTAGATCCCCACTGACTCCAAAGAGGCCAGATGAAAAGTGGAGGTGGTGGCATGGTAGTAAACAGCTTTGTAGCAATAAAAAAAAAAAAAAAAAGATTTGGTGACTCCAGAGCCAAGTTCACCTAAAGGAAGTAACTAGCCAGCTCAGTAAATGAAGAGGCTGAGAGCAGAGGATGCTGGGACAGAAAAATTAACAGAAAGCCGCCACTACATCAGGCCACAGTTCCATAGGTTGCTGGGAAGGTTACAGCCCTCACAGAAGGACTTTGTAGATGGTATTGACTTTCAGATGGTGGCTAAAAGTACCAAACTATTATCGATGGGCTTTCTTTGATGTTATGACTGGCAAAAGTTATAAATACTGTAGACCGCCGGCCCATTAGCATAGAGGTAACACTACAGCTTGCATCACCGGCAACCCACGTTCAGGAAGGAGCCTGACTCGTCATTGGCTGACCGGGTTGGGGGGGGGTTCTCCTCCTGCAGAGTGGATAGGTAAGAGAGGTTGCCATGCAAGTGGCTCCTGAGTGACTGCAGGTGGCACTGAAGGCTGCAGTACTTGGGGCGGTAGGATTTTGGTGGGTGCCACGCTCACATGCTTGTACACCACTGATATCCTGTGGGAGCAGGACTATAATGCTGGAAACCAACACCCCCCAGCTGGAAAACAGGATGACTGGCAATTTCTACAGACTCCAGACTATTGACATGGGTTTCTCTGGTACACCTGAATTCAATTTCACCCACTACCCTTCCGAGGCCCAACCAGTGAGAGCAACCCTTGGAGAAGCCAATGGGCAGGAAAGTCCAGGAGAGAGTGGGCAGTGAGGCAGGGGATTGCGAGATGGGGATGGTTGGAGATAAGGGGATAAAGGTGGAGCTTATATCAGGATCCATCCTGCTGATAGGATGTGAGAACATTAGAGGTGTTTGGGAACTGAAATAAAAGGGAGGTAGCAGCATTTCTTTTTTCTATTAGTATTTTATAGGTTCTCTCCTGCCCCCGTGAGACCCGGGACCCCAGCAGACATGACATTGTGTGCACGTCGAGGCGCACATGGACTCGGATACTGGCTTGGCCCCTTCCGCCCCACCCCTGGTTATCGCCAGGCCCCTCCCCGTTGCCCAAACTGCCATCTGTCCTCCACCAAGTGGCAGCCATGGGCCGGGGAAACCCCTCATCTCTCCCTGGGAGAGGAGAGCCATCTCGTGGCAGCCCAGTCCTGCTCCTTGCCCTCCCCTGACCCCTGACAACCCAGGCTCATTCTCAAACCCGGGTCACAGGCATGGCAGGAGGTGTGGTGTCCAGCTCTACCCTCAGTGCCACAGGGCTGGTTGGCAGCATTTCTTTTGGTAAACTCTGTGAGTTGGATTTTTGTGACTCCAGCATCCTGTATGCAGCTGGCAGGATTTTCTGACTCTTGCATCCTGTATGCAGCTGGCAGGATTTTCTGACTCCTGCATCCTGTAGCACGGCAGGATTTTCTGACTCCTGCATCCTGTATGCAGCTGGCAGGGTTTTGACTCCAGCATCCTGTATGCAGCCGGCAGGATTTTCTGACTCACCATCCTGTATGTAGCCGTGCAGGATTTTCTGACTCCTGCATCCTGTATGTAGCCGGCAGGATTTTCTGACTCCTGCATCCTGTATGCAGCCGGCAGGATTTTCTGACTCCAGCATCCTGTATGCAGCTGGCAGGATTTTCTGACTCCTGCATCCTGTATGTAGCCGGCAGGATTTTGTGACTCCTGCATCCTGTATGCAGCGAAGATTTTCTGACTCCTGCATCCTGTATGCAGCTGGCAGGATTTTCTGACCCTGCATCCTGTATGCAGCTGGCAGGATTTTTCTGACTCCTGCATCCTGTATGCAGCTGGCAGGATTTTCTGACTCCTGCATCCTGTATGCAGCTGGCAGGATTTTCTGACTCCTGCATCCTGTATGCAGCCGGCGGGATTTGTTGACACCTGTATCATGATATGTCTAGCAGGATTTTCTGACACCTATATCACGATATGTCTAGCAGGATTTTCTGACTCCTGCATCCGATATGCAGCTGGTACGATTTTCGAATGCAGCCAAAAGTGCACACATTTAAAATTCCCTCCTTGCTTGATTTTCCGAGCCTGTGGGATGCAGTTGGGTCCTGACCATTTTTCAGATGGTGTAGAACTAATGTCCGCATCATATAACCAGATCTGAACGCATGCTACTGAAAAGCAAGCTTCAGTGTCACTAATGCAGCAAAGCTCTGAAATAGCTCAGTCGCATATGGACATGCCTATGAGATGTGACCATGGTGCTCCTCTGAAACTGGTTCCTGGAATTAAGGTTTATAACCAGGGGCTAGACATCCAAAAACTGACACTGTGTATGCTACTGTGATCTGAGGCTCACTTCCATCACACTGCTGTTGGTATATGATTGTCCCTTCATGGGGCCTGGAAGGCAAGCTGACCCTGCTTCCTGAGCTACAGTAAGTCAGTATAAAGTACAGATGAAGATATAGAGGTATCCAACCCTCCAATTCAGGACACTCGGCAAAAAAAAAAAAAAATTCAGAAGAGCAGTGTGGCCAGCACCTGCATGGTAAATAAGCGTACTGTTCTACTTATGATCAGAGCAGTTACTATTTCTTTTACCAGCTATTTTCACTTTATTACATAACCATACTGCACTTTAAGCTTACCTGCCCTGAGGGAATCACGCGATGGCACAAGCTAAACCGCCTTAAATTCATTTTTTGTTTTATTTTTATTACACACAAAATCCTTTAGGCAAGTGCCTGCTTTCAAAGCACCTAGAGCCAGGTGTACAGACATTGAATACTTACATACAGAGAGAGGTTATACATGAACTGGACAGTGCAGTGTTAAGTTACAGTAATTAAGTACAGGTATTAAGATATACAAAGCTGTTTAAAGAAAAATATATTGTCAGGAATTCTGTAGGTGTTAGAAGCAGATACATGTACTGGAAACCATAAGCATGTCCATTAGGTGGGTTTTAAAGGAGGCAATAAAGTTACACCCTCTGAACAAATCCGAGGAGGCATTCCAGGATTTAGCAACTCTGGAACATGAAAGGGTTCTGACCTATAGAATATTTTCGAGGGCAATAGTACAGTGTGACCTGCCACGCCTCTCAGAGTATTTACCTTCTACGAACTGGAATTCGGACTGGAGCCTTGAGGAAAGCAGCCCAAACAGTGCTTTTTCACACAAGACCATAGTATGGAAGAGATGTCAAGAGTTAAAACGGAGCCAGTTCAAGTTGTTGCATAGAATACAGGTGTGGGTATCTAGTCTGAGGTCAGTTTGAGGTCAAGAGCAAAGGTCTGTGCTGTGTCCTAACATAAAGGTCTGCTCCCCAAGCAAATTATGATGGAACGTTAGCTGCACTGAGCTGCCAGGCTGGCCCCACTCTCTAGCTGTGCCGATATTGCATATCAGGGCATTTAATGCCATGGATCAGTGGGAAAAGCATAGCTTCTTGGTCAAGAGGCGACATCTGTTACTGCAGTGGGTACACCCTATGTAGCCATAATTAGGCAGGACATCAGGGCGAGCAGACATCAGTGGCTCCTTGCTGTCCCACCCATGGGACCCCCTGATGTTTGATGGTGGAGCAGAATTAGCTTCCATCCTCCCTGGGCCAGCAGGGCAGCCATTCCATGGGACTACAGCAGGCCTTCCTGAGAGAAAAAGTGAGTGGCCATTGGACTGCCCTACCTTCTCCTGCTGCTTCTGATTTGGACAGCTGCTCCAGATTGAACCCGCATGGCCCCGAGTGGAAGGTGACTCCTTAACCAACTGGCTTTCATGGCTGCCAGCAGTTCTGTTTATAAGCATAATGCAGTTCTGTTGTATGTAACTTCATGGGGACTGGCATCCTCTTCAGCGCATAACTGCGGACCTTGAAACTTCACGTCCGTGGAATACGATTTTTAACTTTTTTTTTTTTAATTTTCAGGGATGCAAAGGCATGTGTGATTCATGGAACTGACCTGAAAGATATGCCTGCAGACCAGATCGACGAAATTCTCAGTAACCACACAGAAATTGTCTTCGCCCGCACGTCGCCCCAACAGAAACTGATCATTGTGGAAGGCTGTCAGAGACAGGTGAACAACTTTGACATGTATTCTTTACCTTTCTGATTCACATGGTTCCTTCCTCCTCATTTAGGTACAAGCATCACTCTACATCGTCCTTTGTCAAGCTTCTGTTACCCCACATTAAGGTTCCCAGAACCCCCTAAATTCTACTCAAGACTCTTGCTCAGAGGGCAGTAGGTCCAACACTAGACTATTTGTCACTTCATCTTCAAGAACTTCCTAGACATCAGTTCCAAATAAATGTTGCGTTTTTACAGAAAAAAATATAGGCTGTGGATGTCTGTGGGACAAGATAGTACAGTTATGTAAGAATTTACCGTAACAGTAGATCTTCCAGAAGAGCTCTTGCAGCAGGCAGTAACCATCAGGACTATGCTGCCAGGCACTAGGACCCCACGAAAAAATTCTAGCTTGCAGTCTGTGGTGGGGGGCCACCCCCTGGCATCAGCCCCACCCACAACCTCACCTATGGCATAAAGGGGCGGCCCCCCGGCACCACCTCAGTTCGGCCCACTGGAAACTCGACTTGCATGAATGATGGGGAACCAAGGAGGTTCTAACATCCCCAAAAGGGAGCAGAAATTATAGGTACATAACCAAGGGGAAGGAGGGAAGGAAAGCATGCCTGCGGCAAGAGCGGTGGCTGATCTATCTAGCATGGACAGTGCATGCATTGGGGGTGTGGGCGTGGCAGTCGGCGCCAATAATAAGGTGATGTCTGGTGCACTTGACTCCCTCGCACCAGTTCATGCACAACCCAAATCCTCTCACTTGAGGTCCCCTTGGTTTGATGGGGAGCTCAAGATGATGAAGATTGAGGGTCGGAGATTATAGCACCTGCACTATCATCTGCTGGTTTGAGTCTTTTCTTACCAACAGGAGGCAAAGGGTAGTGATAGGGAAGTTCTCCTCCTCCCCTAGCCACCTATCATGCGAGTCCCATCCCCAGTTCGGTTTTGTCACGATGTTGTTACGCTGTACATGCTGCCCCTGGGAGAGCTTGGGTTTTCATTGTTATGCCAATGATACCCAGTTGTATCTTTCCTTTAACCCTGGAACATTTGGCGCAGTGGACATGCTTTAACATCTGCCTTGCTGAGATCGACTGGTTGGCCTCCAGCTGGTTGCAACTGAATCCGGACATGACAGAGGTTCTGGTGGTGGAGTCAAACAGACGGGGTGATAGGATGACCTCTGGTGCAGAAACAGGGCTTTTTCTTGGATCTGTACCATTGAAGGCCTCCTCTAGTGTGCATGATCTTGGTGTTATCCTTGACAGCGGATTGACACTTGAATCTCAGGTGTCGTTCATTGTTTGTACTAGTTTTTATCATCTTAGGAATATCGCCAGGATAAAGCCTATAGTTCCTTCTCCGGACCTCCCCACCTTGGTTCATGCCTTTGTGACATCTAGGCTTGACTACCATAATGCACTGTATCTCGGGGTCTCTGAAGGTACCCTCCACCGTCTGCAGCTGGTGCAGAACGTAGCTGCCAGGTTGTTGACGGGGCAGTCTAAGTACCGCCACATTACTCTGGTGCTGTGTGAACTGCACTGGCTGCTGGTAAGGTGGAGGGTCCTCTTTAAGGCGGGCTTGCTTATCTTTAAGGCCCCACGTGACCTGGGCCCTGGCTACCTGAAAGACCTCCTTACACCTGCTGTCTCGGTCCACTTCCTGTGCTCTTCCTCTAGTGGCCTCCTTGCGATTCCCAGGACAAGATTAAAAACTGCCAGCGACAGAGCTGTTAGTGTCACTGGCCCTGTCCTGTGGAATTTGCTACCTTCAGCTGTAAGAGAAGCCCTTCAATGGAGGTATTCAAAGCCCACCTCAAGGCCTTTTGTATAATCTGGCCTTCCAGGACTTTGGCTGATAATTCCTGTCAAGCTGCCCTTTGTGTTTTAAATTTGGTCATTGGCCAATTTAGATTTTAGATTTTAGATTTTAAATATCTAATTAGTATTTATTTATAGTTATTTTATGATTCATTTTAATTACTATGTGATTTAATCTATTGTGTTTATTTGTTGCTTGTTCTATTTCGAGTTTGATTTATTTATACGGTGCCCAGAGCCTCTGGGATGGGCATCTTTTAAATAAACCTTGCCTTACCCTGCCTCTTCTCGAAGATCTACTGTTATGGTAAGTTCTTACGTAACTGTATTGTCTCACTGAGAGAGAGAGGCTCTTACAGCAGGCAATAACCTTCAGAACTGGATCCCAAGCAGTTTTCCTGGAAGACTGGGTATGGTCTACATAAAATCGAAGAACTCGGTAGACATCCAGAGTATGTAACAGGGCCTCCTCGATTTGAGTACTCTGGGTAGTAGACAGGTAAATGAATGTCCTGGTTAAGAGTAAACTCAGGCACCACCTTCAGAATAAAACATAGGATTAGTACACAGGGACATAATGTTCCTGTGGAAAAATTAAATAGGACTCTTTACACTTAAGAGCCTGAAGCTTGGAAATCTTCAGGCTGAGGTAATGGCAACTAAAAATAATGCTTTCCATGACAGGAAGCATAGTTAAGTAATTGCAGCTGGTTCAAAGGGAGGCAGCGTAAGCTTCTTTAACATAAATAAAAGATCCATGAGAATAGGGTCCCATATTGGGTGGCTTAATATGCATCATACCTCCCAGGAAGAATCGAGATAGATCCAGCTGTGCCAGGGTTCTGCCATCCACTGGCGCATGATGAGTTGATACTGCAGAAGGTGTACCTTTATTGAAGGTAGCCTAGACCTGAGTCTGGTGAGGGAAAGAAGGTACTCCAGGAGTGTGTTCACCTAACAGGTGAAAGGGCCCAGATGATGGGCAGGAGCCCATAGGCAGAAATGTTTCCATTTCATGGCATACGTGGCCCTGATCGAAGGTTTCCTGGCTGCTACGAGAGCGTCTGCTACCCTTGAAGAAACTCCATACCAGCTCAGACTAAGCCTGCAGGAGCCATGCATGCAGGTGCAGGGAATTGAGATTCAGGTGCACCAGCATCCCCTGCATCTGGGAGCGCAAGTGTGAGGACAGGGGCAGAGGTAGTGGAGGCTCTATCGCCAGCTGTTGGAGCAATGGAAACCAAATCTGATGAGGCCAGAATGGAGCTACTAGAATCATGTCTGCTCATTCCACTTGTAGCTTGAGCAGCACCCTCTGAAGTAGTGGGAATGGAAGGAAGGCATAGAGAAACTTCCTTGTCCAAAGAGGGACAACGCGTCTCACCAGAAAACACCAGACCCTTGATCTGGTGAGCAGAAACTGGGTAGTTTGGCATTAAGCAGGGACGCAAACAGGTCCAGCTCTGGAAGTCCCCATCTTTCAAAAAGGTAATTTGCTACTGTCTGTAGCAGTTCCCACTCATGAGCCTGAGACCGAGAACGGCTTAGGCTATTGGCCAAGGTGTTTTGGACTCCTGGAAAATGGACCACGGTGAGCTTCTGATTGTATTCCACTGCCCAGTGCCAGACTCTCATGGTCTCTCTGCAGAGAGGCTAGGAGTGTGTCCACCTTTGCTTGCTGATGTAAAATACCACTGACATGTTGTCTGTCTGGATCAGTAAGGGACCCGGAAGGAGAACCATCTGAAACGCCTGTAAGGTGTAAAGGACGGCTCTCATCTCCTACACATTTATGTGAAGGCTTCGTTTCAAAGAGGTCCTTGACCCTCTTGTCTGTCTGTCTTTGAAATGCACATCCCACCCCAGTCCTGAGGCATCCATAGTCAGTACCTGTGTAGGACTAGGCCTCCGAAAGGGGGCTGCATTCTCCAGATGGGAGGGAGCGAGTCAGTTACCACTCCAAGGTCTGGCGCACTGCGTTGGAGATCCAAACATGCTGTTCTAGATCATCCATACGCTGGTCTCACTGCACCCTGAGGTTCCACTGAAGAACCCTCACGTGGAGCCGAGCTAAGGGAACAGTCACAATGGCAGCTGTCATGTGGCTGAGCAGTTGTAGGACCATATGGGCCTGAACCTGACTGGATCTGGTGATCTTCTGAGCCAGTGACTGGAGACAATCTGCCCTGTCTGAGGGGGGGAGGAGGGCTTTCTCCTGGACAGTGTCCAAGACAGCCCCTATATATTGTAGTCTGACTGGGCCAAGGGGAGGATTTTGGAAGATTTAAAGTGATCCCAGGTCTTGGAATAGCTGGAAAGTCCCTTCCAGTGTGTGAAGTAGCTGGTCCCTTGTGGGAGCTATCAGGAGCCAGTCATTGAGTAGGGTTAGATGTAGTACCCTTTCCTCCTGAGAGCCACAGCCACCACTTAGTAAACACCTGGGGTGCCAATGCAGGGAAAACAGCAGGGCTGAAACTGGTAATGCTTTCCTTGAAGTGGAGGATTTCCTGTGGGATGGCATAGATCTTGATGTGCATGTATCGTCCTCCATGTCTAGGGAGTAGAGCCAGTCTCCTGATGGAGCATGGGTAGCAAGCCGGAAAGGTCACCATCCTGAACCTTTGTACCTGATGAAATTGTTCAGGTGACTGGAGCTCCAGGATAAGACGGAGGTCCCCTATCTTTTGGTACTAAGAAGAAGTGTAAAAATAGCCTTTTCCTCTTTGAGATGGAGGAACTACCTGGTTTGCCTCTTTTGACAGGAGGCTTGGATTTCTGCCCAGGCAGAGACCTGCGTGAGATGAGGGGAGCAGTGGGTGGGAATTGCTGGGTTGTCTAGAAGCATTTGGGTAAATTCCAGAGCATACCCCCTTTCTATGATTTGCAGTACCCACTGATCTGAAATGATGCTGGACCAGCCTATGAGGTAGAGGAAGAATCATACTCCTACTGCCTCCCCCTGAGGCTCTGCCGGAGGAGAGGAGCAAGCAGAGAGTCATGCAGAGGCTGTTGGGGTGGGCAAGGGAGTGCTGGCATTCTTGCCATGTCTTGGTCCCTGTGCCCCTGCTGATTGGGGGTGGGCTTTTCTTTCGTATCCCCCTCATTGTTGCTGCCTTCTTGCTTGCTGACCTTGCTGTCTATGAAAGGGCCGATGCCTGGATGGGTCTGGCTCTGACTTGTACATTTTGTGGACATCGGAAACAGTTTTTTTCAGATTCCTGCAACTCAGTGATCTCTTTTCTGTCTCTTGACCAAAAGAACCGAACCTCGAAAGGGGCATCCAGGATGAAATCCTACAAATCCATCGGAAGCTGGATACCGTCAACCAAGAATAACACCAAAGGCAGACGCCCTGTGGTGGCTGCCCTGGCTGCAGTGTCTGCTGAATCATATGAACACTGAAGGACATGTTTCCCCACATCTGCACCAGACTGTAAGATGGCTAAGAGCTTCATCTTAGATGGGGACTCAGGCTAGGACCGAGCCAGGTCTATAGCTTTGTTCATAGGGACATCTGGTACATGACCATGTGTGCCAGGAAGTTGAGTGACCTTACAGTGCAAGTGGTCAAGGAGCAGTCATTGTGGCTGAACTGATCTGTCTTTTTTGATTCTTCATCTGGAGGTTGAGAGCTCATGTGTTTTGATTGTTGTGTCCGTTTATAAGCTGCAGTAAGGACCATGGAGTTGGCCTTCGGCTGTTAATTCTAATGTGGTTCCTCTCTAGATGTGCAATATGGTATCCTGTGATGTGGGCCCATTGCAAGTAGGTACCTACCAAAACAGCGACCCACTTGCGGCAAATACCCACCGACAAGGGAGGAAGGAGGGTGACCAGATGGGGGAGGGTTCGCGAATGGCAACAGGATGTCCAGCCAACTTCACGTGTGTGGGAGCAAGCACATTGAGTGAGGGGTGGGAGGGTTTGTGAGGGGTGGTGCCGTGGACTGCCACGAGGTTGGCTCCATGGTAGGTAAGGTGGATGCGGTACAGGGTGGAGTCCAGTGCAGGCATATTTTGTTGCGCTGGCCCAAGTAGGCCTCACTGTTGCATCCCCCAACATGCACCCCTGGAATTGAGAATCTATAGTAAGGGTGTGTGTGGGGGCGAAGCCCCGGCATAAAAGTGAAAACACAAGTTTTGTGCTACTGTCACTGGCACTGGGTGCATCGCCAAAATGAATTTCGCACGGGGACATCGCTTATATGACGATCGCCATTTGGCAATCGCCTCTTGCTACATATAGAACCATGCAATATAGGTGGTCAGTTTTCTTAGGTATCACTGAGGTCATTGAGGGATGCTTCCAGGCTAGTTTTGTAACATCATGGAAGGGCTCCACTAATGGTGGAATGACCTAAGGCTTTGGGTCACTTGCCCCAAGAACTTTGCTAACAGCCTCTCTTGGGATCTACATCCTCTGTCTCCCACTGATTAGAAACTGGATGTGTCTCATCACATCTAAAAAGGTGGGATCATTAGAATGAGACCTTGGTGAGTCCTTCCTGGGATCCGGAAATGGAAGCAACAATCCTTCATCCGAAGAGTCATGGGGGAGGAACCTCTGCTGGACCCCCTTAAGACTTATCAGAATGTCAGGACCGGCATCCGCTAGAGTGGCCCTGGTGTCTGGATGAGGATCAAAATGATTGGTGATGTCCACGTCTTCGTTGTCTGGGGGATCCCTGATCCTAACCACGAGGAGAACAGCGAGCTAGCATCAGAGTTGGCAAAGGTGATTTACGTGGAGGTGGAGAGGGCTGATTAGGTGGAGCCGGTATCGGGGTTGCCTCTGGCGGTCTGAGCAGCAGATCCCCTTTTATGGTGTTTCACCAACTCATAAATAGAGCTCCCACTTCTGCGAGAGGTACCATGGGGGTTTGTGGGGGGTCTGGCATTGGGGTAGGAACGTTCCTAGGCCCTGGAATTGGACCTGTAGGCTTTGTTCCCCCTGCCATCAGACCTGACAGTGCCGCTGCACCCATCTTCAGGTCTGTTGGAGTCTCCTTCTCTGGCACTGGGTGCACTAGCATCTGGTCATCTGGTGCCCGAGGGGGAGATGACGGAGCACGTGGTACCATGTTTTTGGACTCTGTAGAGCCTAGCATCAGGTACTCTGTAGTATACTCCGAGGACAGAGACTTCTTAGAGCCTTGCGGGTCAGGCGATAGTTTGGAGGGTGTCGTCTGCTCTGACTCCTTGGAGTTGAGAGTCTGTGGCTGAAGTGGCCCGACATCGGTTCGGAAGCCCGCTTGACGCCAGCTTAGAAGGCAAGCAAAGTCTCTACTGGCACTCGTATTCATGACAACTCTTGATGTCGTTGGGCCCTGTCGTCTTGACCAACGACCCAGAGACTACAGTTTTGTAGGTGGTGGGCTCCGACCCACTGCCTGACTCTGAGAGGGTCAACCCGCCTAACTTAGGCCCATGTGAGTGTTTATGGGGCAGGATAGTCAGAGGGATGGAGGCCTTGGAAGGCTCTTGCCCTGAAGACCCCCCCCCACCTGGTGTCTGGGCAGAGGTGGGAGGCTTACTCGACGGCAACCCAAGAAGAGCAAGGGATACCGGAGGGGCAGAGTCTGACCTCGCACCAGAGGTGGCACTCTTGGAAGATTTATGCGGGGAAATGGAGTGGGATTCTGACCTGGACCTGTCCTTGTCTTGGTGATGGTGCTTCCTGCTAGATTTCTTTTCTCTGGGGGAGGTGTCTCTGACCAGCGAAGAAGATGAGCTGTGACCTGAGTGGGTCATCTGCATGGTGACCGCTTGTTCCAGAAGATAGGCTTTCAAGATCTTCAGGTGACAGATTTGGGTGTGACAATTAAAGCTAAGGCAGTCTTGGGCAGCCGTCCAGCTTATGATGGGGCCAGGCACAGAAAACTGTCGAATAGCCATCTTTCACTGGGATTTGCTTGCCACATGTGCACTTAGATTTCGCCACTGTGTCGATTGAAGTTGATAGGAAAGACATACACTACTAGGTCGCATAAATTAGACAAAAAGGATAACTGCACTAAGTGCGAACAAAATGGCGGTCGACTGGGAGCAGGAGATGTCTGTGGAGCTGAAATGCAAGGGTCAATGGCGGGAAAAAAACTGAGGTGGTGTGGGGAGATTGCCCCTTTATGCCATAGGCGACATCAGAGGGCAGTATCCCACCTTAGACTGCTAGCTAGAATTGTTCCGTGGGTCCTAGTGCCTGGCGGCATAGTCCTGATGGTTATTGCCTGCTGCAGGAGCTCCTCTCAAAGTGAGATCCCTGTTGTTCCATCTCTGCTCCTACTATCCTTGCACTCTGGATCCCAGTGGAGTTACTGGTGCTCTTTAACTTTGCACTCCATGAGTGAAAGGGAGAGAGCGAGCAAGTGTGTGTGTGTGTGTGTGTGTGTGTGTGTGTGTGTGTGTGTGTAGGGGGTACAGGAAGAGAAGCCCAGGATATTAGGATAACAAACCTGCATGTGTGTGTGTGTGTGTAGGGGGATATGTAGAGAAGCCCAGGATATTAGGATAACAGACCTGTGTGTGGTGTGTGTGTGGTGTGTGTGTGTGTGTGTGTGTGTGTGTGTGTGTGTGTGTGTGTGTGTGTGTGTGTGTGGTGTGTGTGTGGTGTGTGTGGTGTGTGTGGTGTGTGTGGTGTGTGTGTGGTGTGTGTGGTGTGTGTGTGGTGTGTGTGGTGTGTGTGGTGTGTGTGGTGTGTGTGGTGGTGTGTGGTGTGTGTGTTGTGTGTGGTGTGTGTGGTGTGTGTGTGTTTGTGTAGAGGGTATAGGTAGAGAAGCCCAGGATATTAGGATAACAAACCTGCATATGTGTGTGTGTGTGTGTGTATAGGGGGATAGGTAGAGAAGCCCAGGATATTAGGATAACAAACCTGCATATATGTGTGTGTGTGTGTGTGTGGGGGGATAGGTACAGAAGAAGCCCAGGATATTCGGATGATAGATCTGTATCTGTGTGGGGTGTGTGTGTGTAGATGGGGGGATAGGTAGAGAAGCCCAGGATATTAGGATGACAGACCTGCATGGAATTAGTGTCCGTACGCCACTTCCTTTCCTTTAATACCATGTGCACACAGACTGACGTACCAGGCGTTATGAATGCAATGAATATCTTCTGTGCTGACTTTCCCCAATCTGCTCTCCTCAGGGTGCCATCGTAGCCGTTACTGGTGATGGTGTAAATGACTCCCCAGCCCTGAAGAAAGCTGACATTGGTGTGGCCATGGGCATTGCTGGCTCGGATGTCTCCAAGCAGGCAGCTGATATGATCCTACTGGATGACAACTTTGCCTCCATTGTGACCGGCGTGGAGGAAGGTGAGGGCTGCTCTTACAAGCGGGTGTGGGGGTTAACTGCTCCTACTTCTGGGGGAGGGAGTGAGTAGAATAATTCATCTCCTCCATGTGGCCAGGCGATGGGGGATCACCTGGCATGCTGGCAACCCGGGTTTGTGCCCGAGCCCAGAATGTCAGGAGCGGAGGCTGACAGAGAGGGCTTAGAGCCTCTGATAGGATGCTGTCCTTCTGAGAGGGGAGGGCCCGGGTTTGCACCGTCCTTAGACAGCTCCTGGCAGCCCTTCGGGGTAAGGCACGTTGTGGTGTGGGTGACCATGCGCTGCTTGTGCGTGCAGCCAAGGATGCCGCGGCATGCGTCTGCACTGTGGGAGGCAAGTGGGGTGGGGTGGGGTTAAAAAACACGAAAAGGGCCGTCTGTCCAGCCAGATGACAGCTGGTGGTCTCCCTTCCACCGTGCAGCCAGAGGTGTCCGTGCTGTGCCCTCACAGAGTCCCAGCATAGAATGGAAGTGCCCTGGTGGGCCAGTCTCCTCTCCTGATGGTGCTGTGGGAGGTAGCCCGCCCAACAATGGAAGACGTCGGGTCAGCTGGGCTCAACATGATGGGGGGCAGCAGATGGCAGTGGGGGAACTGGCGGCAGGGACCCTTGGCAAGCCCGAAAGATGGGCTGGCTGGGAGGGCAGGAGGCAACAAATAAAAAATAATTCGGCTCAATTATTGGAAACAAAAACAAAATGTAACATAAACCAGCTGGCTACATGGTTTGATGGGGGGAAGGGGCATATTGTGCTGCAGTGCAGGAACCCCCATGTTTGAGGGAGCCTTTTACCCCACTGAGCCGTGGACAGCAAATGCATCATGGAAGCAGTACATTCATCCCATGAGGAGAACTGGGAGCCCAGCAGGTGTTTTATGGGGACTTTGCGTTAGTAACAGAGGTTACCAACCTGTTGAGCCCTTGCTGTTGAGGTGTGGTGCCCCCAACACATCTGGCAAATGAGTGCTTAAGACTGTGGGAAGACAGGAGGGAGGGCTTTAAGAAAAATGTTTAAAGTTGGAGAAATTTACTGATCAGTTCACCCTCATAAGACTCCATTTCCTGATCTTATTAGTCCAGTTTGTGTCCTTCTCTGGGAAATCTGATCTATAAATGTGCCAACAAAGACCATTCATTAGCCCTTGATTAGCCTGCTCCCAGGATGTGATCTGCCGGCCCTCTTCCTGACCTTTTACCAATCTGATTTCAGGATTCCTCAACCCATGGACCCAGCAGGCTGCTTTAAGTACATTGGACCCTATGCACTATGCCAACATGCTGCGTAAACCTGGCATGTTGGCATAGCTAAGTCAGAATGCCGCAGAGCGGTGGTTGTGCAGCATTCATGACTGGCACGTGCTCGCTCCCCCAAGTGCGTGAACAGCAAACATGCCAGGGCGGTGGGAGCATGCGCGGGTGTGCAAGCAGTACGCAGTCATGCACCATGGAGAGTAGTGCTGTGCACCGGGTGCGTGAGGGCAGACAGTTATGCCAGGGACAGCCCTGCCATGAGTGCCGCTATGCGCCAGCCCCTCGCACACTGGACTGGAGAAGGGGCCCTTGAGCCGGGAAATAAATGCTCCCACACACAGCTGTGGTGGGCCCAACCCTGAACCCCTGGCAGACACCCCTGCACTCTACGGGCAATTCCCACCTCTGCTGCTGCCCATGGCTGCACTGCCATGCCATCATGGCCCAGTGACTGGTAGTGCCAGCATGAACAACAGTGGGCATGGCCAATCCCTCAACACCAAAAACACCCAACCTGTACCTGCCGTTGTGGTAACAGGTGCCCGAGGCCAGAGGCGCACAGCCTCCGCACACCTCTACAGCCTCACCAGCCGACTCCTATAGGGGCACGCAGCTGATGTGTGCCCATGTAGGTCAGATGGCCAGCAGCCATGGAGGTGTGCAGGAGGCACTGAGCCACTGGAGCACCCAGTACCACCTGCAGGTACAGGTAGGGTGTTGTGAGGGGGGACACCACAGAACACATGTTTTGGGTCGGGTCACAGGATTTGGGGGTGGCCGCGTGGACTACAGGTGCACGTGTGTTCAGAGGTGCATTGGGGAAACGCCTTGCCCACGGGTGCCGGGGTGACTTGGGCTGGGAGGTGGTGCGGGTGGCCCCCTGCACTGGGGGCATTGCCAGTGACCCAGTGCCCATGGGGTATTGCTGCGTGGGTCCAAGTGCCTGTGTTTGCAATTCACACACCCGGACCCACGCCCACCTGCGTAAGTGATCC
This sequence comes from Neoceratodus forsteri, assembly GCA_016271365.2. Lineage (NCBI taxonomy): Eukaryota > Metazoa > Chordata > Ceratodontiformes > Ceratodontidae > Neoceratodus > Neoceratodus forsteri. Next base: position 11,534,685 of record CM028138.1, read on the forward strand.
ACCGCAGACCCAAGGCAGGTATCCGATTGGATGCCTGGCTGGGTCTGCATCGCCTCCCCTGGCTGTCCTGCATGGACCTGCGTGCCAGGGAGGAGGCCGCGGACACGTGGTGGCCAGTAGTGAATTTCAGCTGGTGCGCACCCATCCACAGGTGCAGAGCTACATGGGTGGGATACGTGCCCAGACGGTATAAATCTTGGAGGCATTAAAGTGACACATAGCTGGTGCCATAAACATTATTATTTGTGACTGGATCAGCCTGGCATATGCTATCCCTGGAGCTACTTTTCAGGATGTACCCCCTTGGTATACAACAAAACAAACGTGCACTCAGCAGTGACCCTGCAGGCAGCTGAGACACGGCACTGATCCTCAAGAAGCAAATATCCACAAGATTGGACTTAGGAAGTGGAGGTTTATTCTGAGCAGTGCAGTAGAAACAATTCACCAGATAACCCACAGATAAGCTTCTTATTTATTTATTTAGTTCTTTATTTAAAATAGGTAACCAGGAGAGGCATGCTGAGCTAGGGCCCATTTCCAGATGCAACCCGAGGAAAGTGGAGAAAGCACCATTGCAAACAAAATACAGCCAGTCAGGTGATGCGGTTGCAATGGCGATGACATAAAGAGCATAAGCTGAGTGTAGTGCAGACAGAATGTCAAACATTGTGTATGGAGTAGAAAAGAACTAGTGTACAAATCAGTCGTTCAGATTGGGCAAACCCCAAGTGCACGGTGCCAGAGTTAAGGGAAGCTGAGCTGGTGCTGAGGTAGGAGTCAAAGAGGCTGATAACCTCCAGGTGAAGGAGGGTGGTAAGGGTGGTGGCAGGCAAGCGTACGGAAGGATTCAGGAAGAGGGCTGGTAGGAGGAGGGCAGAAGGAGATGTTTTAGTTGACATTTAATGAAGGAAGGAGGAGGTGAGATGGATGAGGACGGTAGCTGTTTCCAGGGGGAGAGGCGGCAGTATGAGGAAGCAAATTTCCTGGCTGAGGAATGTGGGTGGAGGAGGGAGAATAACCATGGGCCTCTTGAGCGCAGGGAGGAGGAGGAGGAGAGGATGGAGAAGGGGAAGAGAGGATGGATAGGGAGAAGTACAGGGAGCAGTGGTGGGGACTGGCTACATGTGGGGAGCAGGAGGGAGGATGGATAGGAGGAGTGGCAGGGAACAGTGGTGGGACTGGCTACATGTGGGAGTGGGAGGATGGATAGGGAGGAGTAAAGGAAGCAGTGGTGGGACTGGCTACATGGGAGTGGGAGGATGGATAGGGAGGAGTAAAGGAAGCAGTGGTGGGACTGGCTACATGTGGGGAGTGGGAGGATGGATAGGGAGGAGTAAAGGAAGCAGTGGTGGGACTGGCTACATGTGGGGAGTGGGAGGATGGATAGGAGGGAGAGAGGGAGCAGTGGTGGGACTGGCTACATGTGGGGAGTGGGAGGATGGATAGGGAGGAGAGAGGGAGCAGTGGTGGGACTGGCTACATGTGGGAGTGGGAGGATGGATAGGGAGCAGTAAAGGGCAGTGGTGGGACTGGCTACATGTGGGGAGTGGGAGGATAGATAGGAGCAGTAAAGGGAGCAGTGGTGGGGACTGGCTACATGTGGGAGTGAGAGGATGGATAGAGAGGAGTAGAGGGAGCAGTGATGGGGACTGGTTACATGTGGGGAGTGGGAGGATGGATAGGGAGGAGTAAAGGGAGCAGTGGTGGGGACTGGCTACATGTGGGGAGAGGGAGGATGGATAGGGAGGAGTAGGGGGAGCAGTGGTGGGACTGGCTACATGTGGGGAGCAGGAGGATGGATAGGGAGGAGTAGAGGGAGCAGTGGTGGGGACTGGCTACACGTGGGGAGTGGGAGGATGGATAGGGAGGAGTAAAGGGAGCAGTGGTTGGGATTAGTTACATGTGGGGAGTGGGGGGTGGATAGGGAGGAGTAGAGGGAGTAGTGGTGGGGATTAGTTACATATGGTGAGTGGGAGGATGGATGGGGGAAGTAAAGGGAGCAGTGGTGGGACTGGCTACATGTGGGGAGTGAGAGGATGGATAGGGAGGAGTAGAGGGAGCAGTGGTGGGGACTGGCTACATGTGAGGAGTGGGAGGATGGATGGGAGGAGTAGAGGAGCAGTGGTGGGGACTGGCTACATGTGGGGAGTGGGAGGATGGACAGGGAGGAGTAGAGGGAGCAGTGGTGGGACTGGCTACATGTGGGGAGCGGGAGGATGGATAGGGAGGAGTAGAGGGAGCAGTGGTGGGACTGGCTACACATGGGGAGGCGGAGGATGGATAGGGAGGAGTAGAGGGCAGTGGTGGGGACTGGCCACATGTGGGGATGGGAGGATGGATGAGAGGAGTAAAAGGGCAGTGGTGGGGACTGGTTACATGTGGGGAGGCGGGAGGATGGATGGGGAGGAGTAGAGGGAGCAGTGGTGGGACTGGCTACATGTGGGGAGTGGGAGGATGGATAGGGAGGAGTACAGGGAGCAGTGGTGGGACTGGCTACATGTGGGGAGTGGGAGGATGGATAGAGAGGAGTAAAGGGAGCAGTGGTGGGGACTGGTTACATGTGGGGAGTGGGAGGATGGATAGGCAGGAGTAGAGGGAGCAGTGGTGGGACTGGCTACACGTGGGGAGTGGGAGGATGGATAGGGAGGAGTAGAGGGAGTAGTGGTGGGACTGGCTACATGTGGGGAGTGGGAGGATGGATAGGGAGGAGTAGAGGGAGCAGTGGTGGGACTGGCTACATGTGGGGAGTGGGAGGATGGATAGGGAGGTAGAGGGAGCAGTGGTGGGACTGGCTACATGTGGGGGTGGGAGGATGGATGAGGGAGTAGAGGTAGCAGTGGTGGGACTGGCTACATGTGGGGAGTGGGAGAATGGATAAGGAGGAGTAGAGGTAGCAGTGGTGGGACTGGCTACATGTGGGAGTGGGAGGATGGATAGGGAGGAGTAGAGGGAGCAGTGGTGGGGACTGGCTACATGTAGGAGAGGAAGGATGGATAGGGAGGAGTAGGGGGCAGTGGTGGGGACTGGCTACGTGTGGGAGAGGAAGGATGGATAGGGAGGAGTAAAGGGAGCAGTGGTGAGACTGGCTACATGTGGGGAGTGGGAGGATGGATAGGGAGGAGTAGAGGGGGCAGTGGTGGGACTGGCTACATGTGGGGAGCGGGAGGATGGATAGGGAGGAGTAGAGGGAGCAGTGGTGGGGACTGGCTACATGTGGGGAGCGGGAGGATGGATAGGGTGGAGTAAAGGGAGCAGTGGTGTGACTGGCTACATGTGGGGAGTGGGAGGATGGATAGGGAGGAGTAAAGGGAGCCGTGGTGGGGACTGGTTACATGTGGGGAGCAGGAGGATGGATAGGGAGGAGTAGAGGGAGTAGTGGTGGGGATTAGTTACATATGGGGAGTGGGAGGATGGATAGGGAGGAGTAAAGAGAGCAGTGGTGGGGACTGACTACATGTGGGGGGCGGGAGGATGGATAGGGAGGAGTAAAGGGCAGTGGTGAGACTGGCTACATGTGGAGTGGGAGGATGGATAGGGAGGAGTAGAGGGGCAGTGGTGGGACTGGCTACATGTGGGGAGCGGGAGGATGGATAGGGAGGAGTAGAGGGAGCAGTGGTGGGGACTGGCTACATGTGGGGAGCGGGAGGATGGATAGGGTGGAGTAAAGGGAGCAGTGGTGTGACTGGCTACATGTGGGGAGTGGGAGGATGGATAGGGAGGAGTAAAGGGAGCCGTGGTGGGGACTGGTTACATGTGGGGAGCAGGAGGATGGATAGGGAGGAGTAGAGGGAGTAGTGGTGGGGATTAGTTACATATGGGAGTGGGAGGATGGATAGGGAGGTAAAGGAGCAGTGGTGGGGACTGGCTACATGTGGGAGGCGGGAGGATGGATAGGGAGGTAGAGGGAGCAGTGGTGGGGACTGGCTACATGTGGGAGTGGGAGGATGGATAGGGAGGAATAGAGGAGCAGTGGTGGGACTGGCTACATGTGGGGAGTGGTAGGATGGATAGGGAGGAGTAAAGGGAGCCGTGGTGGGGACTGGTTACACGTGGGGAGTGGGAGGATGGATAGGGAGGAGTAGAGGGAGCAGTGATGGGGACTGGTTACATGTGGGGAGTGGGAGGATGGATAGGGAGGAATAGAGGGAGCAGTGGTGGGACTGGCTACATATGGGGAGAGAGGATGGATAGGGAGGAGTAGAGGGATCAGTGGTGGGGACTGGCTACATGTGGGGAGTGGGAGGATGGATAGGGAGGAGTAGAGGGAGCAGTGGTGGGACTGGCTACATGTGGGGAGTGGGAGGATGGATTGGGAGGAATAGAGGGAGTAGTGGTGGGGATTAGTTACATATGGGGAGTGGGAGGATGGATAGGGGGAAGTAAAAGGAGCAGTGGTGGGACTGGCTACATGTGGGGAGTGGGAGGGTGGATAGGGAGAAGTAAAGGGAGTAGTGGTGGGATTAGTTACATGTGGGGTGGAAGGATGGATAGAGAGGAGTAAAGGGAGCAGTGGTGGGGACTGGCTACATGTGGGAAGTGGGAGGATGGATAGGGAGGAGTAGAGGGTAGTGGTGGGACTGGCTACATGTGGGAGTGGGAGGATGGATAGAGAGGAGTAGGGAGCAGTGGTGGGGACTGGTTACATGTGGGGAGTGGGAGGATGGATAGGGAGGAGTAGAGGGAGCAGTGGTGGGGACTGGCTACATGTGGGGAGTGGGAGGATGGATAGGGAGGAGTAAAGGGAGCAGTGGTGGGGACTGGCTACATGTGGGAAGTGGGAGGATGGATAGGGAGGAGTAGAGGGAGCAGTGGTGGGGACTGGTTACATGTGGGGAGTGGGAGGATGGATAGAGAGGAGTAAAGGGAGCAGTGGTAGGACTTGCTACATGTGAGGAGTGGGAGGATGGATAGGGAGGAGTAAAGGGAGCAGTGATGGGACTGGCTACATGTGGGGAGAGGAGGATGGATAGAGAGGAGTAGAGGGAGCAGTGGTGGGGCTGGCTACATGTGGGGGTGGGAGGATGGATAGGGAGAGTAAAGGGAGCAGTGGTGAATACAAGAGGTTGGTAGCAAAGTGTAGAGAGGCATTGCAGAGGGTGTCCAATCAGCAGGGTGGGGAAGTGGTGCCATAAACCATCCGCATAGCTGAGAAAACCAGGAGAACCATTTGGTGGCCAGCTCGGTGGACCAAGGAGAAAGGCAGTCCTTATTAAAGCAATACAGGCGCACAGAGTTTGGGAAGGGAGTTTGGCACGGATGGTATCAATGTGGACAGAGAAGTCAAGCCTGCTATCTAGCCACACACCGAGGAACTTAAAAGCAGGGACTACTCCAAGCAGTGTGCCATCCAGTGTGGAGAAGATGGGGAGGGGTGTGAACTGGGCTAGCTTCTGGCTGGTACCAAAAGTCATAGACACAGTTTTTTTGTGTTGACCCAAAGTTGGTTGGACTGGAACTGGCGCAGAACATTGTGAAAGTCTTGCTGAAGCAAGAATACCGGAGATGCATCTGAGGGACCGGAGGTAGAGAGAACGGTGTTATCTGCATACATGAGAAGATGTGAGTTTGGGCAGAGGGGAGGTTGTTTAGAAAGATGGAGAAGAAGACTGGACCCAGAATGGAGCCCTGTAGGACCCTGGCCTGGACAGGGGAGGGTTGGAGATTGCACGTCCTATCTGTACCGACTGTTGATGGCTCGAGAGGAAGGAACGGAACCAGTTGACAGCAGGGAACGAGAGTCCCACAGAGCTCAGATTATCCAGGAAGAGCGAGTGGGACACTGAATCAAAGGCTTTGGCCAGATTGATGAAAATGGTGGCTGTGATATTCACCTGATCCATCGCTGAGAGGACAGAGTCAGTGACTCCAGGGAGGAGATGGTGGAATGATCCTTCCTAAAGCCAGACTGGAAGGGGAGAGGAAGTTGGATTGAGTGTAATCTTCAAGTAGTATAAAGGTGATTGAAACAAGTGCCAAATGCCACACCATCTGAGATGCCCCAGTGCTTAGTTCGGAGAGCTTCATGAGGGTGTCCTGGCTTGGTGGAGAGTTTTAAAAAGGGGCTGAAATTCTGCCTGTTCACACTGGCATTCCCTGATTAGATCTAGCTGCCTCTGTTGCTGGGTTTCCCGCAGGATTATTAATTTGGATTTATTTAATAATATTTATTTAGTTAATTTTGTGCTATATGGACAGGAACTGATATGATTACTTACTTCCCATTCTTTGCCTTCATTTGGGTCACTAGTTCTCTGCTGCACTTCAGGCCAGAGTCTCCAGCAGGGCAGCTCATGACTTTCCATGGTGGGTTTGTTTGCCTTCTGCGGTGGGAACTGTTTGCTCCTGTGTGACAGATTTCAGTCCCTCCATTGACTGAAATGTTCTATGATGCCACTGATGACATCAGAGACTGTGTGGGGGAGGGGCTTCAGGGCAAAACAAGAAGGGGAAAAGAGCTTGGCATTGTGATATTTTTTCACTATGACACCACTAATGGTGAATTCTGCAGCAGCACAAACATTCTGTGGCACGGTACAAGTTCTGTGGCCAGTACTGCAGCTGCAGGAGTGTAGAATTTTAAAGGCCGTTGCTTTTGTGAGGACACGGTGCAGTTCACCCTCATTAACCTGCTTGCTTTCCCTCTGTCTTCCCCTGTTTTTTCTCCACAGGTCGCCTAATCTTTGACAACTTGAAAAAGTCCATTGCTTACACTCTGACCAGTAATATCCCAGAGATCACCCCCTTCCTTCTCTTCATCATGGCCAACATCCCCTGCCACTGGGTACCATCACCATCCTCTGCATTGATCTGGGCACTGACATGGTAAAGTACTTCCCATGGAGTTTTCTCCCTTCCTGCTGTCTTAGTCCCTGACCTGCTGGGCACTGAAGGAGCAGGCCAGGAGTGTTGCTGCAAACCTCAGCTCCTTATCCTTTGTTTTTGTTAAAATCTTGTAGCTGGCCCCCAAACTTCGGGTTCTGTGGTGTCCTTCACCATAACGGGGGTGGGGGGGGAGGATTTCAGGATTAGTTTCTAAGGTGTCAGATAGGACACCTGAGCCATGGAGGCAGAGGGGACACCTTTCAATATATTACAAAGTACTCAAACTAAGTCATGGTCTGCACAAATTGGGGGCAGGGCACTCAGTGGCCCAGAGCAGCTCAGTGGGCTATGAGTTTGGTTTTTCTAAAGAGGGAAGCTTTTGGCAAATTTCAGCACAATCTATTTTAAAGGCTTGCCACGCTAGGTATCAGGTTGTGTATAGTGTATAATTGCCCCTTGTTCTGCCTGGATTTCCATCTCAGCTGAAATGTTGTTATACCACAGTTCAAAGGTCATGGAACATTGTACCCTTCTGTGGTACAACAGCATTCCAGCTGATAGGAAACTCTTGTGGCGCCTGGTGTTTTGCTGTCACACACACAGCAATCAGTTCAAAGTTCTGAACTGAAACACGTATGTTTCCTGCGGTGAATGCTGCTGCAAGACTTTGTTTAAAAAAAAAAAAAAATGAAAAGTAAAATTTAGCTATGCACTATACAAAGACTGATTGGCAGCCACATGCCCCACCAGCCTGGGCTTCCACCTCCAGGCTCTGGTTCGTCACACCTCTCAAGCTTTGCTCTTGAGGTCAGAGGTAATCAGAACCTCTGTGACAGCACAAGTTGGCTGCACATGGTTGCCCATCCTGTATTTTCTATTTGTTTGACCAAAAGTTCATTTCACCTATACAGGAAAGAAATGCTAGGGAGTCAGTTTTTACAGCATCTGATAGTGGCATCTTTTTAGGAGGAGACGTTCATTTTTCTTACTCCGAAACTAGGAGCATGGTGAGTTAGTGAGGCAGACATCATAACATACTTAACTCATCGGCTCTGAAATGTCATATTAAATTAAGGTCAAACAAATCCTTGGACTAAGGCCCTGTACACATTACAAGTGAAGATTTGTATCATTTTAAATAACGGTTTCAAAACGTTTTAAAACTCACCACAGTAGCCGTCCACATTATTGTTCACGAGTTTGAACTCGATTATATACAGGTGAACTTCCATCTCCATCAACAGCGAGTAGCGTTTTTAAACTCGGTAATCCTCCGTGATTGTAGCAGGTTATGTTGGCACCTAATTGATGGAAAAATATACGCCATCCACACCACAAGGTACACGCTTTAAGTCCTTTAAAATGTTTTGAAAGCGGACTTGGACTAGCTGCTTGGCAGAGTTTAAGCACAGTTTCTTAACACGCTTTGAAACTGTGCTTAAATGTGAGCAGGCAACCTCGTTTGCGCTACTTAAAAACGCTTTTAAGCACCTTAAAACGTTTTAAGTGGCCTGATGTGTACAGGGCCTAAGAGAAAGCGCTATTGTGGCTGGATGCATTTAAGGTATCTATCGGGATAATTAGTGAATGTCAGGTAGCCCGCCTCCTAACCTCACTGAGAGGCAAGCACTTCACTTTAAATGTTGAATTATCATTATGCTTCTTCTATACTAAATTAATACAAAGTAAGCAAGAGATTTCTCCACTTCGTTAATGTGGGAGTACAGCAGGAAACCCATGTGTTAAGGACAGTCTGCCTGGCCACCACTAGCATTATCCTCACCCACCTGGGATACAAGGCCCACTCTTCCTATCACTCTTATCTATTCCAAACAGGAGAGACAAAGGGAAGAACTCTGCCTCCCTTCCCCAGATATCCTTAATAGCAGATGCTACTTCTTTCCAGTAGGCCTTAGTGACCAAACAATGCCCCCAAATTGGAACTAGGTACCCTTGGCAACTGAGCATCTACTGCACATGGGGTACACACCTGGGTAAAACTTGTGGACCGTGCTTGGGGGATAATAAAGTCTATGAATGAATTTATACTGGGTTTCTTTAAACCTAGTACACAGCAACAGGCCCATACGAGTAGTGATGATCATTTCCCATATTTCTGTTTATTTATTTGTTTTACCAGGAAAGCTCTGTTGAGCAAAAGCTCATTTGCAAGGAGGTCCTGGGTAGGACAGAGCAAAGTAGAGAAATGCATACAGACATATTACATCAGACTTAAAATATAGTACATTAAAAGAGACAAAGCAAAAAAAAGGAAAGGCTGTCAGTATAGCTCACTGGGTGTAGTCCGATCATCAATCAACCCCCCAAAACTAAACCAGTCTTGCACAGAGCCAAGGGCTTTTTAAACAGTCAACGCTAACCTTTTTGGTGCATTAATCTACTCCTGTTGATTCCAGGTCCCTGCAATCTCATTGGCATATGAAGCCATGGAGAGTGACATCATGAAGAGGCAACCTCAGAACCCCGAACAGACAAGCTGGTAAATGAGAGGTTAATCAGCATGGCATATGGACAGATAGGTGAGCATATTTATATTCTGCTAGCTTGTTTATTTTATTTATTAAATACTAGGATTACAGTGACCTTTGAACACAGGTTCTTTTACAAAGTTCCGCGTTGAAAGGGACATATCACATATGGGTACAAACAAGGTGGTTTACAGACATTACAATTACAATAAAGTGTTGTTACAGTCATTGGAACATAACAAGGTAATGCGATATGTGACACAAGTTTCAGCTACAGTTAAGCAGTCCAAGCAGGAACTAGTCAAAGTGCTGAAAACAGGGCAGGTAAATGCAGATGGGTAGGGAGGAAGCGGAGGGAGAGAGGGTTTGGGAGGGGAGAAGAGGGTGGGAGGCGGGGAAAAATAGAGCAGAGGCGAGGCAGCGTTGGGAAACCTCGTGAGGAGGAAAGTGGGGCGGGAGGCAGGGAGCAGGAAGTGTGGAAAGAGGAGATGGGGTCAGAGGAGGGTGGAGAGAGGGGGCAAGAGCGTGGAACACAGAAGGGGTAGTGTCAGTGAAAAGTGGGGGCCAAAATAGAAGGGGTAGGAGCAGGTGGAAGGAAGAGTGGCAGGTGGTGGGAGGCGCAGCGAGAGGGAAGGGAGGATGGGGGAGCGAGGTGGGATGCTGGGCCCGGGATGAGCAAAGGGGCCGAGAAAAGGTGTGTTCTCCACTGGTGCCTGTCTTCCTAGCCCTCAGTTCTGGTACTCTCTGGCAAACTCCCAGCCTCAACAACCACCATCTACAGTTTTTAGTTGCATGGGCCAAAGAGTTGTAACTAAGAAGTACCAGGGTTTGTTCTTTTCTGTTTTCTTCCTTGCATTTTACCTCCTGCTGTGGTGCCACACTCAGTCGCTGGAGGCCTCATCTGACACACAGACCCCGCAGCTAGAGGGCAAACCTGCAAGTCTTTCCTGCAGGGATTGCTGATGCTAGAAAGCACAATGCCTCCATCCCAATCAAGGATATGCTACCTCCAGCAGCAGCTCATGATCCTGTCTGCCCATTTGCTAGCGTCCCAGGCATGCACTATTCTACTACCTCTGGGTCATCAGCCAGCCTTCTAAGCATATTATTTATGTGGAAGGACTGTTACTGATACGCTCTTCCTCTCCGGCCTCTGTGTACCATCATTCACTCTCCATCACCTTCTTCTCTCTTCATTTCTCAACTCCCTTAGTGTTAAGCTTGATCAAAAGGAAAACCCAACTTGACTCTAAACACAATTTACATACAGTAAATGGAGAGTGTTTTGCTTCATGCTGAAAAACTGAAATTTGGCCGGCCTGCTGCTGCAGCGGTAGAGCTACCGCTTGCGACGCTAGTGACCTGGGTTTGGTAGCGAGCCCGGTTTGCTGGAGGGTCAGCCGGGGGATCGAGTGCCCATTGGGCTGCTCTCCTCCTCAGGGAGGATGGGCTGCAGGTGTTAGTGCAATACCACTACCTGGGTAACTACAGGTGTGGGTGTAATTCGGGATTGCAGAGCACAGGGAGGGGAGGATGTCGGCTGAAGTCCGGGAGTGGTGGCACAATTCAGCGTGCTCGCGTCTCCTTGGATCTCCTAGAGTGCCGTCATCCTCATGGGGTATGGGGACACCAGAAACAAGGAAAATCACCGCATTTGCTCCTGGAGGTGGGCCCTGGCACCTTAGCTACAGGACCAGGCTCTGGGGAACTTGGTTGGACCACCCAAAGTGACACATTGGCTTGGAGGGGGATTTATTTATTTATTTATTTTTATTTATTAAATTCTCGGATTACAAATACCTTTGAGCAGAAACTGCTTACTTATAAAGGTTCCACGTCAAAGGATGAGGGTCAACATACATACAGAGGTAGTAAAAGAATGCACAATAAACAACCAAAACAACTAAAAGAAAAAATAAAGATACTCAGTTATAACATACTTTGAGATAATATTCATATAACGAGCAGCTTGAGTAGGCAGCTGGCTGCAGTAACAGTAAGAGATAGAGGGCACCATAGGCAGTTAGTATTGCAGGCATGCGACCGGGAGAGGAAGTTGGCAGGCTAATGGGCCACTGTCCGATGGTGGTGGAAAATGTCTTGTACCAGTGGGGATGCGAAGCAGGAAAGGAGTCATAAGGAAGGCCCGGTGCCAGAGGGAATGAGACTGGGAAAGGGCGGGTCTCCCTCTGTTCCTGCCCAGAGAGTAATCCATGGCTAGATGGGGGTCGGTTCACTGAAGTAACCCTGAGAGGCCTGGCAGAGCCCTATAGGATACCTAGGGAGTCCCTGATGGGAAGGAGGAGATGCAGTGTTGAGGGGGCATAAAACAGCAAGTATAGAAAAGAAAACACTGACATTTTGGATTATATCAATCTGAATGTCTAGAGACAAGAAAGAGACTTGTGGTTCTTGTTTGTAATGTCACTTATAACAATTGGCAATTCATATTCGAATACAGCTGGTAATTAAATTTCCCCCAGCAGGGGATGTTTAAGCAACTTGTTTTGCAACTGCCACAGAATGACTTGCTTATGTTTCTAGGAGTGTTTGTTGCACTGAGTTAAAGTTATAGTGATGTAACCACTTCCTATGGTACATTTTTGGGGAAACCATCAGCTTGCTATCCTACTAGGTATGGATATCTGACAATTACAACTCTGAACCAACACTCATCAAAACTGACATCCATGTGATGTTATTGCATACAGTAACTACCGTTTACATAAAGGGGTACTTATTACATTTTTGGTGAACAGACCACCTCTCACACCCTCAAAAAAGCTGATCAGTGGCCATTTTGTTCTGGTCCCATAGTTGCTCCAAAATGGCTGAATGTCTTCCCTTCAAATGCCAGCAAATTATCATTCATGTAAAGGTGTGGCAGTTGGATTTTGGGGACGAGCTAGTCATGACATGGGGGCCTGGAGGCTGTGTTTGGTTTCTGGTCCCAAAATATTGGTCTCCATCACATGACCTCCAGCATGGCACAGGCTGTTGAGTAAAGACATGCTGTTTAGATTTTGGTGCCCAAGGAATCAAAGATGGTTAACTGGCAGGCATCTTTGTAAACCTCTCTGCACCATGGTTCATTCTAAATAGCTGGAAATACTTCCTTCAAATTGAACTCCTCGAGTGCCCTTCAAATAAATGTGTGTTTTGAATGAACGGATGAACGATTCTTTATTACTCTGTTGGGCACTTTGGGTGCATTACTGCCAACAATTACCAATAAATGACATAATGAGGTTCAATTCAAATAATAGTGAACGAGGAAAGGAATACACAAGGTAAACTGCTAGGAACTATTTAGCAAGAATAGCAGGTCACAAACAAGGGACATGAATGTAAGCTGGTGGAAGGACATTCAGGAGGGGCGCTAGAAAGTTTTACTTTACTGTGAGTGGTTGAGCTGTGGAGCAGCCTACCAGCTGATGTGGTGGGTACAAAAAAACATTAGTGGGTTAAAATGCAGCTGGGACAGAGTAAATGGCTTCATAGTTGCTTAGGGTGGTAAGGCACTGAGTCGGGGGGGGGGGAGAGAGAGGAAAAAATAACTGGACAACCGGTCACAAGGTAGAGTAGGGTAAAACTGGGCACACTGGATGAACCAATGGTCTTTTCTGCTGGCATTGTCTATATTTCTGTGTTTAAAAATCAATTGATACCCTATGGCCAGAGTTTGAGAGTAAACTTGGAGCACTGGAGAGTCTGCCAGGAGAGGAAGGTTGAGCATTAGAGCAGACACTCCCTTCCTCAAGGGGTTCCAGTTCCCAGCTACCACACCACCCATTGGGTGACAACAGTTGACCCGGGTTCAGGAACAAGCCCGGGATGCCGGGGTCAGTTGGGGGGGGGGGAAATGGATTGAGTCACTGATTGGCAACTCTCCACTTCTGGGGTGCCGTCTAGCGGACGGTGTCGGGAGGGGAATGTGCCGTTAGGCAATTGGCAGAAGCCACACCACAGTTTACCGCCTGGACTCTGGTCCTGTTGACTGGCGTCCTTGGGGACTGGGGACAGGACAATGTAGCTACTTCCACAACCAAGAAAAATCCCGCCCCACTGCCGTGCAGTGTGATCCCCGATAGGAGGAGAAGGAGCCCCGGATAGGTGGTACGCCACCACCGAGCCCTAGCTGGAAGTAGGCATAAAAAGATAATAAATATAAAAGATTTTACAGAGTGGTTAACTTTTATATAGAGGACAAATCACTGTTTGCCTACAGAGTGCAGTTCTCTGTTCCAGAATAAACTAAAATTGCACTGTGTCAGCTCCTATAGGTTGGCAGAATGGTATAGGCTGTCCTTCACTGTCTGCTGGGACAGATTGAGAAGACTGAGAGTGTTAGGCCGTGCACCTTCCATGGGAGACAGCTCTCTCCCTTGCAGGGAAACTATTTTTTACTCAACAGTGGCTTTTTGAGATAACTATGAGGGCACAGCACAGGGCCATCAGCAAATCATTTGGGGTGTAGAGGACAAAAAAACTGACTAGAGGCCCTTAATCTGTTCGCCCTGGAGAAAAGCTGTTTGAGGAGGGGTATGATCAGTCTCCTGCATACGCAGGGGTATAGACAAGGGGGAACAGATGGAGAGGCTTGGTTACGTGTGCTCCAGTGGGTTACTGGGACACATCCTGAAGTTCAGAGGTGGTAAAGTTAGAGGTAACGGGAGGCACTTCTCTGATCAGAGAGGGTGGTGAACCTGGAACAGCCTACAAGTGGACATGAAGACTACTGTCAGTCAAGGCAAGCCTGGACAAATGTTTACTTACCAAGAAATCACAGGGTGCCCTGGGTAGCTGGGTGAGTGGGGTATCACTGGGTGCCCTGGGTAGTAGGGTGAGTGGGGTATCATAGGGTGCCCTGGGTAGAAGGGTGAGTGGGGTATCACAGCATGCCCTGGGTAGTGGGGTGAGTGGGGGTATCACAGGGTGCCCTGGGTAGTGAGGTGAGCAGGGTATCACTGGGTGCCCTGGGCAGTAAGATGAGTGGGGGTACCACCAGGTGCCCTGGGTACAAGGGAGAGTGGGGTATCACAGGGTGCCCTAGATAGTAGGGTGAGTGGGATACCACAGGCTGCCCCGGGTAGTGGGATATCACAGGGTGCCCTGGATAATAGGACGAGTGGGGTACCGCAGGGTGCCCTGGGTAGTGGGATGAGTGGGGTATCACAGGATGCCCTGGATAATAGGGTGAGTGGGGTACCGCAGGGTGCCCTGGGTAGTGGGATGAGTGGGGTATCACAGGGTGCCCTGGGTAATAGGGTGAGTGGGGTACCCTTATAAATTAGTAAATACTTGAAAAGCATACTTGTTGATCTCTGATTATAAAGGAAGGAGTGGATCTAACGGACCTAGAGTCCATTCTGGCCATAACTTACTATGTTGCTATGTTCCTGCAGTTGCTTTTGATGATTTTGTAATTGAGCCTGGCTTAAGGGCTTTCCGATTCTCTCAAAAAAATCTTAAAGAGCTAGTGTTCTGCCTAAAACTAACATTAGTTTTTAAAACTAGTCAACCATTACCTTTATAACTGGTGTACTTTTTCTGTTCTCTTTGGTTAATTAGAAGATTGTTTACCTGATGTTAGTAGGTATGGTGTGTAAAACCTGCGCTATGCCTGGCAACTGACATATCTAGCTCTTCACCCCCGACTACATCATCAGCAATGTGACCTCACTGACTGTGGAATCACTGCTGCTTAGGGTCAGCCACAGTATCTGCCAGGTCAGTCACCTGTGATGTCTCAGTCAGTGAGATCACAGTGAGGATGATGGGGGTGGGGGTGGGGAGGACAGAGATAGATGTGTTAGTCAGACTGAAAGTTGTTCTACACATCCAACACAATATTATCACATAGAAGACTCTCTAATGAGCAAAAGGATAAGGAAAAATATTTCAAAAGTAAAAAGTTACAATTGACTACTTCTTAACAATTGTATTATTTTCCTGTCTGCTTGTTTTGGTTCCACTAGCCCTTTAATGAAAGAAAACTTATGTTGGGCATGCTCGTTTAATGTGAAAGGAAGGGATCTGTCAAAGATGGATAACTGGTGGCCACCTTGTTTGTATGTACTGTTCTGTATATGTACCCAATTTTTGTAATCCATGCCCTCTATGGATAGGGCTAGGACTATACATTTCCTTGCACTGGCTACCAATTTCAAACCTCCTAGTCAAACTGCATGTACGTAGACAGATCTGGTCTGCAGTAGCCAGTCCTGTAAGGGATGGGGAATGCTCGATTAATAATGGTTGGATTTCTCTTCCTCTCCATGTACCAGTACGCAATTCTTGTCTGTAGTAGCCAGCTTTGTGTGAGATAGGGAATGTTCTCTCAATGATGGGTGGGTTTCTGTTGGATAGGAAATGATTTGTCAATGATGGGTGGGTTTCTGTGGGATAGGGAATGTTCTGTCAGTAATGAGTGGGTTCTTCCTCTCTCCTCAGGGATGATCCAAGCATTAGGAGGCTTCTTCAGTTACTTTGTGATCCTGGCAGAGAATGGCTTTCTCCCATCAGGCCTTTGGGGATCCGGCTAAACTGGGATGACAGGACATGCAACGACCTAGAGGATAGCTACGGACAGCAATGGGTCAGTGATGCGGTGGAAAGATAACATTGCAAAAATGTCACAGCATATGCATAACAAATGTAGTGAACACAAAAATGTTACACCAGATATGAAACAAACACATGATGGATACAAAAATATAACACCCACTACATGAAAAACACATGATGGATACAAAAATGTAACAACCAACACATGACACACATGATAGAAGTGAAAATGTAACACCTGACACATGCCAAACACGTGATGGATACAAAAAAATAACACCCGACACATGACAGACACATAATGGATCCAAAAATGTAACACCTGACACAACAAACATGAGATGGATACAAAAATATAACACCCGACACACAACAAACACGTGATGGATACAAAAATATAACACCCGACACACAACAAACACGTGATGGATACAAAAATATAACACCCGACACATGACAAAAATGTGAGTGACAGAAAAAAATCGAACACTCCACACATGACAAACACGTACTAGAAACAAAAATGTAACACCTGACACATAAACATGTGATGTACACAAAAATGTAGCACCCGACACATGACAAACATGTGATGGATACAGTAGTACCCGACACATGACAAACACGTGAAGGATACAAAGATGTAACACCCAACACATGACAAACACACGACAGATACAAAAATTAACACCTGACACATGACAAACATGATGGATGCAAAAATGTAACACCTGGCACATGACAGACATGTAATTGATAAAAAAAAATGTAACACCCAACACGTGACAAACACATTATAGATACAAAAATGTTACACCCGAGACATGACAAACACATGATAGATACAAAAATGCTAAACTGGATATATGACAAACACATAAATGAAGTTCATCCGTGGAATTCACCTCCTCTTATTTTCAAATGTAACCAGATTGCCATGAATGTTGTAGCTACTTCCCCTGCCTTGTGGGCTCAAACAAGGTTGAGAGCTTGGGTCCATAAACTCCTGATTGAGGCGTTCGTATTCAAACTTTAAATAAAATCCTCCACCCAGAGGAAAGATTTAAGTGGGCTTGGTTTCAGTATGGTAATACACCCTGGCATGCAGTACGTCCACACCGCTTCACAGAATCACCTTGTCTGTGAACCAGCACAGTGCAGTAACAGTGTAACTTAACAGTATGATGATCGGCACTCAACTAATAATATGCTCACCAGTCAAGAATTGTGAACACGGTTTAAACAAAATGGTTGATAGGGGGTCAGAAACAAGGTCCTATGGAACAAAAAAAAGGTTCTGCACCCAGGTAGCTGTCTGTAAAGAGTGTAGGCCCAATCATGTTACATATGATTGCTGCCAGTGGTAAGACTGTAGGCCCAATGATGTTGCACACGGTTCCATCCCTTGTAAGGGTGTAGGCCCAATGATGTCATACACGGTTCAATCCCTGGTAAGGGTGTAGGCCCAATGATGTCGCACACGATTCCATCCCTGGTAAGGACGCAGACCTGATGATGTCGCACTCGGTTCCATTCCCTGATAAGGGCGTAGGCCTGATGATGTCGCACACACTTCCATTCCCTGATAAGGGTGTAGGCCTGATGATGTTGTACATAGTTCCATTCCCTGGTAAGGGCCTAGGCCCAATGATGCACATGATCCCATCCCTGGTAAGGGCGTAGGCCCTGTGATACACACGGTCCCATCCCTGGTAAGGGCTTAGGCTTGATGATGTCGCAAACAGTTCCATTCTCTGGTAAGAGCATAGGCCCGATATTGTCAGTCACAGTTCCATCCTCTGGTAAGGGTGTAGGCCAGACAATGTTGCACATGGTTCCATTCCCTGGTAAGGGCATAGACCCAATGATGTCACACACAGTTCCATTCTCTGGTAAGGGCGTAGGCCCGATGTTTTCGCACACGGTTCCATTCTCTGGTAAGGGCTTAGGCCTGATGATGTCACACACAGTTCCATTCATTGGTAATTGTGTAGGCCCAGTGATGTCGCACATGGTTCTATTTCCTGGTAAGGGTGTAGGCCCGATGATGTCACACATGGTCCCACTCCTGGTGACAGTGTAGGCCCAATGATGTCGCACATGGTTCCATCCTGGGTAAGGGTGTAGGCCCGATGATGTCATACATGGTCCCATCCCTGGTGAGGGCATAGGCCCAGTGATGTCACACATGGCTCCATCCTGGGTAAGGGCATGGGCCTGATGATGTCATGCACGGTCCCATCCCTGGTAAGGGTGTAGGCCTGATGATGTCACACACAGTTCCATTCCCTGGTAAGAGCACAGACCTGATGATACACTATCCATGGTAAGGATGTAGGCCTGATGATGTCACACACGGTTCCATTCCTTGGTAAGGGCATAGGCCTGATGATGTCAACACGGTTCTATCCCTGGTAAAGGCGTAGGCCCGATGATGTCACACATGGTTCCATTTGTGGTGAAGGTGTAAGCCCGATGATATCACATATAGTTCCACCCCTGGTAAGGATGTAGACTTGATGAAGTCACATATGGTTCCATCCCTGGTAAGGACGTAAGCCTGATGTCTCACATGGTTCCATCCCTAATAAGAGCACCAACCGAGTGATGTTGCACACGGCTCAATCCCTTGTAAAGGCATAGGCCAGTTGATGTCGCACATAGTTCCATCCCTGGTAAGGGTGTAGGCTTGATGATGTCACCCACAGTTCCATCCCTGGAGAGAGTGTAGGCTTGATGATTTCATACACGGTTTCATCTGTGGTGAGGGTGTAGGCCTGATGATGTTACACACGGTTCACTCTGTGGTAAGGATGTAGGCCTGATTATGTTCCACACGGATCGATCTCTGTTCAGGGTGTAGGTCCAGTGTCACACTGTTTGATCTCTGGTCAGGGTGTAGGACTGATGTCACACATGGTTCCATCCCTCTTTAGGGCGTAGGCCTGATAATTTCACACACACACACACACACACACACACACACACAGTTCCATTCTTGGTAAGGGCATAAGCCTGATGTCATACACAGTTCCATCCCTGGTAAGGGCATAGGCCCCATGATGTCATACATAGTTCCATCTCTGATAAGGGCATATGCCCCATGATGCCACACCTGGTTCCATCCTGGTTAAGAGCACAGACCGCATGATGTCACACATGGTTCCTTCGCTGGTAAGGACAAAGGCCCGATGATGTCACACATGGTTTCTTCCCTGGTAAGGGCATAGGCCCAGTGATGTTGTACATGGTTCCATCCCGGATAAGGGTGTACGCCCCATGATGTTGCACATGGTTCCATTATGGGTAATAGCGTAAGCCCATTGATGTTGCACATGGTTCTGTCCCAGGTAAGAGTGTAGGTCCCATAATGTCACACACGGTTCCATCCCTGGTAAGGGCGAAGGCCCAATGATGTCGCACACAGTTCCATTCCTGGTAAGGATGTAGGCCCTATGATGTCATACACACAGTTCCATCCCTTTTAAGGGCGTAGGCCTGATGATGTCGCACACAGTTCCATCCCTGGTAAAGGGTGTAGGCCCCATGATGTAACACACACGGTTCAATAACTAGTATGGGCATAGGCCCCATGGTGTCGCACATGGTTCCATCCCAGGTAAGGGTGTATGCCCCATGATATCGCACATGGTTGCTGCCTGTGGTGCACCAACACAGAAGCAATGCTTTTAAGAGAAATCTCAAACCCAAAAGCTTTAAGACCTCCGCTAATGTATTTGTATATGCTGGCCAGATGGCCAAGTGCAGTAAATGCTTTTCAACTATAATACACAAAGGGGATGGTTGCAGGGCAAGCCCTGAGTTAACACAGGGTTTTCCCAGACCAGGGATGTCCTTGATGTGCATGGGGGGGACGACGATGTAGTTCGCAGCAAGTCACACTTTGGCTGGTTTCACACTCTCCTTCCTCTCCACTTCCATCTGCGACAGGGTTCAGTGTTGCCAGGCTTCAGTTGGCCCTCTGATGCTATTCAGTGGTTCTCCCAGCTTCAGCAGTCAGTCAATATCCTCCTTAGTCTTCCACGCAACTCAGACTAGGAACCTTGGGGCTGCACACCTAACATACCTCGGCCTGGCATCCAGTACCTAGTGTGTGTGGTGATAGCCAATGCTTGGCAGTAGCACCAGCATGTTGGCTTTCCAGACTGACTGCTGAGTCCACAGGTCGACTGTGGCAGAGTTACAGCACAGCAAAGCCTCCAACTCAGGCTGCAGCTTGCAGCTTTCTCTTTTATACTGGGCAAGCTTGCATTTACCTCCATTAGCAGCAGCAGGCAGTCTGGTTAGGTTCTGCTTATCCCCTTCTTTCTTTGCAGGCATGTGGCCTGTCTCCTGCAGCAGCTCGGGTAATCATCAACCTGCTTCTCCTCTCACTGTGCTCCTGCCACAGCCCCTGCTGTTCATAGGGAGCTCAGCTCGCCACTGATCCATGAATCTTTAAATCATTCTACAGCCATGCTGGAAGTCAGTTCCATGACAACTGATTGGCCACAGATTCACGCCTCAAATTTCTTACATTCTGTCTGTGTCCCATAAGCTCCTGGTGCCTCCCCCAAGGGTCTTCTGCCTGACTGGCTGATGGTGCAGGCACTGACCCCTGTTGCTGTGGAGATGAGGACATGGTGCACCAAGATGGTGGCTGCCCGTAGCAGCTGGGGGCTCTGGCCCCACAAGTCTATATTTTGACACAACCCCTGCCCTGGGAACAGTTTCTGGTGCCCTGATGTTGTTTGAGTGTTGCTATGCTGACATCCAGTGCAGTCAGAGAGACAATCAGGGGATCCCGCAGTCCGTCAGGAGCGCAGAGCATGTGGCTCTTAGACAGGCGGCTACCTTCAATGTGCAGTGGGAGCTGACGCAGGGAATGGTACTGGAGCTTTTGAGCTCCTCCGCACTTTCCAGGCACACGCTACAAAATTCCTCACGAGACAGGAGAGCACTGCTTCCATTGTAGCGACAGAGTAGAATGGGGGAAAGTTCAGGTAAGCCCCTACCCTTTGGCTGAAGGGCTACATAAAATGTATTTTCTTTTTAATTTTAGTTATTTTTTTTTACTTTATCAAATTATCATGTCACAGGATGTCAACTTGGAGTTTTTGATCCTGATATTATCCACAAAGATATAAGTATTTTTTTTGTTATTATAACTAATTTAAGCCTGTAAAGGGGAAAACATTTTTTTCAAAATCTGCCTGCCACTCCGGGTAAATTCCCAGAAAAATCTGAGGATCAGCAAATCAGTTTATTCTGGTCTAAAGGCAAGTGACGCAGAATGTTACAACACATGCATAACAATAGTGATCAGATATGAAAATGACACACCAAATGTATAACAAAATGTTACACCTTACATATAACCGTTGTTATGGATACAAACTGTTAGATGATATGCCATCGGTGGACACATCACCACACAGCTGTGTGTGTGTGTGTGGGGGGGGTGAAGGGTAGATAATTACTACTAAAGTATTACAGCACTAGGCAATCACACCCCTCCTGGAATAATGAACATCCCAAAGGATGTTAACGCTTGCATTCTGACACTTCTTGCAGACCTATGAGCAAAGGAAGATAATAGAATTCACCTGCCACACAGCCTTTTTCGTCAGCATCGTGGTAGTCCAGTGGGCTGATGTGATCATCTGTAAAACCAGGAGAAACTCTGTCTTCCAGCAGGGAATGAAGTGAGTATCCAAGGGCATTATGGGACACTGAGGCTGGGAGTTGCGTACTAGCCAACATTTGTACGATGGCCCACATTTGTAACTGTCCCTTGCAGAGTAGGACATCACTGTTAAACAGTCTATAATACATGTAAATCTGAAAAAAAAACAGGTGGCGACACCTGTTAAAGAAAACTGTCAAGCTCTCAGTCCTCCCTCCCCAAAAGTCTTATCCGTAATTAAGCATTTTTCATAGAGTGAAAGCGCTGTTTTTCACTTATTGGAACTTTTTAACGGCTTGCTTCCAATACAAGTGCATTGAGGCGCAGCAGTGCGGCCCGCACTTCCATGAAATGGAGCCACGCAGCTTCCGACATTTTGCAGAACCCTGGGCTTTGCAAAATAAAAACAGTTCCACTAAGTGAAAAACAGTGTTTCATGTGCATTAATCGGGGGGGAGGGGAGACTTTTGGGGAAGGGGACTGAGATCTTGACAGTTTCCTTTAAAGTAGCAATATTTTTAGTGACCACATCAGGTTGTTTTTTTTCAGCAACTAAGGATACAAAGACAAAAAAAATACAGCAAAATCATTGTGAATTTATTTTTGAACGCCACATGGTACCAAAAATCACTCCGGTGCTTTGTGGCACTCGGCCTCTTCCTCAGGAGCAGGAACTCTCTGAGCAAGAGGGCAGAGTACCTTGAAGCACCAAAGTGGTTTTGGTACTGTGTGACTTTCAAAAATAAATGACTGTGTACTCGAGTTTTTGCCAATGCGCTGTATTTTTTTGTCTTTGTAGTCTGATGCGTTGTGCCATTTGATACAGCAGCGCCGATTTCATGTCGTCTGTCATGAATCTAAGGATGTCAGAAATACGTTTTTATCAAAAACAACACCAAAAGTGATATGGTTAAATTTTTTTTGCTGACTAACATATACTGCTGTTTTAAAAGTGTTGCCTTCTGTGCCTTTGAGCAAGAGCACTGTGACCCGAACACGAGTAGTTCTGACGCTCACTGAGTACACAAGATGGGAATATTTGTTTTTCATATAGAAATTTATTTTCTCTCTGCTAGATTGCCCTGTTCCACGAATTTCCCTCTTGCTCCCTCAGCCGTTATCTCTGTTGCTCATCCTCCACGTCTCCCACAACTTTGCTTCATGGCAGGGCTGAGGGGCGTCCCCAAGCTGCCTCTGGGCAAGATCCAGTCAGAGGGCACCTGGTCTCCAGTGCTGGGCCAGCAAAGGGGGCAAGCTACATCCTACTGGGGCTAGGGGCTTCGCCACTGCATTTTCTCATGCAGGACACTGTGAATCAGGTAGACTGCACATGTGCAGATGATGTGTGCATTCATACCTAACGACGTCCCACACCCACAGATAGATGCACTCACGGCAATTCCATCTCTTGATCCCCAGGTGGTGAACGTGTTGCAGGCCACCCAGTCTCCCCTCCCCGGAAGAGGGTATCAGATGGGATTCTTAGTCCTCTTTCCCTGGCATGGCCTCTGATAACCCAGGCCCCGAGTCACCAGCATCTCGAGCGGGAACCCTAGTGCTTCATCGATTGGACAGCTTCAAGAGGTGACTCTCACGAGTGTGGAGATGTCTCTTCCCCACAGTAGTATTTTTTAAATTGTAGAACTGATCAGTATTTAGACATATAAAAACTATTTTTAAAACCTTGGTGGCAGGATTAAAACAAAATCACCACCTTCTTGAAAAAGTGAAACAATCCACTTGTTCAAAACATTCATGTAAGAACTTATCAAACGTAGAAAGTGCTAAACAAGATGTTTAAGGATTGATCAAACATGAAAAGTATGGAGTGTGAAGTTCACATAATTATACATAAAATGTTTCTATTCTATATTGCATGTGAAGTTTGTTAAAGGAATGATAAATTGTGGAAAGTCTGGAACGTAAGGTACTTTGTGTAATGTTCATATTTTATACTTGCCCTTCCACAGGAACAAGATACTGATTTTCGGTCTGTTTGAGGAGACAGCCCTGGCTGCCTTCCTTTCCTACTGCCCCGGCATGGATGTTGCTCTCCGAATGTACCCCCTGAAGTGAGTACCAAGTCTTCTTTGCAATACAGTATGTGCAAAATGGCTACTGTGCCAATGAATGATGTCACATCACAAGCCCAGCTGAGGGCTGGTACACTACGTTCTCTGCAGTCATACCAAAAACAAAGTTGTTTAGAAATTGTTAGTCACTGGCCAGCTGCTAATACGGGCTGATACCTGCTTCATTTCTCACTGTACCAGTTAGCTCAGTAGAAGCAAAGAAATTCTTATCAATGTGACCAGCTCTAGTTGCCCATGCTGTTAGATGCTTGATAACCCAACAGATTATCTTAGAAGCCCACGCAGCTGTGTGTTGTACAGATAGCACCTTTATTTTACAGTTTGTTTTCACTGGGTGGCCCAACTGAGATGCAGCATCTCAGTTTCTCTGGGGTCCTGCTTCTACCCAGTTCTATAGCTAGGAGTTGACTGATGCACACATAGGTCAAGAGACTTGTTCAGGGGCACACACATTATGTGGCTGCCGTGGGATTTAGAGTTGGGCTCTCTGGAACCCTAAGCACTGGACTTCACCTGCTCCTCTTGTTCAGAGTGCCAGGGTGACTTCCTGTCCCCATTGCCATGGAATGGTGAACCCCTGTGATGTTTGCTGCCACCCACAGCCTATCAGGACACGTGCATGCTTTCTGTCTTTTCAGAGGAACCAAAGGATTGCTTTGCTAATGCCCAGCCTGGCCATAACTCCAGTTTCTGTGATGAGACCCGGACATGTGCATCTCTTCCTGAACCTTAGGATGTTGATGCACATGGCAGCAGCCTCCAGAGTTTGCTGCCGGTACTGCAGTCTATTTACTAAAATCTCACCCTATGAGATGGGTCTTCTCTTTTACGTGAAGGGTCCCAGGGCAGCCACAGACAGAACACTGAGAATAATGCATGGACAGCCATGCACAACAAGGCTGTGTTTCCGTCAAGGGGTTCTGATGACATCATGGATCTCAAGCATGATATTCAAGAGAGGGTCCCAGATGTCATTAGAGACCCAAGATGGAAACACAGCTGAGTTGTGCAAGGTTGTCTATGTGTTATTATTTCTGCATGATATATGGGTTGAAACATTAAAAAAATGCTTTTATTTCTTTCCAAGAATTTTTCAGTTTAATGTTTCATTTTCTGAAAAAGGTAAACCCACCTTCACCAAGCTGCTGAACACCCACCTGGGTGAGGGGTGGGTTTCCTTTTTTTTTAAAGGATAAAACAACAGAGGATGTTATGTTAGGGTGTGTGTGTGTGTGTGTGTGTGTAAAATGAAAGTAAAACAGCAGGTGGCATGAGTTTCTAGTTGCCGTGGTAATGTAAAAAGCTGTTATACCACAGAAGGGTACTACAGCATTCTATAACCTTGAACTGTGGTACAGCAGCTTTTTAGTTCGGATGGAAAGCCACGCACAACATAGAGGGACTGTGTATGAGGAACCATACACAACACGGCTGTGCTTGAATCGAGAGGTGTCCATGGTAACAAGAGACGCTGAGCATGCAGCTTGAGAGGTCTGTTGTTACCGTGAAACCTCCAGATTCAGACACAGCCTTGTATGTGTATGGTTGTTCAGACACAATCTTCTGCAGTGTATGGGCAACCAGAGAATTAAAAAATTAACTGAGTCGCTCCTGCCGTCACTGTTTCTCTTGTCAGCGCGGTCTAAAAGGGACAGCTCTACTTGACAGCACTAACGATGGCAGCCTTGACCCGTGAACACTGTACTGCACGAAAGTGTTCTAATCTGTTGTGCTGCAGTGGTGATGTCGCTAGTGTAGCACAACAGGAATTCTAGTATTAGATTCCATACATAACGCTCTCCTCTACACTACAGAGGGTAATCAAACACTGTAAATATTATAAGCTGTATACTGTATTGAGTTTCCTGTGGAAAACAAGGCAGTAGTGTACATATAGTGATACACAGAATAGTTTGCAGCAAGGTACAATATATATACAGTAACTCTAGATCTGACAGATTGGTATCTCCTCAACAGTCCAGAATTGGCTGCTTTTTAGAACAGAAACACAGCTTTCGGGTGGGGCTGCAGTAAATTCATAAACATTCCTTAGCAGCAGCAAGTCCCAGTGGTTCTGCAGCTTAATCCAGTGTCAGGCGTGCAGTAAGTGAAGCCGCATCAACCAAAAAAAGTGCTGGTTCCTGAGGGGTGTACCACATTTACCCCTTCTGCTCATTCAGTGGGGAGGCCCAAGCTCTTCACAAGAAGGCAAGACTCGGCCTTAATTATTTATTCTTTAACCATCATGCATTTTCTTCTCACAGGCCGAGCTGGTGGTTCTGTGCCTTCCCCTACAGCTTCCTGATCTTCGTCTATGATGAAGTGCGTAAACTTGTTCTGCGCAGGAATCCTGGAGGTATGTACTGTACATTTAATGTTAGGGAAAGAACAGAGTGCTCACTCCCTTCAGTCAAAACTACTGAACCTGTAATGTGTTCAGATTAACAACTGTGTGGGGAGGCATTGGGGTTATTGCACAGGTGTGCAGTGATATTTGGGCTATTGTACAGGTGTGTGATGACACTAGGGTTATTGCAGAGGTGTGTAATATCTTCTGTGTGAAGCAAAGAGTAAAGTATCATGTTTTTCAACTTGGGAGATAATATTTGATACCCCACTGGAGTTAATTTTATTTGTTATCATTTCAAATTCTTCTTCTGACTGCCTATAGTGGAATAAATCAGAGGACTATATTACTGATGAATGTATGACATCTCCCGCTGCTGTAACCCTCCTCTGATGTCAGCTGCAGGGGATTCTGGGATTTATAGTTACAGAAAATGTCAGCTTAGAAGTCAACAGAATTAGTCTGATACAATCTACTATACTGCAGTAAACAGCGAGTGAAAAAATGTTTTTACCCACAAAGTGCAGATTGTGACCAGACGCACACTTGAGTGTGGGGCTCCTGGTACTGACTTTCCCCCTTTAAATAGAACAAGAGTTGGCTAGAGACGGCAACGGCTGCCACTACCTCAGCGTGTTGTATGCTGTATTATTGTGATGTAAATCTGTGTTAGAGTTGTAACCTACGCTCATACTACCTTTCAGTTACAGTGTTCCTCAGGCATCTATTTTGGGCCCCCTACTTTTCTCAATTTTCCTAAACAATTTCCCCTCGCTCACTTCAGTTTAGCTGCCTGCTATGTGACAGCAGCTCCTGGTGTAGAATTTAAGACTAGCGGTGGAGGGTGGTTAAGACTATCTCCTTTGGCTCTAGTGTTCCACTATAATGGTTGTCCATTGACTTTAGTGGTTTCCCTAGCAAAGCACCTTCACCGCATTCTCCCCTCGACTGCCTCTGGTTCACCTGGTTTGAGTTTAGGGCAGGTAGGCCAGGTGAGTGCCTCAGCAGTCGTTGCTCTCCTCCTCCACCTTGGTTGCACGTATTGTTGCAGTTTTCTCACAGCCTTCCATGGCGTTCCCGCTAGAGGGTTTGAGTGAGAGCCTTCCTCCAAATTGGAATATTTTCCACCTCTCTTAATTGGGTTTTCCAAATTGCAGCTGCAGAGCCGTCACTTAATAAACTATCCCACGCCTGGAGGGAAGGTGACCTAGGCCTTGGATCCCCAGAGATTTACTCCTTATAGGGTTTTTTTTCCTCTCCTCTGTTGCCTCAGGTCATAACTGTTAGTTAGCATAGTTGTTTCCCCTAGTTTGGTTAGGTAGGTTCCGCTGTTGGATGGAGGCGGAGGATGTTCTGCTGTTCCCTCTCTCCTTAGAGGATCTCCTCATTCTCAATGCAAACCATCAGTATCACGCTACACAAACCTGGGCATTTCATTACGTTATCAAACTGAGCATCTCATTACGTTATCAAACTGTCTGTGCTTCTCTACGACTACGTTCCAGTTACTGCTCCTACGTCACAGTTACTGCTCCTACGTTACAGTTACTGCTCCTACGTCACAGTTACTGCTTGCTCATGTGCTTCATGTTGCCTCATTCTTTGGGATATAATTGTACATTTTAAAGGGATTCTATAGGTACCTTTAGCCACGGGAATCGTCCTGGCACTTAGGGCTGAACCCTTCTCCCGAGGGTTCCTTGCCTCGCACTTCACAGGGTGGTAATTCCTCTGAATAGAGTGCGAACAGCCAAAACCAAACCAACCCAGTTGCACAAGCATAACACTATACTGGCTGCATAGGACATTGAATTGCTGTCTCTCCTATTTTGTATTTTGACTATTTAAACTTGCCCTTGTTATTCTATTTCGATTCGTGTCTCAGACTGTATTTTGCTATGCACTGACGATTTGTACTTTGGACATGTTAACCCTCTGTTGCACCCATTGTACTATTATCACTGTTTGTTGTTATGTACTCCAACTTGTACCCCCCAGGTCGTGCCTGAAAATAGGCATCTCTATGCTTAGCGCACTTACCCGGTTACCAAAATCAAAAAAATAAACATTAATTTTGCAGTGTTTTCCTGGGGGATCAGTAACATGGAAATGTAGAATTTGTCATCAGAAAAGGACCAGAAGGTCAATCTAGTCTGCCCTACTCCCCTGCCTTTTTCTACTTCCTGGACCCTATTTGGTCTCCGGTGTCCTTCCTGCCTCCCTTTCCTGTACTTATTATGCCCCTGTGCATAATCCATGCATGCTTGAAGCCCCCCACTATCTTCACCCCTACCATGTTCTTTAGCAGGCTGTTCCAGGCATCCACCACCCTTTCTGTGAAGTATTTCCTCGCATCCCTCTTAAACGTCCCCTTCAAACTACATTGCTTGCCCCATGTTGTGGCTCCTGCACCTTGTTCACCCCAGTGAGGTACTTAACACTCAGTCATGTCCCCGCTCCTCACCTCCAGGGAGTACATGTGGAGTTCCTGCAGCCTGTTGCATAGTTTCTTGTGCAACACCTGCACCATTTTGGTAGCCCTCCTCTGGATCGCTTCCACCCTGTCAATGTCCTTGAGGAGATGTGGCCCCCAGAACTGTACACAGTGCTCTGGGTGGGGTCTCACTAGTGAGTGATACAGTGGCAACACCACCTTCCTTCTCATGCTAGGACGCCCCTCCCTAGCCACAGCCCAGCATCCACTACCCTTGCCAGCTACCTCATTGCTGCTCTGCCACCTTGAGATCATCAGATGATGTTACCCCAAGGACCCTTTCCTATTTGGTGACTGTAAGTACCTCCCCCCCATCTTGTACACAGCCCCTGGCTTTCCCCAGCCAGGTGCGTGACCGCACTTTTTGGCATTGAAACCCAGCTGCCACTTCCTAGACCACTCCGCTAATTTCCCCAGACCCCTTTGCATTCTCTCCACCTCTTCATGGGGGTCTACCTTGTTGCAGATTTTTGTGTAATATGCAGAGACACACCGTACCCTCCAGTTCTCCAGCAACATCACTTGAAGACATCAAAAAGGACAGGACCCAGTACCGATTCTTGTGGCACTCCATTGGTCACTCTCTCATCCTCGGGTGACTTCCATTTGCCACCTCCCTCTGTCCCCTATCCTTTAACTAGTTTTATACACAGTTTACCACCTTCTCCCCAGCTCTCAGGTTGCCAAGTTTCTTTATTAGCCTCCTGTGTGGCACAGTGTCAAAGGCCTTACTGAAGTCCAGACAGGTCACATCCACTGTCTTCCTCTGACCTACCTCCCTGGTCACCTAGTCAAAGAAATCTGAGATTTGTTTGACATTCCCTCCTCCACCACCACCATGAAAAATGTGGTGCCAGTGATCCCGCAGCACATTTGCCTCCAGGTACTCCATAAGACTCCTTCAGCGGGGTCTGCATTAATTTCCCCACAACGGATGTGAGGCTGACTGGCCTGCAATTGTTAGCCTCCTCCCTGCTGCTGTCTTGTGCAGAGGGACCACATCAACCCTCCCCTCAGTCCCCAGGACTACCCCCATCTTTGAGGAGATGCTGAATAGTGTTGCCGGAGGAGTGGCTAGCACCATGCTCAGTTCCTTCAGTACCCTTGGGTGAATCCTGTCTGGCCCCATCGTTTTGTTTTCTTTTAGGACTTCTAATCCCCTTCGGATTGTCTCCTTTAAGAATGGGCTTGTGTCCACTCTCCCCTCCACTGGTGCCTGCCGATGCATGTTAGTCTAGCCCCTTCCCTCACAGCCGTAAATACTGAGCAGAAGTACTCACATTTTAGCTTTTTCTTGATCTTTTGCACAGTCTCCCAGCCTCACTAACCCAGCCCTTGCTCTTCTCTTTCCGTTCACATACCTGAAGAAAGTCTTACCCCTTTTTGACCTCCTTAGTGATCCTTTCTTCTGTTTGTGCCTTAGCTGCCCTCACCCTCTTTCGTGCCTCCCTCTGTTTATCTAGATATACCTCCCTGCTCCCCCCCCCTCCTCCAGCTGGGTCTTCTTGTACTTCCTTAAAGCTGTTTTTTTCCTCTTACCATTTTAGCCACTTCCTTTGACAGCCATAGTTACCTCGTCCTCCTCCTACCCTTGCTTACTTCCTTCAAACAGCTTGCCGTTGCCTTAGTTATTCCCTCCTTCATTCTTTTCCATTGTGCCTCCACTCCCCCCAGCCATCCCCCCCTTCATGGTATTTTCTGAGGCAGTCACCCGTTTCTGTAAAATCTGCTCTATTGAAATCCAGGACCCTTGTCCTAGTGAGTTTTTTCTGTTGCTCAATCCATATGCCAAACCACACCGTACAGTGATCACAAGTACTCAGGGGGCTACCACTGTGCCATCTGCAGTGCTGTTGCCATTGGTAACTATCAGGTCCAGCACCACCCATCCATAGTAGGTTCTGTAGCCAGATGCCTAAGAAATGCTCCCTGAAGGGAGTCAAGGACGGCCCTGCTTCTTGAGGCAGCTGCGTCCAGAATGCTTCAGTCTACATCCAGCAGATTAAAGTTCCCCCATAGTCAGTACCCCCCCTTTACTTGCCATTCTACCAGTGGTCTCCCCCAAAACCTTGTCTAACTCTTCCCCCTGTGTTGCTGCTCTGTATACCACCCCACCCAGATAAAGGCTCTGTACCCTGTCTGTAACCCGACCCAAAGACCCTCCAGCCCTTCCTTCTCCTCCTGGTGTCCCTGTAGCCATGTGGCCCTTACGCCTTTCCTCACATATAAAATAACCCCTTCCTTTCTTCCCTGTCCTGCCCTTTGGAACATGGTGTATCCTGGAATGGACGCATCCCAGATGTGGTTGTTGGTGCACCATAATTCCGTTTTGGCCACCAGATCCAAGTCTGCCTCTGCAATGGTTGCCTCAAGATCAGGAATTTTATTTCCTAGGCTCCTTGCATGGCTCTCCATTTCTTTTGTTCCTCCCTTCCCTTACACTGCCCTCCCTTCCTGATTCCATCCTTTTCCCTTCCCTTGCCCCTGGTGCTGTCCCCCACTTTTTTGTCTCCTCCTGCCCATCCTCCTTAGCCCCACTCTCAGCCTTAGATCTGCCTCCTGACCCTCCTATCCTTTCCTTCTCCTTATCCCTATGCCCCTCTACCCCTTGGGAATTTATTTTCCTTGGGCTTCTTCTCTATGCTGCTTTATTTTCTGGGGTGGTGGTATTCACTGCCTCCCTCATTTTTTCCTGCATCCCACTTTGGCTAGTTTAAATGCCCATCAAAGTAGCATTTAAACCTTCCACCCAGGACTGCCATTCTCCTCCTGAGTGGATGGAGGTGATCTCCCTTGTAC
Source organism: Neoceratodus forsteri (assembly GCA_016271365.2). Lineage (NCBI taxonomy): Eukaryota > Metazoa > Chordata > Ceratodontiformes > Ceratodontidae > Neoceratodus > Neoceratodus forsteri. Next base: position 11,565,985 of record CM028138.1, read on the forward strand.
AGGCCCCGTCTTCCCAGGCAAGATCCCAGTCCCCGATGTAGCCAGAACCCTCGTCACTGCACTTTATAGAGCCTCGGACACTCCACAAACAGCTTTGTAAAAATAATAAACACAATTGAGATTACATTTCATGTACTCTCCCTCCACACATTCTCCATTATTTACGAGATTTTCAGGAAAAAAGTCAGTTGGTTTCTGTCCGCGCTGGCTGCCTGTCTACACGTGACATCACAACTCGGTGCTGTAGAAATAATTAGGATGTCACAAAGGGGATTATGAGGTCACTGGCAGTAGATAAGCAGCCTGAACAGATGAGCCCAAGTAACCAAAAATCCTGTTCTCGTCACAAATGTCCCAAGTAATAAAATATAAGGGCAAGGGGGGCGCAGGAAGTATCAGAATTACAAGCTGAATTGAGCTTTAAATATTAAGTTTCTCAGAGTTTTTCATGTGACATCAGAGAGTCATTAAAGGAGAACAGCACTTAGCATATGCTGTAAGTAATATATAGTATATAGCAGAGCATTGTTCTGTATAGAATGCCATCCCTTTCAAAATGCTGTTGTACCACAGTTCAAAGGTCATGGAATGGGGTTGTACCCTTCTGTGGTACAATAGCATCATGGAGCCTCTAGAAGCCAGAGAATTGCTGTGTGCACATTTTACATAATACGATACATTATCAAAAATACAGGATGAGCAACTTTATGCACAGCCAGTGTGTTCTGCCACCTCTGGTTTCTGATTCCCATGAACTGCTCGAGCTTCGCTCTCGAGGTCAGAGGGAATCGGAACCCCTCTGTATCAGGACACACTGGTTGTGCATGATTGCCCATCCAGAATTCTCTACTTTGTAGTTCCTACAGAAGCTGGGTTTTAAGTACCGGTTCCCATTCTGTTCTTGTTTCATCTTTACTCCCCTTTGTAGTAAACACAGTGAGTGCTTCTGATTTACACCTTGGTGGTAAAGAGCATTTTTATTTATGTTTTTTTTTATTTATTTCTCCTACGTCGGTCAGCCCTCCATCTTATGAGCACCCCAGCCTCGTCACCCCGACTTCCGCTGGGATTTACCTGCCAGCTCTCTTCCCCAGGGCTTGCCATCCATGGCAGGGTTGGCAGAGTTCCCCAAGCCATACCATTGAATGTATCCAGTTCAGTCTGGTGTGCCCGGCTGGTTGGGTGCAGCACCTGTGGGTGCTTGTAGTCATCCTGCCGCTGGCCAGTTTTCCGGTTTTCATCCCTCGGGGAGGTGTGGCATGCAAGGACGTCATGTGCACACAACGCACTCTTGTGCAACGTGCACCAGTGTCTGTCTCACCTTCTTGGCCTCGGCTGCCTTACTCCCAGCTTCCACAAGGGGCCAGGCAAGCATCAGGCTCTGCCCCCCCCAGAGGAGAAGAGCAGTCCTATGTACACATGATCATTCTCCCCCGGCCAGCCCTCTGACACCCCAGATTCGCTTCCGAACCCAGGTCATCAGCGCTGCAAACAGTAAGGGCTGTTTTCATAACTGTGTGATGTAGTTTATGTCCATTTCAGCCATATAGTTCTTTAGTAAAACATGGATGCACTGTGGGAACCATAGAATTAATAGGAGAATAGAATGGAAACCTCCTATTACCTCGACCAGCTGACGTGTGTGTATGCTGGGCCTCTAAATACCTGGGTAGGTGTATTTCCACTTCCACTGACTCACACACAGCTCGGAACCATGCGTGCCCAGGTAGCATAAGTTGCAGCTGGGATTGTACACGGCAGCCAGACTTTCATTCTGCTATTATTTCTCTAGTTAGGACATTGTAAACGTTTAAGAAGACGTAAACAGCGTAAACATACGGTTCAGCTCCTCCGCTGTAGGTACACAAATATATCGTGGTGCACGATACCGAGGGCTGTTTCATCACATGATACGACACATGGGTTGCACGGCAGCAATCAAGGAAATTTTATGCTATGCGGCCCAAACTGCCAAATGCCAAAATACTGGTGAAATGCTCTGGACCCACCATGCTGACAAACTGACGCTCATACTAAGCCACATCTTATGGGTGTGGCTTAGTACATGCGTCAGTTTTTCGGTATAGTGGATCTGGAGATTTTTGGCAGTGTTTTGGTGCCTCACAGTTCGAGGTGCTTAGCATAAAATTTGAGGTCTGATGGCAGTTTTGTGCAAGTTCTGTTTGTTGTTGCCATTGAGAGACCTATTCTATACAACTACATGCCTGTTCTAATATTGAGAAATATGTTGCACGTTAGTAAGGTGAATACTGGGTGCGGTATGAAAATAAATTATTTTTAAAGAATAAAATCAGTGCTTTTTTTGCACGCAAGAACTGCTGCTTTATTTACAAAAAACAGTGGGCGCTGACCTTTCCTTGTTTACCGCCGTGCAAGGCATGTGCCACATGAAGACATATGTATACTGTTAGAATGGCAACATCATTGGGGCACCATAATGTGAGCGCTGCAACCAATTCATCTGTTGTACTGATGAACTGGATTTCACAGTGCTCACCATGGGCTGTAGGGGTGTTGTGCCTTTTGCCCCATGCACCTCTGATTAGGGGGGATTATATTATAGTTTTGAGTGGAAAGGGGTACAGCCCCACACAAACAGCCCACACTTGCCCCAGGGCACTGAGCATGGGTAGCACAACTGCTGGGCACAATGATCGCTGTCAACATTGTGCTGGTGCCCTAATGCCCCTCACCATTTTCACTGTCGCACCAGCGTGGGTGAATCGAAGACATACATGGTGTTATATAGTTTTAAAATGGGTCTGACTGAAATTACGGAACTCAGACACACTCACTAAGTTTACAAAAGGCCAGTAACGATGGAGCAATACCAGAACAGTGACAAGTACTGAGACACGAGTGCTACAGAATATACATACGGGTTACATGCAGTTCTCCTTTAAGAAGGACTGTAGGGTGATCCACAAGCAGTCTAATGGTATCACTATGAGTCGTGACTTCTTTTAAGAAATGACATTTTCATTCATTATAATGGCTATCCATGTTCAGAAGCTATATCATTCAAAATGTCAATTTTTTAAATATGATGGGATTTTAAATTCATTTAATGATTTTTTTTTTGTTTCTAATTTTCCAGGTTGGGTGGAGAAGGAAACCTATTACTGATTACCGCGGTATCCATGTCAATCACAGACCATCCACTCTTTCAACTACAACCTACAGCTCCATCGTGCTTCTACCAGGAAATGCCACAGGAAAAAAGAACGAAACTTTCCAAAAGACCCTGAAATACACCCCCCGGCTTTGGTTTTGCACTTTTTTGTTGTTGGTTTTTTTTTTAACATTCATTGTAAAGAATCATTAGTTTGTCATCTTATATTTTTCTGTAAATTTTACGATAGAAGATATTTTTTATTGGAACTCTGGCTGACCAAAGGTGACCAGTGAACTGCGCAAGAAGCGGGCTGCCCTGCATCCACGCAGTATTCTGATTTAATACTGGGAGGGTGGCCGTGATTTTTTTTTAAAGAAAAAAAACATTTGTTTCCCTTTTTAGCCTGTGAAAATTAAGGTGGGGGTTGGGGGATTTGGTGTTTAGATAATTTAGGCAAAAAAAACAGATGTACTATTTAAAGGATTTTACTGATGTACAGTGTGGGAACACAGGCCAGTAGAGGCCTTTCAAAAATACACCAAAATTGTAGTAGTTTGTTAAAAGTATCAGTACGCGACGCAGCGCGGTTGTGCCATTTGGCACCCTTTAAGGATGACGCAAAGAACCAGAGGTGACCGAGCATAGCTCAGAAGAGTCCATCTGTACCTGTGCCTCCATATGGACTAGCCTACGTCCAGTGTCCCAGGGATTGGGTGGAAGGAGGGGGCAAGCCACAGCCTAAAAATCTTATCTACCCCCCAGGGCTAATCTATGCCCTGTGTACTATATCAGCCCTGTAGGGTACACTCCAAAGTCTAAGAAGTTGTCCGCAATCATGGTCTCTACTGCAAGGGCGCTGGGGAAGCACAACTGCTCTGTTCCTATTAGATCAAAGCATGCTGTTTACAGATTTTAGAATCAAGTTCGCAATCCATACTTCACAGAAGCCATCTGTAGCTAAAACTGAATTTGGACCAGTTTTTCGTTCTTGAGTTTCAGTGGTTATATAGTGTCTGTCACCATTCTTTGTGGTTACAAAGATAAGGTTCTGTATTTGTACGTTTGTTTAATTTTTTTTTTTTTCCAAATGACATGGAGTGTGTCACTGTGGCCACTGCTCAGCTGGTACCTGCTTACAATAAAAAATACAAATTAAAAAGTAAATAAATATAGATTTGAACCAATAAGGGAAACAAATGAGAAGCGAAAGTGAGAGACAAAAATCAAATAAATATGATGTTTAGGGAGTCTTCCTCACAACGTAGCCTCATTTCCTGTCCGTCCTTTAATTTGTTCCTGTGAGACAATTTTCCCAGTGTGAAAGGTTCCACATATCCAATCTCATTAAGAAGAGGAGGTATTACAAAGATTCCCTTCCCTTCTGACACATGTTGGGGAGTTGGGACAGGGGGTCTTATCTCCTCCATTGCAGTAAATGGGACATCAGGTCCCGCGAGTGTAAGATGTATCTTTTTCATACAAACAGAAACAAAATGTGTGACTTTGTGATGTCATTGCTCCTCCCGCCCTACTTTTGTGTAGCCAATCTTGTCCAGATCTGCTCTGAATTAAAAAAAAAAAAGGAATGTTAAATGTGTGAACAGTTCTCAAAATTTAAAGAAAATAAAAACAGAAAATTTAATACGACCCTCTTTCTGTGTATGTGCAGTTTTTTCCTTCATGACAAATTGTTTTTCCCGCATTATGATAGAGGAGACCTAAAACACCAATCCTCTGCCAAGTGCATTTGGGCAGAGTGGGCAAATAGGAGCAGTCTCTTGTGGTTAAGTAGGATTCCCTTTGCCCACCTCTGAAAAGCAGGCTTAACCCTTGCTGTGCTGGACTGATATATCAGTCCAGAGTTCCTGTATGTTTGAATTCTGTCGGCAGCCTAAGGGTTAAGAAAGGGATTGTGTACAGGAACATATGAAGATAGGAAAGTTGCCTGTAACACTTAAGTCTTCTAGAGTACCTCCTCCATACAGCAACACTACTCGGTCTTAGACATGGAGGTACTAGGATCCTGTTGGAACCAGAATCTTTGGGGGCCAGTGACATCAGTGGATAGCACAGACATACAGCATCATAGATGAGCCATCAGCATGTGCAGCAGCATTTGCCCAACTGCCTCAATAGCTTTTTTACTGACAGAAAAAAAAATCGAGCAACAATCTGTAGTTCCTACCTTCACTGGAACCTGTCTCCATGTTCTCATATACGTTTTACAGGAACACACTCTTGTGAAGTGCTTGTGGAAACTTGTACAGATCATGAGGACTGCCATTTAGCTGTCCTTTTTTCTTTGTTTTAGGGTGTAACACTTTGCAGAGTACACATTTTCAAAATCCTGATCTGGGCCCAAACAATCAAAGCAATGGTTATGGCCATCTGTTTTTGGCAGCCACTTCCTGCAGGATCTACACTGTTTAAATCCTTTAGGCTCGGTCGCCTCTTTAGGCCTTCCTGTCTTACCAGTTTGCCAGAAGGTAGCAAAAAGGCATTTGACATGGCCCACCCCAATAAGGAGCTCATTGAGAAATTAAGAGACGTGAAGTATGTCAGCTTCCATAACATGTCGGCACAGGAAATGATGGACCATCAGCTGACAGAGGGTAAGGATGCATGGAACATTCCTGGGGGGGATATCTCAAGCAGTGTTCCTCAAGGTTTGGTGGGGGTCCCTCTCTTGTTCAAGTTGCTCATTAGAGATAATGGCTGATGACTGCAATGGGTGGCTAGCTTAATTCACAAATGACACCAAGATTCAGAGGGGACTTGAGAAAATGTTACTTTATGGAGAGGGCAGTCAGTGAAGTCATAGAACAGCTTTCCAGCTGAGGTGGTAGGAACAAAAACCATACACTGGTTCAAGAACAACTTGGACAGAGTACGTGGTCTGATAGTTGTGTGGGGGGGGGTAGCAGTATGGTGGAGAACAAGGAGTCGAGATGAGAGCGAACCCCCCCGTAGACAGCAGGTCACAGAGTGAAGCAGGGTAACAAAATAGAGCAGACTGGATGGGCCAATGATATTTTTCTGCCAACAATGTCTATATTCTTGCTTGTGAGGTGACACAATCATCTCAAAGGCAATCGTTATAAAGAAACATAAATCACATGGTTACCTGGGCTCACAAATGAGGTTTAATATCGAAAAATGCAACTGTGCTATGTTTTGGTCATAAGAAACAGGATAAGTACTATGTGAATGACATTCTGATCAAATCTTCAGATCAGCAAAAAAGGACTTGGGGGTACTGGAGCCTAACACATTTAAATAGAAAGCACAGTGCGACACCGCAGACCATGTATGTAACCAGATACTAGAAGCAGTGAGAAATAGTATAACAGCGTAATGACGCCTCTATGGTTTTCAATAGTGAGACTACACCTTAAGAACTCCAGTCAGTGTTTGGCTTCACACCTCGGGGGAGATAGTGACAGACTGGAAAGGGTACAGAATAGGGCCATACAGATGATATATGGACTGCAGAACTAACCTATGAGGAGAGACTGGCAGAACTGCATCTGTATACCCTGGACAGGAGGAGAATTGGGGGGGGGGGTCCTAGCTTGATTTTTGTTTTGAAAATTCTTTTTATTGAGATTTTCTTCATTAAGAACAGCAGTTGACAATATATTACATGTAACATACACGTCCTATCATTTGATACACAATACATTACATTACACATAACATACATGTCCTATCATTTGATACACGGTACGTAACAATACATTACATGTAACATACATGTCCTATCATTTGATACACAATATATAATATATTACATGTAATATACATGTCCTGTCTGATAAACAATACATAACAATACATTACATGTAACATAATGTCCTATCTGAGATACAATACGTAATACATTACATGTAACATATATGTCCTATCATTTGATACACAGTACATAACAGTACATTACATGTAACATACATGTCCTATCATTTTATACACAATACATAATGCATTACATGTAACATACATGTCATATCATTTGATACACAATACATAACAATACATTACATGTAACATATTTTTCCTATCATTTGACACACAGTGCATATCAATACATTACATGTAACATACATGCCCTATCATTTGATACACAATACATTACATGTAACACACATGTCCTATCTGATACACAGTACATAACAATACATTACATGTAACATGCATGTCCTATCATTTGATACACAATACATAACAATACATTACATGTAACATACATATCCTATCTGATACACAGTACATTACATTTAACATACATGTCCTATCATTTGATACACAATACATTACATGTAACACACATATCCTATCTGATACACAGTACATAACAATACATTACATGTAACATGCACGTCCTATCTGATACACAGTACATAATAATACATTACATGTAACATACATGTCCTGATACATAGAACATTTTATTTTATTTATTTATTTATTAGAATATCGGAATTACAATCATTTGAGTCATAGACTTATTTCCAAAGGCTCCTCGTCGGATGACAAATACAGACATGACAGTAGTACAGCAAAGACAATGCTACTTAACTGGTTGGACGGTAGATGTACAAACATTATTAAACAATATAATACTTTGATGTGTACCTATACAGAGTGTTAGCTAAGCAGTTACATAAGTCCTTTGCAGTGCTAAGTAGTTACAAACATCTTTTGCATTGGAGTAGTGCAGGCATTACAATACATTGGTGCATACCTATACAGAGTATTAATTTTATTGGTTACATACATTCTTTGCAAAGCAGTGGTGTAGGCTTAGACACAGTGATAGCTAAGCAGAATAACAAGAGATCAGAGACATGATAGTGGGCCCTGGCGGGGTTAAGTGGAGCAGTCTTGGGTTAGACCTTGTCTTGGTGTGGGCCCACTTTAGTAGTGACTGGGCTGTGGTTTGAAAATGGCAGTAGGACTAGTACGGACAGGTATGTTCGGCATAGAGGTAATTTTTGAGGGCCACTTTGAAAGGGCCAAGCTTGGTGTGGATAGTGACCGAGGATGGTAGGGCGTTATACCAGGCAGGGGCTGTGACTGGGAATGATCTCTGGGCAAGCGTGGTCTTGACCCTGGGGATGGCTAGTGTTATTGTGTCTGTTCTGCGAGTATGGACTTTGGGGGTGGCTAGGGGCAAGGAGGCTGACACTCCTGGGAGTGTCTGTCCAAGGAGTGATTTTTTTGGCCATGAGGCATGCTTGGAACTGGAGCCATTCATCAAGGTTGAGGATTTGGGCAGGGTCATAGAGGGTGCAGGTGTGGGTTATGTGATCAGCCCCTGACAGGAGCCTGCAGGCTTTGTTGATGGCTACTTTAATCTTGTTGAGAGCAGTGGTGGTGTAGACCAGTAGGCCGTAGTCGACCAGTGACATGACGGACGAGGTGATGGCTAGACGCAGGGCCTCAGGGGGTAGACAGTCCCTGTGTTGGTAGAGGAGGCCAATTCTGGCATTCATCGTGGTTGCAAGCGTGCTGATGTGGCCGTGAAAAGTGAGAGCAGAGTCAAACGCAATCCCAAAGTATTTATAAGATGAGACCTGTTCTAGGGGGTGGTGAGAGCTGAACAATACATTACATGTAACATACATGTCCTATCTGATACACAGTACACAACAATATATTACCTGTGACATACATGTCCTATCTGATACACAGTACACAACAATACATTACCTGTGACATACATGTCCTATCTGATACACAGTACACAACAATACATTACATGTAACATACATGTCCTATCTGATACACAGTACACAACAATACATTACATGTAACATACATGTCCTATCTGATACACAGTACACAACAATACATTACATGTAACATACATGTCCTATTATTTGATACACAGTACATAACAATACATTACATACTGTATCCCATCTGATACACAGTACATAGATACTCTTCAGGCTATGAGCTCTTACAGTGACATTTTACATCCATGCAATTGATTACAATGTGATGCCTGATAGTTAAAAACTTGCATGTAACAACATACAAACATAAAAAAAAAACATTCAGGAAATATAAGAAAACACAGAAGGAGCTGGTCAGAGAACTTTATCAGTTAAAGCAGAAAGAAGCAGGAAAGGCAGTCAGAATAGCAAAAGCTCAAACCGAGGAAAGGATAGCCAACTCCGATAAGAAGGGGGGATAAGACCTTTTATAGGTACATTAGGGAGCAAAGAAAGACCAAAGGAGGGATACTGAGGCTTAATTTAAGGGGAAGGAATGTGGGCAGAGGGTGACAGTGAAAAAGCAGGGATACTGAACAAATATTTCTGCTCAGTATTCACAAATGAAGAGGAGGTGAAGGTACCTAAACCAAACAAGAGCAGCACTCTGAAGACGGGGGTCGGTACCAGTCCATTTACAGAAGAAAGGGTTCTGAAAGAACTAATAAAATTGAAGGTGGACAAAGCAATGGGGCCTGATGGGATTCACCCAAGAATTCTAAAAGAACTAAGGGTAGAACTAATGACACCGCTGACTACTCTCTTTAACAAATCATGGGAGGATGGGGTGGTACCTGAGGACTGAAGGAGGGCGGATGTGATTCCTCTTCACAAAAAGTGGGAGCAGGACAGAGGCAGGAAACTACAGACCAGTTAGTTTGACCTCAGTGGTAGGGAAAATGATGGAATCACTTCTGAAGGAAAGAATTGTTGAGTACCTAGATGCCATTGGGGCACAGGACCCAAGGCAGCATGGATTCACAGCGGGAAGGTCATGTCAGACGAATCTAATAGATTTCTTTGACTGGGTGACCAAAGTAGTTGATCAGGGGAGGGGCTGTGGTCATGGCCTACCTAGATTTTACCAAGGCATTTGATACAGTCCCACACAAAAGATTAATACACAAGTTAGCCCGCCTTGGAGTGGGTCCCAAGGTGGTAGTCTGGATAAAAAAATGGCTAGACAACAGGATGCAAAGGGTAGTAGTAAACAGAGTCCACAGTGAAGAAAGGAGAGTAACTAGCGGGTACCGCAGGGTTCAGTACTGGGACCGGTCCTTTTTAATGTCTTTATAAGTGACATTGCAGAGGAACTGGAAGGAAAAGTATGTCTCTTTGCAGACGACACAAAGATCTGCAACAGGGTTGATACACAAGGTGGAGTGGAAAGGATGAGAAGGGACTTGGCAAGGTTGGAGGAATGGTCAAATGTATGGCAGCTCAGATTCAATGCAAGAAGTGCAAGGTAATGCACCTGGGAAACAAAAACCCAGGGAAGAGTACACAATGGGGGGTGAGATACTGACAACAGTAAAAATGGAAAGGGACCTGGTGGTAATTGTATCAGATGACTTAAAGATGGGAAAGCAATGTGAGAAGGCAGTAAGGAAGGCTTGCGGGATACTGGGATGCATAGGGAGAGGCATCAATAGTAGAAAACAGGAAGTTGTTACCCCTCTGTACAGACAGTTGGTGAGACCCCATCTGGAGTACTGTGTGCAGTTCTGGAGACCCCATCTCCGCAAAGACATAGATAGAGTGGAGGCTGTCCAGAGGAGGGCAGCCAAAATGGTGCAGAGTCTGCACCAGAAGACATACGAAGAAAGACTAAAGGATCTTAATATGTATACCCTTGAGGAAAGAAGGGAGAGAGGGGACATGATAGAAATTTTCAAGTACCTCAAGGGAATCAACAAAGTCCAAGAGGGTAGAATCTTTCAGAAAAAGAGATGTGCAAGAACAAGGGGGTACAATTTGAAAATAGAGGTGGGACGGCTCAAAGGTAATGTGAGGAAGTATTTTTTCATGGAGAGGGTTGTGGATGCATGGAACAGCCTCCCTGAAGAGGTCGTGGAGTCAAGAACAGTGGTTGACTTCAAGAATGCATGGGACAGACATAAGGCAGTCCTAATGGGGAGTAGGAGGAAGTTAGCTGTTGGTTAACTAGGATCTGCAGCTTATCTGTTAGGTAGAAAAATGGACGGACTAGGTGGGCCAAGCGGTCCTTATCTGCTGTGAAATTCTATGTTTTTATGTTAACCTCAGCAGTCAGTACAATTGGAATGTGATCTCAACCAACGACTCCCGCTGTTCATACACATTGTATCCCAAAGCACTTTACAAGCAGTGTTAGACTGGTAGTGAAGTGACTTAATGTATAGTGGCAGCCACTTCCCACATCAAACACCAATACGCAGCCTTGAACAGTTGCAAGAAGCGGTTTTATGGGGCAGGGAATGTTGGCCAGGACACTGGGGAAATTCCCCTACTCTGCTGTAAGGGGACCGGCTGTCTATTTCAGGATGGCCAGTTCTGGTGGATCTCCAGAACGGATGGATGTCTGGGAGGCTAGGGAGCAGGTCTCCGGCCCAGCCTCAGCTCTGCTTGACACCAAAGAGTTTTTTGATGTCACCGGATCAGAGGAATTGCCTTAAAGATTGGATGGAAATGGTGCAGTTCAAATGGATACTGAAGCAAGTGTCCCAACGAGTTTTGTAATTGCTGCAATAAGTTCTATTACTGATGTGCCTATATTATAGATTCAGGAAGAACTGCAACTAGAAGAAAAATGTCTGCGAGCCAGATAAATAGAAATAAAAACTGCACTCCTTAAAATGTATTCTGAGGATGCAGGTGATTTGGGCCCACCATCTACACCTGCCTGTAATTCAAGTATTTTGCTAAAGGATGACTCGAGTCAAAGCATAGGATGTTGGAGGGCTTGACTGCTACTGTTCAGCGCCGATTGTGTTCCAATCTAACTCCGCTGACCAATCTGCGACAACTGTGTTTTCTTTTACGGCTAGACATACTGGACCCAAAATAAAAGAGGGTATAAAATACAAGTGAACGACCCTCACCTTAATGAAAATAAATATTCCCTCCAATCTTCTGTCCTCCAGTGAGGACCCAGCTGATGAAGCTCATGCTTCTCCCACCAAAGATCCTCGTCATCATCTGCCAGTTGCGGCGGCAGTAAAATCTGTCTTTGCACTTCCCCCAGAAGTGTCACTAGACCAAGAACAACAGTCTCCAGAGCAGGCTCTACAAAATGCCGGGTGAGCACCAAAACGAGGCTAGTCAAATAGATCCCCGATCTGGAACAGGACAAAGGCATATCGTCCCAAGGTTCTCCTGAGAGGCAGCCATTGCTGGGAGCACAGATACTGGTTCCTAATTCTTTTCGTACTGTGACTGATGTGGCTGCATTAACCGAGGGACATATGGAGGAGGGGGAAAATCATGCTGCATGTCAAACAGCATCACTCGTAGAAGGCTAACTGTTGCACTCTGTCACCCCAACTGCCCCAGTGACAGAGACGAATGTTGTTCAAGCTATTGAGTCAGGAATTGGAGAAAGCAATAACCCCAACCCTGCTATACAAACAGACCCTCCAGCTGCAAAAAGTACGGCAGCAGGAAATAACAGTAACAAACAGCAGTCAGTAGAGCCTCCCTTGGGGGATGGGACACTCCCTCTCCCCCCGAGACCTCTCCTATCATAGTTATTTCAAAAAAGTAAGAAAGAAGCAGCCCCTAGAAGGAATGTTGTTTGGGTCCGGTATAAAGGGAGTCTGGAAACAAGACCTGATCCACATTATGTGGGGAGAAAGCTGCTTAAAGATTCTTTACATTTTTCCCCAGCAGACATTTTTGCCTTCATTAATGTATCTGAGGAGGATAATTTTGATGTGAGCTTTAGGACACACAATGCTCTTGAATTATTCTGGCAGCGTTACAACCAAGCGAAATTCTCTCCACTCTGGTCACCTTTTTTAGTTATTCCCCTTAATTAAATATGTGACTATCAAGTTTTGAAACGAGGGAGTCCATGTGGAAGATATAGTCTACTTGCGAAGTCTGAAATGTGACTGTCTGAGTGATCCAGAGACCATCCGTGATTCTGAAACGTTTTGGACTGGAGAGTGGAAATTTAAGGTGTAGCTCCATCAGAATGAAGAGGGATTTGTCATATTACCAACTCCTTTCTATTGGGAAGGGATTGTGGTGTCCGTTTTTATGCACGGCAACCATACGCCTGTTACAAATGTGGGGCCTGCACACACCTCTGTAGTCTGTGCGACAAACCAAGGCATGATAACTGTGGGAAAGTGGGGCACATAAGTCACCAATGTGCTAACTACACTAAATGTGACCTTTGTGAAGAAAGTGGTCACAATTTCTGAGTGCTCATGGACTGCAAGCAATAAATTAACCTCAATCAACCCCAATTCATTAATCCAGAAAGCTCAGGATTCTGCTACAACTTCTGTACAATCTCTGTCTACACCACAGGCTCCTGATCAGCTCACTGCTGTCGATACATCCGCTGATCCCGTTCTGGATCATGTTCCCACGTCACTGACAGCACTCCAAGGCCGGAAGCTGCTAACCCTGACAATAAATCTCTGATGGACTTTCAACCAGTGTGCTGTGGGTCCCCCCCCCCCCTGCTATGGTAAATTAACAACAGTCTACAGTAGCCATGCTTCCATCTCGCTTTGTCCCAACACCCTTTGGTCCAAGGAGATCCACTCTGAAATTGAAATCTGAACCTGAGCCACTTATCAAGGAGACAGCAAATCCTTATACAGTTCTGGCTCCAAACAATTGGGGTGACTCTGACATGGAGGTGGGGGAATCTGACACTGCATCCCAGATTTTGGGAAATCCTAACCCACCTACAGAGTCTACAGGTTACAAAGGGAAAAAGAAGAAAAGGAAAAAAAGAGCTCTTAACCTAACTGTGAAGGCGTTGCTTGTTGTCAGGCAATATTTGCAGTATACTGCATTATAAAAAGAGACATGCTCTATTTCAGTATGTACGTAATCACAAATTCAGTGGTAGTTTTTTTACAGGAAACATGGATGTTATCCTTAGAACACAATAGGTTGTTTTAGGCAGATTGGTGTTGGGGATCCTTCTTTTGGTCCTTCGGGTTAGACAGAGCAGATGGGGTGGGTATTCTCTTTCAGAATTCCTCATTTAGCCCTTCAGAATTGATGGACTTAATACCAGGACAGTTATTAATCCTGGATGGCATTTAGGAACATACCCCATGTAGATATATTACAGTCTAGGGTACCCAATCTAAAGCTGAGAGAATTTCCCCTTTGACCTCCCTCCAACCATACTTGGTAACTTCATAAAATATCTTTTTAGGAGGAGATTTTGGTGTTGGGTTTAACAGTATAGATCTACATACAAAAGGAAAAAAAAATATTGGAAGTCTCATGCTTCGGAAAAATGTATTAAAACTGCAGATTTAATGAATTGTGCTCACTTTCAGGATGTAGGTCCAAGATTTATGTATAAAAGAGGTAGATTTACAGCCACCATTAATCGTTTTGTTTTCAAAAATGTTAAGCTAGGTTCTTTGAAGGTTCACCCTTCTGAGTTCTCGGATCACATGTTTCTGAAGCTCAAAATTCGGGGGCCCCTTTCTGATTCAGTTAAACAAACTTGGTGGAAACTAAACACTTCTGTCTTGTCTGATCCTCATGTTCAGTCTGGAATAATAAGTTATTATGGGCTAGAACATCGGTGTTCTAACTGTATGATGATGTGGGTTTATGGTGGGCTGACACTGAACGATATAACATTTTTTTTTTCAAAATTATGGTGCTAAAAAGGAATGTACAAAATATTTTATCTATTTAAAACTTTGTACACAACTTCAGTACCTTTATTCTTTGATTGCTACTTCCAGAATTGATTACTCTCCTCAGATTGATACTCTGAAGCAGCAAATGAAACTATTTCAGTATGATCGAGCTAGAACAGTTAGGTTTGAATTGGAATATGGGACTCAGAAAACTCCACTTGGGTACTCTTTTGAGGCATGTAAAACTAGGAAAGATGCTACGTCTTTTACTTGCTTAAAAACTGAGGAAGGTAACTTGGTTTCCTCAAGAAAATCAGCCTTATGAAATAGTTTCAAAACATTTACAATCCTTTCGTACAAGCCATTCCCTTTCAAAGGCAGTGATAACCACCTATTTACAAAACATTACCCAACAGGTTGTCCCAGAAGATGTCTCTCATTGAATCCCTATTTCTGCTTCAGAAATTGAGGCTGTAATAGTGTCTCAGAAACTAGGGATCTCTCCAGGAGAGGATGGTTTATCCTATAAGTTTTATAAAGCATTTTCCAACATTTGGTGGCCTGTTTGGAGGTTGTCTTCTTTTTTTTTTTTTTATCCAGTTATGTTTAACCTTCAGCCTGGAACTCTTTCTGGCCCCCTGCACTCACCGGCTTGCTCTACCTCCCGCTTTGTTCCCCGACCATCTTCAAGTTCATTGCAGTTCTCCGGGTCAGGCAGGTCAACCCGGAGAGACCACGGGGGCAGTGGCGGGGAGCATTGGGAGTGTGGCAGTGGCACTGGCAGGGACCGTCACCTATCCAGGGCTAGAGGGGTATTTCTTTGTGATGTAAGCCCGAGACCCCTCTCCCCCTGCGTGGTGCATATCTCACGCTATGGCTCACGGAAACCCTGCCTGCATCAGCCATGCTCCTTGTGTGTGGTCTGGCAGCTTGTAGTGCCCTCCAGTCTCCGGGTTGCGAGAGTGCTGGATAACCCATGTTTTCCCACCTGGAGAGGAGAGCAGCCCTGCCGGCTCATGATCCATCTCCCTCCCCTGCCAACCCCCGACTCCCGAGCTCGCTCCTGAACTTGGGTCGTCGGCGTGACACGAGGTGTGGCATCCAGCACCTCAACCCTCAGCGCCACCGGGACGGCTGTCTTCTCTTTTCTTAAGCAAAACATTATCCCAGAATATTTCACTACTGGGCTTACGATTTTTCTTTTTAAATCAGTTGATAAGCATGATATCCAGAACTGGAGGCCGGTTAGCATTCTTAATGCAGATTTCAAAATTCTATCACAAATTCTGAATGTAACCCCCTCCCAGGTATGCCGTTTCTATCTTGACAGCTCTACGTGGTGGGCTGGGTTTGGGGAGGAATATGTCATTCGGCACATTGGCTAGGTTTGACTACTCTGCACAGGGGCACCCAAGTAACTCTGGACAAAGGAAGCAATAACTGTAATATCCAATACCAGAAGTGGGATTCTAAAGTGTGGCTTTTATTCACATCCAACAGAATAAACAAAGCAATGATGGACCCCCACGGGGCTACACTCCTGTTAATGCAGATTTAAGGAGACCAGAACTCATCCTCATCACTTTAGCCCTCAGGCTCTGAAACACACTGGGCACACAGCCCGAACTAGTACGCTGCTCTGGGTTTCCCTGGCTCAGCTCCCTTGCCAGCCACATGGACACTTTCCATATAGCATGGAAACATTTACTGGTGGCTCCCTAAACCACCTATGAGCACTTCTGCTCCATAAGGGAATCTTCCTAATCAATCCCATGTCTGGGTACTTTCCTCAGGCACTGGCCAAGTACCTGAGAGAAGGCAACAGGTGTCCCAGAGCAAATCCGTAGAGGTGAATTTGGTTACTACTGATGGGGGTCTCCCACCTCTTGCTCCCATAATTCATACCCAGCTATTTCTCTGGACTGTAACACCTCGTCCTTTAAAACACTTTGCTGTGTAGATTCTTTTTAAATGTATTCACATTCAATCTACTGTCTTTACATCCCATTTGTGCTGAACTTGAACATACTTAATAAGTGGCTGTGTCCATTACTCTAGGCCCCCAGAGTTAAGCAGTCCAATCCCACATCTTCCCAGCTGTGCATTGGCTGTCTTTTCCTGACCCCACAGTAACAGTCCCTTTAGTTTCATCTTGATTCAGGTGAAAACTCATGGCCCTTTAGCAGAACGAACTCACCCCTTGGTTGCAGATGCCCCACAGGCGTTTTCTCCTCAAAGAACTCTCATCCAGAGCTTCTGGTGCCTCAGCACAAACTTAAATCAGACAGCTTCTTTTCCCTAGCCGGACTGGGGGGGTTGCCCCTGGAAGCAGGCTGATTCCTTCCCCCATCCCTGCAGGGATGGGACCCTGAACCACTGAAAGTGGTCACCACTTCAATGTGCTCTTCTTGTGTTCCTCTTCAGGTGAGAACACACACCTATACAACCAAAAATAGCTCTTTGACAGAGCTTAGAGCTCTGAGGGCCTGCTTACAGCAGAGCACCTCTTCTACAACAGACTGCAACAGAACTGACTTTAAATTCCCCAGCATTCTATTCTAACCTCCAACTGCAACATTCCAGTGTGACTTATGCAGCTGCAACAGTTCTAAATGATGTCATCCCTCAGTCTCAGCTGAGACTGAGAACAGAGTGAGACAGTGTGAAATCCATTTAACTGGAGTTTCACAAGCTACCTTCCCTGCCTACCACTAGGTCTTACTGGGATTCTAGTAACCCCGGGTAACGGGGGGAGGGGGTTACATGAATAAACAGCTAAAGAGTTATGGCTAAAAAGCTTATTCATCCCTCTCAGTTTTGTGGCCTTCAGCACCGCAAAATTCAGCACCCCCTTATGATAGAGAACTAATTGAATGTTATATATCCCAAAAGAAATCTGTTATTTTATCACTCGATTGAAGCAAAGCCGTTGATCAGGTTAATCATTCACTTTTGTTTTCTGTTTCACAGGTATATGGAATAAATACCACCTCTTTTTATAGCATGGTTACGGCTTTTAAATTCTGCAGCAACAGTTCAACCCATTATTTTAGGGTATTCCACCTTGACCTTAGAGTTGACAGTAGGAGTTAGACAAGGGTGCCCTCTCAGCTCCCTTTTGTACATGTTTTCCTTAGACCCCTTCCTCAGAAGGTTGGCTACCTCTCATCCATGGCGTGGCCTGACAAGGACTGGCAGCCATGACAAAGTCCGGGTAATGGCTCATGCAGATGGTGTGTATCTGTTTCTTTCTGATTTAACAGGCATTCCCATTTTTTTGTTTACAAGAAATGGAGTTACACGCTAAGGCCTCTAATGCTCGTCTAAACAGAGAGAAATGTAAGGGCATTCACATTGGTATACCAGAACCTTTACCATCATGTATAGAAGGTATTCTCTTTTCTTCTGAACCTATAAGGATCCTAGGGATTCAGTTTGGTTCACAGAATTTATCCTTTCAAAATTGCGAATCAGCTTTCAGTTTATGTGAAAGTAAGGTTCAGAGATGGAAGGGGTGAAAATGATCAAAACTGAAAAGAATACAAATCATAACACAATGTATAATTCCTTGTATGCTCTATCTGGCTATGGTTTTTCCTCTACCTCCATCTCTGGAAGCAAGACTATGTAGTTGTTTCTTTCAAATCCTGTGGGGCAGTAGGTTAAATCCTATTGAGAGAGGTTTACTTATTTACCTAAACTTAAAGGCAGGCTAGGAATGGTTGACCCCGCTGTTTTTTTTTCATACCTTCTTTATTTCACAAACACTAAAGTCCAACAGATAGCCTACCAGATAAATGGATTATGAACAATTTAGGCCACCACTTCCTCTTATGGGAGGCTCTCCCTCCAAAAGTAACTCCATGCTTGCGTATCCCTGATTATCTAAAATCTGTTGCTCAAAAAATCTTTAAATGGAGTTTATCAAAACCTCAGATAGTACAATACTCTGGTCCTCTCTTATATAATTCAGTTATGAGGAAACCCAACCCCACAGAACCTGAATTTAAAAACTGCCCTCCCTCCCAGAAAAAGAGTGTTCTTGCTCAACTAAATAATTCCAGAATCCCTACCCATATGTGGGAAATTGGTTATCTTCCTATGGGAGACTGAATGTCCGGGGGGATAGAAACACAAGGCTTAGGAAGAGAGATATTGTCCTTATGTTTCCTGCTTGGCTCAGGAAGAGACAATAGAACATTTTCTTTTACACTGTTCCCATGGGAAACCCCTGTGGCAGTACCTTGCTAGTAAGTGGAAACTAATATGGTTGACCCAGCTCTCTTAAGATATATTGGTCTGGGGGGATTTCACTATGTTGCCAAAGTCTTTTCACAAAAGGACCTTAGCTTTTTTTCTTTTGTAGTTTAAAGTTTTACGTATGGCAAGCTAGATGCCAATGGGTACTGCAGAAATGCATTATAGTATATGAAACCTTTAGTACAATATGTGCAAGGGTAATGAATTCTGTTTTCAGGACAGACATGTCTATGTATTCCTCTGATAAAGTAAACAAATGGTGGAAGGGTTTTTCCTATTTTATTAAATATAAATGGAGAGGATTTAAATACAGTATTGTACTGAGGTATCTTAATTAAGTAAAAACATTAAAAAGGGGGTCCCTAGAGGTTTTCAAGGGTTTATTTTCACTGTGTACAGGAGTATGTATACAGTATATACTATTTATTTCTCCATAATATGTGGCTTGCAGTGTATAATTGTTTTCATGCTGTATACTAACATACCAAAATGCCAGCAGAGTAGGCCCCATGGTCTATTTAGTCTGCTCAAGAGTCAGCACCCTTAATGGGCACCGCATCCATCCTTCTGACTTCTCTCCCCACCCCCCTTCCCACAGTCAGGTTCCCACTCCCCCAAACAGGTAGCCCTCCTATTCATCCCCCTCCAGTACCCATCCCAGCCTCTTCTGAACCCTTCCACTGTAGATATCTCCACCAGCTCCTCAAGTAGTGCACTCCATGATTCCACCACCCTCTCAGTGAAGTATCCCCCCAAGTCTCCCTCCAGCCTGCAACCATACCCTAGTATCCCCTCACCGTCCTCTGTAAGACCCCCCTGTAGGCATACCTTATTTACCCCTTTCAGATACTCAAAGACCTCAGTCATACCCCGCCTCTCTCTCTCTCCTCCAGTGAGAACAGGTCAAGCTCCTCAAGTCTCTCCTCATAGGTCCTATCCCCCAGGCCCCAGATCATCCTGGTTGCCCTCCTCTGAACTCTCTCTCTAGGAGCTGAATATCCTTCCTGAGGTGCGGGCACCAAAACTGCACACAATACTCGAGGTGCGGTCTGACCAGGCAGTTATACGGTGGCATAATCATCTCCCTGTTTCTTGAGGTGATCTCCCTGGCAATACAGCCTAGCATTTGATTTGCCCTGGCTGCAGCCCTCCTACACTGTTCCAAGTTATTCATTTTGGTATCTACCAGCACCCCAAGTCCCTCTCCCCACTTGAGACCTGAAAACTGCTCCGCTTATATGCTGTCTGTGTACTAGCTTCCTGTTAAGTATGTACTTTAATACCCTTGTTGTATTGCAATTTATTGGATATTCACTGCCTTCTGTATGTAACGTTTCCCTCTGCCCCCTTCCCCAAGGACGCACCTGGAATTGAGCACTATTGCTCAATGTGTCTTCCTGGTAAAACTTTAAATAAATATGTCCCCTTCTAGGGTGTACTCCTGACCCGGATTCCCTTGACCCAGGTGAAGAACCTTGTATTTGGCGGTGTTGAACCCTAGTTTCCAGGTACGTGACCATCCCGCTAGAACATCCAGATCACCCTGCAGGGCAACCCTACCCTCCTGTCCATCCACCACTTCCCCCAACTTAGAGTCATCCACAAAGAGACTCATTTCACTTCTGGTGCCCTCCCTGATGTCAGAGTTGTAGGCATTAAACTGGAGTGATCCCAGAACTGATCCCTGTGGGACCCCACTGATGACCCCCCTTGGGGACAAGACTACCCCTTCAACCACCACCACCCGCTGGGTCTGACCTGATAGCTAACTTCCAATCCACCTGACCGTCCATGCCCCCCAACCCCATCCTTCCCAACTTATCCAGAAGACCAGTGTGGGGGACTGAGTCAAACACCTTGCTGAAGTCTAGGACAATGACATCAACTGACCTACCATGATCAAGCGCTGCTGTCACCCATTCATAGAATTCCACAAGGTTGGTTTGACACGACCTACCTTGGACAAAGCCATGATGGCGACCATCCAAGAATCCCCGTTCTGCCATGAACACCCCCTCTTCCCCTTTTCCTTTTTTCTGGTTTTAATTCTTTTAAAATTTTTACATTTCTCTTATCACTTTTTATCTTCTGATTGTTTATTTTGATGAACAGTTATTGTAGGTATATATTTTTGATGTTTCTATAATAAAAATTCCCGTACTCTTTGCAAAAAGTGCTACAGAATCTTCTATTTCCACCTGGACACCCACCAGAGATGGGTATAAGCAACTTCAGTTTAACACCTCATCTGAGGGACAGTACACCCCGACAGTACAGCACCCTCCTAGTGCTGCACTCGGGTACCAGTGTTTATGTTATTAGCCCAGTCCTGGTTTGGGACTACAACCCGTGACTTTCTGACCCGGGGCAGATGCATTACCAACTGAGCCACGCTGACACCTATTGCAATTATCTAACAAAAAGGAACCCGCAACATTCTTCTTGTTTTATTGGTGTTTTATTTTACCTTTTGGGTAGGCCTTTTACACATGCCTCATCTTCAGTAACATTGCTTCTTCTGGGGGAGGAAAGCTCATGTAAGGGCCCTATTGCTGTCAAATTTTTCTGCTCACAGGCTAATTTCTCTAGGTGCAGTATCTTTTGAAAGAATTAGTGCCACATCTCCAGTGCAGGCTGTCGCTTTGAGACCCACGTATTCTGAATGCACTTTCTGGTAATTAATAGGAAGATTCTAACTGCCCTGAGGCATGGGTCCCAGTCCTCCTCTCCAGTGCCCTCGATCCACGTTAGCATAGAGGCCACCTCATCCTTTACTAGTATGCCTGATATTCAGGATATTTCTCTGATTACCTCTGACCAAAAGGGACACAGTGTCTGACAGGACCAAAAATAATCCAGGTATGTCCCTGTCTGCTCATTGCACTTGCTGCAAATAGATGATACACCCACGTTAAAGTTGCTCACAGTATCCAGGGGCATGAACAACCTGGTAATACACTTGTACTGTGCCTCCTTGTATAGGCTACAGATTGTCAGCCCCTAATGCGTCTCACAGATAGTGCCCCATGCCTTATCTGGGATTCTACCTTTCAGGTCTCTCTCCCAGTGCTGTTTCACTTCCTAGACCTACCTGGGGATATGTCTCTCTCAGGTGTGAGTACGCCCTGGCTAGCAGACTCCAGTGGTCTCTCCTGGCTACCATAATGAACTGCTCCATACTCGTAAGGGGTGACTCCACTGGAACCTCTCTCCCCATTTTTTTTGTATAGCCCTCTTCACTTACAGGTATCGAAACATGTTGGTCTGGGGGACATCTATCTCCTCCCGCAGATTCTGAAAGGACTTTAATACACTGCTCCTAAACACGCTGCATCCCCTTTTGCTGCCACACCAGGAAGCTCGCATCTTCCATTCCTGGTGAGAATTCTGGGTTTGCATGGAGTGGGACCAGTGAGTTAGTCTTCCTATCCCCCAGCTTGGTTCTTATCCCTTCCTGTGCTTGCAGAGTGTGGATTATCAATTCATGGGCTCCTTTAACCCCCAAGACCCCCTGTGGTCCCACATCCCCACTCTCCAGGGACATCCACCTAGCCCCCTCCTTCCCCATGATCCATTCCCTTACCTGAGTTGCCAGCAGGTAGCATATAATGTCTGGGAAGTTGAAACCTCCCTTCACAACCATTCCCTTATGCCTCAAGAGGCTCATCCTCGACCTCTTTCGATTCTACAAACTGTCTGAACACTTTTTCCAGCTTGTCGCTATCCTTTCTAGCCAAGCCAATTGGAAGCATCTGGACGAGATTAAGAATGCTTGGTAGGGCATTCTTCTTGATGAGATTTATCCTGCCTGGCCACGAGATGGGGAGTGACTGCCACCGGGTCAAGTCATCTTTGAGGTTTGCAAATATGGGCTTATAGTTCAACTCATATAGTGTAGACATGGTTCCCCCGAGTTTGTATACCCATATATTTAATGGTAGCAGCGACTCTTCAGTAGCCCAAGCTCACACCAGTTTGTGGAGCTGCCCCCACCTGCATCATTTCAGACTTTCCCATGTTTATTCTGTACCCTGAGAAGGTGCCAAATTTTTCGGTGTTGTTGGTCACTGCTAGAACAGACCAGTTCAGCAGGGTGAGGAACAGCAGCACATCATCTGCATACAGGGCGATTTTGTGCAGAGGTCCCCATGCCCCCTGAATGTCCACTATATCCTTACATTGTCTGATACTCTGCCAGGGGTTCTATGGCAAGGGAAAACAATAGGGACAAAAGAGTGCACTCCCGTTGGGTGCCTTTACCCAGGTCAAATTCTCTGGTGGTTCCTCCATTCACAAGTATGTTCACCTCTGGGTCCCTGTACAGTATCTGCACCATCTTTACATAGGCCCTGCCCAAGCTGAACCTTGACAGTACCTCTATCAGGTATCACCACTTGACCCCATTGAAGGTTTTTTTTTTTTGCATCCAGAGAGAGCGCAAAGGTTCTCCCAGGATGATGACATCCCCACTCTACGATGTTCAGGAGCCATCTAACATTATGAAAGAGATGGTGCCCTTTTATAAAGCCCGTTGAATCGTCCCATACTATACCAGGCAGTATGCCCTCCAACCTTGTGGCCAGAATCTTGACCATTACTTTTACTTCACAGTTCAATGATGGTACGGGGCAATATGCTGCACCATTCCCAGGGTCTTTCCCTGCCTTTGGCAAAACTGTGATTGTGGCTTTGTTCGACCCCCGGGTAGCTCTCCGGTCTCTACCATTTCTGTCAACATGGTGCAAACCTTTTAAGGCATGGTTCCCCCACTGCTCTGTAACACTCTATGGGCAGCCTATCTAGGCCTGCTGCTAGCCCCATTGCGGCCACACTCACCTCAGCCAAGGTGTCTGGCTTACACAACATCTGCACCTGCTCTTCTGTGGGCTGTGGCAAGATGAGCCAATTCAGGAACCAGTGCATTTCCTCTTTCTCTGCCATAAACTCCCCCTATACTGTTTTTTGTAGAATAATACAAACTGCTGTTGGATTTCATCTGATTGGTTTACCATCCAGTCCAACTAACGATAGGTCAATGTTGGGGAAAAAAGTGTCCATAGCTTTTGGAATCAGTCAGAACTTGTCTGGCTCACCCCCCAACCCCAGGTTTTCACCACACTGTGTGGCATCCCCCTTGAAACATTTCAGTCCTTGAAGTCCCTTGGTGTGTGACTAGACACTAAGCTTGACTTCTCAGCCCGCATTGATGCCATCTATGCAAAACTCTCCCAAGCTCGGTGCCCTGTACCGCAACAAAGACTGCTCATCTCTGCAAGTCCACAGAGAGCTTGTTGCCGAAATGGTGCCCATCTTCAACTACACGGATGTAGTCTGTGTCACCATCCTCTCCACTTCCCTTGCCAGACTGGGTACCCTCTGTAACCCCTTCTGCTGCTTTGCTACAAACTTCCCCCCTCATACTCACCACTGCTCCCTCGATTCCTCCTTATCCATCCTCCCTCTGCCCTCATGTCACCAGCTCACTGTACCTTCTTCATATGTTCCCTTCCCTCTCTTCTCCCAACTCCTCCCCTGCTTCCTGTTCCCTCTGTTCCATGGACCATCGCACTTTCGCCACTCCTCACTGCTGCTGGGCAAGCTGCCTTCTCCTATCTTGTTCAGAAATAGCGGTAGGAAAGCACTCAGAGGTTCTCGTGAACATGAGTGCTGCCATAACAAACTTTCACCACGTTCATTGTATGTGCACATCACAGTTTTCATAGATAAGAGATTCTTGATGCAGTTACATTTATTTTCTCCAACATCCAGACAAGATACCCCATAAGGTGTAAAATAGGTACTACATACACTGCTCTGTAGGGCTAAACAGTCAGTAATACTGGCGGTTTTCATGTGAGGTAACTGTTTTTTGGCACAGCCGCCTTGTGTGTATCTTGAGCATTCATGCATTATAATTTTGCACTTGCCATGGGACTACAGTACTGTTTAACCCTACGCGGGCAGCACACGTACTACCTGTTTTGCACCTCACGGATATCTTGTCTGGATGTTGGATAAAGAACTTGTCTATTAAGACTGTGATATGCATGTTTTTTTAACAAGATTGTACTAAGTAGGTCTAGCTGACCTGAAAAGAGAAGTTCGACCCCATTCTGAGTAGCACCGTTATTTTCCTTTGGAACAGATGCCTTCTCCTGTCGACTTCCCTCACTCTGGAACCAACTTCCCTCCTCTCCTCGCTCCCTCAGACGCCAGTTGAAACTCCAGCCCTACCCCCACCTTTTCCTATTACCCATCCTCCTGACACCTCCCAGGTCTGAGCCTCCCCAACCTTGGTAGGGCCTTTGGCTGGGTCTCCACTACCTGCCTATTGCTTTCATTTCCCACCACCTCTGCATTTCCCTCTACCACGAGGCCAGGCATAAGCTCATCCTACATCTCTCATCTGTTGTCTGTATAGTTTTAGCACACCATGTAGTGCAGTTGCTTTTACTTTTGCACTTGTAAAGGTGTTTCATGATGAGCTGTGACCGCACTTTATTCTCTGTACCAACATATTTTTGTATTTATATACCAATTCTTTTTACCATATGTCACTCATTTGACTTGTTATTGCATAGCGTACTGCTGGTTTTCTCCTGTCCCTCCCGGTAGCACCTGGAAATGAGCCTTGGCTCAGTGTGCCTCTCCTGGTTATCAATTTTCAAATATATAAATAAATAATTTCCTGACAGTCACTATGACTTTTGAGCTTCTTCAACTTCTAGCTAGTCATGCTAAGAGGGGGCCCAGTTTATTTCCCCACTGGAAAAATCTCTGGTAAAAAATAAGGATCTGCTTGCCCCCTGGGTCAGCACTAAGTTTACTGCTTCCCCAGCTATTCATAACAGCATTCGGGTTTTAACTGACATGTTTGCATAAGCTTTCTTTTCCCCCTCCTTGACTTCTGTCTCCAGCTCAGCTAGTCTTTCCTCTTTTGCTTTCTTTTCCATGCCATAAAGGCAATGAGAGCCCCCACTGAGGTAAGCCTCCCAGAAGATGGCCTTTGACAGTGCAGTGACCATTTTCACATATCCTGCATTGCTCCACCAACAACTCTTTGAAGGCTTTGTGTTTTAACATATATGTAGGGAAGTGCCAGAAGCCCATTTGTGGTGATGCTGGTCTGAGCCTAATGGCATGCAGTATCTGTGCTATGGCAGCGATACTGGTCCCTGCTGCTCTGTGGTACATGGGTCTAGCGATAAATATGCAATCAATGCGGGCCCATGTCTTCTGCGGATTATAGTAAAAGGAGCATTCTCTAGTACAGCCTGGATTGACCTCACTCCACACATCAACTAAGTCCAATTCACTTAGCCCTTTGTCCCATCTGGTCACTCCTGACTCCACAGTCAGCCATATCGGATCGATCCAGTTCCACGTTTAGTGCGTAGTTATGCTTTGTTTCACCCCGGGTTGTTCCCTGTGTAGCACTACAAGTAACAGGTGAAAGAACTCTGGGTCATGTGCTGCAAATGCATATATATTCCCCAGTGTGATCTTTTCACCCTGCAGCTTTCCCTTGACAAATAAATAGTGGCCACAATCTGGGTCCACCACAGATCACTCTTTTACAAATGACAGAGTCCTGTGACCCACAATGAAAACTCTCCTCATATGTCTGTTATATGC
Source organism: Neoceratodus forsteri (assembly GCA_016271365.2). Taxonomy (NCBI): domain Eukaryota; kingdom Metazoa; phylum Chordata; order Ceratodontiformes; family Ceratodontidae; genus Neoceratodus; species Neoceratodus forsteri. The sequence continues at coordinate 11,592,618 of CM028138.1, forward strand.
AGCAAAATGGCACCGACCAACCCATTCTCTGATAAGCCTTTGGCGGTCCACCTCCATCAAGTGTCTCCTGTAGGTAAGCATTTTGAGCATCATTTTGTTTCAGTGGGCTCAGTACCTTCTTTTGCTTGGCCAGTGGCGAGATCACCCAGTCATTCCAGGAGCAGATCACATGCTTATTAACCATTCTGATGACTTACTATAAGAGTGGGAAACCAGGGGGAAGGGCATGCCCCTCCCAGACCCAGGCCCCTTACATCATGAACTCATCACTCTGTTTCCTACCACCGATTCTCAACCAACCCACACAGCCCTTCTGAACCTCCCTCTGACATTTTCAGGTATATTCCTACCTTCCCCTCTTCCCCTGTGTACGTCTTTCTCATAGTTGGTATTCACGACTGAAAAGTTATAACATTAAGAAGAAAAAACAGAACAAATAGAGCAACCATGAAGATAGTAATCTCGCTCCCCACACTCCATAGATGTTTCCTTGGACGTTTCAGTGTTACTATCCAATTGCTCAGTTCTCTTCAAACGAAAACACAATCCTCTTGACTGCACCCCCTCCCCCCGCATTTATTATACCTTGTAGTGTTTAACAGCACCCTGTACCTTTCCTCCTGCCCAAACTTAGGGTATACTGTGGTGTGATGATGAGCCCCCCCCAAGGCATCTCCAATCCCACCCAAACACATTCCTGTAACCCCCTCCCCAAAGCCAGTTCTTATATTGTATTAATTCCCCCTCACCCACACTGGCATACCTAAAAACCTCCCTGAAAAAAGAAAGAGGTTTTGGTAATATGATATAGCCAGTAGTTCAATATTCCAGCACCCTTGCAGGTGCCCTAACTTTAGACTCCAGCAGTTGCCCTGATGCAGTTCACTTACTTTAGTGATGGTCTCTCACTTCCGAGGCGCTGCTGCCTGGCTGCTGTTATTCAGTGTGCCTGTCATCACCACCCCCAAGGAGGTGCCTTGAAGTCCCCCACCAGCACCAGGTTTCAGGGAATGTGCCTGTCATCCCCCCCAAGATGTGCCCTGAAGTCCCCACACCAGCACCAGGTTTCAGGGAATGTGTCTGATCAGGAGTTGGGGCTAGTGCAGGTGTTAGCATCCCACATTGTAATGGAGTCCTGCTATTGCTGTCCAAACTGCCATGGAGTTCCATGTGAAGAACAATGGTGATTGACCTTGACTTCCCGCAGCTCGGACTGTAATCCATGTTATGCTTGACAGTCCCTTTGATTAGATCCAGTCCCTGATAGCTGACCCAGTGTGGCATTCTCATGGGCTGTTCATGGGGGGATCCAAACCAGTCTCCCCTCTAGGCTGGTAGCTCCTGCCATCATTCACAGTCACAGTTTATCAGGTTACAGTTTGTTCCCCTCTCAAGCCATCTGCTACTGTTCAGGAAGTTTTTTTTTGCCACACAAAATTCTCTTGCCTTTTAATCCCAGAAGGAGTGTGGGTGGCCCTCCGGGTATATGTTGAGCAGGGCAGGTTACACAAACCAAAAACAGACTCCTTTCTCCCTGAGCTGATTCATTTGCTGAATCAAGATTTTGCACTTTTATCTGGACAGTCCTGAATTATAAACTGGTGCCCTTCATACTTCACCCATGTGTTCTGTATGCATCCAGACTATCAGGATAATTGTGGAGGCAGAATATTACTTGGGGGGGACTTGCTGCAGCTTTGGCCCCAGAGCTCTTGGGTCGTGGTTAATTTTCACCTGAGCTGGTTCAGTCAGTCTTAGGAGTCACTTCAGGAATGTCAGCATGTTCCTGCCCTCATCCCCGTGAAGTAGTCCTCTAATCCTGAGATGATTTCCCCTGGGGTGGTATTCCACGCTATCCCCATGGTTATCCGCTGCCTTCAGTTCCTTCTCCAGTGCTGCCACACAATCAAGCAGCCGCACTGCGGACTCCTCGCCGTCGATACTTTCGGCTCCATTTCAGTAAATGTCTTGGCTTGTTCCTCATACCTGGTAGCCAGGGCATCAATTTTATTTGCCACCTCATTCAACTCTGCAGGCAGGAGCATCAGTACTTGTTCTGAAACTGCACCCCCCATGCTGCCATCACTTCATCTGCAGCCTCAGGCTCACCATTGGGATCAGCCCTTTGACCCCCAAGCCATTTACATCCTTATTGGTTCCAGAGCAACAAAAGCTAGGAATGTGTCCATGGCCCCTTCAGACACCTCCTTTTTCTGTTTCCTTGCCACTCTGCCAAAAAGTGGGTACTATTGTTTTGTTATATCAGGAGCCCATGAAGGCACATCTAGCCTGGTACTGTGCATGTGAGCACTATGTTACCTTGATTTTTAATGCTATAAATGACCCTGCTTTGTTACAAAGTCTGAAAATAAAAAAATGGATGTAAACAGAAGTGGGGAAGGGGCACTCCATATAGGTTGTTTAATTTTCCTCGATGGGTTACTACGACCAGCTTTCATCTATTTCACGTATGTATATATAAAAATTATTTTAAATGCTGTATTACAGAAAAAAGTACAACTGTTTTAAAAATAAAATACAATTTAGACCAAAAAAAAATGCCTTATTTTTGTCTAATTTACAACTGGGAACTAATGAAAATAGCAGTACTCCTGTCATAGGATCACAGATAGCAGCGCTCCAAATTACTTTATGTTTCAAAAATTCAGCGGCACTCTTAGTTGTTTTTTTATTTGCGTGATAACTACATGTGTGGGGAGATAGCTCATTTTGCGGCAGCTCGGTCGGTCTGTCTTTGTAGGTCGAGCGACTTCAGGGCCATGTGTCAGTGTTCTCTCCCTCCTGGTTATTTTACCCCATTTCCTGATCACTGCCTCGCTACGTTAAAACATAAATAGGCACCGTTCGGCACTCTTCTGTCGATCGGTGCTAAATTCTACAGAGAAGTCCCTTTCTCATGATTATAAGCGGGACTTAATGCTAACTGGAGCAGCAACCGTTCAGCCCACGAGAGCCAGCAAACAGCTGGCTGGATGAGGGGCACAACAGTGCACCCAGCTGTCAGAGAGTCATGCTGCCAGCAATTACGGCAGCAACCTGGGACATTAAAGTACATTATACAATGGTAGGAAAGAATCCTGGCTTCTGATCGGTCAGTTGGCTGTCACAGCAGGGATGTTATCCTGGCATAACCCCCTGCTGATTGTAGGATTTGGATGATTTGGATAGGATATCCTCCTCCTCTTAAGAAACAAAAATATTTTTACTCACTAACAAAAACATTCTTTAAAATTATATTTTTTATTATAAAACAACAAGCCATTGTATAATAGGAATAATGCCCTCCAAGGTGGGTGTTATGCTGGGATAACATCCTTCTCAGCTGTTGGGCGCCCTCGACTGGTGGCTTCGGGCCCAATCACCTGAGGTGGGATGTTATCCAGCATATCTCACCCTGTCAGGCATATTCATTATTATTATTAAAAAAAAAAATGAAAAAATAATGTGAAATTAGCGCATGGAGAGGGTGATGTATGGTTTTGGGCAGCTGGCACTGAACTAGGGAGCGTTGGGGAGGCAGTAGTACCTCTCACTAAGTGAGAGAAAAAAAATGGTGGCTTCAGTAAATTGAACATTCTAAAGGTATAAAGATTTTCCCAGGTAATCAGCCAGCTAGAGACTGGGGCTCACTATTTCCCAGTCTCTGTTGACTGATACCGGACCGGGTAGTTGGTGGCATTAGCCAATCAAGAAGGAGAATGCTCCCTGCCCATTTTCTAAAATGGTTTAAGTTCTATCTCTCAGACAGAGCGCAGTGGGTGGCGATGGGGAATTTCTCCCCCTCCCCAATGCCCCTGTCCTGTGGAGTGCCTCGGGGTTCGATCTTGTTGCCGATGTTTTTCACAGTGTATATGCTGTCCTTGGGTGAGATCATTTGACAAAACAGTGTGGAGTTTCACTGCTATTCAGATGACACCCAACTGTGTTTGCTTTTGCCCCGGACCATCGGAGCAGTCGATGTGCTTAACAGCTGTCTGGCAAAATCTGTGACTGGATGGCTTCCAGCTGGTTGAGACTCAATCCGGCTAAGACTGAGGTGCTGGTGATCGAGCCTGGTCATGACATGATGGGTTGCCACTGGGGGCGGACTCTGGACTTGTTCTGGGGTCTGTGCCACTGGTGGTTTGTCAGAAGGTGTGAAATCTGGGCGTGCTCCTTAACTGCAGAATAAACTTTGAAGATCAAGGGTCATCTATAGTCAGCAGTGGTTTTTACCACTTGTGGAACATTGCCCGGATTAAGCCCTTCATTCTGCCCAAGGACCTGCCAACACTAGTGCATGATTTGTGACCTCTAGGCTCGACTACTGTAATGCTATGTACTCTGGGGTCATAAGAGAGACCCCTGCAGACTGCAGCTAGTGCAGAATGCAGTGGCCAGGTTGCTGATGGGCCTTTCGAGGTCCAGTCATGTGACTCCTGTCCTGTGTGCCCTGCACTGCCTGCCAGTCAGGCAGAGGGTCCTTTTCAAGGTGGGTCTTCTCACCTTAAGGCCTTATATGGGCTGGGTCCTGGTTACCTGTTTGAGTGCATTACACTGGTGTCCTCTGCTTGCTCCCTCCTCTCCTCAAGGGGCCTCCTAGATGTTCCCAGGGTTCAGCTCAAGACCTCGGGAGATCATGCTTTTAGTGTCTCTGGGTCGACCCTGTGGAATTCACTTCCACCTGCTGACCAGGAGGCTCTCTCGATTGAGGTGTTTAAGGGGAGGCTAAAGGCCCACCTCTTCAGTCTGGCCTTTGATAGCTGATGTCATCCTTATTATTGACCAGTCCCTTGAAGTGTTTGCCCTCTGGAAATTTTTATTACTGTAGAATATTAATTTGGTTATGGTTTTAATGAGGTTTTATGATATGTTTTAATTTATTGCTGTATATTCTACTCATGTTTGGTGCCCAGAGCCTCTGGGATTGGGCGCCTTATAAATAAAATTGCCTTGCCTTTTATTTATTAGCTTTTGGTAACCAGGTAGGCACACTAGACAAGGAATGCCTATTTTCAGGTACGACCCAGGAGATTGCAAGAGCATGGTTTACAAAACAGTGAGAGGGAATTACAACAATGTAGCCATTTTCCTACAGCCTCTGCCTATGAACAGCCTATGAAGTCAGTGTCAGTGGCTCAGTAGGTTGCTCACTTGCCTTTGAGGCTGGAAGATTAAAAGCTGTGGGTTCTAGCCCCACACCTGGAACTTGAAATAAAATCCCAATACTGACACTGTAGTGGAGCGTGAGGGGATGCTGCACCCTGAGGTGCCGTCTTTCAGATGAGATGTTAAACTTCGGTCTGGTTTGGCTGTTCAGGTGGACATTAAAGATCACAAAAATAGAAACAAATAGTGATGCACTCTCGCAGATCCAGACTAGTTTTTCTGACCTTGCAAAAACAGACAAATTCCAAGCGGTAGATACGAGCTGCATTGCTGTTTATTGTGGCAGTCAGTGAGATACACAGGCAGACCTTCAGTCCATTCAGTGGACCACTAACTCCCTGATGACCGTGCAACCCTTGCAGTGCCCCACAGATTACCCCCTGTGGCAGAGCCTCCCATGTGGTCCTTGTTCCATGGAGGTGTTTAGCTTGGTTGAGGGTCGTCACACCCAGTAGGCAGGTGCAGAGTCTGCAGGGACAGGAAGGCATCATCCTGCCAGATAGGGTTTTTCCCCTGCTGTTCTGGAGACCCTCAAACACACTGGGGGTGTGGTGACTTGACGTGTGGCATGCTGACATCTTCTGCTCACAGCATCTCCCACCTGGAACCACTGCTCTTGCCTGTACCTCCACCTATGGTCACCTAGGTGGCGGTATCACAGTGGAGCAGGAAGCCTTCCTCCCTCCCAGAGGAGGAGGATGAGGAAGAGAACATCCGGTGGGACACTCAATCCTGCTCTCCCCGACGTCCTCCAAGTGGCTCAGGCCTGTTCCTGAACCCAGGTCACCAGTGTGATAGCAGGTGAGGCGTGATGCCCCAGCCTTCCATGCCACCAGGCTGGCTAGGCTACCAAGCTTTGACTATAGCCTCCATCAGTTTACCTACAATGAAAGTAATGCTGACTGGCTCGTAGCTGCCTGGAGCCTCCCTGCCCCTCCCCTTTGTGGAGTGGTACTCGTTAGAAACCTCAATCCATTGGCACCACTTCAGAGAGCCATTAAATAGATGGGTTAAGTGTCCTGCCAATTCTGCAGCCAGTTCCTTAAGTACCTGCAGGTGCAGGCCATCTGGGCATAGAGACTTGTCCACAATACTCAGTAACCACATGTTACACAGTATGAGGTGTAGTTGTACAGCAGCAACATATGGACCAAACACAAAAAGTACAGTGAACTAAAAAAAATATATAAAGGGGTATGAAGAGTCAGAGTGACTCAAAGCAGCAGGGTGTCCAGAAGCTTGTTTCTTAAATAAAGCATTGACTAGTTTTATTTTTGAGTCTGCTGTACTTTTTGTGTGTTTAGAGCCTCGTCCATCCGGACAGCTTCTAGATCCTTTTTTAACCCCTCATCTAAGATCGGTACTCTGCCCATGTTCTTAACCCCTCATGTGGTGGCCCTCATACAAATGTGCAAGCAGAAACAGACCTTCTGGTCTATCAATGTCTGCTCAAGTGTGCAGCTAGCACCCCTAGGTTGCAGCTGCCCCACCCCCTTCCCTTTTGTCCGCCCTCTGCCTTTCTCAGCCTCACCCACCTGTACTCTACCCTGTTCTCTGTCCCATGCCCTTTCAAAGCTACCCACAATTTGCATGATATCACCCTCTCTAGTAGGGCATTCCAGTTCGACACCACTCTCTCTGTTAAGTAATGCCTCCTCATCTCCCTCCTAAATCTTCTCCTCTATTCTTAACCTGTGCCCTCTAGTTCCCTTCTCTTCCTCAGTTTAAAAAATCTCTTCAGCTCCATCCTTGTTGATTCCTCAGATACCTGAAAGTTTCTATCATGACCCCCATCCTCTTCTCCTCTAGGGTGTACATATTTAGTTTCCCTGGCTTGTTCTTGTAGTCTCTGCCCTCCTTTCTCTGTGTCATCTTCATTGCCCTCCACTGCACTCCCTCCAGTAGCTTGATATCCTGCCTCAGGTATGGCCTCCAGAACTGCACAGAGTACTTCAAGTGCAGCCCGACCAGTGATATGTAGAAGGGCAAGATCACCTCCCTCAGCCTGGATGAGAACTCTCTCTCTATACACCCCAGCATCTTGTTCCCCTTCACTGCCGCTTTCCTGCATTGGGCAGAATTGTTCATGCTCCCTGTTACCGTCACCCCTAGGTCCTTCTCCTCCTCAGTAATCCCCAGCTTCACCCCCCAACCAGTATTCTCTCCTTGGGATCTTTGCCCCGAAGTGCATAACTTTACACTTCTTTGCATTGAACCCCAGCTACCACCTCTCTAACCAATCCACCAGTTTGGTTAGGTCCTCCTGCAATTGCTTCCATCCCTCCTCCTCATCCACTGCTGCACACATTTTGGTATCATCTGTGAACAGACTTACCCTGCTTACCGCTCTGTGCATGATGTCTGAGATGAAGAGCCTAAATGGCACTGGGCTCCAGCACAGAGCCCCTCGGTACCCCACTCATCACTGGTCTAAGTGTTGGAGAATTCTCCCACCACCACCGCCACCCATTGTAGCCTCCTATGCAGCCAGTTTGTAATCCAGATTGCCATCTTTGCCCCCACTCCCACAACAGTTAGCTTCCCCCCAAGCCACCCATGAGGCACTGAATTGAAGGCCTTACTGAAATCCAAGTAGAGGACACCCACTGCATGGCCCCTATCCAGTTCTCTTGATACCAAGTCGTAATATTGTATTGAGTTACTTTGACAGGACTTCCCCGATATGAACCCATGCTGCCTCACATCCTTAAGGTAATTGTCCTCTAGAAATGCCACCAGCCTCTCCTTCAGTATCATCTCCATAAGCTTGCCCACTATGGAAGTGAGACTGACCAGCCGATAATTGCCCGGTTCATCCTTGGGCTGCTCTTGTGTATCCAGCACTAATGCCACAATCTGGCAGTGGACCATTTTCCTCACTGTGAATACTGAGCGAAGTAATTGTTTAGTATGCTGGCCTTCAGCTTTTACTTAAAACATTTTTGTTTCTGTATTGTGCATAATTTAATTTCTGTTTTATTTTATTTCATTTTGTTGACCAGGAAAGGAGAGCTAGATAATTCTGCCTACTTTCAGCCTCATGCCCCTGTGTGTGTGTGTGTGTGTGTGGGGGGGGCACAGAAGGAAACCAACTTAAATTGAACCAGATTAAACTGGTGGTGGTGGTATTTGTAGTGAATAGGGGAAATCTGGCCAGGACCTCCAGGAAATTCCCCATCTCTTTTCGAGAAGTGCCATGGGATCTTTAACATCCCGACAAACAGAAATGTGTGCTCTGTGCCATCAAACTGGGTGCAGAAACAAGGGTGAACCAGACCCTAAAGTCGACAAAATGAGAAGCAAACAGTGCTGCACTCTTGGAGATCCAGACTAGTTTTTGCTGACCTTACCAAAAAAAAAACAGGGACAAATTCCTAGAGATAGCTTTAAGCTGTGTGCTATTTAGTGTGACCGTCAGTCAGACAGTCAGACAGACAGACAGACAGATCCTCAATCCATTCAGTGGACCACTAGCCCGGTGCTTAACTCATTAGAGCTTCATCAGGGAGTTAGTGGTCACTGGAATGGACTGAAGGTCTGTCTGTCTGTCTGTCCACTGACTGCCACAATAAATAGCAACACAGCTGAAAGCTACCACTTGGAATTTGTTTCCGTTTCTTGGTAAGGTCAGAAAAAACTAGTCTGGATCTCCAAGAGTGCATCACTGTTTGCTTCTCATTTTGTGATCTTTAATATCCAACTGAACAGTCACCGGAACAGGCAGACCAGACCAAAGTTTAACATCTCATCTGAAAGACGGCACCTCAGGAGTGCAGCATCCCCCTCACGCTCCACTACAGTGTCAGTATTGGGATTTTATTCCAAGTTCCTGGTGTGGGGTTAGAACCCACAGCTTTTTAATCTTCCAGCCTCAAAGGTGAGTGAGCAACCTGCTGAGGCACTGACACCAACTTCATAGGCTGTTCATAGGCAGAGGCTATAAGAAAATGGTTACATTGTTATAATTCCCTCACACAGCTTTGTAAACCATGCTCTTGTAATCTCCCGGGTCATACCTGAAAATAGGCATTCCTTGTCTAGTGTTCTTACCTGGTTACCAAAAGCTAATAAATAAAAGGCACGGCAATTTTATTTATAAGGCACCCAATCCCAGAGGCTCTGGGCACTGAACATGAGTAAAATATACAGCAATAAATTAAAACATACAATAAACCTCATTAAAATCATAATCAAATTAATATTCTACAGTAACACCTGAGGTTCTTCCCCCTAGGCTGAGTACACAGTCATGTTTTATTGTTTCATGTGTTTATTAGTGGACAGTTATCCATATACAATTCATAGCCAACAGCTATAGGAAATCCATATGATACAGTCGTATAGATTTGCCACAACATTTAGTCAATAGCATTTCAGACTTCATTCCACATTACCGTCCTTTTTTCATTTATTTTTAAATATCCCCCCCCAACCCACTAACCCCTAACAATTAACTATTAACTTGGTCTGTGTCCCTTCTTCTATCTCATCCCCGTCTTACCCAGAGGTCCAGACTCAATTAAATAACCCACTACCCTCCAGCAGCATTCTTTCCCCCATGCTCAGAGCATCCAAATATTCTACCCAGGTCTCTCAAATCTGTCTTCTGTCCCTTTTAAGCTGTATGTCAGCTTATCCACAGCTAAAACTTTCAGCGTGAGCTCTTTCCATTGACCCACTGTCGGCCCCAAAGCCGTGGTCCATACATTTTGTATTCCTATCCTAGCCACTATAAGTAACACCCTTATCCATCTAGGATAAAGAACCCATTCCCCATTTTCTTCTCCTACCCCTAACAACAATGATTTTTGGGAGATCTCGATGGGCTTTCCTCTCATGGATGTAATTTCTTTGGGTATGTCTTGCCAGTAGGACTTATCACTGGGCAACCCAATAATAATGTTGGTATGTGCCCCTATTTGTTCTGCACTTATTGCAAAATGGTGAACCCCGGACAGAAGCTGTGCACCATAGTTGTTGGATAATATAGCCTCTGAATATATCTGAATTGGGCTTTTGTACTTGTTACCACTAGCAGTCCCTGTGGGATTCTAACATTAGCTGCCAGTTAGCTTCACTGATTTCTTCCCCAATATCCCGCCTCCCACCATACCTTCGCCTTCTGGGAGGGTCCTGAAAAACTTTTCCTGTCCAGCCTCACAGCCCTCCCTATTAATCCTTCTCACGCCTATTGGCCCCCATTATTTCTCTTTCCACATCCTCCATCAGTCTCCTAGTTTCCTAGATCCCGTGAGCCGCTTATAATAATCCCTTACTTGGAAGTATCTATACATGTGTGAAGCGGGCACATTCACCCTCTCTTTAACCTCCTGGAATGTGCATATGCTCCCCGATGTCAAGTTCGCCATGCATTTTACTCCCTTATCCTGCCATAGTTTGAATCCATCATCCTCCAGCCCTGGCAAGAAATCTGGGTTCCCCACCACTGGGACCAGTAAAGTCTGACATACCTCAGTGCCTTGTCTCTTTTTAATTTTCCCCCATGCACATAAACCCGCCACCACCATCGGGTTAGGTGCATCCAACTTTCTGTACCGCCTAAGGCCTTCTTCACACAGGTCACTCAAAATTCTCCCTGGGGCCCCATCCTCTTCTAGCTCGACCCACCCGGCCACCTCCTGTCTGTGAACCCAATTTTGTATGTACTTATATTGCGTTGCCAGGAGTACCCCATCATGTCCGGGAAATTTAACCCCCCTTGTGCTACTGGTGCTTTTAACCATTTCAGACTAATTTTGGGGTGCTTGCCCCTCCAGACAAAGGTTGTAAATGCACTTTCCAGTTTTTTATATCTTGGGCTGTCAGGCTAAAAGGGATCATCTGCATTTTATATAAAATTCTGAGCAAAATGTTCATTTTAAGGAGGTTGATCCATCCCATCCAGGAAATATTCAGCTCCTTCCACCTACTCAAGTCTTGTAAAACTTCCCTTATCAATGGTCTATAATTTGCCTCATATAGGCTCCCCACTTGCTTTCCACCTCTATTCCCAGGTATGTGAATGTATGTTGTACTCTTTTAACCCCAGGCCTCCTTCCTGCTACTCCCTCCCAGAAACATGATTTCAGACTTTTGCACATTAATTTTATATCCGGAGAAAGCTATGTAATTGTTCTATTACTGACAGCAACTTAGGAGTGACACATTTGGTTCTGTCAAAATCAGCAAGACATCATCTGCATAAAGAGATATGACATGTCTCCTCCCCATCTTCCCGATACCCTTTATAGCAGGCTCATCTCTCATTTTGATTGCTAAGGGCTCTATTGCCAATGCAATAGTAAGGGTGACAGGGGCATCCTGTCTTGTTCCCCTGTATAGTCTGAATTCGGGTTACTGTTCCATTAATTAGAATCTGTTCCCTTGGATGTACATAAAAGCCCCTACCATCTTTACAAACTCTTCCCCCAGCCCAAATCTCTGCAAAATATGCAGCATATATTCCCACTCTATTCTATCGAAGGCTTTTTCGGTGTCCATTGAGAGGACGCAAGCCTCACCTGGGTGCCTCTCCCCCCACCAGATGACATTCAACAGCCTCCTTAGGTTATGGTAAAAGTGCCTTCCTTTAACGAACCCAGTGTGATCCGGATTGACCAATAGAGGGAGTACCTCTTCCAATCGGTTTACTAAAACTTTTGTCACAATTTTGCAATCATGGTTCAGAAGCGAGATCGGTCTAAAGGACCCGCATTCCTCCAAGTTCCTTCCTACTTTGGGAAGAACAGTGATCAGAGTCTGACAGCACATGCTAGGTATCCCTTCCCCTTCCCTAGTCTCTTGTAGGATGTTACACAGTGAGCCCGCCACTTCTTCTTTCAACAGCTTGTAAAACTCCACCCCCAGCCCGTCGGGTCCCGCGGTCTTCCCATTTTTCAGCTGGCTGATCGCATTTTTGACTTCCATCACTGTTATTTTTCCCTCCAGCTTTTTCCTTTGTGCCTCATTTAGACTGGGTATTTCCATCTCCTTAAGGAAGCCGTCTCTTTCTCCACCTTTCCTTGACATTCGCCCTGTATAACTCCTCAGAAAACTCCTTAAATCTATTATGAATTTCCCTTCCTCCTTAAGTATTTTCCCTCCCTATTTTTATTTCACAGTCATTTTTAATGCATTCTTGAAGCCAAAATACCTCCTCCTGGCTTGCCATGACATCAGCTGAATGAACAGCTTTCTGACTGGTAAATGATCTGACCCTAAACCCTTTGAGAGTAGGCTCAGCCAAAGGGTTTTGTGTGTATTAAATAAATAATGTATCGGGAGGGGTATTGGTAGCAGAAGAAAGGAGGTAATACATCCTCTCTACAGATCCCTGGTGAGGCCTCACCTAGAGTACTGTGCCCAGTTCTGGAGTCCTCACCTCAGAAAGGATAAGGATAGGTTGGAGACAGTGCAGCGCAGAGTAACAAAAATGACTCAGGGCCAGCAGGGCAGATCCTATGAGGAGCCCTCAAGGCACTAAATATGTACCCCCTGGAGACCAGAAGGAGAGGGCAGATATGATAGAGACCTTTAAGTTCCTTAAATGCATGAACAAGGTAAACTGTGGGGAACTATTTAGCCTGAACACCAATCCGTCATGTGGACACAAATGGAAATTAACAGGAGGTAGGTTCAGGAGAAATGTAAGGAGGTACTACTTTACTGAAAGGGTGGTGGAACCTTGGAACAGTCTGTCGCCTGAGGTGTTGGGTATGAAAACAGTTAGGGCATTCAGGCAGGACTGGGACATAATGAAGGGAATAGTGGTTACCGGGGGCGACAGGACCAAGGAGGAGAACAGAGAGAGGACGGGGAGGGTTAGTACCCTGGAGGAACAGTAGGTTCCAGGGATTATAGGGAACTTGGGCAGACTGGATGGGCCTCTGGTCTTTTTCTGCCATCATTGCCCATGTTTCTATGTTAAATAAAAGATATTGTAACATGGGTTCCTAAAATACTGTCTTCTGATTCGTCCAAACAGGTCACCTGACTGTGGATTAATGTCTGATATACCCATGTAACCCCCTGCAAATGGGGGTTCCTAAAAGTCTTCCAGGAGCTTGCCTGAATGCTCCAAGTCTGGGTGGTGTTCGGTGTCTGAGCTGTTTAAATGTGGTTCCAAGTGAGTGCTATTTGAGCCTCCACGTACTGTCTCTTTAAGAGCTGTCTGCTTGCAGACTTAATTAGTTTGCATGGGGGGACTGTGTGTTCTAATGCCCGAATCCCGCCCGGGCTGCTGTCAATTCGCTCTGTTTCTGCTGTTGCTACATGTGCAGAGGGAGCCTTGTTGAAAGATATAACTGTTGGCCAGAAATCATTTAGAATGACTGAGAAAAATGTAGTTTGTCTAACCTGTCTTCCTTTCAGCACAAACTGTTTCAGTGTAGCTTTTTCATTTTGGTTCTGAATAGCTGACTTGGACCAATCAGGATAATGGGAGACCCTAAAATGGAGCCTGTGGACGAATCGCAACTTGGACTCTCAATTTTGAGCCAGCCACAAGGGGATTGTATGGGCAGCGACTCTAGGAAATGTAGTTTTAACCTTGGTGCCTTTTTCTACCAACAGAGGGAGTCTTATTGTGAGTGACAGCTGAATCAGCCAACATAATAGTGTGGAGCTAAAGGAAATGCCCTGCTCTGTGACTGGAAAGATCAGATCAGTTGTGGCAGTGAAGAGACAGGGAGCTGTGTGCTTCTGCAGTGTATAGTTTCACGCGGGAAGTGCGTGTGAGGCCCTGAGTTTTGGTCTGCAGCCTTTGTGAGTGCCAGTTTGGACTGAATCTGAGTTGTGTGGAGAAAGAAGCACTAGAAGTGTGGAAACCAGGCTTACCCTGTAGAAGACTGGAGAAATTGCTGAATTGGCGCCGGTCTGTCAGGAACTGAAGCTGCTGTGGGCTCCTGGTCTTTTGCAGTAATTGCGATCAGGATCGAGGAGCAGCCTGCCTGGTATAGTACTTTCCTTTACATATGAATGTGCATAGTGCTTGTGGGGAATCGCTATTTCCAATCCCCTGTGCTGTGTTGAGTGTTGAAGCTGGAAGCAAACCCCAGCTTGTCTCGAACTAAATCCATTTGCTATAAACTGCAGTGGGGTCCAGTCACAAGGACCTTGTCTCCATGCCTTGCTGTTTCTGACAATCCGAAGAACATCCACCATCCGGTTCTCAGCTTGGGTATTGTGAGTACAAATCAGGTATTCCCTGCAGCCTGTTTTCAATCACAAGTGGGTCATCTAATTATTGTGTTTTTGTTTCACGGACTGAGCCATCCGCCCGGATTACAATTGGGTGTTGCATATATTTTCTTCACAGGGCCCTATCCATCTGTACCTGCCAGCTAACCCGGCAACGGACCTGGCTAGCCTCCAACTTGGGTACCCAGAGTGTGACTTTTCAGACCCTGTATGTGTGCACAGTACTGTGATTTAATGCCACTAATTAACCTGATTTCCCTCCCATGTTACTGTTCCCCAAATAAATCTGAGATTTGTTGTTGTTAAACTTAAACTGTCTGAAGTGTCAGTGCCTTCATGCCAACCACTGTATTGGTTTGTGTATGCTGCTTAACCTTATTTTTCAGGGGTTCCTCAGAGATGAACCTGCGAATCAGTCTCGAGGGTAAGTGGTACCTTATGAATGAACAGTGTGTACATGTGGGGTACTGGTACTGTAACTCCTGTAAATCGTGGTGGGTCATTAGAGGGATTAGAAGGGGGTCTCAGTGTCCCAGAGGGCTGTGACCAAACTAGAAAACCATTACAAACCCTAACCTCTGGGTGGAGGCACCATTATAGAACCTAGGCCCCTCAACCTGCCAGTAGTCAAGCAGGCAGGGTAGTAGCCTTGGATAGGCCACCTGGGGGTTACACCCACAGTTGCATGGTCACATTGCTTTATTTCACTGTTTTTAGGTAAAACTCTAACAAAACATTGCCCATTACAAGAGGATTAACTCACTCCAGGGTATGGGTTTACTGAGCATTAATCCACGCCTCGTGGTTGAAATCTCTCGGCTTCTCCTCGTGATTCCAACCTCCCAAGTGTGGATTAATGCTCAGTAAACCCATACCGCATGGGTTAATCCCTCCTAATTTCAGGCTGTCTGGATTAATTAAATTAACAATAAAACTTTAAAATGCAGGTGCTATCTTTGAAATAGCCTGCAATGTCTTTCGAGAATTCAGTCTGTTGGGTTTTATAAAGTGTGACTAGATTGTGTTTTATTTTGAACTTCAGATACAAAACGTGCAGTATGCAGTAGAAATACATGAGTTGAATGTTATACACTGACTCACAGCCTTAATGTGTTACATGCTGTGAAGTGCAAGCTTTCTTACCAGCAGTTCTGGATCCATGCCTATTGTATGTGAAGGTGTTTCAGTGTCCTCCCTCTTCTGCTTTATGTCACAATACTTAAAATGCTCTAAGAAATAATTATATACAATGAAAAGCGTAGATATATTATCCTGCTGACGGCATTTAAGGTTGTTTTTGTTTTTCTAATCCATGGCAACTTTCTTCACACAGTCAAGTTCTTCTCTCTATTCATTAGTAAATTATTTTAAATCACCTATCTCATAACTTAACCTATGTTTTGAGACAGGTGATTTGAGCAGGCTTTACTAGCTTAATGGGGATAGAATGCATATTGCACTTACAGAGCAGATAAGGAAGCTAATGTGACGGCACCCTCCAGACCCATCACCAACCTTCTAGTGGACGTACCAGTTATCCATCACTTCAGAGCCTTGATGGGTGGGAGGCCTGCCACGTAGGTCATGCAAGAGCCTGTGAAGGGGGTGCCTGGCACCTTTCTTCCTTCTTTTCCTCTTGGTTGCAGTGTCGGGATGTGTGTGCCACACGTCATGCTACAGCCCTGCCCCTCTTGTGCTCCTGCTATGCAGTCACCCAGCCTCCACCGGGTGTCAGCAGTAGGACCTGGTCCCACTCCCTCGAGGAAGGTTAGCTGCTATTAGGCACTCGAGCCTCCCTTACCTGTCCAGCCCACCGAGTGACCCTTGTCCATTTCTGAGCCCAGGTCACTTGCATGGGTGGCAGAAGCACAACCGCTCCTCCACTGGACAGACTTTCCTGTCCTTTCACCTCAGGGCAAGAACAAGTTTTTTTCAACTTCAGATTTCAGAGGAGATTTAAGTAGAGGTATTACCTGTGGCTAAAACTGCCAACTGACCACGTTCAAGCCTGCCTTAAAATCTACTGTGTCAGGTGGAATTCAAACATGAAACTAGCAATGCACAAGAACCGTGTCAGTTTCATCCATCATAATAGCGATCTCATCTTATTCAAAGGGACTACATACCAGGGTCACCGTGTACCTTCTTAGATCAGGACTTCAATGGACATAGTTCAAGACAGAAATATGGACTATATTAAAGCTGGCATTTTAATGTAATTTGTGGTAGCTAACAACTTTGTGATTCACCCACCGCCATCGGACCTATCACGGGTCTCCTATGCCTTCAGTTGAACAAAGATCCAACACTCAGAGTAAAATAAAAGGTGACGACTAGCTTTCCAAGTTCAAACTAACATTTTATTATGTATTTGGCCACATATTACAAAAGGGAGACGGTCAGCGAAAGAGCTGTGACAGTTCGGATTACTTTGTCAAATACAATACTAATCTGAAGTTGGAAGGCTAGTGTTGGCCTTTTATGATGCTAAGTGCTGGACCTTTGTTTAAATGTGTCTTCCAATAGGACCTTCAAAACCAAACATTTAGGGCTGCCTTTTTCTTGCAAAGTTCTCCTATGACCGGCCCGGTGGTGCAGAGGCTGAGGTGCTGCAAAGCACTCACTCCTCGCGCTGCTAGTGCCCTGAGTTTGGGAATGAACTTGGGTTGCCGGGGTTGGCCTGAGGGGGCTGGACTGGAAGAGGATTGAGCGGCTGCCCTGTCCCAGACTGTGGTGGTGGTTGCAGCCATGTAGAGTGCTGAAAGTCAGGCGTGGTTTCAGTGAGTGAGGCACTAACAGTGGCAGCCGAAGGCCGAATGCACAGGATGCCAACAACAGCACTAGAGTGAGCTGCACTGCAGGCCTGCATGGGTGAAACCCCATGCAAAACAGACTGCACAGTGACCAAAACAGGCCCAGAAGCCATGGAGTGCACTGGCTGTGGGCCATGGCTGGCCATACACCATGAGGCCGAGGCCCTGGAGGGCATGCACACCACACCACACCAAGGAGGTTCAGTGGGTCAGTAAGCACCATTTGTGCAGTGTCCCGAGGAATGGACTAAACAAAGTCCTGACCCAGTCAGTGAGCAGACATGAACATGGACCAGACAGGCAGGCAGGAAATACTGACCAGCCTGTTCCAGTGCTGCCCACACACCCTAAACCCTCACCCTGGACCTGCACAACACCACCACCACCACATAAGCGTGCTAGGGGACCAATAGGTACTCACCACAGCAGGATAGGGGTCCACAGCAGTCCACCTAGAGGCATCCATGGGACAAGGGGTGGGGGCCAGGCAACAGACCACTGGATGAAGGGGGCGGACAGGAAGGGCTGGCAGCATGGCAGCACTGGGCAGGGCTTCGGACTGCCCATAAAGGAGGAGGAGATGACCACAGTAGCCACAGAACTGCCACCCCATACACAGGATGTTGGTGTACTACATGCAAAGCCAGCAAGGAAAACTAATAGCTGTGCTTAATGACAATGTATACTGCAGTAACAAGGTGGGTCCCAAAAGGTGTACTGAAGTGCACAGAGGCCTGCAGGTACAACTGCCTCATCTGCCTCACACAGTGGATGACACCGCAGTGGTCACCATATGGGAGCACAACCATGCCCCAGACACAGTGGATGTTGGTGTGCAGCGTGTTCTTGGGACGCTGTGGGACAGGGCTTGAGGACCACGGATAGCGTGTCACAGGTCATGGTAGTGAGCATCTCTGGGATACCGCGTCATTAGGGAAGACTGCCAGGGTGCAACTACTGAGCTGGACCATACAGCACGTGTGGTACGTGGCACGGGAGTGGCCCACAACACAAACATCACTGACCTCGTGATACTGGAGGACTTCACCATGATGGGTGACAGGACATAGTTCCTGCTGTTTGACAGTGGCCAGGAGCAGGAAAGTCTGGTAATATATGCCACCGACTGGGGTCTGCAGCAGCTGGCGGACTGCCCTGACTGGTTCATTGACAGCACATTCCGAGCCTGCCCATCCCTTTTAGACCAGCTGTACACTGTACACACTGTCCAGTCAGGTGCAGTTCTGCCAGCTGTGTTTGCCCTTACCTGCACCAGGAGGGCACAGACATATGTACAGCTGCTCGGCCAGTTGTGTAGCCACCATCTCACACTAGCACCCACCTCTGTCCTGCTGGACTTCGAGTGTGCCAGCTGGTGTGCCGTGTCCACTATGTTTCTGGACACCCAACTCCGAGGCTGCTGCTTCCACTTCTCACAGGCCATCTGGTACAAGATCCAGCAGTGCCCAGAGGTCCTGCAGAAGTAGACTTTGTCCTGCACCTCCGGATGCTGATGGCGCTGGCAGGTGTCACACCATCTGACATGCCTGCTGTGTTCCAGGAAATGCAGGAATGGGAATACGTGGCACAGAATGAGGAGGTGCTGCAGCTGATCCTCAATTACTTTGAGGACACCTGGATTGGTCGCCCCACTGGCCAGTCCAGTTGCAGACATGCCACCTTCCCAATCAAACAGTGGAACTGCCATGGGTGACCATCTAGGGCCTGGCCAGAACCAATAATGCCGTGAAGGGGTGGCACAGGGTGTTCAACATCAGGATTGGGTCATGCCACCCGAGCATTTGGCATCTGCCCGACTGCCTCCTTGAAGAGGAGTGGATGACTATGGTCTGGTCCAAGCAGTTGGTCTCTGTGGCTGAGGCCTCTCAGGTCCAGTGCTGTTACTGGGACCTGAACGCCCGCATTGCCACTGTGGTGGTGGAAAACATCACACAGAGCCATTATGATTACCTCCATGGCCTGGTACACAACTACACCTTTCATGTGTGACCGGGCATGTGGTGACATGTTGCAATGCCACCTGGCATTGCTGCCTATTGTGCTCTGCCTAGCCATCTGCAGTCTGTCCACCTGTTGCAGTTTTGTTTCTTAAGAGGAGATAGCAATAAAGCTTCTCCAAAGCTCATCTGCAGGTTCACAGTGAGGCTGAGACCAGACCTGTGGCATTATGCTGGGATAACGCCATGGGTCCAGCCCCAGACTGACCAATCACAGTCCTCTCCCTCAAGGCCTCCCCATGGCCATTTCCCGCCTGTCACCATGCATATTGTGTCCTCCATGATGGGCCCTGTCTGACATGCTCAGTGCCAATTGCCTTCTAGTGCATGCCCATGCCTGCATGCCCTGTGGCATGGCTGCACAGCACTGCGCATCCCTTCAACCTGTGTCTCCTGCCCGTGGGTCACTCTATTGCACATGTGCCCTTGTTGCACTTCTGCCCTTATTGTGCAGTCACCTTCCCACGGTCTGCCTTCTGCCATTGCTCTGTGGGACACGCCTCGGGAGTCGCCCACTTCACATTAATCCATGGTGGCGATTGGTGAATCATCTTCACAACATGCTAATATTTATTTAAAAGCTGTAGGTTAAAGTAATGGTATTTGTTAGCCTGCAAAAATTCCATCATGTTGTTTTGTAGTCAAATTGTATATTCATGCTGCGATATTGTTAAAAGAACTTTTACAGCTAATGTTGTAATTAATGACATCATTAAAGATGGTCGCCACTTGCAATTTTCGTTGATCTCTGCAGTTGAAGATACCTGTTGAATGTACATGCTGGTTTCATAATGCAGATGCATTGAGTGTTACCATATGTTCAACAGTAACCAGCACAGCAGTGCACCAAGATATTTAATTTGTTTCATGGTGAGTATGGCGAGGAGGAGAACTTTAAAATGTCAAAATCCTGTATCTTGGTAATGAATGGAAGACAACTAAAAGAAAATTGGATATCTTGATATTTCTGCTAAAACATTTTTGCTCCCCGCAAAAGACAACAACAAACAAACAAAAAACTATACAGTTACTAACAAATACTGCTACTTTAACTTGAATTTGGGTTCCTATCCAGTGCTGATGCTGTGCTGGAGTAGTAGGGTGTGCTCCATTGTGGGAGGTGTCACTAGAAGGAATAATGCATGACAGGGTGTGTGTCATGCTGGGATAATGCCATGCCTGGGGTTACACGAGGCTGCAGGCCTCCAAAAGGTCACCTGCAGGTTCACAGTGAGGGTGAGACTAGACCTGTGGCATTATGCTGGGATAACGTCATGGGTCCAGCCCCAGACTGACCAATCACAGTCCAAGATTCTTTATTGCCAGTTTATAATCTTAGATGAAGTGACTGATGGTTGATATCTTTTATCTTAGGTGCTTGTCTTGATACAGGGTGACTATCTCATAGGTGTAATGCTAGTCTGGCCACCTAGTAGGTATACTTCTTTTTTCACTTTAAAGATTTTTATTAGGTTTTAGTAAAACAAAATACATCAAGCAGAAACACAAGTAACGTTACAAACAAAAACATTCTTACATACATTCATGACAAACTGTCAGGTCTCGTAAGGAGAAATATTTACAGGTTCATCATACTATAAAAACTATACCTGAGAGAAAGAGAAGTTTTGGCATTAGAAAATAGCACAGGCCTAAAATAAGTAATATTTTATTCTTGTAATATCCAAATAAGTCAGGAAAGGGGCCCATTTTTTTCCAAAAGAAAACTTTTGGCAACAACCTGATGTGCCAATCTCTCATTATCGATGACTTCACTAATTTCTGAGGTCCATCCCACATAAGCGGGGGGGATGATTTCCAGTGTGACAGCAGGATCCTCTGAAGCATTAAAGCAGCTGACCAGATAAGAGTTTAGAAGTTTCTTTAAACTTCCCTGACCTGCACTTATTCCCAGAATAAGACATTTCGGATTAACTGGAAACATCGATCCCTTTTAAACCTAGTAGGTAACCTCACCAGCGTTACCTGGATGATGTCAGCAGTTCTTCATGACCACACGTGGGATATTCAGCCACGCCATGTTTGGCTATGTACAGATGTCCATTACTACTGTCATACTAATTGGTGTGTAAAGTGTTTTGGCGATAGAGTGTATGAAGCCTGTTGATATAAATAGGGATATATGATGGCCTAAGTCAAAATATGGAATTTATATTTTACTTCAAGTGTAAGAGCACAGGCTGCAGGACCATAACTCTGGGTGTCAGACCCACTGAGTGAGTTATATGCGCCATCATGTCCTGTTATACATGTCACCCCACTCACAAATAAAGACAAACTGCATATTTTGAGTCAGACCATTGCACGTTCAATTTATAAAATGTCAGCTTGCTACTTTAACTTGTAGAACTGATGTATTTAAAATGTAACTGTTTCTCTGATTTCAGCTGCTACTTTCAGTGTTGTACTAGGCAATTTTGATTCTGCCATCAGCATTTTGTTCTCTGATTTGTTCAGTATCCCTTTGTGATGATGCACTCTTTAAGCCAGCCACTGAGACAACAGTAACATTTTTAATATCTTGCTGTTATTATTGTCATCAGTAAAGATGCCAATTTTATCTCATTTTCTCCACTGCAGTATAGTACACATGCCCACGTCAGGATTAGCCATGAGTGTGCTATAAAGCTCTTATCCTCACTATGTGCAGAGAAGACATGTAACTCCAGCTGGTGCTGTTATTCACTTCCAAGTGACATTGACAAGGACCCCAGTGTCCTGATCAGGGTTCCTTCTTTTGAAAATAAAGATACTGCAATTGTTGTAAGGCTGTGTGTAGGATGTTGTTATTGTGCATATGTGTGTATGTGCATATGTACTGTGTGTGTGCGTGCATGTCATTGCATCCATGCTACCTGTTTCTTTGAGGAAGATGAGTGATGCTCTGTGGCACAATTGGTCATTTGGTCCCACCTGATTAGTAGCCTAGGTCTCATCCCTCCAGTGCAAACTCTGAGCTGCCAGCTTCAGATTGTACTTTGATGACTTAGCAGCTCAGCTGCTGTCTGTTTAAACTATCCAACTTACTGCAGTGGGGTGGGGAAGAAGGGCCGACACCAGCCAGATCTGCTTTACTGTACTGCCTGAGGGGTGGGCAGACATCTCCCAGGTGAACCAACACAGATATTTGCCAGACTGCTTAACAAAGGATTCATCATTTAATCTACATTCAGGTATTAGAAATCACGCATCAATAGAAGACATCAACAGTGCAACAAAACAAAAAGTGTCCTGCCACAAATGAGTTCCTTAGTTATTCTGGAAGATTTAGTTATGGAAAGTGCCGTAATTCTCTATCCTGCCATGGCACTGAACATATCCATTTGGTTACATTTGACCTGATGGGGACCCAAGACTTGTCAATCGATTTGTAATTTACATTTAGACAAATTGCAGAACTTAAAAATACAGTTGTGATGTTTAGGTGTGTGTTGTGCGTTAAAAGTGAAAATTTTAGCCAGCTTGGTGCTTATTACTTCCATGGAGGTTAATGGCTAAAAGAGAAGGAGGAGGAGGAGGAGCAAGAAAAGAACAATTTATTTTGCCCTACCCACAAACGTAGAATGTAGGTGCATGAATAAGCATGTGTTTTTGTGTTTACACAGTAAAGAAAGAAACATATACTGGCTTTTTGTCTCATACTTATATATACAGTATATGGTGACACTGAGCACAACATTTATTTATTCTAGTTCTTGTGCTCTCAGCTCTCCTTAGCTTTTGACACTGTGGATCACATTGTACTTCTTGATTGGCTCTGTGAGTTTTGTGGACTCGCCAGTACTATCATCAGTAGCTTAATAATACCCGATAGAATTAGGCGGTATTGTGCTACTGGACCGCCCAGGGGTGTAATGGGCCCGATGCTGCGGAGGAGGGCCTTATAGTCTCTGGAAGGTCCAGTATAGCACAACACCGCCCACCCCAGAGGGTATTATTGCACTTAGAAAATGGGCTTGTGTATAAATTTTAAATACATAACAAAATAACAGAAGAAATCACTTTCAGAAGGAATACAAAACTGAAAAGCTTCTTTTGGTTAAAATATTCCTCCTGTTTGTATGCTGTCCTCTACTGTAACCCTCCCCCATTGTCACAGATCCATTCTCATCTGCTAACAACCCCCAGCAGGTTCAGAAGAAGACAGGAGTTTTGTAACACCACCCCAGCAGTCTCTTGCTATCAATTCTACTGTTCTGTTCCTTTCTTCAAGACTTTTTTGTTCTCGGGAGATGCGCCTGTGACGCGACCTTGCCATGTAAAACCAGGAAGTGGAGACCACAAATAGGATCACAGATAGCAGCGCTCCAAATTACTTTATGTTTCAAAAATTCAGCGGCACTCTTAGTTGTTTTTATTTATGTGATAACTACATGTGTGGGGAGATAGCTCATTTTGGCGGCAGCTCGGTCGGTCTGTCTTTGTAGGTCGAGCGACTTCAGGCCATGTGTCAGTGTTCTCTCCCTCCTGGTTATTTTACCCCATTTCCTGATCACTGCCTCGCCACGTTAAAACATAAATAGGCACCGCTCGCACTTCTTCCGATCGGTGCTAGTTATTACAGAGAAGTCCCTTTCTCATGATTATAAGCGGGACTTAATGCTAACTGGAGCAGCAAACTGCTCAGCCCACGAGAGCCAGCAAACAGCTGGCTGGATGAGGGCACAACAGTGCACCCAGCTGTCAGAGAGTCATGCTGCCAGCAATTACGGCAGCAACCTGGGACATTAAAGTACATTATACAATGGTAGGAAAGAATCCTGGCTTCTGATCGGTCAGTTGGCTGTCACAGCAGGGATGTTATCCTGGCATAACCCCCTGCTGATTGTAGGATTTGGATGATTTGGATAGGATATCCTCCTCCTCTTAAGAAACAAAAATATTTTTACTCACTAACAAAAACATTCTTTAAAATTATATTTTTTATTATAAAACAACAAGCCATTGTATAATAGGAATAATGCCTCCAGGTGGGTGTAAGGTTGGGATAACATCCTTCTCAGCTGTTGACGCCCTCGACTGGTGGCTTCGGGCCCAATCACCTGAGGTGGATGTTATCCCAGCATAACACTCACCCTGTCAGGCATTATTCCTATTATTATTAAAAAAAAAATGAAAAAATAATGTGAAATTAGCGCATGGAGAGGGTGATGTATGGTTTTGGGCAGCTGGCACTGAACTAGGGAGCGTTGGGGAGGTAGTAGTACCTCTCACTAAGTGAGAGAAAAAATGGTGGCTTCAGTAAATTGAACATTCTAAAGGTATAAAGATTTTCCCAGGTAATCAGCCAGCTAGAGACTGGGGCTCACTATTTCCCAGTCTCTGTTGACTGATACCGGACTGGGTAGTTGGTGGCATTAGCCAATCAAGAAGGAGAATGCTCCTGCCCATTTTCTAAAATGGTTTAAGTTCTATCTCTCAGACAGAGCGCAGTGGGTGGCGATGGGGAATTTCTCCCCCTTCCCGATGCCCCTGTCCTGTGGAGTGCCTCGGGGTTCGATCTTGTTGCCGATGTTTTTCACAGTGTATATGCTGTCCTTGGGTGAGATCATTTGACAAAACAGTGTGGAGTTTCACTGCTATTCAGATGACACCCAACTGTGTTTGCTTTTGCCCCCGGACCATCGGGAGCAGTCGATGTGCTTAACAGCTGTCTGGCAAAAATCTGTGACTGGATGGCTTCCAGCTGGTTGAGACTCAATCCGGCTAAGACTGAGGTGCTGGTGATCGAGCCTGGTCATGACATGATGGGTTGCCACTGGGGGCGGACTCTGGACTTGTTATGGGGTCTGTGCCACTGGTGGTTTGTCAGAAGGTGTGAAATCTGGGCGTGCTCCTTAACTGCAGAATAAACTTTGAAGATCAAGGGTCATCTATAGTCAGCAGTGGTTTTTACCACTTGTGGAACATTGCCCGGATTAAGCCCTTCATTCTGCCCAAGGACCTGCCAACACTAGTGCATGATTTGTGACCTCTAGGCTCGACTACTGTAATGCTATGTACTCTGGGGTCATAAGAGAGACCCCTGCAGACTGCAGCTAGTGCAGAATGCAGTGGCCAGGTTGCTGATGGGCCTTTCGAGGTCCAGTCATGTGACTCCTGTCCTGTGTGCCCTGCACTGCCTGCCAGTCAGGCAGAGGGTCCTTTTCAAGGTGGGTCTTCTCACCTTTAAGGCCTTATATGGGCTGGGTCCTGGTTACCTGTTTGAGTGCATTACACTGGTGTCCTCTGCTTGCTCCCCTCCTCTCCTCAAGGGGCCTCCTAGATGTTCCCAGGGTTCAGCTCAAGACCTCGGGAGATCATGCTTTTAGTGTCTCTGGGTCGACCCTGTGGAATTCACTTCCACCTGCTGACCAGGGAGGCTCTCTCGATTGAGGTGTTTAAGGGGAGGCTAAAGGCCCACCTCTTCAGTCTGGCCTTTGATAGCTGATGTCATCCTTATTATTGACCAGTCCCTTGAAGTGTTTGCCCTCTGGAAATTTTTATTACTGTAGAATATTAATTTGGTTATGGTTTTAATGAGGTTTTATGATATGTTTTAATTTATTGCTGTATATTCTACTCATGTTTGGTGCCCAGAGCCTCTGGGATTAGGCCTTATAAATAAAATTGCCTTGCCTTTTATTTATTAGCTTTGTAACCAGGTAGGCACACTAGACAAGGAATGCCTATTTTCAGGTACCACTCAGGAGATTGCAAGAGCATGGTTTACAAAACAGTGAGAGGGAATTACAACAATGTAGCCATTTTCCTACAGCCTCTGCCTATGAACAGCCTATGAAGTCAGTGTCAGTGGCTCAGTAGGTTGCTCACTTGCCTTTGAGGCTGGAAGATTAAAAGCTGTGGGTTCTAGCCCCACACCTGGAACTTGAAATAAAATCCCAATACTGACACTGTAGTGGAGCGTGAGGGATGCTGCACTCCTGAGGTGCCGTCTTTCAGATGAGATGTTAAACTGGTCTGGTTTGGCTGTTCAGGTGGACATTAAAGATCACAAAATAGAAACAAATAGTGATGCACTCTCGCAGATCCAGACTAGTTTTTTCTGACCTTACCAAAAACAGACAAATTCCAAGCGGTAGATACGAGCTGCATTGCTGTTTATTGTGGCAGTCAGTGAGACACAGGCAGACCTTCAGTCCATTCAGTGGACCACTAACTCCTGATGACCGTGCAACCCTTGCAGTGCCCCACAGATTACCCCTGTGCAGAGCCTCCCATGTGGTCCTTGTTCCATGGAGGTGTTTAGCTTGGTTGAGGGTCGCACACCCAGTAGGCAGGTGCAGAGTCTGCAGGGACAGGAAGGCATCATCCTGCCAGATAGGGTTTTTCCCCTGCTGTTCTGGAGACCCTCAAACACACTGGGGGTGTGGTGACTTGACGTGTGGCATGCTGACATCTTCTGCTCACAGCATCTCCCACCTGGAACCACTGCTCTTGCCTGTACCTCCACCTATGGTCACCTAGGTGGCGGTATCACAGTGGAGCAGGAAGCCCTTCCTCCCTCCCCAGAGGAGGAGGATGAGGAAGAGAACATCCGTGGGACACTCAATCCTGCTCTCCCCGACCGTCCTCCAAGTGGCTCAGGCCTGTTCCTGAACCCAGGTCACCAGTGTGATAGCAGGTGAGGCGTAGATGCCCCAGCCTTCCATGCCACCAGGCTGGCTAGGCTACCAAGCTTTCTTTGACTATAGCCTCCATCAGTTTACCTACAATGAAAGTAATGCTGACTGGCTCTGTAGCTGCCTGGAGCCTCCTGCCCCTCCCTTTGTGGAGTGGTACTACGTTAGAAACCTCCAATCCATTGGCACCACTTCAGAGAGCCATTAAATAGATGGGTTAAGTGTCCTGCCAATTCTGCAGCCAGTTCCTTAAGTACCTGCAGGTGCAGGCCATCTGGGCATAGAGACTTGTCCACAATACTCAGTAACCACATGTTACACAGTATGAGGTGTAGTTGTACAGCAGCAACATATGGACCAAACACAAAAAGTACAGTGAACTAAAAAAAAATATATAAAGGGGGTATGAAGAGTCAGAGTGACTCAAAGCAGCAGGGTGTCCAGAAGCTTGTTTCTTAAATAAAGCATTGACTAGTTTTATTTTTTTGAGTCTGCTGTACTTTTTGTGTGTTTAGAGCCTCGTCCATCCGGACAGCTTCTAGATCCTTTTTTAACCCCTCATCTAAGATCGGTACTCTGCCCATGTTCTTAACCCCTCATGTGGTGGCCCTCATACGAATGTGCAAGCAGAAACAGACCTTCTGGTCTATCAATGTCTGCTCAAGTGTGCAGCTAGCACCCCAGGTTGCAGCTGCCCCACCCCTCCCTTTGTCCGCCTCTCTGCCTTTCTCAGCCTCACCCACCTGTACTCTACCCTGTTCTCTGTCCCATGCCCTTTCAAAGCTACCCACAATTTTGCATGATATCACCCTCTCTAGTAGGGCATTCCAGTTCGACACCACTCTCTCTGTTAAGTAATGCCTCCTCATCTCCCTCCTAAATCTTCTCCCTCTATTCTTAACCTGTGCCCTCTAGTATCCCTTCTCTTCCTCAGTTTAAAAAATCTCTTCAGCTCCATCCTTGTTGATTCCCCTCAGATACCTGAAAGTTTCTATCATGACCCCCCATCCCTCTTCTCCTCTAGGGTGTACATATTTAGTTTCCCTGGCTTGTTCTTGTAGTCTCTGCCCTCCTTTCTCTGTGTCATCTTCATTGCCCTCCACTGCACTCCCTCCAGTAGCTTGATATCCTGCCTCAGGTATGGCCTCCAGAACTGCACAGAGTACTTCAAGGCAGCCCGACCAGTGATATGTAGAAGGGCAAGATCACCTCCTCAGCCTGGATGAGAACTCTCTCTATACACCCCAGCATCTTGTTCCCTTCACTGCCGCTTTCCTGCATTGGGCAGAATTGTTCATGCTCCCTGTTACCGTCACCCCTAGGTCCTTCTCCTCCTCAGTAATCCCCAGCTCCCCCAACCAGTATTCTCTCCTTGGGATCTTTGCCCGAAGTGCATAACTTTACACTTCTTTGCATTGAACCCCAGCTACCACCTCTCTAACCACTCCACCAGTTTGGTTAGGTCCTCCTGCAGTTGCTTCCATCCCTCCTCCTCATCCACTGCTGCACACATTTTGGTATCATCTGTGAACAGACTTACCCTGCTTACCGCTCTGTGCATGATGTCTGAGATGAAGAGCCTAAATGGCACTGGGCCCAGCACAGAGCCCTGCGGTACCCCACTCATCACTGGTCTAAGTGTTGAGAATTCTCCCACCACCACCACCACCCATTGTAGCCTCCTATGCAGCCAGTTTGTAATCCAGATTGCCATCTTTGCCCCCACTCCCACAACAGTTAGCTTCCCCTGCCACCCATGAGGCACTGAATTGAAGGCCTTACTGAAATCCAAGTAGAGGACACCACTGCATGGCCTCCTATCCAGTTCTCTTGATACCAAGTCGTAATATTGTATTGAGTTACTTTGACAGGACTTCCCCGATATGAACCCATGCTGCCTCACATCCTTAAGGTAATTGTCCTCTAGAAATGCCACCAGCCTCTCCTTCAGTATCATCTCCATAAGCTTGCCCACTATGGAAGTGAGACTGACCAGCCGATAATTGCCCGGTTCATCCCTTGGGCTGCTCTTGTGTATCAGCACTAATGCCACAATCTGGCAGTGGACCGTTTTCCTCTACTGTGAATACTGAGCAGAAGTAATTGTTTAGTATGCTGGCCTTCAGCTTTTACTTAAAACATTTTTGTTTCTGTATTGTGCATAATTTAATTTCTGTTTTATTTTATTTCATTTTTGTTGACCAGGAAAGGAGAGCTAGATAATTCTGCCTACTTTCAGCCTCATGCCCTGTGTGTGTGTGTGTGTGTGTGTGGGGGGCACAGAAGGAAACCAACTTAAATTGAACCAGATTAAACTGGTGGTGGTGGTATTTAGTGAATAGGGAAATCTGGCCAGGACCTCCAGGAAATTCCCCATCTCTTTCGAGAAGTGCCATGGGATCTTTAACATCCCGACAAACAGAAATGTGTGCTCTGTGCCATCAAACTGGGTGCAGAAACAAGGGTGAACCAGACCCTAAAGTCGACAAAATGAGAAGCAAACAGTGCTGCACTCTTGGAGATCCAGACTAGTTTTTGCTGACCTTACCAAAAAAAAAACAGGGACAAATTCCTAGAGATAGCTTTAAGCTGTATTGCTATTTATTGTGACCGTCAGTCAGACAGTCAGACAGACAGACAGACAGATCCTCAATCCATTCAGTGGACCACTAGCCCCGGTGCTTAACTCATTAGAGCTTCATCAGGGAGTTAGTGGTCCACTGAATGGACTGAAGGTCTGTCTGTCTGTCTGTCTCACTGACTGCCACAATAAATAGCAACACAGCTGAAAGCTACCACTTGGAATTTGTTTCCGTTTCTTGGTAAGGTCAGAAAAAACTAGTCTGGATCTCCAAGAGTGCATCACTGTTTGCTTCTCATTTTGTGATCTTTAATATCCAACTGAACAGTCACCGGAACAGGCAGACCAGACCAAAGTTTAACATCTCATCTGAAAGACGGCACCTCAAGAGTGCAGCATCCCCCTCACGCTCCACTACAGTGTCAGTATTGGGATTTTATTCCAAGTTCCTGGTGTGGGGTTAGAACCCACAGCTTTTTAATCTTCCAGCCTCAAAGGTGAGTGAGCAACCTGCTGAGGCACTGACACCAACTTCATAGGCTGTTCATAGGCAGAGGCTATAAGAAAATGGTTACATTGTTATAATTCCCTCACACAGCTTTGTAAACCATGCTCTTGTAATCTCCCGGTCATACCTGAAAATAGGCATTCCTTGTCTAGTGTTCTTACCTGGTTACCAAAAGCTAATAAATAAAAGGCACGGCAATTTTATTTATAAGGCACCCAATCCCAGAGGCTCTGGGCACTGAACATGAGTAAAATATACAGCAATAAATTAAAACATACAATAAAACCTCATTAAAATCATAATCAAATTAATATTCTACAGTAACACCTGAGGTTCTTCCCCCTAGGCTGAGTACACAGTCATGTTTTATTGTTTCATGTGTTTATTAGTGGACAGTTATCCATATACAATTCATAGCCAACAGCTATAGGAAATCCATATGATACAGTCGTATAGATTTGCCACAACATTTAGTCAATAGCATTTCAGACTTCATTCCACATTACCGCCTCTTTTTCATTTATTTTAAATATCCCCCAACCCACTAACCCCTAACAATTAACTATTAACTTGGTCTGTGTCCCTTCTTCTATCTCATCCCCGTCTTACCCAGAGGTCCGTACTCTCAATTAAATAACCCACTACCCTCCAGCAGCATTCTTTCCCCCATGCTCAGAGCATCCAAATATTCTACCCAGGTTCTCTCAAATCTGTCTTCTGTCCCTTTTAAGCTGTATGTCAGCTTATCCACAGCTAAAACTTTCAGCGTGAGCTCTTTCCATTGACCCACTGTAGGCCCCAAAGCCGTGGTCCATACATTTTGTATTCCTATCCTAGCCACTATAAGTAACACCCTTATCCATCTAGGATAAAGAACCCATTCCCCATTTTCTTCTCCTACCCCTAACAACAATGATTTTTGGGAGATCTCGATGGGCTTTCCTCTCATGGATGTAATTTCTTTGGGTATGTCTTGCCAGTAGGACTTATCACTGGGCAACCCAATAATAATGTTGGTATGTGCCCCTATTTATTCTGCACTTATTGCAAAATGGTGAACCCCCCGGACAGAAGCTGTGCACCATAGTTGTTGGATAATATAGCCTCTGAATATATCTGAATTGGGCTTCTTTGTACTTGTTACACACTAGCAGTCCCTGGTGGGATTCTAACATTAGCTGCCAGTTAGCTTCACTGATTTCTTCCCCAATATCCCGCTCCCACCATACCTTCGCCTTCTGGGGAGGGTCCTGAAAAAAACTTTTCCTGTCCAGCCTCACAGCCCTCCCTATTAATCCCTTCTCACGCCTATTGGCCCCCATTATTTCTCTTTCCACATCCTCCATCAGTCTCCTAGTTTCCTAGATCCGTGAGCCGCTTATAATAATCCCTTACTTGGAAGTATCTATACATGTGTGAAGTGGGCACATTCACCCTCTCTTTAACCTCCTGGAATGTGCATATGCTCCCCGATGTCAAGGTCGCCATGCATTTTACTCCCTTATCCTGCCATAGTTTGAATCCATCATCCTCCAGCCCTGGCAAGAAATCTGGGTTCCCCACCACTGGGACCAGTAAAGTCTGACATACCTCAGTGCCTTGTCTCTTTTAATTTTCCCCATGCACATAAACCCGCCACCACCATCGGGTTAGGTGCATCCAACTTTCTGTACCGCCTAAGGCCTTCTTCACACAGGTCACTCAAAATTCTCCTGGGGCCCCATCCTCTTCTAGCTCGACCCACCCAGCCACCTCCTGTCTGTGAACCCAATTTTGTATGTACTTATATTATGTTGTTAGGAGTACCCCATCATGTCCGGGAAATTTAACCCCTTGTGCTACTGGTGCTTTTAACCATTTCAGACTAATTTTGGAGTGCTTGCCCTCCAGACAAAGGTTGTAAATGCACTTTCCAGTTTTTATATCTTGGGCTGTCAGGCTAAAGGGATCATCTGCATTTTATATAAAATTCTGAGCAAAATGTTCATTTTAAGGAGGTTGATCCATCCCATCCAGGAAATATTCAGCTCCTTCCACCTACCAAGTCTTGTAAAACTTCCCTTATCAATGGTCTATAATTTGCCTCATATAGGCTCCCCACTTGCTTTCCACCTCTATTCCCAGGTATGTGAATGTATGTTGTACTCTTTTTAACCCCAGGCCTCCTTCCTGCTACTCCCTCCCAGAAACATGATTTCAGACTTTTGCACATTAATTTTATATCCGGAGAAAGCTGTGAATTGTTCTATTACTGACAGCAACTTAGGAGTGACACATTTGTTCTGTCAAAATCAGCAAGACATCATCTGCATAAAGAGATATGACATGTCTCCTCCCCCCCCATCTTCCCCGATACCCTTTATAGCAGGCTCATCTCTCATTTTGATTGCCAAGGGCTCTATTGCCAATGCAAATAGCAAGGGTGACAGGGGGCATCCCTGTCTTGTTCCCCTGTATAGTCTGAATTCCGGGGTTACTGTTCCATTAATTAGAATCTGTTCCCTTGGATGTACATAAAAAGCCCCTACCATCTTTACAAACTCTTCCCCAGCCCAAATCTCTGCAAAATATGCAGCATATATTCCCACTCTATTCTATCGAAGGCTTTTTCGGTGTCCATTGAGAGACGCAAGCCTCACCTGGGTGCCTCTCCCACCAGATGACATTCAACAGCCTCCTTAGGTTATGGTAAAAGTGCCTTAACGAACCCAGTGTGATCCGGATTGACCAATAGAGGGAGTACCTCTTCCAATCGGTTTACTAAAACTTTTGTCACAATTTTGCAATCATGGTTCAGAAGCGAGATCGGTCTACAGGACCCGTATTCCTCCAAGTTCCTTCCTACTTTGGGAAGAACAGTGATCAGAGTCTGACAGCACATGCTAGGTATCCTCCCCTTCCCTAGTCTCTTGTAGGATGTTACACAGTGAGCCCGCCACTTCTTCTTTCAACAGCTTGTAAAACTCCACCCCAGCCCGCCGGGTCCCGCGGTCTTCCCATTTTTCAGCTGGCTGGATCGCATTTTGACTTCCATCACTGTTATTTTTCCTCCAGCTTTTTCCTTTGTGCCTCATTTAGACTGGGTATTTCCTATCTCTTAAAGAGCCTCTTTCTCCACCTTTCCTTGACATTCGCCCTGTATAACTCCTCGTAAAACTCCTTAAATCTATTATGAATTTCCCCTTCCTCCTTAAGTATTTTCCCCTCCCTATTTTTAATTTCACAGTCATTTTTTAATGC
Organism: Neoceratodus forsteri; assembly: GCA_016271365.2. NCBI lineage: Eukaryota > Metazoa > Chordata > Ceratodontiformes > Ceratodontidae > Neoceratodus > Neoceratodus forsteri. The sequence continues at coordinate 11,625,788 of CM028138.1, forward strand.
ATTCTTGGAAGCCAAAATACCTCCTCCTGGCTTGCCATGGCATCAGCTGAATGAACAGCTTTCTGACTGGTAAATGATCTGACCCTAAACCCTTTGAGAGTAGGCTCAGCCTAAAGGGTTTTGTGTGTATTAAATAAATAATGTATCGGGAGGGGTATTGGTAGCAGAAGAAAGGAGGTAATACATCCTCTCTACAGATCCCTGGTGAGGCCTCACCTAGAGTACTGTGCCCAGTTCTGGAGTCCTCACCTCAGAAAGGATAAGGATAGGTTGGAGACAGTGCAGCGCAGAGTAACAAAAATGACTCAGGGCCAGCAGGGCAGATCCTATGAGGAGCACCTCAAGGCACTAAATATGTACCCCCTGGAGACCAGAAGGGAGAGGGCAGATATGATAGAGACCTTTAAGTTCCTTAAATGCATGAACAAGGTAAACTGTGGGGGAACTATTTAGCCTGAACACCAATCCGTCGTCATGTGGACACAAATGGAAATTAACAGGAGGTAGGTTCAGGAGAAATGTAAGGAGGTACTACTTTACTGAAAGGGTGGTGGAACCTTGGAACAGTCTGTCGCCTGAGGTGTTGGGTATGAAAACAGTTAGGGCATTCAGGCAGGACTGGGACATAATGAAGGGAGTAGTGGTTACTGGGGGCGACAGGACCAGGGAGGAGAACAGAGAGAGGACGGGGAGGGTTAGTACCCTGGAGGAACAGCAGGTTCCAGGGATTATAGGGAACTTGGGCAGACTGGATGGACCTCTGGTCTTCTTCTATTGTCATTGTCTATGTTTCTGTGTTAAATAAAATATATCATTTTAGACTGTCTGGATTAATTTATGTTAATAAAACTTTGAAATACAGGTGCCATCTTTGAAATAGCCTGCAATGTCTTTTGAGAATTCAGTCTGGTGGGTTTTACAAGGTGCGACTAGACTGTGTTTTTATTTTGCACTTAAAATACAAGACATACAGTATGCAGTAGAAATACATGAGTCGAATGCTATACACTAATTGACTCACAGCTGTAATGTGTTGCATGTTGTGAAGTGCAAGCTTTCTTACCAAGCAGTTCTGGATCCATGCCTATTGTACCCAAGGGTGTTTCAGTGCCGCTCCCTCGTCCGCTTTATGTCACATTAAGTATTACAGCATATTTAAACTGCTCTAAACAATAATTATACACCATGAGAAGCACAAATATGTTATCCTTCTGATGGGAATTTAAGGTTTTTTTTTCCTTCTAATCCATGGCAACTTTCCTCACGGAATCAAGTGGCCTGCCCGTCAATGCACTATACATCCTATCCCTATTCACTAGTAAATCCTTTTTAAATCACCTTTCTCATAACTTAACTTATGTTTTGAGATGGATGATTTGAGCAGGATTTACTAGTGAATAGGGATACAATGTATTTACAGAGGGTGAATAGGGATACAATGTATTTACAGCGGGCGAATAGGGATACAATGTATTTACAGAGGGTGAATAGGGATACAATGTATTTACAAAGGGCGAATAGGGACACAATGTATTTACAGAGGGTGACTAGGGATACAATATATTTGCAGAGGGTGACTAGGGATACAATGTATTTACAGAGGAGGTTAGGAAGCTAATGCGACAGCAGTCCTCCAGCCCCATCAGCAACCTTCTCACGGACTTACCGGTTGCCCAGCACTTGCGAAAAACCTTGATGGGTGGGAGGCCTGCCTTGTTGGTCATGCGAGAGCCTGTGAAGGGGGGTGCCTGGCATCTTTCCTCCATTTTCTCCCTCTCAGTTGCAGCGTCAGGGATGTGCACCTCAAACATGTCATGCTACAGCCCTGCCCTTCTTGTGCTCCTGCTATGCAGTCACCCAGCCTCCATCTGGTGGCAGTCTCAGCAGTAGGACCTGGTCCCCCTTCCCCCAAGGAAGATGAGCTGCCATTAGGCACTCAATCCTCCCTCACTCAGCCAGCCCACTGAGTGACCCTTGTCCCTTCTTGAACTCAGGTCACCAACATGGGGGGGGGTCAGAAGCGCATCTACTCCTTCAGTGGGCTGGATTTCCTGTCCTTTCACCTCAGGGCACAAGAACAAGCTTTTTTTCAACTTCAGATTTCAAAGGGGATTTAAGGTAAAGGTATTGTCTGTGGCTAAAACTGCCATCAACCATGTTCAAACCTGCCTTAAAATCTGTTGTGTCAGATGGAACTCAAATGTAAAACTGGTAATGCTCTCAAGAACTGTCAGTTTCATCCATCATAATAGCAATCTCATTTTATTCAAAGGAGACCACATACCAGGGTCAGCGTGTACCTTTTTAGATCAGGACTTCACTGGACATAGTTCAAGACAGAAATATGTGGGCTCATATAAAGCTGACATTTTTTTTTTCAGCTTTCTTTCACTCTGGTCGGGCCTCGTGAGGACCTCTCTCTGGCAACTGGTCCTTGTCCTGCCTGCCTGAGGCCCCCTCTTGACTGCACCTCCTCTCTTCCCCCCCCACCTGCAGCTGGCACCCTTGGTTTAACCCGCCTGAGGAGGGTAGCCCTACGCCTCTTGGGCTCCTTGCGACTCAGACTCCAACTGCAGGTAGGCACCTGGGGGAGGATAATGGAAGGCCATCTGAGGTGGAACCCGGCAGAGGGCATGGGGGACCAGTGCCGTCGCCTGCCCCATGAGCCGGGCTTTTCCTCTATTCTTGTTCCACCCCCCCAGCGTGTGAACGCTCCTGACGCTTGGTGCCTGGCAACACTGCCAGCTTCAGGCACGCTACTGCATGTGCTGCTCCACACTACTGCAGCTCCCCCAGTCTCCACCAGGGGCTGCCAGAATGCCGAGCTCCCCAATACCCTCCACCAGGACTGGAGAGCAGCCCATCGGGCTCTCAATCCAGTCCCTCCCCTGCCGACCCCTGGCACCTGAGCTCGCTTCTGAACTTGGGTTGCCGACGTGGCGCGAGGTGTGGCATCCAGCACCTTAACCCTCAGCGCCTCCGGGCCAACCCCTAAAGCTGACATTTTAATGTAATTTGTGGTTAGCTAGTGGCTTTGTGATTCACCCACTATCAGGCTATCACAGGTCTCTTATTCCTTCAGTTGAACAAAGATCCAGCACTCTGAGTCAAAAAAAAGGTGACGGCTAGCTTTCCAAGTTCAAATTAATATTTTATTATGTATTTGGCTACATACTACAAAAGGGAGAAGGCCAGAGATAGAGCTGTGACAGGGCCGGTGGCTGAATGCCCCATGTCGGTGTACACTGCAGCAAGGTGGTATAAATACAGCTGTGATAAAAAAATAGTTTGATTTCTAGCCCGATGGTGCTGAGGGTTGAGGCACTGGACACCACACCTCAAGCCATACTGGTGACCTGGGTTCAGGAATGAGCCTGGGTCATTGGGAGTTGGCAGGGGAGGACTAGGATTGAGCATCTGCAGACCACTCTCCTAGTTCTGGTGTGGGTTGGGGAAGATCCACTGCACTGTAGCGACCTCTGGGGATGCCTGGAGGTACTACTAGCACTGGTGCAAGCAGGGCAGGAGTGTGGCAGACGTCAGCATGTTATGCCTGGATGTCATTGCACATCCACGCTCCAGTGGGAGCTATGGAGGAAAAAGGCTGGGCACGACCATGCAGCTTGACGGTCGCTATCTGAGCTGCCCAGAGGACTCTTGAGGAGTCCTGTTAGGGAGGGTTCGGGGCTGTCTTGGCTGGGAGAGGCATGGGGGGGCCCTCCAGCAGGATGGCAAGATGGCCGTCCCAGATCCTCCTGGGTGTGGTTTGAACCACTTAGCTCTCCGGGCAGGCAGAGCTGGCAGCTGGATGCCCCATGCCAGTGTACACTGCAGCAAGGTGATGTAAATACAGCTGTGATAAAAAATAGTTTGAGTCCCTATATTTAAGGTCCATATCAGTTTTTAATTCCTCCTGCGTGAGAATCTTATATAATAACAACAACCCCCCTCTTGCCCAATGCAGTTCTAGTGGCCATAAGCCCAGTTTGTTTAACCTAGCTTCAGAAGGTATTTCTTGCAGCCCTGTTATTAATTTAGTTAGTGACCTCTGTGGTCTTTCAACTGCTTTAATATCTTTTTTTTCCAAAAAGGACTCTAACCAGGTTAGCAGTAGTCCAAATGTGGCCATGTGTACGTTTTAAACAGGGGTAACAGAATACATTCATTTCTGGAAAAGAATGTTCTTCGAATACAGTTTATAAGATATATTGCTTTGTTAGATACGTGTGAACTACAGACCCTACTTCTCAAATTGTTCCCAATGAATACCCACAGATCCTTCTCACACCCTGAATCTCTTAATCTTACCCCCTGTATGTGGTAGTCCTGATGAATGTTATTCCGCCCCATGTGCATCACTGTACATTTATGTAAATTGAAGTTCATGTGATTACTCATTGCCCATTCATTAAGGGTCATTATGTCTTGCCCTAAGGTTAGTCTGTCCTCAAAAGTCTCCAGCACTCCCCCAAGTTTTATATCATCAGCAAACTTGACCTACTTGTTCCCACTGTTGAGACTCAAGTCACCTGTGAAAACATTAAACAATAGGGTCCCGACACTGACCCCTGCAGGACACCACTGGTCACCCTTACCTCCTCAGCCACATGACCCTGTACCCTCACTGATTGCGTCTCTCTGTCAACCATTGGTCGATCCATTTAATTATGGAGCAATCAATGCCCAGCTTCACCAGCTTAGTTATCAGGCTATGTACAGACGTGCATTACTACTGTTATACGCATTGGTGTGTAAAGCATTTTGGTGTACAGAGTATACAAAACCTGTTGATATAAATAGGGGCTATACGATGGCCTAACTCAAAATATGGAATTTATATTTGCCTTCAAGTGTAAGAGCACAGGCTGCGGGACCATAACTTATGGGTGTCAGACCCACTGAGTGAGTTATACGCATCATCATGTCCTGTTACTCATGTCACCCCACTCACCAATGAATATAAACTGCATGTTTTGAGTCAGGCCATTGCACATTCAATCTATAAAATGGCAGCTTGCTACCTTAACCTGTAGAACTGATGTCTTTAAAATGTAACTTTCTCTAATTTCAACAACTACCTTCAGTGTTGTACTAGGCAATTTTGATTCTGTTATCAGCATTGCAAAAGTTGTTCTCTGATTTGTTCAGTATCCCTTTGTGATGATGCACTCTTCAAGCTAGCCACTGTGACAACAGTAACATTTTTAATATCTTGCTATTATTGTTGTCATCAATAAAGATGCCACTTTTATCTTGTTGTTTTCCCCACTGCAGCATAGTACACATGCCCATGTCGGGATTAACCATGAGTGTGCTATAAAGCTCTTATCCTCACTATGTGCAGAGAAGACATGTAACCCTGGCTAGTGCTGTTGTTCACTCCCAAGCAACACTGACTAGGACTCCAGTGTCCTGATCAAGATCTCTTCTTTTGAAAAGGAAGATACTGCAATTGTTGTAAGGCTGTGTATAGGACGTTGAGTTATTGTATGTATGTGTGTCTGTGTGTATATACACGTATGTATGCATATATGTGTGTGTGTGTATATACATATGTATGCGTGTGTGTGTGTACATATATACAAATGTATGTGTACTTGCACGCCATTTGTGCATGGCATTGTATCGCATCCACGCTGCTGGTTTCTTTGGGAGAGATGAGTGGTCTGTGGCTCAGTCAGTCAGTTGGTCCGACTCCTATAAGTAGCCTATGGTCTCATTCCCTCCAGTCCAAACTCTGAGTTGCCAGCTTCAGATTGTACTTTGATGACTTACCAGCTCAGCTGCTGTCTGTTTAAACTATCCAACTTGCTGCTGTGGGGTGGGGGAGGGGCCGAAACCAGGTAGAGCTGCTTTACTGTACTGACTGGGAGGGGGCGGGCAGATGGGTCCCAGAGGAACCAGCACAAAGATTTGGCAGACTGCATAACAAAGGATTCACCGTTTAATGTACAGGTATTAGAAATCACGTATCAATATGAGACATCAGTAGTGCAACAAAACAAAAAAGCGTCCTGCCACAGAATGAATTCTATACTCCTGGCATCGAGCTATAAACAGAACAAGGCCAAATTAGGGGTGCATAACACATGATTGCAACATGTAGGTACTTAGTTCTGGAATAAAAAAAATGCTTATTAGATGATTTTGTCAGTGCCATCTAGTGCGTTTATTATCAAAGTGTTTTTCAGCACTGCTGATTTAAGGCCCTAGAGGTGCGTTGGTGATAAGCAGTTCCACCAGAAGGTGCTCCACATGGGCACTGGTCATGTTCAAAAAAGAAGAGAGCCATGCTGAAAAGAAAAGACACATTGTCAGTGGCTCAGTAAGTTGCACATTTGCTTTGGAGGCCAGAAGATCAGAAGGTTGTGGGTTTGAGCCCCACATTAAGAACTTGGGGTTAAATCCCAATACTAACAGCAGTACAGCATGAGATGGGTGATGCATTTTTGAGGTGCTGTCTTTCGGCTGAGACTTTAAACCAAGCCCCATCTACCTGTTCTGGTGGTTGTTCAGGTGGACGTTAAAAGTCCCATGGCACTTCTCAAAAAGAGTTGGGGAATTTCCCTTGTGTCCAAGACAAATTTCTCCCATTCACTAAAAAAAAAAAAAAATACCACCAACAGCTTATCCTGATTAAATCTGTCAGTTTGCAGCTGTATCCCCACCTCAGAATAAGGCTGAGAATAAGCAAAATCACCTAGATCTCCTTTGCCAGTCAACAACAAATATATACAAAAAAGAAACATTTGGCCTTGAGGTAAAATCAAAAGCCTATTGCACTTAGGTTGCCAGAAAAAAGTCCTGGTTTTGCTCTTCCTGTTGTGTGGAGGAGCCTAACAACACTGAATGATCACCCTCTCCACCAACTGTTAAAAGAGACTTACCAATCTCAGCATTGGCACCTGTCTACCCCTTTTCAGATGTTATTATTGCCTAGATTATGTCCAATAATTCAAAAGATAAGAAATGCTATCCCTCGTAAACTTAGCTCCACTGGATCCTGAGGACTTCCCAGTTTTTGGAGCCACCCAAGTTCCACCCCACACTCACTAAAGTTGTGGCGTGATGCTAGGAGGAGCACAGGGACGAGCGCTATTACAGTCAATGGGGAGTACCTTTCGGATAATTTTTTTATTTTGTAATGGGCAGCTGGTGATGAAACGTGGGCACTGCTCGACTAACAAGGGCCTTGGTGGATCTCTTTAATTACTTGACACTGAGTAATGCAGGCAGTGATGATGATAAGTGATACACTCTTTTGCTGGGGTATTTTTTCCCCGATTTGCACTTTGGTCCATTTAGTGCTACATTTACTTAGCACATTGTTCTGGTGTCAGTAAAGTATTATAAGCCTCACTGGTATAAGTACTTGTTTAGGTTTTTTTCAGGCTTTTGGACACCTGTCAGATGCTCTGAGATTTAATGGTTGTCATGTCCTTCCTCACCTATTCTCCCACACTTGACTGCATTATAGGTGTGAAGTACCAAAGATGTCATTTGCCAGAAGATATGATAGTGGTGCTAAGAGGAGAAAATTACAGCAAGAAAAACATTTATTTATTTTATTTATTTATGACTTTGATAACCGTGTAGGTACACTGATCCCAGGGACCGTTTTCAGGCCTGACCTGGGCCAAGACAATGACACAGGAGCAACAAAAGCAATATACACAGAACTTGGAAGACCAGTTAATACAATGATGCCAAAGTGATAAAAGAAATACAACAACAGACCGTAACAATATTAGGTACAGAAACGTAATACAAGGCAATAATCTCAATAACAGTGAACAGCAAAAATACAAGGTGTCTGGTAACCATGTCAGACAAACAAGGGGAGGGAGGGGGTATGTGCTAAGAATGGGATAGTTGGTGACAAAATACATGGGAAGGGTAACTAGGATAGGCTCAAGGAAGCAATAGAGGCCGAGAGGAGTGGGGAAACTACCCAGAAAAGCACTGGCAGCATGACTCAGCTACGAGCCAGTCTTTGAGGTGGGATTTGAACAGGCGGTGGGTGTCCAGGGAGCAGAGCTGAGTGGGCAACCTGTTCCATAGCGAGGGGGCTGCAGCCAACAGGGCTCTCTCACCCCTGCTGGTATATACTCTAGGAACACTGAAGGGGGATAGTATTTGAGTGAAGACAGCAGCGCAAGGTTCTCACTTTGAAGAGGGCTGCGAGATGGGATTCTTGGCCGGTACAGATAACATTATCAACCAAGCAGCAAAGGGCAAAGTCAAAGCAGCCTTGTAGTGGGAGCCACCCCAGTGACTGATAAAGGACACAGTGGTGGGTGGAGAAAGGGGCCAGTAAGGTGAAGCAACAAGCACTATTGTAGGCAGTGGAGAGTTTGGCTGTGAGGGTAGAGGATGACCTAGCGTAGACGGTGGAACAGTAATCAAGGATAGGGAGTAGGTTCCCCTGGACAATGGCAAGTCAAGGCTCCGGGGTGAGGCAGTGCCTAAATCTATAGGCTGCACCCAGCATTTGGTGTGTGCTTCGAACCACTGAGTTAATGTGCTTGGAGAAGGAGAGGGAAGGGTCAAGCATGACACCTAGATACTTGAAGGTGTCGACATTTTCGAGAACCTGGCCATCTGGGGAGACTGCGTCAAGAGAGGATGGAGATTTGGACTTGGCTAGGAAGGACTTTGACCCGAACAGCATGGACTTTGTTTTTGTGATATTAACCAGGAAGAGGTTGGCTGCAAACCAATTGTGGACAGCTCCATAGTTTTGGGTGAGGACAGAGGAAATGCGGGAGAGGGATTCACTACTGAAAAAAGGACAATGTCGTCAGCATAGAGGAGGGAGTTACAGGTAAGACTGTCAGGGGAAAGGGAATTTATAAATAAGGAGAAAAGCAGGGGACACAGAATGGAGCCCTGAGGGACACTGGTTGAGACAGGCAGGACAAGGGAGCAAGCAGGGCCTACACAGACATATTGGCAGTGATCAGAGAGGTAGCTCCTGAACCAGTTAAATACCACATGAGAACAGCCAAGGAGATGTAGTTTCAAGAGGAGGAGGGCATGGTTTACCAAGTCAAAGGCCTTGGAGAGGTCAACAAAAACTGTGCCAGTGGCTTGCCCATTGTCCATGTCCATGAGGATGTGGTCAGTCAGCAGTGCAAGGGCAGCGAAGGTACTATGGTTCGTGTAAAAGCCATGTTGCTGGCTACACATGAGGTTGTACTTTGCAATGTGTTTGGTAAGCTGATGGTGGATAACTTTCTCGAGGAGCTTACTTAGGTAAGGGAGGATGGAGATAGGCCAGTAGTTGTCAGTGGAGTGGGGGTCACCTGCTTTGAAAACGGGTATCACTTTAGCAGTCTTCCATGGGTCGGGCGTGGTGGAGGTAGATAGCAGAAGGTTAAAAATAAAGATAAGGGTTTGACAATGGCAGCAGAGATGAGCCTAAGAAAGACAGGGAAGAGGCCACCAGACCCAGGGGAGCCATGGTTAGGGAGGAATTTGAGGAGCTTAGAGGTATCAATAAGGGAGACAGTCTTAAAATAGAAAGGGGGGATAGAGGAAGGGAGTCTAGGGAGTGAGGAGGTGATTTGTTGGGTCGGGTAGTAGGCTGATTCACTGGGCTGGTCACTCAGGAGCTTGGAGAGAAGTATAGAGAGGCGAGTGAATTTATCATTGAAAGCCCAGGCCACATCCAGAGGGTCAGTCACCAGGCTAGAGGAGGAGGAGGAATTTAGCTGCAGGGCAGACTTGCCAGTTTGGGGGTTTAGAAGGGAGCCAATGGATTCCCAGAATGTCTTTGGGTCACCAAGACTTTCCTTTTGAAGGTTACAGAAATAGCTCTGCTTCAGGGATTTAGCCAAGTGTTTGCGTTGGTTTATCCGGTGCCTATAGGCATCCCAGAGGGCAGGGGAGGGGGACGCCTTGAAGGCTGTCCAAGCATGATCTCGATCCTTCATGTGGGTGAGTAGATCTTTTGTGATCCAGTGGGAGCAACTGCCTCTGATCCTTCTTGTTGTAAGAGGAAAGAAAAACACAAACCATGCCGCACTTGTTCTGCAAAAAAGAAAATCAGGGAAGCAAACCAATAGATTTGCCGAGCCATACCTTTTTTTTGTGTGTTATTTATTTATCTCCCCCGTGACCCTCACTTACCTCTCCTTCAGGCCAATTGCCAAGGACACTCACCTCTCGCTCGTCTCCCCGACGATCCCGACCCCACATTGCAGTCACCTCAGGGTAACCCAACGTAACCCTTGTGTCGGGTGGGTCCTCTTTTTCCGAGGAGAAATGGCCTCTCGGCCCAGGCATTGGTCCTGGCTGCTGCTGCGGCCAAGTCGGCTGTTGCAGAGCTTGAGGGGGCACTGGTCCGGGTGGCCATCATCCAGTAGGAGGAGATGCCATTTTCAGTTTTTCCTCAAATTTCCCCTAGTTGTGCTGCCTCTGAGCTTCCCCTGGTCTCCACCGGCAGCCACAACAGAATGACGCTGATCCCCAACCAACCCCAGGAGAGAAGAGCAGTCCTCTGGATGCTCAATCCTACTCCTTCCCCTGCCAACCCTCTAGTGCCCGAGTCCGTTACCAAACCTGGGTCGCTGATGTGGTGTGAGGTAAGGTGCCAGCACCTCAACCCTCAGTGCCACCAGATCGGCAAAGCCATACTTTTTATTGAACGAGCAATAGAGAGAGCCTACGCAAGTATAACCCTTGTTGTAAGAGGGGAATGCCATTCTTGTAGGGCTGGCAAGGTCTGTGTGAAAGAAGTTACTGCTGAGGACACGTCTGTGACTGAGTAGAGTGTAGACCTGTCCAACAACCATGCTTCATCAAGGAGGAGGAGGGAGGTTCTTGGGCTGCGAACATTTTGAAATGACAGGTATTTGGGGGCGTTCAGTCTTGGATGACCAGAGGATAAATGTGGGGGAGTGGTCACTGATGGAGCCAGTCATTATTCTAGCTTGCAATACGCAAACAGCCCTGCTTGTGATGATCCAGTCCAAAAGAGTTTGGGTGGCAGTACGTGGATTTTTCCTGGTGGGTAGCAAAATAGTCTGGACAATATTGTGCTGTTTTAGAAGGTAAACATAGTCTGACTGGTGGGCATTCAACCAGTCTAAGTTGAACTCACCGAGGAGAATGGTGTCTCTAGTGGGGGAGAGTGAGCTGAAACCAGAAATAAAGTTATTTAAACCCTCAGATCCTGCAGTTGGAGGGTTATAGCAGCAACCAATGTAGAGTTTCTTTGTGGAGCCCAGGGTTAGCTCGGAGAGGAGCCATTCACTGGGGGAGGTGGGATCAGAGCAAAGGACAATAGTGGCGGAGAGGGGTTCTCTGAGGAACAATGTTCTGCCTCCACCCTTATTCTTGCCTGGCCTATTGAGGCGTAGGGAGGAGTATCCAGTTAGCTGATACATGGCATCTGATAGGTGTGGCTTTAACCAGGTTTCAGTGAGTCCCAGCACATGGGGCTTGTGTAGTGATACTCACACCTCCAAGTCAGGGAACTTACAGGGATGGCTGCAGATGTTCATATGTACAATTTTCAATCCTGTGGCATTTACCCAAGTGCTAGTGGAGGAGGAGGTAATACAAGAATTGGATGGGCCAGGGTTATACTCGACATCACCAGCTAGAAGTAGAAGGGAGAGGAAGGGGGTGTATGGGCAAGGGGGGACATTAGGAGTCCATGAGCAAGAGAACAGGTAGTAGCCAAGAAGACAGTGATCAAAATTGGAAAGAAAACAGAGGGTGACAGGTCCAAGCGGAGATAGTTCCCAACTGGGTCAAGGGGAAGGGTGGAACAGAGGGGAATTGGTAGTCATGAAGAAGATTCCTGGTCCAGAGCAAGCACAGAAGCACAGGAGTCAATAAGCAGCAGAGAGGCGGGCAGGCTTCCAAGACTGGGATCACGTTTGTAGCAGTAGCCCAGATGAGCTGCAGTGGACACCTGGCTGCTGGTTCCTTGAGGACGGGTGCAGGCTCCTTCTTGCCCACTCTGAGGGAGGTGGTCAAGCTTCCAAGACTGGGACTGCATTTGTGGCAGTAACCCAGATGGACTTCAGTGGATGCCTGTAGAGAGGGACATCTAAAAGAAGAAGCCAGCATTCAAAAAAATGGTCAATTAACATCATATTTCAAACTTCCATGCACACCTGGCAGCGCTAAAGACATTAGATCAGGGGTGTTCAACCTTTTCAGGCCTGGGAGCCGGATGCCCGATAACCACAAAATGTCCAACTGCAAAAGAGCCACAGAAAATATTTTTAGACATGGTCATAATTATAATACATAACTATGTGACTGACGTTCTCCAATCATGTCATTTTGTTAACAGATATAAATTATTTTGTTGAAAGAACAACACAGACTCATACAAGATGAAGTTATACTTTTTATTTAACAATAAATACATTTTCCTCTGCGAATGTATAAACTGCTGGTTATAAAAAAATCTCTCTTCCCAAAATACAAACAGTACTGTTCAATGGAGTGCTCTGAAACTAGTGAGGCTTCTGCCCTTGCATCCTTTTGCCCAATTTTTTGCTCAAGGCAGTAAGTATGCTGATAATACTCAGCTCTACCTTTCTTTTGCACCTGACCAAGATGGAGCTCTCTCAGTCTTAAATAGCTGCCTCACAGAAATCCAGGAGTGGTTGGATTCCAGTTGGCTAAAGTTGAACTCGTAAAAGACTGAGGTGTTGGTTGTGGATCTTGCATGCCGGATAGGGGGGCCGGGGGTGGGTTCACCCTCAGGGCTTTTTCTTGGTGGTGTATCACTCCCGACCTCTGAATAGGTGCAAAACCTGGGGGTAATTTTTGATGAAGGGATGACTCTGCATTCACAGGTGTCAGCCATCGTCAAATCCTCTTTTTACCATCTGAGGAATACCTCCAGGATTAAGCACCTTGTTCAGTCTGGTGATCTTCTTATGCTGGCCCATGCCTTTTGTGTCCTCGCACCTTGATTATTGCAACTCCCTCTACCTAGGGTTACCCGGGGTGGAAATCCACAGCTTGCAGCTAGTGCAGAACGCTGCAGCTCCACTTTTGACGGGAACTTTTAGATCCTGTCACATTACGCTGGTGCTGCGCGGACTGCACTGGCTGCCGGTACAGTGGCGGATCACCTTTAAAGTCAGTCTTCTGACTTTCAAAGCCCTACATGGACTAGGCCCGGATTACCTGAAAAAGCTTCTGGTCCCCTACTGCCCTGGACGATTGCTCCGCCCAGCTGATGAGGGGTTGCTAGAGATTCCGAGGGTGTGCTTGAAATCTTCTGGGGCCCGTGTATTTAGGCACGTGGCCCCCTCGGAAATTCTCTACCTTGTCAGTTATGGGAGTGCATGACTGTGGAGGGATTTAAGCAAGCTTTAAAAACACACTTGTGGATTCACGGTTTTGGTGAATAAATAATTTTGTATTTGGATTATCTGTTTATATTATTTTAATGATCTGGATGTTTGATACGGTCATTACATTTTTTAGGTGCCTTGATACTTTGAAAGGTGCCCTAAAAATAAAGTTATTGTTATTATTTAGGGAAAAGAGGTTGGCCTATAGAAAATTTAGGAAGGCCAAGAGAAAGGTGGATAGGGAAAATTACCTAAGGTTGACTAGTGAGGCAGGTAAGGAAGTCTGGTGAGCAAAGGCACAGAAGGAGCTGCAGATAGCTAAAGGACTTAAGAAGGGGGAGAAGGCTTTCTTTCACTATATAAGTGAGAAAAGGGACAAGAAGGAAGGGATTGTTAGGCTTAAGAAAGGGATGGAGTGGGTGGAGGATAATGGAGGAAAAGCAGAGATACTAAATTAATACTTCTGTTCTGTCTTCACCAGGGAGAAGGATGGACCAGTGCCTTCAGGAGGGAAAAGAGGAGTGGGGGGGGAGGGGCACAGATGTAATGACAGAGGAGGATAGAGTGATGGAGGGTCTGCTGGCATTGAAGGTGGACAAATCACCAGGCCCGGACAGAGTACATCCAAGGGTACTAAAGGAACTGGCTGAGGAGCTGGCAGGGCCACTGGCAGACCTATTTAATAGTTCACTAGAGTCAGGTGTGGTACTGCAGGACTGGAGAAACAGCACATGTAGTGCCCCTCCATAAAAACGGTCCCAAGGATGATCCAGGGAATTACAGACCAGTCAGTCTGACCTCCATTGTGGGCAAGCTGATGGAGACCATACTAAAGGAAAGGTCAGTGGAATATCTAGAGGAGCATGGTCTCCAGGATGAGAGGCAGTATGGGTTAATTGGGGGGGGGGGGATCGTGTCAAACAAATCTGATTGACCTCTTTGACTGAGTCACTAAGACAGTAGACCAGGGCCAAGCAGTAGACATCCTCTATCTTGATTTCAGCAAGGCCTTTGACTCTGCACCCCACAAAAGGTTGATCAGGAAGTTAGTGGATCTTGGAGTTGGGGAAAAGATGGCCAGATGGGTGGAAAACTGGCTGAGGGACAGAACCCAGAGGGTGGTTGTTGGGGAGGGGGGAGTTATCTAGCACCAGAAAGGTATCCAGTGGTGTCCCACAGGGCTCGGTGCTGGGGCTGGTGTTGTTCAATGTCTTCATTAATGACATTGGGGATGGAATTAAGGGAAAAATGTGCCTATTCTCAGATGACACCAAGTTCTGTGGGATAATGGACACAGCTGAAGGGATACAGGACCTACAGGAAGATCTGGAAAAGCTGGGGAGGTGGTCCAGCATCTGGCAGCTTGGCTTCAATGCCAAGAAATGCAAAGTTATGCATATTGGAGCCAAGAATCCCAAGACAGAGTACTACTCGGGTGGAGTCCGAATATCTGCATCAAAGGAGGAGAAGGACCTGGGAGTGATGATCACTAGTGATCTGAAGCATGCCATGCAGTGCAAGAAAGCAGCAGCAAAGGCAAACAAGATGCTGGGATGCATAGCTATGGGGATCAGTAGTAGGAGAGAGGAGGTTATACTGCCCTTGTACAGGTCACTGGTAAGGCTGCATCTAGAGTATGGAGTTCAGTACTGGTGCCCATACCTCAAAAAGGACATTAACCTGCTAGAGAAGGTCCAGAGGAGGGCTACAAAGATGATAGCTGGCCAGTAGGGTAAGGCATATGAAAAGAGGTCAAGGGCACTGAACATGTACTCCCTGGAAGACAGAACAGAGAAAGGGGACATGATTGGGACCTTCAAGTACTTGAAAGGGATAAATAAGGTTGATAAGGAGAGCCTCTTTAAGCTGAGTGGCAACCATATCACAAGGGGGCACAGTCTTAAGCTGGAGGGTGGGAGGTTTAGGAGGGAGGTCAGGAAGCACTTCTTCACAGAGAGGGTGGTGGACACTTGGAATGCGCTGCCAGAAGAGGACATCTCATTGAAGACAGTGTGCAGCTTTAAGAGAGGCACAGGGGGAAGGTAAGTCTCATGGGTAGGGATGATGGGAGTAGTGGGTGGAGGAGGGCAGGACATTAGCTCAAGCTGTGGACCCTGCAATATGAGCAGACTTGCTAGACCAAATGGCCTTCTTCTGTTGGCTTCTTTGTATGTTTGTATGTAATTGTTCAACATTTGGCTTACAGCCTGGACAGTTTTAGTCGAGCACAAACAGCCAACGATCCATCACTGAGCTGAGAGCGGAATTTGTTTTTTAATACAATTCATATGTGAGAACTCTTGTTTACAAAGATAGGTGGGCCCATAAAGTGAAAGCATGCCAAAAGCAAGTCTCTTCATGGTTTTGTAATTATCTGGAAGTGCCATCCAAACTTGTAAGATGATTTCATCAGTCTTTTGAAATCTTTCCATCTCTGCCCATTCTGGAACACTTTGTATTTTAGAGAATGTCAGGACATGTTCGCACAAGGAGAAAACAGTATTGCCCTGTCCTTGCAGACCAATATTTAGTTGGTTCAAATGGCTAGTAAGATCTACCAAAAAGTAAAATTTCTGAAGCCACAAACTGTTTGAACTTTCTGGGTAAACAATGCCCCTCTCTTCTAAAAACTGCTTGATTTCATTCAAGCAGTCTGCAAACCGTTTCAGGACCTTTCCTCTGGAAAGCCAAGGAACACTGCTGTGCAACAGCAGGTCAGAATATTGTGAGTCCAGCTCTTCCAGAAGTTGTTTGAATTGCTGATACTTCAGAGCCCTGGCAAGAGTTGCATTTACATGTAACCCCCAACAGGCCACTTATTTAACTAGTAAGCACATTTCCCACACCATTTCTGTCTAGGGGAAAAGAGAGGGGTGGGGGTCCAAAGCAATTGCTACAGAAGTGCGTACAAGACACAAACAGACCATTACCAAACCCAGGTCCCAAGGAGAGAATTTTTGCTAAGGGATATGCTAGGTTTGCACTTCTGGAGGGGTACCCAGTAAATCCACACAGGAAGCAGTAACTAGATTGTCCATACCAGGCTGGAATTCTAAAGTGTGGCTTTATTCTCAAACAGTTGGTACACAAAAGTAAAGATGGACCCCCAAAGGTTTACACTTCTTGGCACAAGGCAAATGCAGAACACATCTGTACTCTGACAGAAATTCATTACTTCCCATATTGCATCGGATTTAACTTCTTTTCAGTGGCCAGGCTGAGCTGAAGGAACACTTCTAGTGGAATTGGCCACAGCTACGAGCAGTTCCTAAATGGCATAGGCATTTAAAGTAGGAAAATGTGGTTACTGGCCACGGCTGCGCACACTGGTGCTCATGCTACTCGAACAACACACCCTAGGGGTAAACTTTATCTTCAGGCATTGGCCATATGCTCTGAAAAAATGGGCACCCTTACAGAACCCAAAGTGCTGAACTGGTCACTCCAGATGGGGGGTTGTCCACTGTTTGCTTCCTCGTCCATACCCAGCCATTCTCTCAGAGTTACATCTTAGCTGCTACTGTAGAACTATGCTTTCTTTAAAATGTTTTGCATATTTAGCATAAGAGACACTACACGGGAGTGTAAATGGTAAAGTTCTGGTACAAAGGGCTAAGTCACACCTGGGACTTCACTTATGTCAGCCAACTTTGGAAATCTTCTTGAGAAACAGTCTCAAATTAGCTACTGGGTGCATGGGTCCCTTTATCAGAGTAACACCCGAAAGAAAATACAGCAGGTACCATTCTCGTGGACACTCACAGATAGAATTACTCACATTTTTTACACAAAGGCAGCTTCAAAATGTTCTGGATTGAATCAGAGAATTGCCCCTCGAAACATTCTGCAGTCCCCCTCTCATCCCACTGCGGATGAGGGCATCAGGAAATCCGGAAGATAGTTTCCACCACTTCAAAAGTAAGACAAAGATGTTCTCAGACTAGCATGAGAAACAAAACTGGCTCACTCCTCGCTGCTCACTCTGAGCTCCAACTACAGACTCCTCACTCTGGCTGCTACTACTCAGACCTCAACTCTGGATCACACTAACTGAAAATTCTGAACTCCCCACACTCGCAACAAGCTTTGTGGCTTATGATGCTGCGAGACTTCCAAAATGACATAACCTCTCTGCCCTCAGCTGAGATGAAGCAAGCAGAGAGGGACTAGGTGAAAAGCTATTAAACTAGTTATTTGCCAGCTGCCTTCCCTACTTAACACTGACACTGACGGGATTCTAGTAACCCCAGGGAATGGGGGTGGGGGGGTTATGTACAATTTTAACAAGTGCCATCACATCTGCCATCTCCTTTCCAAGGGACTGGGCACACAATGACTCCTGATGGAGAATACAATGAAAAAACAATAACTGGGCATTAGAGTTTCTCCGCGAGTAGTCTCACAAGTCCCTTGTGACTTCCTGTCATGCTAGGCGCTCCATCAGTACAAATTTCACAATTTTGTTAAGGGGCAGGTTCTCTTTCTGCAAACACTCACAGAGAGCACTAAAGATATTCTCTCCTCTGGTTTGTAGCTTCAGGGGACAAACGGTCAATAGTTCCTCCTTTATTTCTGACTCACAAACAAAATTAACTACTATTGCAAGTTGTGCTGTGTCCTTGGTATCTGTGGACTCATCAAATGCCAAAGAAAAGTAAGAAGATGACCGGATATCTTTTACGATCTGAGAATCCACATCCTGCATCATTTTGTATGCATAATCCTTCATGGTCTTAGCCGACATTGGCAAATCCTGAATCTGGTGAATAATTTTGTCCTTTTCCCTGAAGTCTGCAAACAATTATGGAGCCACTTTCAGAAATGCATCTTTCACAAATTCTCTATCCTCCATCTGTGAAAGGTTTCCTTGTGCGAATCACCTGCAGAGCTCCAGTGAAGCTGGCTGTTGTCAGATGATTGGCAGATGATGACCAAGATGTCAACACAGTTTGCTCCTTCCCCAGCTTCTTTTCCAGCTCTTCTAAAGCCTTCCTTCATGCCTGCCCTTCAGGGTATTTAATTGTGAATGACGCATGTTTCATCATAAAGTGACGCTGGACACAGACACACTTAGCAGTGCACAGATCCAGTAAAAATCCCCCTCCTCCCCACACACACAAGTAGTGTTGTGTGAAATTAAGAAATTTCATTACACAAAATATTTTGCTAAGTTTGTGCATTTCGTGAAATATTTTGTGTGTGCGAAATGTCACGCGAAAATGGTGAAATTTCACCCCAAAATGGCAAAATTTCACCTACAGAATGGTGAAAATTGCTGCTCGCAGGTAGAGTTTCACCATTTTTGGGTGAAATTTCGTAAAGTTTGCACCCCACAAAATATTTTGCGGAATGGTGAAATTTCGTGAAATATTTTGCATGGCGAAATTGCCAATTTTGGGTCTATTTTGCCAGTGAAATTTAATTTCACAAGATCTCTACACATAACATACTTCCGCTCAGCAGCAATGACACCTGTGGTCACCTGGTAGTGGTACTGCAGCATCATTTGCTGCCCTCCTCCTCAGGAGGAAGACCACACTCTGGGATCTTCTCAATCTTCCTCTCCCTGACCAACATACTGTCCAGTGTTATGGGTTTGTTCCGAAACCCTGCTTGCCAGTAACACATGACTATGTTGAGAGCTGACACTCAGTGAGAATGTACTCCAGCCATACAACTTCAAGCATTCTAACCTCTATTTCCACCCCAAGAAATGGCATTCAGAGTTGCTGGAAGCCCCTCCAAATACATTTCAAGGCATCAAAAAACATTCAGCTTTGATGAAGTCACAGGGGGCCTCACATTTCCAAACTGCTCATGGCCCCACAACTTGTTAATCCAACCCTGGCCAAGGGGGCTGCAAAAATTGTCACCAGTTCTCTCAGCACCCAGGGATGCATAGCATCTGGCCCTTGGGATTTAATTACTTTGAAGGCCTTGATCCCCTTGCGGATCCTGTTCTCCATGTTCAGCTCCTTGCACATCTCCCTTTTCCTATTGCTTCCTGCAGTACTGATCCATTTTTTTCCTAGCATGACTACTGTGCAGAAGTATTCATATAATGCTTCTGCCTTTCCTCTGTTGTCTTCTACTCACTCAAGCCTCCTTCTCAGCTTGACCGTACCTTTCTTGCTACCCTTTCCGCTGGTAAAATGTGGAATTTCACTCACAATCGGTGGAATTTCACCCGAGAGTGGCGAAATTCTGCCACCCATGGGTGAAATTCCACATTCCGTGTGTGAAATTCATGATTTCGCTGGTGGAATTTCACATTTCACACCCAAAAAATATTTTGTGAAATGCACAAATTTTGCAAAATATTTCACGTAGTGAAACTCACGGATTTCACATATCTCTACAGAAAAGGCAGATGAATCCTCTGACAATGCTGAACTGGATGTCTGATGCAAGTGAAGCAGATATCGAATTCTGCAATTAGTATCACTTTTTAGTTGAAACTGTATCTTTTTTTAAATTTGATGCAACACTGTTTCATTTTAATTGCTGCTACCTTATTGTGCCTTTATGATAAAGTGTATAAAATGTTGGCACTAGGGTGCAGCAGGATCACTTGGCAAAGCGTGGCTGCATGAAACACTGAAGTTTTGTGGTGGGGTCAATTTGATTTCTGTGCTGTTTGCTGAAAATAAATGTGCCTCGGCATCAGACCTGTTTTAAGTGTTGGTGCAAGTTTTTTCCTTTCCTAGAAGTCTGCACTGAACTAATGCACAGTAACCCTGAACTGCATTTTCCTTTGCTAAATAAACTACTGTCAGCTTTAGTGCTGCCATTCTGTCATACCTTGGTGGCCCAGATATGGATTCGCTGAGTTCTATTTTAATTGTTGCTAAGGACTAAGTGCTTCAGAAAGAATTGGGGAACAATCTCCACTCAATGTAAGTAGCTCCCGAGCAGATGGTTCATGGCAAATAGAATGGTTTTAGAAGCAACACAATAAGAACATGACAACTGCTTCTGATGAGAAGCATCACAAGGCAGAAACAGATCATTAATACAGTTGGAAATGTGCCCTGCTAGCAATTTATCTACTAAGACAAATTAAAATAAATATGTTGATTCTCAGATTTTTCTCAGCATTTGCCTGAAGGTGCAAAAATCACACACATCCTTTCCACAACCTTAAAGGAGAACTGCACTGAACCTATAAGTAATTTTTCCTAGTAGATGCTCTTTTTTACATATTGGTTCAAACTGTGTTATTTTCCTAGCTATACATGTATTTCAGTTATCCTAGTAAATGTTTCTGATTTACATGTTGCTGGTAAGCACTGTTTCAGAACTGTATGATGTACTGTAGTTCATGTCTGTGTTCTGCTCTTCTATTGTTCGCACAATGTATCCATGTTCTGCTAAAGAACTCTGTGGTTGAAAGACACATAAACTACATCATGCAGTTCAAAAATGTCACTTAACACCAGAGTGTAAATCAGAAACACCCACTGAGGTTACTAAGAGGCCCATATAGATGGAACAATAACAACATTTGAACCAGTACTTAAAAAAAACAGCTTCTACTGGGGGAAAAGATTTGTAGATTCACTGCAGTTCTCCTTTAAATGAGAAAATGTGTTAGTTATAATGACATAAACAAACTTAAATCTTTTTTCAATGGAGAACACTTAGGCTAACAACTTCAGGTTGACCTCCTATGACATGATAATTTGGTAAATATTTGTGTAAAACAAAGTAAAATCAAAGCACCAGTGATACTAAAGGTGCCAGGTAAGGTCTGTAAAGTGTGAAATCATTATGTAATAATTACTGGTCAACAGTTTTTCCTCTGTGAGCAGACTGAGTTGATATGTGTGGTAATAATATTATGGTATTAATGTGTTCTGTCACTCAAACCATAGCGCTCCCTCATTGGGTTTTGTTCTGTGTGTGGATGGGATAAAGACCCTTGCAAACATGGCGGCTCCATCTCTTAATTACCGAGGAGCCGCCACAACAAGCCTCAACTCTCCTTACTTTCTTTAACTGTATCTGGTTGATCCTGCAATCTACATTTTTAAAAAGCTCTATGTGGTTGATTCTGCTCTTTGTCTGCTTCAGGAACAGGGCCGTGGCTTGATTGGCACTGCTAGTGCGATTGTGACAACTAATTGTAAGTAAAAAAAAAAAAAAAAAGGAAAAAGAAAAGAAAAGAAAAACAAATGACTAAACAAATAAACAAAGAACAAGTGAAGGAGGGACAGGGAGACAGAGACTATGTGTGTGTGTTGTGTGTCTGTGGCACATCATCACAGAAGTCGGGCGGTGGAAAAATTGCTGACCAACAATTATATAAAACAAAAGATGAAAAAGTGTGCATATAAGAATTTAATCCACACCGTTGATGTGGGATGCTTTAATAAACCCCTCAGGCTTCATGTAGCATCACACCTTGAGTGTGCATTAAATTCTTATATCACACACTCCCCCATCCTTTAGTCTATATTTATAATTCTGTGTGCTTGCCTGGATTCAAACCACTGATCCTTTGCTTGCTAAGCAAATACACATGCAGTGTGCCACTGAGCTGCAGGTAAATGGGTTGTAGCTCATATGGAGTAGAGGTTTCTCATAACCTGCAAAACAAGCAACTATGGATCTAATCCTGGCAGGCAATCTGCCTTCACAAAGTGTTGTTCCTGGATAAAGTTACTGCTCATATAATTTACTATTCAATCAATTAATTGTTTATTTCTAAAAAAAGCACAATTCCAGAATATCAAAGTGCTTGTACAAAAAAATAGTCATAAAAACAGTAAAATGAAACAAGCAAATTATAGTTAAAATACTCAAGTAAATAAACTAAAACAATTAATCAAAATCAGAGAATGCCATTCTGTACAAGTAAGTTTTGAGGGCAGTTTGAAAGCTCTTGATGATCAGGCACTCTCTAACCCAATGAGGTAGAGAGTTCCACAGGATGGGGACCATAAAAGTGAAAGAATGGGTCCTCAAGGTCTTAAGTTGAACCCTGGAAACCTCTAGCAATCCCTCATCAGAGGAGAGGAGTGAGCAGAGGGGGCAATAGGGGCAAAGAAGATCTTGCAAGTACTGGGGCCCCTGTTCATGTAGGGCATTACATGTCAGTAACCTGACCTTGAAGGTGATCTGCAACTGTACTAGCAGCTAGTGCAGTCTGTGGAGCACAGGCATGACATGGCAAGACCTTGACAAGCCAGTCAACAGCCTGGCCGCCACACCTGCACCAGCTTCAAGTGGCGGATATCAATCCCCAGTAGCCCTAGGTACAGGGCATTGCAGTGGTCAAGACGGGAGGTCGGCGAGCTGGATCAAGTGCTCAAACCAGGTGATGTTCCTTAGATGGTAAAAAGAGGTCTTGACAACAGCAGACACCTGAGACTTAAGCGTCAAACCTCTGTCAAGCACAATGCCCAGATATTGCACCCAGCCTGAGGTCACCAACTGGTTCCCCCAAGCCAAAGCTTGGACGGCTGTCCAGCCAACAACCCCACACCTTGACAACCTGGGTCCACCACCAACACCTCAGTCTTATCTGGGTTCAATCTCAGCCAGTTGGCACTCATCCAGTCCTGGATCTCGGAGAGGCAGCTATTAAAGACTGAGACAACTCCACCTTCAGGACACAAAGGACATGTATAGCTGAGTATCATCTGCACAGCAGTGAAAACTCAACCCATACTGTCTTATTATGTCTCCCAACAGCAGCATATACACTGCATAAAACATGGGTGACAATATGGAGCCCTGCAGAACCCCACAGGGGGAAGGGGCATAGGAATACATCCCTGACACCAATCACTGAGTCCTGCCTGTGATGAATTCCAACTCTACACCACCATGAATTGACACCCAAGTGAATTTCCATCTTACAAAAAACATTGAAGCAAATATATACATCCCTGCCAGGATATGAACTACTAATGCTTTGCCTACTACAAAAACACACATTCAGTGTGCCAGTGAGTTGCATTTCCTATGGTGTAGAGGTATGTCACATCCTGCAAAACAGGGAACTGGGGATATAATCCAAGCAGGCAATTTATCTTCATAAATTGCTGTTCTTATCTTAAGTTTCTTCTAATATAATTCACGATTCCAACTGCATACCACCATGAATAACCAGTCAATTGAGTTTCCATCTTACCAAAAAAATTTTCAAGCTCCAGGAATATCCTGCTGATCATTTACCTGCTAAGCAAACACACATTTAGTATGCCACTGAGTTGCTAGTAAGGGAGTTGCAGTCGCTATGATTTTGAAGTTATGTCACAACCTGCAAAACAGACAACTGGGGATCTAATTCCAGCATGCTATATACCTTCATAAATTGTTGTTCTTAGCTAAATTTACTTCTCATACAATTTTCTATTTCAACTCCACACCGCCATGAAATGGCACTCTAGTGAGTTTCCATCATACAAAACAAATAAAAGATGCTTATGTCCCTGTCAGGCTCTAAATCACTGCTGCTTTTCCTATTAAGTAAACAAACATTCAGTGTGCCTCTGAGCTGCAAGTCACTGAGCTGAAGTTCCTATGATGAAGTTGTAATGTTATCACCTGCAAAATGGGCAACTGGGATCTAATCCCAGCAGGCAGTTTACCTTCCCAAATTGTTGTTCTTAGCTAAATTTACTACTCATGTAATTTACCATTCCACCTTGACACCACCATGAATCCCCACTCAAGTGACTTTCCATCTTACTGAAAAAAATTGAAACAAATATATAAGTCCTGTCAGGATTTGAACACTGATCCTTTGCTTGCTAGGTGAACACATGTTCACTGTGCCACAGAGCAGCAGCTAAGTGAATTGCATTTCCTATGGTGTAGGGGTTATGTCACAACCTACAAAATAGGTGACTGGGGATTCAATCCCAGCAGGAGATTTGCCTTCAAAAAAATATTGTTCTTAGTTGAATGAAGTTATCTAAATTATTGTTCCAACCCCACTTCACCATGAATCACTTCCCAAGTGAGTTTCCATCTTGCAAAAAAAAAAATGGAAACAAATGTGTAACTGCCTGCCAGAATTTGAACCACTGATCCTTTGCCTGCTAAGCAAGCACACATTCATTGTGCCATGAGCTTCAGGTAAGGGGATTGCATTTCCTAGGGTGTGGGGTTATGTCACAACCTGCAAAACAGGCAATTGGGAATCTAATCCCAGCAGGTGATTCACCTTCAAAAATGGTTGTTCTTAGCTGAATGTACATACGATAATTTACGATTCCAGCTCCACATAACAATGAATCCCTTCTCAAGTAAGTTTCCATCTTACAAAAAAGTTTTAAAATGTTTAAGTCCTTGCCAGGATTTAAACTATGTCTACATGTATTTTTTTTATTATTTAACCAGGAGAGACACACTAAGCTGAAAGATTGCTTACAAGTGAGGCCCGGGAACACAAGGAAGTTAAGTGACTTGTTCAGAGTCACACAGTATGCAAGCGGGGGCTGTGGGATTCAAACTCAGATCTCCAGGTTTGCAGCTCAGAGCCTTAAATCATTGATCATTTACCTGCTAAGAGAACACACATTCTGTGTGCCACTAAGCAGCAGGTAAGGGAGCCGCATTTCCTAGGGTGTATGTGTTTCCATAGCGGTTATGTCACAACCTGCAAAACAGGTGACTGTGGATCTAATTCCAGCGGCAATTTGCCTTCACAAATTGTTGTTCTTAGCAAAATTAACTTTTCAAACAATTTACTATTCCAACTCCACACTATCATGAATCGCCACTGAAGTGAGTTTCTATCTTACAAAAGAGACATTTAAGTCCCTGCCAGAATTTGACTGACTGATCCCTTGGCTGCTAAGCAAACACACATTCAGTGTGCCACTGAGCTACAGATAAGTGGGTTGCAGTTCCTATGGTGGAGAGGTTATGTCACAACCTGTAAAACAGGTGACTCAAATTGTATTTAGCCCTAGACAAGCCTCAGCCAGGCAAGCTTTTAAACTAGTCAAGGGGGGAGGCACTGATAAGCAGCAGGAAAATCCCAGCCTCCCCCTACAAAACAGGGTACTAAATGAGAAAAAGACCAAGGTAGAAAGGTCAGTGGGGGATGCTGCTACAGAAGGTAAAGCCATCAAAAAATGGAAAGCAATGAGTACCAATGCCTGTAGTCTGGGTAACAAGCTTCCTGAATTAGTGGCCTTGATGGAGGAGGAACATCTGGATATTGTGGCAGTCACAGAAACATGGTACACACAAAACCATGACTGGGTTGTAAACACACCAGGATACACTATCTACAGGAGGGACAGGGAGGGTAAAAGAGGAGGAGGAGTAGCTCTCTACATAAGAGAAGGAATCAAAGCAACAGAACAAAAGGGTAAACAGGGAGGAGAAGAAGCACTGTGGGTCAGTTTGGAGGCAGGCAATGACACCACAATCCGCACAGGGGTTGTATACAGACCCCCCTCTCAGGAGGAGGAAATGGACAAGGAAATGATAGAAAGTATACTTAGAATGGCAGATAAAGGGGAGATATTGCTGATGGGTGATCTGAATATGCCAGATGTTAACTGGAGTGCAGTTGCAGCAGCCACTTCTAAGAGTGGGTTTTTCTAGATGCCCTACAGGGGGCATGCCTTAGACAACTAGTATTGGAACCCATTCGAGAGGGAGCAATCTTAGACCTGGTCCTCTCAAATGGAGATGGAGAGAGGATCACAGATGTAGAAGTGAGTAGCCATCTGGGAACTAGCGACCATCAAACAGTATGGTTCACAATAAACACAGCAATAGAGTCAAGCCATACAAAGGTAAAAGTACTGGATTTCAGGAGGGCTGACTTTGCCAAAATGGGTGAGTGCCTAAGGAATGCACTAGCAAATGGGCAGGAAGGAGGGGTGGAAGAACAATGGGGAATAATAAAAACTGCCATCACAGAGGTAACAAGCCTTTGTGTGAAGCAAATAAACAAGGCAAAACAATGTAAGAAACCACTATGGTTCTCAAAGGAGGTGGCAGTGAAGGTTCAAGAGAAAAAGAAAGCATTCAGGAAGTATAAGGAATCACAGAAGGAGCAGGACAGAGAATTGTATCAGTTAAAGCAAAAGAAAGCTGGGAAGGCAGTCAGAACAGCAAAGGCCTGAACTGAGGAAAAGATAGCTAACTCAGTTAAGAAGGGGGATAAAACATTTTTTTAGGTACATTAGGGAGCGAAGGAAGACTAAGGGAGGGGTAGTGAGGCTTAATAAAGGGGAGGGGGTGGGCAGAGGGTGACTGTGAAAAGACAGAGATACTAAACAAATATTTTTGCTCAGTATTTACAAACGAAGGGGAGGTACCTAAAACAAACAATAGAAACACTCTGGATACAGAAGTTGATACCAGCCCATTTACAGAAGAAAGGGTTCTGAAAGAACTCTTAAAACTGAAGGTGGACAAAGCAATGGGGCCTGATGGGATTCATCCCAGAATTCTAAAAGAACTAAGGGTAGAACTAGTGACACCACTGACTACCCTCTTTAACAAATCATGGGAGGATGGGGTGGTACCTGAGGACTGGAGGAGGGCAGATGTGATTCCCCTTCACAAAAGTGGGAGCAGGGCAGAAGCAGGAAACTACAGACCTGTTAGTTTAACCTCAGTGATAGGGAAAATGATGGCATCACTTCTTAAGGAAAGAAATGTCAAGTACCTAGAGGCCAGAGGGGCACAGTACCCAAGGCTGCATGGATTCACAGCGGGAAGGTCATGCCAGATGAATCTAATAGATTTCTTTGACTGGGTGACCAAAGTAGTAGATCAAGGAGGGGCTGTGGACATGGTCTACCTAGACTTTAGCAAGGCATTTGACTCAGTCCCACACAAAAGATTAATATACAAGTTAGCCAGCCTGGGAGTGGGTCCCAAGATGATAGCCCTGGTAAAGAATTGGCTGGAGAATAGGACACAGAGGGTAATAGTAAATGGAGTCCACTCTGAAGAAAGAGGGGTTACTAGTAGGGTGCCACAGGGTTCAGTATTAGGACCGGTCCTCTTCAACGTCTTTGTAAGCGACATTGCAGAGGGACTGGAAGGAAAAGTATGTCTCTTTGCAGATGACACAAAGATCTGCAACAGAGTTGATGCACAAGGTGGGGTGGAAAGGATGAGAAGGGACTTGGCAAGGTTAGAGGAATGGTCAAATATATGGCAGCTTAGATTTAATGCTAAGAAGTGCAAGGTAATGCACCTGGGAAACAAAAACCCAGGGGAAGAGTACACAATGGGGGGTGAGATACTAACAACAACAAAAATGGAAAGGGACCTGGGGTAGTCATATCAGATGACCTAAAGGTGGGCAAGCAATGTGAGAGGGCAGCAAGGAGGACTGGGGGGATACTGGGATGCATAGGGAGAGGCATCACCAGTAGAAAACAGGAAGTTATTATCCCTCTGTACAGACAGCTGGTGAGACCCCATCTGGAGTACTATGTGCAGTTCTGGAGACCCAATCTCCGCAAGGACATAAACAAGATGGAAGCTGTCCAGAGGAGGGCAACTAAAATGGTGCAGGGTCTACACCGGAAGACATATGAAGAGAGACTAAAGGAGCTTAATATGTATAGCCTCCAGGAAAGGAGGGAGAGGGGGGACATGATAGAAACTTTCAAGTACCTCAAGGGACTCAACAAAGTCCAAGAGGGTAGCATCTTTCAAAAAAAGAGGTGTGCAAGAACAAGGGGGCACAATTTGAAGATAGAGGGGCGGCTCAGAGGTAATGTGAGGAAGTATTTTTTCACAGAGAGGGTTGTGGATGCATGGAACAGCCTCCGGAGGAGGTTGTGGTGTCAAACAGTGGTTGAATTCAAGCATGCATGGGATAGTCATAAGGCAATTCTAGGGGGTGGGGGTAGAAAGAAGTAGGCTGCTGGTTAACTAGGATCTGCAGCTTATCCATTAGGTAGGGAAATGGGCAGACTGGGTGGGCCAAGCGGTCCTTATCTGCCATCAAATTCTATGTTTCTATGTTTCTAACTTAATTGACTGCAACATACTGTAGATCTATGTTCAATATCTGAAAGTCTGCTATTTAGCTCTGCTGAAACCCTTCACTACAACAACAGTGACATTTAATAAATTCTCTCACACAACAAATAAGCATTTGTCAATGCCGAATGTTTGCTTGCTGGCATTGGCATTGGTAGTGTAGGAGTTAGAGAAATGCACATGAACTGAAGCCAACCCCACCACCACCCTGCAGAGACTGACAGGCATTGGGGTGTGCCTTTGGGTCATCAGGCATAACGGCCACACCATTTCACCACACCCTACCCTGCAGACCCTGACAAGTGTCACGGGTGTGCCTTAGGGTCTTTGGGCCTTATGCTCACCTCATTCCATAAGGAAATACGGTGAGATGGGTGCAGTATAGTAGAATGGGGTGAACTTTGGGACTAAAGAGTCCAAGGCACACCTCGATGCCTGTCACCGGCTACAGGGTGTGGGTGGAATGGCATGAGCATTACAGGTGGCAATCCCAAGTCACACCCCTGATACCCGTCAGTCTCTACAGGGTGGGGCATTATGGCCAGAAACTGTAATGCCCCAGGCGTTCATTGGTATTTTCACTCCAAATTTTCAACATGGGTTTTTTGTGAGACCCCCACTTCATGAACAGTGGCAATATGGGGTAAGAGGCAACAGACTTTTAGAGGAAAACATAAACTGAACTTACAAGCTCAAATGGGCAGACTGGGTGGGCCATAGGCCCTTATTTGCCGACACTGTCTATGTATCTATGTATCTATGTAATATCAGTTTGTTAGCTGAAAGCTGATTTTACACAGTGACTATGCCATTTGGCACCACAGGTTCAAAAACACATTTTGAACAGGATGTGAAAACTGACAGCTGTACTGTTCATGGGGAGGTGTAAAAAATGGCAAAGTTGAAAATCTGGATTGAAAATATAAAAAAAGTGAAGTCACGAGCGTGCGTAGAAACTGCAATGCACACCCATAATGTAATTAATTTGGGGATATTTTACAGCAGATTGTCAACGCAGGCATTTTTGGACCTCCGCTCATGAACAGTGTCACTGTGATTTTCTTAATCTGTTCTGAACACTGATTTCCCACAGCGACCACGCATTTCTGTGCCGGAAGTGCAAAAACACATTTCGACCAGGGTGTGAAAAATGACAGCTGTACTGTAGGGAGGTGTGGAAAAATGCCAGTGTTGAAAATCTGGACTGAAAATAGTACAAATTCATGAACTTACAAGGGTGCATGGAAACAGCGCAATGCACGCTCGTAACACAGTCATTTTATGGACTTCTGTCACCAAATTTTCAACATAGCCATTTTAAGACGTCTGCTCATGAACAGTGTCACTGTGATTTTCTTAATCTGTCCCTAACATTGATTTTGCCCACCGATCGCGCCATTAGGTGCTACATGCACAAAAATACATTTTGGGCAAGATATGAAAAATGACAGCTGTACGGCTCATAAGGAGGTGTGGTAAAATGGCAATGTCGAAAATCTGGAGTGAAAATATTAAACATTTGCGAAGTTACGAGTGTGCGTAGGAACTGCGCAATGCATGCTCGTAAAACAGTCATTTTTGGGAATTTTGTCACCAAATTTTTTTCAGCATAGGGTTTTGGGGGGCCTACCTCATGAACTGTGACACTGTCGTTTCATTCTTGGTCCCAAAAGGTGGTTCCACGCAATGACCGCGAAATCACCTTTCGGGACCGAATAACAAAATGACAGTGACTGAGTTCATGAGGTGGGGTCCCAAAAACCTCATGTTGAAAATTTGGTGAACAAATTCCCCAAAATGGCCAAAATATGCACCAAAGTTGAAAAAAAAACCCATTTATGCCATTATACAGCTTACCGGCATTTCTTCAGTTCGCTGTTGGCTTTGAAAAGTGCAGACATGTTCTCGGTCCACTGAAAATCATCGTGCTGGACTCCAGAGGTAAGTATGGGGTCAGGGGGTGTGTGGGGAGGTGGATGTGCAGAGGGTGGGTGTGGGTTGGGGTAAGACAATCAACGAGGGACCGTTTTTGTTTGTAAGTATCTTTTTTTCTTTTTAGGAAGGCGGCGCTGGACTTGTGCCATGCGGGGTGGGCTCCCAGTGTGGCAGCTGAAAGTTTTTTGGGGAGGTCAGTGGAGCTGATGGGGATTGGGCACCCCATCGCCATATAGGATGTTTGCCACGCTGGGTGGCCCCAGAGGCAACTGGAAATCTGTTTTTTTTTGGGGGGTGTTGAGTGGAGCCGACAGGGGATTGGGCACCCCCATCACCATTCTGACTTTTTCCATGCTGGGGTGGGCTCCCAGCGTGGCACCTAGAAGTCTGGTGGGCCGCGGAGCCGATGGGGGATTGGGCACCCCCGTCAGCCATACTGTGTGCAGCGGGGGGGAGCACATGAGTATGCTGGGGTGGGCTCCCAGCGTGCTACTTCAGTGTTTGGGGAGGGGGGAATGTGAAGGGAGCTGTCTATGACAGCTGCATTCAGGATGCAGTGCTGAGTGTAGGCACTTTGCTTACTGCCGATGGCAGTATGTAAATTACCTGCCTACGGCAGTATGCGAATTGCCTACATGTTACAACCGCTGATTGCAGTGGTTTTTCGCTGTCAACTGTATGCCACTGCATCTGAATGGCTGTCAAAGACATTTTGGACATTCATTGACGTGGTGCAGCTGCGCCTGCAAAAGAGAGCAGGGCATCGGAAGTGGGGGAGGTACACCTATGAAAACTTGTATGGTGGCACTATGTTTCTTGCACATGCATGCAAGCAAACATAAAAATGTAGTGAGAAAGAAAAAAACTGCAATACAGGGGATCGGACCCAAGCTTATGTAGGTGTGAAACCATAGGCAAAGCCCTAGAAGCCCTATCGCTTCCATCATCGTTGACATCATGCAGCCACACCATGCACATTGAATGTAACCTTAAACTTGACTCAATGCACAGAAGCGTACACATGACCACAACAGGAGCTGACAGTTATGCTGTTGGTACCTAAAAAAAACACTTTTTTGTTTGCAGGTAAGAAGAGGTGAATCCCAAGGAACAACTTATGTTTTTTGTTATGGCCTATGAAGCACAGATGGTCAGTTTCTTTCCTGAAATATTAAGCCACTTCAGCAGAGCACGCTGTTCAACTGTCAGGTATCTAATTCTGTATCACAGTACTGAATGTAGATAGCTGAGAGTGTAAATTCACAGCACACACATAGCACATGCTGTAACCTTGTCTGCATGTACGTAATTAATTAATAAACATCTTACAACTGAATGAAGCAGCAGTCGCTAACATTATGTAACTCAGTATTGCACACTGCAACTGAGTGGAAAAGTGGAAAATTTGCACCGAAACTGACCTTTCCTCAACAGAGTTGCATACAATGCAAAGCTGGAATTCGTGGAATCCCAAGCAGTATGGGCTGTTTACTGTAAGAATATAAACAAAGCATGTGACTCACATCTCAGAGAGGACAACAAAGAAGAGTAAAGGGTATGTTTCAGGGATAGGCTAACGTGAAGCAAAGAAATCTGAGCAATTCTATAACCTCTGCTCAGACACAGCTGTATCACAGCTGAGAGTATGGCTGTGTGCTCCCATCTTCAATGGTTTATGAGCTCAAGAGTAGTTGTTGGCTATGTACGATTGGGGCACAGGAGCAAGGGTTGGTTGTGGGTTTGGGAGTTATGAATGTCAGTGTGTTTTCAAAGTTGCAGTTGGTTCTTTGAGCTCTTAGGCCATGGTTGGCTGCGAGTTTGAGGACATAGTTGGCTGTGTGACTTTGAGAGCCAAGGTTTGCTGTGTGAAAGTGATGGCCATGGTTGGTTGTGCGAAAACTGAGAGCAGAGACTAGCTGTACACCTTTCAGAACCACAATTGACTGTGTATGTTTGAGGGCCACAATTGACTGTGTCAGTTTGCAAGCAGTTTAAGAGCAAGGAATGCTCTGTGAGTTTATGAGCTGTGGTTGACCTCATGAGTTTAAGGACCATGGTTAGCTTTGTAGGACTGAGGGCCATGCTTGCCTATGTAAGTTTAAGAGCCACAGTTAGCTGTGTGAGTTTCATGGCCATGGTCACCTGTGTGTATTTGAGGTTACAATTTATGGCGTTCGTTTGATGGCAGTGCTTGCCTGTGTGAGTTTGATGGTTGCAGTTGTCTATGTGCATTCGAAGGCCATGTGTTGCTGTTTGAGACGAAGGACCACAGCTAGCTCTGTGTGTCTGAGGGCAGCAGTTGGTTATGTGCATTCGAGAACCATGTTTTGCTGTGTGAGACTGAGGGCCACAATTAACTGCGTGAGTTTGAGGGCTACAGTTAACTGTGTGTATTTGAAGGCCATGTTTGACTGTGTGAGACTATGGACCACAGTTTACAGGGTGAGTTTGAGGGCAACAGTTAGCTGTGTGAGTTTGAAGCTGCAGTTGACTGTGGGTGTTTGAGGACCATGTTTGTCTGTGTGAGACTGAGGACAACAGTTAGCAGTGTAAGACTAAGGGCCATGGTTGGCTATATGAGTTTGATGGCCATGTTTGGCTGTGTGACTTTGATGGCCATGGTTGACTGTGTGAGACTAAGGACCACACTTGACAGTGTGACACCAAGGGACACAGTTAGCACTGTGAGTTTAAGAGCCATGGGTATCTGTGTGAAACTGAGGGCCACAGTTAGCAATGTGATACTGAGGGTGATGGTTGGCTGTGTGAGACTGATGGCCACACCTAGCACTACGAGTTTTAGAGCCATGGTTGGCTGTGTGACTTTGAGAGTCACTGCTGTGTGCGTAAGCTTCAGGACCACTGTTGGCTATGTGAGTGCAAGGGTCATCGTTGACTATGTAAGACTGAACCGTTTTTGGCTGTGTGAGACTGAGGGCCACTGTTGACCGTATTAGTTTGGGAGCCATGACTGGCTGTGTGAGTTTGAGAGTCACAGTTGGCTGTGTGAGATGGAGAGCCACGGTTTGCTTATGTGAGTGTGAGAGCCATGATAAATTGTGTAACTTTTAGGCCACTGTTCAGTTGTTTGCGTTTGAGTTCTGTGAGCTTCTGTGTATAGTACAGTATATAAATCTCTCTTACACCATAGGAGGAAAAAAAAAACTCCAGCTGCATCCAGCTTTATGTATTTACATTGAAATAAGTTCAAATATAGTACAAAAATAATTCTGGCTGTAGTACACCATTGTTTGAGCTGGTGAGCTGTAACAGAACTGTAACTAGAGGGCACTGTGGTGACTGAAATAAGGCAAGATCCAGAAACAAATGATTTGATATCTTTTATTGGACCAACATGGATGTTACAGTAAAGAGCAAAGTGCTCTAGCTTTCGAACCTACCCGTTCCTTCTTCAGAAGCTTTATGGCAGTTTTTTTGAAAATCCCATACTATTAACACCAGATTATGTTGAAAAAACAGAAATAATTCTCATTGGTTTAACATATACATTTAAAACATAACAGAAGATTACGTCAGAGAAGCTAATTAACACCAGTATGCTTTTAACTGAGGAGCCTCAGAAGGGCAAAGGTTATCAAGAATTCTCACTTTGCTCTTTTCTGTAACATCCATGTTGGTCCAATAAAAGGTATCAAATTATTTGTTTCTGGATCTGTTCTTAAAAGGACCAATACGGCACCTACAACATTTTTTTTGAAATAAGGCAAAGCATTAGAAAGCTTTTTAGCCGAGAGCACTCTAATACTTTGAAGTCAGTCACTCTGTGGGCCAGTGGAGAATGGTCATAAGGCTAACACAACTGGGAGTGAGCCAATGAAGCTAGAACATTTTCAAAAGCCAACAGAACTTAAATCTGCAGATCGAAGTGTAGGCATCTGACCTCGGAGGCTGCTTTGCATTTTCTGCTATGCACTCCTATTACTTTTGCTTATGTCCTTTTCTATCTGACTCCTTACAGAGGTTTCAAGTCTTGCATGGGAGCAGAAGTTTTTTTATACTCAAATGTTATTAAAAGCGTTTTCACATACACAGATAAGTACAGCACAGTCCTTACCTCATTAAAATTCATTAACTGTGTACTGTAACAAAACCATGATCCCTAGTGTGACAAGTTTAAAGCAGCTGCTACACATCATTCACCCTCAGCCTTTTTTTTATAACCAGAGACATTCAGTCCAATTAACCCATTCCTTTTCTTTTCTCTTCTCTCACTTAGAGCAAATCTCAAATGAGGAAGTGCTATGTGTCTTATCAATTACATTATAAACTGATTTACCTTCTTCCCTTTCCATGCACTCCCTCCAATAATTGGAGACCATTGTATGCAGCACGTTCTCCCAGATATGTTTCCACTCCTTTTGGGAGTTGGTTATAGCTAGGGATGTTCCCATTTCTGAGTTAACCCCCTACCTGTCCCCCTTTTGTAGAACTCAGGATGTTACAGAGGGTTGAAATATGGCCCTCGATATGAGATTGTGTTCTAGACCTTGCTAAGAAACTATTGGCTTGATTCACCCCTCCCCCAAATCCGTTTCTGCATTCTGCCTGAGCTGTAAAGGTCCTTAGTTGAAAAAATCTCAAAAATTTGATTTTTTTAAAGGTTGAACTCTGCCTGTAGTAAGCTAAAGGTCTTAAATGTCTGATCTTCCAACAGTTGAGCCAACTAATGGTTACAGTGGAACTCTTTCACACCAGGACCAGGCTATCCCATCCAACCTGCAACAATAAACAAAGACCGGGAGGTATCTCCTCCACAATGTCAAATGCAATCAAACTATACAGCAGAGCTCGGAGAGTGCAAGAAGTCATAGGAGCAGTCAGCACCGAGAGACAAGAATGAAAATGTAGCACTGAGTACATCGAACATTTACTTAAAGCTAAACACCTATAGAGACAGCATGAGACTTGTGTAATTGCAGAAAAGGCAGACTGCACTGAAGAAAATCTTTTTTTAAAAACAAGCATATTGTACTGAAATGGCTGAAAGTTTAGATAGGCTGGCAATTCTGAATAAGTAGCCAGAGGGCTACAAAACATTAATTGATTTAGTAGCCTGATTTAACAGCCGTGTTTGATGTTTACTGTGAATACAATATATGAGCTTACACATTTGACCAGCGAGTGGGTCACTTTTCCACTGTGTGGCTTGATCAAGTGGAATACTGGCTCAACCATGAGTAAAAACTTTGGGTGTGTGCACAGGACCACTTTATCCTTCTGATAGACAGAGGATCCATGACTAGAGCATGTGTTTCAGATACTCTGCATGTACAGTAGTTGTGATAGCTACTAGGAATATTGCTTTCAAGGTCATGACTTTCATGTCACTAGTTGTAACTGGCTCACAGGATAAATTGCAGGTGAGCAGGTCAAGCACAGGACTGTAATCCCAAAGAATAACTGGTTTCCGTATAGGGATTTTTGTGTGCAGGATTCCCCTAAGGAATCTTTTGAACAGTGGCAACTGAGATCAAGTCAGGGTGCCCACAGGTTCATGATATGCTGAGACAGCAGATAAGTGGACCTTAGAAACAGTGCCTCTAGTGAGGCAATCTTGAATTTCCCTAGGCCCATATTATTTTGGGTACAAGAAAGTACTGGGAGTGTAACCCTTTTCTCCAGTCTGTTCCTCATCAGTGTCTCAAACCTCTGAAGTATATAAGCATAGAATCGTAGATTAGAGACCGAGTCAATTGGCGTTAGCCTTTTGCAACTCGCCGCACAGCAGTGGTAGAATGTCTGCACTTTTGTTTCATCTATCTATAAGGCATCACCACCACTCCTTTCCAGGGGCATGAGCGATGGTAAATGGCATACATTCTCCCTGTTTTGAGTTCACTAGACGTATGGAGCAGGGATGCCTATTTCCTCCCCTCCTCCTTACAATTTGCAGTGAGCCCTTGTCTGAGACAGTGAAGCAAAATCCACACATCTTGGGAGCATGCATGCTGAGAATAGAGAATAAAATTTTGCTTAATGCAGGTGTTTCCTTTTTTTTTCTATATTGAGCAATCCAAGCACCTCTATCCCAGAACTGCTAAAATTATTACAGCAATATGGAAAGCTAGAAAGCTATAAAATACATTTTGCACAGTCAGAAACTATCAAGCTGAGTGGAAACTGACCTAGTAGTTTTAGTGACTCGCATCCAGTTGTCTAGGTAAGAAGAAATACAGTTAGATACTTAGGGGTAACAGTATTTTTGTATACACTTTTTTAAGTTATCTGAGACACTATTGGAAATGAGCCTAGATTCAATGGCTAATATCCCAAGTTATGCAACAGGAATAGACTCAAAACTCATTGAATAAATCTATTTATCTTCACAGCTGTTGAATAAATAAAATTTATCTACACAGTAATGATGTAATCACCATTTATCAACATAGTAGTGACCTCTCCCTGTATTCAAATGCCAATAATTTTATAATGAAAATGACAGCATGTACTGTGAGCATGAAAGTTGTTCAGCACATAAATATCTAAAAAATGAATGATGTTTCATCTATAGATACTTTTAGCATTTTTATAATTAGCAAAAAAAAGCAGAAAATTCAATGTTTTAATCTTTTTCGATAAACAAATGCGAATAACTTTAAAATGGAAAATGACAGTATTGTACTGTGAGCACGAAATTTGTTCAGCACAAAAATATCTACAAAATAGGTGATTTTTCATTGATAGATACCTTTTAGTTTTTTTATAATTAGAAAAAAACAGCTGAGAATTCAATTTTTTAAATTTTTTGCAGCAAACAAATGCAAATAACTTTAAAACGAAGAATGATAGCATGGCACTTTGAGCACAAAAGTTGTTCATCACCAAAATATATACAAAATGAGAGGTGTTTCATTTAATAGCGACCATTACGCTAGGCAGACCTACACTAGGAAAATTAACAAAAAGTCACAGAACTTGTCATCTAAAAAAACAGTCAAAAGCAAATGTCCTTGAACTGACAGAAAGCATCCCATATTGCATAAATTAAATATACAATGGTGTGCTGTCAGATAAATAACTTATCCACACAAGTACTGTTTGATCTTAGGTAACCTCATGAGTGGCATATGCCACTCACCATTGTATATGCCATATAAACATAAATTTGAAACGTAAAGAGGATTTGACCTGGAGGCTAAGGGCTCTTTGGGTGGCTAATGTGTGTGTATATTTTGCTAGGAACTGTGTACAGTGACAGCATCTGAAGTGGGTATATGCTGAGCAGAAATCGGGATCATCACAATGAGGCTAAAAAGGGACCACTCAAGGAACATGCCTTTCCAGTAACTCCCACTTCCAGGGAGAGGGGAAAAAGACTGTCACCATTGTAATGGACTTTTAATGAGAGTGTTCTGGTAGAAATGTGTTTGAAAGAGACCATTGCTTAATTACTTGTCGACTGCTTCTGTGGCATCATTTTCATTTCAAGTCTGTGTTGCATAAAATAATCTCCTGAACGGTATAGTATGGGTTACATTTTTTGTTGACATGTTGTGTCCCTCTTCTGCTTGGCTGCTACAGCCCCATCACCCTGGCATCCCCCAGGAGTAGCCTTCATCTCCTTTGTTCCCCCAGAGCTTCCCCCTCTGGTGGGGGCAGAGGAGCTCCCCAATTCATGATGGAGAAATGGATCTGGTCATGGGAGACTGTGTCTAGGTAGCCAGGTGAGGGGTCTGAGAGCAGCTGGTGTCATCTAGCCAGCCAGGGTGTTTTCCTGCTTTTCACCCATTAGCCCCTAGAACATCCATGGCAGGGGTGCAAGCAAGCATGGTGTGGAACCAACCAAAGTCCTCCCACCACTTAGCCACTCCAACTGCGCTGTTCCCTGTGGTCACCTAGTGGCAGTATAGCAGTGGAGCTGGCTGCTCACCCTTCCTGGAGGGGTGTCATGAGGGATGTTCAATCCTCCCCCCCCATGGCCACCCCCCAATGACCCAAGCTCATTCCCAAACTCCAGTCCACCGGCATTATGAGTGGTAGCCCTACGCCGAGAGGCCAGCACCAACGTATGGGTTACTTGCTATCTATTTTTGTCCTGCAAAACTCAGAAGATTTGGGATTTATGTGAGCTCCAGCAAGCTGGGATTCAGTTTTGTTCTTGGGCTACCATAAAATAAATCAGGCTGCCTCACTCATATTTGGCATCCAAATTTGGGATGGTGTAGCAATGAACTGGGTAACAATGCTCAAAGGTCCATTTTACTTTTTTCATTGTGGGGTAGAGCTTCTATTTTAAAGACAAATCTTTTGCCAAGGCTTTTGTTTCTATTTCAAGCTCTACTAATCCCTGAGAATTTTTGGAGAACATTATAGAAACAGAATTTGATGGAAGAAAAGTACCGCTTGGCCCAGCAAATCTGCACAGATGTTTCCTATCTATTATGTCTCCTCAGACCCTACCTGCTCGCCACTGATCCTCCCATGTCCCTATCTCCTAGCTAGTATATCCCTATATCTCTCCCCTGCATGCTTGAATCCCCCCACTGTCCTAGCCTCTACCACTTCCACTGGTAGTCTATTCCAGATACCACCACCCTTTCATTGAAGAAATATTTCCTTACATCACTCCTGAATCCCACCTCCCAGCTTTATTGCATGCCCCTTGGTTCTAGTGCTTGTTCTAATTTGAAAGCAAATCCTCACTTTTACACTGTTTACCCCTTTGAGGTACAGTATGTGTAGGTTTCTATTATGTCACCTCTCTCTCTCTCTTGCTCCTCTCTTCTCCCTCAAGCTCTCCCTATAGGGCTTCTCATGCAAACCATGCGCTATTTTAGCTGCCCTCCTCTGGACCACCTCTACCCTGTCAATGTCCTTCCTAAGATGTGGTCTCCAAAACTGAACACAATACTCCATGTGTGGCTGCACTAGCGAGTGATACAGTGGTAACCCCACCTCCCTCCTTCTGCTGAAGATATCTCCTCTCTGCAACCCAACATTCTGCTCCAGCCTTACCCACTGCCTTGTCAGATTGCCCCAAAGCCTTGAGATTGTCATATATGATAACCCTGTGGTCCCTCTTCCACCTCATAACTGTTAATATATTTCTCCCATCCTGTACTCAGCATTGGGTTTCTATGTCCTAGATGCATTATTTTGCACTTCTTGGCATTGATTCACAACTGCCATGTTTTTGGCCATTCCTTGAGTTTCCCAAAATCCATTTAAATCCATTCCACCCCTTTCTGAGTGTCCACCCTTTTGTACATTTTGATGTCATCTTCAAAAAGGCATACCTTCCTGTCCAGCTTTTCTGCAATGTCCCCTATGAAGACATTGTATAGGACTAGTTCAAGTACTGAGCCCTGTAGTTCCCCACTGGTCATACTCCACCCCTTGGGATGAGTGTCATTTACCACCACTCTCTGTTTCCTATCCTTTAACCATTTTCTAACCCAGTTTCCCACTATGGATCCCACTCCTAGCTTGTTCAACTTCCCAGTTGGCCTTCTATGTGGCACTGTGTTGAAGGCTTTGCTAAAATTCAACTAGGCCACATTCACTACTCTCCCCTGATCAATTTCCCTGGTCACTTAGTTAAAGAAATCTAATAGATTAGTTTGGCATGACCTCCCCCCTGGTGAATCCATGTTGTCTGTGGTCTTGTAGCCCACTGGATTTAGGATACTCTGTCAGTCTTTCTTTCAGCAGCATTTCCATCCATCTCCTCATGACTGAAGTGAGACAGACTGGCCTAAAGTTGCTAGCCCCCTCCCTGCTGCTCTTATTTACAGTGACAATATCAGCCCTTCTCCCGTCCTCCAGTACCACCCCTATTTCTAGTGATTAGTTGAATAAGGCTGTCCGAGCGGCAGCTCTCATCTCACTGGTGTTGTATATTTTTTATATAAAAAGGCACATAAATTCCTGCAAAACAGCTCTAAACCTAGAAGCAGACTTGAAACTCTATAGTTACCTAAGGAAGAGGGTGGGATTGGGCTGCCTAATGTAAAACTGTACCACTTAGCAGCTCCTCTGACATGAGTGACTCAGGGTTGGAGCTTGGGGTAGTATGGCACAGAATACAGGGCTAAAGGTCACATGATGCTGTCTGGGTGAGTGGAGGCTGGTCACTGAAGCTCTGCTCCTGCTGATAAATATGAATTTAAAGGAGTAGTTCACCCAACATTTGCAAAAACATATGCTGTGTAGAGTGTTTTGCTTTGTGTGTGAAGTCCTAGTGTGTCCTTCTCTCTGTCTGCTATTAGGAGTTTTTCCTAAATTAGCCTGCTAGCTTTATGGTAGTTTTACGACCCCTTGGGATCTCCATCTGAGTTAACTTTATAGCATTCCTTATTCCCACAATGCATCCAGTCTCATGGGACAGTGATGTAGCAGAGACCCAAGATTCAACACACTCATGCCAAACAAACTAAATATCTTGGAAACTTTACAAGCTGCACAAAAATGACCAGCAGCAAAGTTGTTCAGGACAGAAGGACCTTTACGATGAGGGTAGTCACTAAGCTGAACTATGTACAGATTTTAAAATACTTCCATCTCTACTTTTGTGAACTGACTGTAAAGCAGTGCTTTCTGCTAAATTTATGGTCTCTACTACATCACTGTCACATGAGACAGGATGCATTGTAGGAACAAGGAATGCTATTAAGTTATCTCCGATGGAGATCTCCAGGGGTTGTAAAAGTACCATAAAGCTCGCAGGCTAATTTAGGAAAAACTCCTAATAGCAGACAGAGGGAAGGGCACACTAGGACTTCACACACAAATCAAAACACTCTGTACAACATATGTTTTTGCAAATTTTGGGAGGACTACTCCTTTAAATATCCACTTTACTGCACACTAAAATCCTCAAAAGTGGAGAAATCGGCAGTGGAACACGTAACGAGTAAGATCATGGATTCTGAGAGTGAAGGATTTAGCAGCCCTGATTCAGCGTGTCATGAAGCAAAACAGAACAAGAAAATCTTGTCAGCTGGAAGCAGTGGTGAGTGAGTCAGCAAGATAACTGAACAGCTATCCACGATCCTAAATGAGATGGCAGTGCTAAGAGCCTCAGTAACATATGCTCTTGCAGAAATCAAGGGCATAAAAAATGGTCGAGAATCCTGCTATCAGGTTTAATGATTCTGAAGCAAGACTAGCCAGTCTAGAGAGGGCAAGTGAGAAGGAGAGAGGAGAGTGGGTAAGAGTTGGAAGGAAAATAAGAAAGATGGAGGAAAAGGTGGAATACCTGGAAAACGATTTCCTTGGGAACAACCTCTTACTCTTCAGGTTACCAAAGGAAAAAGGAGGGAAAAACCCAGCTGAATTTGTGCAAAACCTCCTTAAAATAATGTTTAGGCTACTCAAAGGGAAAATGGAGTACTCCATAAAATGGGCTCATAGAAGCTTAGTCCCAAAATCGGGTACAAAAGAACATCCGAAAGTACTGATCTTCAGATATATGAACTTTCAAGAGACGATTTGTGTTCAGCAGTAAGCAAGGGACTTACAATGCCTTTACTACATGGAGATGGAAATCAAGCTGTTTAACGACCATAGCCCAATCATCAGAGAAAAGAAGGAAAATTGTATTGACAAAAAAGCTGGTCTGCACAAGGTTAATACAAGACTGAATTTGTTGTATCCTGACAGATTATGGGTATGGTCAAAAAAAATGGAGTACAAACATTCAATACAGTGGAAACTGCTGAAAAAGAGCTGGCGAAAATATTCCCCAGTACATTTCAGCACCACCACCCTGATGTGGAAAAACCAGGACCCAAATGAGCCTTGATTCTCTATGCAAGTAAACAGCCTTGTGAAGTATAAACTGAAAGACGAGTGTAACTACTGAATCTAAACCAGCCTAGATTTTTAGCATTTTCCTCATAGAGCAACTTTCCACCTGCCCCTCTCCAGTTAAACTTACCTTTGAACACCCCCTGGAATGAAAACAAGTTGGCAGTAACAGAAAGGCAAATTGGCAGGAACTCAATCATCAAAGACACCACTGACATCAAATAATCCTTACCAGTGACTCTTGCCACAAAACATGTGAGATGCCATCTTGTCTTCTGCTCAGTTGTGCACACATCCAAGGGCTAGCTCGAGCAGTTAGCGGCTTTGGATGTGTGCTGGTGGGGAAAACAGAGCATATGAGCTGCATGATTGAAAAAAGTTGGTCTGCACATCGTCGATGGTGTGAGAGGCTAAACAAGTGAACATAACTGGATTATAGCAGCAAAAGGTTTTTCTTTCCATGATACTAACAAGATCCACCCCTCCCGAGGCCAGTCGCGAGGCCATTGTTTTAAGCCCTCCTGCTAAAGGATAAAACCAGCCCCAAAGCACAAACAAGATCCACACCCCTCCCCGAGGGACGGAGGTCGCGAGGGCCATTGTTTGAAGCCCTCCCTGCCAAAGGACAAAATCAGCCCCCCAAAGCACAAACAAGATCCACACCCCCTTCCCCGAGGACGGAGGTCGCGAGGGCCATTGTTTGAAGCCCTCCCTGCCAAAGGACAAAACCAGCCCCCCGGAGCACAAACAAGATCCACACCCCTTCCAGCGAGGACGGAGGTCGCGAGGGCCATTGTTTGAAGCCCTCCCTGCCAAAGGACAAAACCAGCCCCGAAGCACAAACAAGATCCACACCCCTCCCGAGGGGCCGAGGTCGTGGGAGGCCATTGTTTGAAGCCCTCCCTGCCAAGGACAAAACCAGCCCCGAAGCACAAACAAGATCCACACCCCTCCCCGAGGGCCGAGGTCGCGAGGGCCTTTATTGAAGCCCTCCTCCTGCCAAAGGACAAACCAGCCCTCCGAGCACAAACAAGATCCACAACCTCCCGAGAGCGGAGGTTGCAGGGCCATTGTTTGAAGCCCTCCTGCCAAAGGACAAAACCAGCCCCAGCACAAACAAGATCACACCCCTCCCGAGGGCGGAGGTGTGAGGGCCATTGAAGCCCTCACTGCCAAAGACAAAACCAGCCCCCAGAAGCACAAACAGAGCCACACCTCCCGAGGGCCGGAGGTCAGGGCCATTGTTTGAAGCCCTCCTGCAAAGGACAAACCAGCCCCTCAGGCAC
Organism: Neoceratodus forsteri; assembly: GCA_016271365.2. Lineage (NCBI taxonomy): Eukaryota > Metazoa > Chordata > Ceratodontiformes > Ceratodontidae > Neoceratodus > Neoceratodus forsteri. The sequence goes on from CM028138.1 coordinate 11,669,085, forward strand.
AAACAAGATCCACACCCCTCCCCGAGAATGGAGGTCACGAGGGCCTTTGTTTGAAGCCCTCCTGCCAAGGACAAAACCAGCCCCCGAAGCACAAACAAGATCCACACCCCCTCCCGAGGGCCGGAGGTCAGGGCCATTGTTCAAGCCCTCCCTGCCAAAGGACAAAACCAGCCCCCAAAGCACAAACAAGATCCACACCCCCCCCCGAGGACGGAGGTTGCAAGGGCCATTGTTTGAAGCCCTCCCTGCCAGAGGACAAAATCAGCCCCCCCGAAGTACAAACAAGGTAATTTTACCTGAAATTGGAGCAATCGCGACCGGAGAAAAAACAGCTTGCCTTCCCTGGACTTTGGCGCCTTTTTTTAAAAAACAACGGCTGCCTGCGCCCCTCCTCATGGCTGAAATCTATGCAGTCTGGTGCCAAGGCAGCCCCGCGAGCGGCTGCGATGTTCGGCTCCCCACCGCCCCACCGCCACCCTTGGTCGGCATTCAGATTATAGGCAAGGGTGGTCAGGGCATACCTTCCTGTCCAGCTTTTCTGCAATGTCCCCTACGAAGACATTGTATAGGACTAGTTCAAGTACTGAGCCCTGTAGTTCCCCACTGGTCACACTCCACTCCTTGGGATGAGTGTCATTTACCACCACTCTCTGCTTCCTATCCTTTAACTATTTTCTAACCCAGTTTCCCAATATGGATCCCACTCCTAGGTTGTTCACCTTCCCAGTTGGCCTTCTATGTGACACTGTGTTGAAGGCTTTGCTAAAATCCAACTAGGCCACATTCACTGCTCTCCCCTGATCAATGTCCCTGGTCACTCAGTTAAAGAAATCTAATAGATTAGTTTGGCATGACCTCCCCCTGGTGAATCCATGTTGTCTGTGGTCTTGTAGCCCACTGGATTTAGGATACTCTGTCAGTCTTTCTTTCAGCAGCATTTCCATCCATCTCCTCATGACTGAAGTGAGACAGACTGGCCTAAAGTTGCTAACCCCCTCCCTGCTGCTCTTATTTACAGTGACAATATCAGCCCTTATAAACTGAAAGACGAGTGTAACTACTGAATCTAAACCAGCCTAAATTTTAGCATTTTCCTCATAGAGCAACTTTCCACCTGCCCCCAGTGAAACTTACCTTGAACACCCCTGGAATGAAACAAGTTGGCAGTAACAGAAAGGCAAATTCGCAGGAACTCAATCATCAAAGACACCATTGACATCAAATAATCCTTACCAGTGACTCTTGCCACAAAACAAGTGAGAAGCCATCTTGTCTTCTGCTCAGTTGTGCACACATTCAAGGGCCAGCTCGAGCATTCAGCGGCTTTGGATGTGTGCTGGTGGGGAAAACAGAGCATATGAGCTGCATGATTGAAAAAAGTTGGTCTGTACATCGTTGATGGTGTGAGAGGCTAAACAAGTGAACACAACTGGATTATAGCAGCAAAAGGTGCCTGCATTCTGTTTTTCTTTCCACAACACTAACAAGTTCTAATAAAGTGGGAGAAGCAAGAAGTCAGAGACTACAATAAAATACAGAAACTTAGCATGCAGCACCATTTGACACGTGGTACACATCAACTAACATAAGTGACTGCCAGTAAGATCACAAAGACTACGGATGGGGTAGGGAGTCTTGGTCAGGGTTTAAGTTCAGCTAGCAAACAAGGAGCTAGCTGAGATGAGTACAGTGAAATGTTGCCCCTTTCCCCAACAAAACTGTAAGACCTACAAATTTACAACAGAGTGCTCCTTCAAACAAACTGGTAAATGGTGTGACATAATGACTCTATGTATGTGTAATTTGCAATGACACTCCATTTGGGGGCTTATATGTGGATAGTATTATTAAAGAAGTCAGAAGGAAAGTTCTGAAAAAAGGAGGTGGGGAAAATAACTAAAGGTGTCATAGAAATAAACAACAGCACTGGTAAATATGTGGCACACTTGGGGAAAGTAGACATAAAGTATCATAGTAAAAGCCAGCAGAATAGGCCCCATGGTCTAGTGTCTGCTCGGAAGCTAGCCCCCTACTGGGAACTCACTCCTCCACCCCCCCAGCCCCAGAGGTGGCCCTCCCTGGCCACAGCTTCCCCCTGTACCTGTCCCAATCCTTCTTGAATCCTTCCACTGTGGTCTCTTCCACCAGACTCCTGGGCAGTGCGTTCCATGGTTCCACCACCCTCTCTGTGAAGAAGTGTCTCCTGTGCTCCCCCCTGTACTTCCCCCCTTCCAGCTTCCACTTGTGCCCCCTGGTAGCTCCCCCATCCTAAGCCTGAACACTTCCCTGGCTCTGCGCTTATTTATCCCCTTTACATATTTGAAAGTCTCTATCATGTCCCCTCTGTCCCTCTTCTCCTCCAATGCATACAGATTGAGTTCTTCCAGTCTCTCCTCATAGGTCCTACCCTCCATGCCCTGAATCATCCTGGTCACCCTCCTCTGGACCCTCTCCAGCAGTCCTATGTCCCTCTTAAGATGGGATCTCTAGAACTGCACACAGTACTCAAGATGCGGCCTAACCAGGGTATTATACAGAGGAAGGATCACCTCCCTCCTCCTGGAGGTAATCCCCCTGGTTATGCAGCCCAGTATCCTGTTTGCTTTTGCTGCAGCTCTTCAACAATTCTCTGTGTTATTCATTTTGCTGTCCACCACTAACCCCAAGTTCCTCTCGCCCGATGTGACTCGTAGTGTGGTTCCCCCCATGGTGTATGCATGTCCCGGGTTTCTGACCCCCAGATGCAGCACAATACACTTCCCTGCATTGAACTTCAACCCCCACTTCCTTGCCCACCGCCCAGGGTATCCAGATTCCCCTGCAGGGCCTCTCTCCCCTCCTGTCCATCAGCCAGTGCTCCCAGTTTTGAGTCATCTGCAAAGAGACTCGACCTACTCCTAACACCGCATCCTATGTCCGAGACATAGGAATTGAACAGGAGTGGCCCCAGAACTGAACCCTGGGGGACCCCACTGACGACTCTCCTGGGGAGGAGACTATCCCTCCAACCACCACTCACTGTATTCACCCTGTAAGCCGTAGGGGTACCAAATTGAACGCCTTCATTTAAATCCAAATAGAGGACGCCCACCGCCTATGTTGGTCCAGGGCACCATGTACCCAGTCATAAAACTCCACCAGGTTAGTCTGGCGACCTCCTGGAACAAAACCATACTGCCTGTCATCCAGAGTGCCCCAACCTTTCTAGCTGCCCCCGGCCTCTCCTTGATAATGCCCTCCATAACCTTGCCTACCAAAGACGTTAGGCTAACGGGCCTATAATTCCCCATCTCCTCTCTGGACCCCCCCTCCCTTGTGGATAGGCACCACATGAGACACCTTCCAATCTTGAGGCACCCACCCTGTCATTAGGGAGATATTGAAGAGTGAGGCCAGTGGAGCTACCAGCACATCCGCCAGTTCATTCAGCACCCTTGGATGCAGCCCATCTGGCCCCGGCGCATTCTCAGTCTTTAGCGACCGGAGGGCCTCTCTCACCCTATTCGCTGTGATTTTGCCCTCCCATCCCCCCTCCTCATGCACCCTCTCCTCCCCTTCCCTTCTAGATACGACCCATCCCCTGCCCTAGTCTCATCCAGTTCTTCAATCTCCAACTGACCTTCTGGTTCAGTGGGCTCCTCTACCCTTCCATCGGGTTGGAAAGATCCCCCACCTCCCCTGGTAAAGACAGAGGCAAAGTACTCATTTAGTGCCCCTGCTTGTTCCCCAGCTTCCTGCGCCCATCCTCCCCAGTTCTAATTCTGCTGATCTGTGCCCTCACTTTTCTTTTCTCCCCTCTGTATCTATAGAACTCCTTTCCCTCCCCACGGATATCCCTGGCCAGGTTAAGCTCCTTCTTCACCTTGGCCCCCCTTACCACCCTGCTGACCCTCTTAGCCAGAAATCATACTCTCCCCAGCCCCCTTGGGTGCTTTAAGCATTGCATGCAGCTTTTTTCTCCCTTACCACCTCCTGCACCTCCCAGGTCCACCAACATGGCTTACTGGCCCTACATTGCTTGCACACTACCTTTGCGCAGGCCCTCGAAGCCTCCTGCACCCCCTTCTTAATGGTCTCCCACAAGCTATCAGCATCCATGTCTGGCCTTATCTCTTCCAAGCACACTTTAAGAATCCTTCCCATGCCCTCAAAGTCCATCCCCTAATATCTATTACTTCCATGTTAGTGCGAATTTCCTCTCCCCCTAGGAACATAAGAAACCAGACCGTGGCATGGTCACTGCCTGCCAACAGGCTGCTCACCTCCAGGCCCCTTATCTGGTCACTATCTGCTAGGACAATGTCCAGGATACGATCCTGCCTAGTAGGCTCCCCCACATGCTGGACTAGGATAGCATCCTGGAAGACATTCATCACCCTCCGCTCCCTGGCTGCCGAGGATGTCATAGTGCCCCAGTCTGCCCCTGGCATGTTCAGGTCACCCATGACCACCACCCTGCCCCTACCGAGGCCACAGTGACCCCTGATGTTCTCAGCCAGATCATCCTCCAGTTCTGCCTCCATTGAGGGGGGTCTGTATACCACCCCTATTTTTAATCTTTTGCCCCCCTCATTTGTAGGGTTACCCAAATTTCCTCCACATCTCCTTCTGCCTCCTTGATTCCACTACTGTGTCATTTTTGACTATCAGTGCCACACACACCCTCTTCCCACCCCCCTATCCTTCCTAAACATTATGTATCCCTCTGAATGTAGGTCCCGATCATGCCCCTGGGTGGCCCATGTCTCAGTAATTGCCACCAAGTCTGCTGCACCCTCAACTAGCATTGCCTGGAGCTCTGGCATTTTATTGCCCATGCTCCTGGCATTGATCAGAACCGTCCTCCACCCAACCCCCTCCCCCCTCAGTCTTCTTAGCCCAGCACAATCCCCCATCTCTCTTCCCCTTCCCCCAGTTCCCCCTGGTCTTTTAATGCTACCCGCAACCTGCTTTGCATGATCTAATCCTGAACCCTCAAGCTTCCTCAAGCTTCTTCGCTGGGGCTTTCAGTCTTTCTATCCCTCCCCCCTTTAAAAGTTTAAACCTCACCTATTGCTAATGAATCCAAAAAGTTTTAGTTTAAGGATCTCCCTCCCCTCCAGGTTGAGATGCAGCCTATCCCTGGCATATAGCCCCTTGTCTTCCCATGTATCACCCCAGTCCCCCTTCAATCCATACCCTTCTGACTTGCACCACTCCCTGAGCCACTGGTTCACCCCCCTAAGTTTTTGTGTATTTTCCCTGCTTGCCCTTGGTACTGGCAGTGTCTCAGAAAAGGAGATTGAGCATCCTATAGAGTGGCAAACCCTGGCCAATTCCCTGAATCTTGCCTGTATCTCCAGTTCACTGTTCCCTTCTAAATCGTTTGTTCCCAGGTGAACTAGAAAGTCTGGGGATCCTCCGCATTCCCTTGCCATTGAATATAGCTGGAATTTGGCCTTATGTACTGATAGGCCTGGGATACATTTAGCCTTGACTAGGCTGCCTTTTCCCTCCCCAACCCTCTCCCACTGGATACCTCTAATCATGGAGTCACCCAGCAGGAGCACCTTCACCTCTCCCCCCAAGTTACTAGCCCATTTGTGCCCTTCCATACTCCTTCTTCTGTCTTCGTCCCCCGGCTTGCTCCTTGCACCCCCCACAGCCTGAGTGTCTCTATTTTGTGCGTGCCCTTCCAGGCTCCCTCTTCTGCCTATGTCCCCCAGTTGTCTCCCCTCAACCCCATCTTCATAGACCTGACAAAAGCCTTTGACTTGGTGTCCCACCATCTTCTCCTCAACAAACTGGCTGCCTCAGACCTCTTCTCCTCTGCAATCAAATGGTTTCTGGCCTGTGTCTCAGATCACCAGCAGCCTGTACAAGTCACCAACGTTCTATTCCCTCCTCTCACTACCTATGCAGGAGTCCACCAAGGTTCTGTCTTGGGGCCAATCCTTTTCTCTATCTTCACAAATGACCTTCCATTCATCTGCATCATAATGAACATTCACATGTATGCAGACGATATGGTGCTCTACCTGTCAGGCCCCTCTAGCAGTGCCCTTGAAGCCCCTCTCCAGCTTGACTTCCTTAACATTATACAATGGCTAAACACAAATCATCTCACACTGAATACTAAAAAGACAGCATCTTTTGACATTTTGCTCCTCCCAGAAGCTTGCAAAACTCCAGTCCCCCCCTTATCTTTCACACCCTGGATGGCACCAGATTGGAATCTGAGTCTGCCTCCAAATACTTGGGTGTCTGGCTTGGACCCAGGTTGGAATTCTGCCACCACATTGACTCCCTATACACCAAACTCCACCCCAAACTTGGAGCCCTGTATCGTTCCAAAGACTATCTAACCCTCCATACTCATCGTGAGCTCATCAAAAAATTAGTTATTTCCTTGTTTGATTATGCAGACGTGGTTTATGACTCAGCCCACTCCTCCTCCCTCATCAAGCTCGACACCTTGTGTAATGTCTTCTGCCGCTTTGCCACCAATCTCCCTCCCTTATCCACCATTGTTCGCTTTACTCTGCACTCTCAGTCTTTCCTCTCCCCCTGCTGCCAACTTCACTGTACGTCCTTTACAGCTAAATATTGGTTCAACTCTCTCCTAACTTACCTCTCCTCCTTCCTCTCACCTCCTGGTGCCTCTGACTACCCCTCTGTTCCAGAGACTCATGCACTTTCTCAATCCCTCAGGTGCACTCCTATGCCAGACAAGCTGCTTTCTCTTATCGCCTCCCCCTTCTCTGGAATTGGCTCCCCTCACTTCTATGCTCATCCTTCTCCCTTTCCTCCCTTAAATACCATCTAAAACTCTCTTTCCAGCCCTCCAGCTCCTGAATCCCCACCCAGGCCCCCCTGTTGAAACTCCCTAATTTCCCCTTCACCTGGCTGGTAACCCCCCTCCAAACTAGCTCCCTAGTCCCAAGTCTATGACAACCTGAATTCCACCCTGTGCCTTTCCCAGCTGTATAAATCCTCACCCCCATTTCAATCCCCTGGTCCCACACATCCATTGCTCTATATTCCTGCCCATGCAATACAAAATATCTTGTTTTCCATTATTTGATCATTGCTAAGTTGCAGTAACATGAATATTTGCTCACTGTAACAGTTTTTTGGAATGGAAATATCTGTATATTCTTCACCAGTTGTTGTAACTTGGATACCTTGTTCAATGTAACTCTTTATGTATTGTAAATATCTGTAAATACTCCTTTTCCCTTCCACCTGGGTAGCACCTGGAAACAAGCTCCGGCTCAGTGTGCCTTTGTGGTTAGCCAACTTTTAAATAAATAAATAATATCAGTCACAAAAATATTAACAATGTGTGGTCTGCCTAAAGGGAAAGCCACAGGGCAAGATGGCTTCACTTCAGATTTTTATCAAGTGTATGCTACATAACCAGCCCCGGTTTTAAAAGAAGCCATGGAAACAGAACAACTACCAAAAACATTGATGAAAGAGGTTTTTACACTGATACTAAAACCTAACAAAACTAAAGAAAAATGTGAACATTATAGTCCAATTGTCCTATTTAATTTGGATGCAAAAATATTTGCCTTCAGATCTTGGTTGGCGGGACAGCAGGAAATGGATGCAGCCACCCAGCAGTTGTGCCGAGGCTGCCAGTATTGGTGAGCCCATGTTGGGCTCACCTTCAGATCCTGATCGAGCGGTCTGGCAGGAGATGGATGCAGCCATCCAACAGAGGTACCAAGGCCACCAGCAGTGGTGAGCCCGCGTTGGGCTCGCCTAGGAGAGAGAGAGAAATTGAAATTCAACAAGATGTGATGATTACTGGCACTAAACATGGAGGATTGTGTATGAGCAAGCATACACAACAAGGCAGTTGTGATAGAGAGGTTTCCGTGGTAACCAGAGATCTCGAGAGTGCAGCTTGAGAGGTCCGTTACCAAGGAAACCTTGAGATCTCACAACTGTCTTGTTTATGTATGGTTGCTCATACACAATCTTTTATAGTGTATGGGCAACCATAAGCAGCACTCCGTGATCCCCCAAACAAGTCTATCAGAAAAAATGAGGCTTACTTTGGAATCTGTAGCCGCATGCTTACTTCCGTGTCGCCGTGAGCCACTCAATTGCGCATGCGTGAATGCATTTGATCTTGTTGTGCTGCATCGGTTACATACTCGGTGCAGCACAACAAGATCATGACGCACTGAGTGCAACACAACAGTGTTGTTCCAGGCATGGATTTCCATGCAGAACAGCGTCCCACCATACACTATAAAGGCATAAACAACACAGAATAACAGCTTATGCAGACAGTGTGATGATCTCGGTCACTGACCCAGAAAAATCTAATGCAAGCCTACTAGTGGTGATCCAGGAGTTCAGACAATTATCCAACTATTAATTAAATGCTGGAAAATTTGAAGTGCTCCCAATAAATCACGTGTGTTAAAAAAATTCAAAAAATGGCCTAGGACCGAAATGGGTGTGTGAAACATATATCATACCAAAGCATAGATCTATGCCACACAGCAAAGGAAACAGTAGCCCTGAATACTAAAAATCTTTTACAAGAACTTAAAATGGATACCAACAGATATAACAATCTTCCAGTAGCTATGGGACAAAGAATACTTTCCATCTAAATGAATTTACTTCCACCGGTCCTGGTTGAGTTGAGTATGCTCTATGATAAAATCCTGAAAGAATGGTTTAAACAAGTACAAAGGCTGATAAGTAACTTTATTTGGGCTGGCAAAAAGGCCAGCTATAGTCTAAACAGGATGGCAAGGCCGGTTGAAAACAGGGGCCTCAAAGGCTCGGATATCATAACTTACAACTAGGCTATACAAACGAGTGATGTTAGTAAATGGGTAAAGAAACAGGATGGAAATCTGCCAAATACATATGTACATAGCTGGGCGGAGATTGAGAAAGACATTTGCAGCTTGGCGAACCTTGACATTAGCATGTTGTTGTATAATACTATACCACCAGTACCGAAGATATAGCCTTTAAAGTATGCCCTGAAACTTTAACCAAAATTACGAAAGATGCAGAAGCTATATATAGACATAAAATTGACCAACCATTATGGGGGAACAACAGCTTCAAACTAAATAAACTACTGCACAGTACACAGTGGAAAGAATGAAGAACATTAACTGTAGCACACTTTGTGGAGAGGACAAATTGTATCCCATTCAGAGAACTGCAAAACAGTTATGACCTTAGACCAAGTGATGCAAATTACTTGCAAACATAACACCCCATTAAACAACACTGGAAAAAGAGAAATAAAACCAAAAGCATGGATCCATGAGTTGAATTTGTTTGTTTGTTTCTTGATTTATTTAGTTTATTTATTTAAAGAGTTTCACCAGAAAAAAACATACCAAACTAATAGCTCATTTCCAGATGTGTCCTGGGGGAAGGGGGTGGGTTGAGTGCAGTAGAAGTTACACCAGTAATGTTACAATTATAAAACAATAATACTAATTATAAAAAGCAAAAAGTACAGAGTAGACAACTGAGAGGAATCACAGAGTAAGTAATACAAAACATGGCCTATCAATAGCTTATCCTTAGCAAGAGTTCCACAATGTGCAACTAGCAGCAAAATGAGGGAAGGGAGGTTGCAAGTACAATAGGGGGACTAGTCAAAAGGAAAAGTGGACCTATACAACAGGGCAGTAAGGGTTAAAGACATGACCAATAATCTATAATCAAACTGTTCAGTTTCACAGTGGTACATCAGTCTTATTAATAAGACGTACTGTATGAAAAAGCAGAGGAAACAGTAGAGACGTGGTGCCAGTCTCTGGGTACTGATACCACACAGTGGAAGTGGAAGAAAATATGATCTTTAGCAAGAACGGCTTCTGATACACGATTTGAAAATCCAGCAATTCAAAATAATAAATAATCTTTATTATAGTCCCCCAAAACTGTTCAAAATGAAAAGTATCACTTCCCCAGTGTGCTACAAATGTGGAAAAGACAAAGGAACTCTGATGTATGCATTCCAGGACATTTTAGAACAAAATTAATAGTAGATTAAACCAAATGTTGGGCATGCAGGACTTGTTTATCTTGGAGATCTGTATTCTGGGGAAAGAAACAAAGAAGCTGCAGAGAATAGAAGACACGGCATTTGCCTAATAACTACCACAGCAAAGAGACAAATACTGAAATTATGGCTTGGAAAAAAAAAACATCATATAATGCAGGGTTCTTCAACCAGGGGTACACCATCCTAGGCCCCCTGGGTTCCCTGAGCAAGGCACAGGGAGGCAATGGAGTGAGCGGGAAAAATGTTACATATGAGACGGGATTCAGATTTGGATCTTTTATTCACAACTCTCCGCTCTCAACACCTCCCATACCTTCATTTCCTCAGGGTCACACAGTGAATATGGGATTCAAATCTGGTCTCTGGCCAGATGTTCAGTGCTCAAACTCCATAACCCCATCAGCATTTGTGTAAGAAACTTAACCTTCACCCGCCCCACCCTCTGTCCGCCATTGCACTGCTACTGCTGACATTCACTCTGGGGGTCTGTGCACACAAAAATGTTGGAAATCACTGATACAATGAATGGCTACAAGATACCCTGGAAACTCTTAAGCTTGAAAAAAACCTGCTTACGGCCTACAGAACACATATTAGGCACATAACAGAAAATTTGGTCTGCTGGATGCCCTGATTGCTATCCTGGCTCAGTCATAAAGCACTAATCACTGTCTATGATTCAATATCTCAGCCTGAGCATCATAACTTGTAATGAAGTGCCTTCAAGTCCCTGGTGATGTCAGAGTGAGAAAGAGTCTGCATTGACAGGGTGGTGGGTAGCCCAAACAATGGATAGCAGTGGCATCGCAGATACAGAGAGAGGATGTCACAGTAGTATCACTGTATCCTTTACTTGAAAAAAAAAGAAGAAAGAAAGAAGATTAGAGAGAAAATTTGGAACATTGCGTCAGGATCATTGTATGGGCAATGACAGCATCCATTGCAGCTTTATTTTGAATATAAAAAAGGAGACCTGAAAAGGGGGAAAACAAAAAAGGGTGGGGGGGACAACACTTTGAAACAAAATGTACTACCAACATGTAAATGCAGCAACAAACACCCATGTTTGCAATCAGTCAGGGCAGCTACTGTTATTGGGAACAATGAATACAGTTCACAGAGCACTGTGCCACATATGAAAAGCAATTCGCAATAATCTGGAAAAAAATTCATGGACCAGAGTGTCAAATGTATGCACGTATTTGGTGTTTTTCACGTAATTGCACATTAACTGTATTTTGACCCCCTTAATATCATCAGATTATGTGTGTCCTGCTTTTATTTAAAGAAAACATAAAAAACTACTTACATTCTAATTTTCATGCTTTTTTCACATTTTGAACGATTTTTACTAAATTGTGCTAGACTACTGCCCAACATCTAAACACTCTGACATCACCAGGGACTTGAAGGCACCTGCATTACAAGTTATGATGCTCAGGCTGAGATACTGAATCAGGCTTTTTCCTCCCGTGGTACAATCAAATACTAGCTAAAAACTTCACTTCAGCATGAAGTCAAGGGTTCAGAATTCTGGGCATTTGTTCAAGTCTGCTTTTATTCTCATTCCACACTTTAACAAAATAGACTTTTTAGTGTCAGCAATCAGCTAAATTGCTTGACAACCCCAAGGAAGACCCAACCACTGTTCGCCAAGATGCTGAAGACCCCAAAGCCTAATGTTGTTTTCCTTTTGTTGCTTGGGGTGGGTGAGGTCATTAGGGTGGGAACACACACACACACACACACACACACACACACACACACACACACTCACATGAATGGGCCCTCGGCGCCATAGCAAAATACTTCATATATATTAATTAACTAATTACATTATATTAACATGTTATGAACACATTAATATCTACTAAGCACTATATTACATGTTAATGTGTTTTAACACGTTAGTAATGAGAGTTAACAATATTGATTGTAATTTTTTATTTTATTTATATTTTGAAAGAATTGTAATTTAAGATTATATTTTTTTATGTTTAAGATATTTTGAAATGTGTAAAAAAAACACATACATTACTACTCAACACATTACAAACAGCCCCAATAACCCACACACTATGGCAAAACATAGGACACAGCAACAATTTCCATCCTAATGCATTATATAAAATAAAAGATGGCAAAGTTCAGCATACTCATAAAATAATACCATCTCGGGGTCCAACAAGCTTGTAATAGCCACTTGCCCTTCAGATTCATGGCTTTATGGCTTGCTTGATCCCTTGATGGTATTATTTCTCTGCAATATGGATAAACTGTATAACAGGATTGAAATCCATACACAAAATTTCTCATAATACCACACTTCAAACACCATAATACTACAGCTGCATTCTCATACTACTATTGCTCTGAGCTCTGAACAATAGTATTACTAGACAGATGCAAGTCAGTGCTCATGCTTACTGCGAGCCGGCTTTTACAGAGAGGCACACACACACACACACACACACACACACACACTGTCTAACTGCCACATTTAAAGCACTGTGCCTTCCATGCCACGACATAAGGACCACAGCTTAGAAATCTATTTGTATTTTTTTTTTACTTGAATCTGGTTCTTAAGTTGCTGGCAGTATAGCCTAGAAGGTAGAGTAATGAGCTGTGAATGTGCTTAGTACATCCAGCAGACCTGAGTTTCATTCTCACAACCTCCACCTGTATACTGTGTGACTCTGAACAAGTCACTTAACCTCCCCAGTGCTCCCGGGTTACCCCTGAGAACAGGCACTTGTGCCTAGTGGGCTTTACCCAGTTACCAAAGAATAAAATAAAAAACTAAATAAATAAAATGCTTTCCCCAGTCTGTTACCTGGAGCCACGGAGTGGTAACCACCATCTTCTCTTCACTCCAGCTGCTGCCCCGCCAAATGAACTGGCAGCTCACTCTCTCACTAAGGCACCCAGAACAGTGCAATGAATATTTACTTCTTAGACCCCAACAAAACAGAATAAAATATTTTTTTCATTTTATGAACTTCAGTTAAAAAATAAAATAAATAAATAACCCACACAACTAATACATGAACAGAGCTCCTTCTTGCCCCCTCGCATAAACACGCCACACTTTTCCCTAGATAATTATTCAAAAAACAAGGTAAAAAACAATCAAAACACATGCTGGGAGTGTTAGAGGCATGGGGACATTGTGGCATCCATAGTAACAACTTGACAAACATGAAAAAAAAAATGGCTCCACTAGCAGACACATTTCAGCATTACATCACATTTCACAAAATACTCACAACTCCTTGGTTCCATATATTACAAAAAATGAAAGATAGGGGACTGTGATTACTAGGCTATAATACCATTTCAAAGTTCACATGTCCCCAGAACCTCTCAATAGTATTATAGCCTCATAATACACAGTCCCCAATCTATCATTCTACATGTATACTGCACTTTGCCATTATTCATTATATATATATAATTTCACCCGTTTACATAGTTTAAATATACCACAAAGGGGCCGGTTTAAGTACATTTAAAATGCATTTTTGCTATATATGGAAAAACAAATTCTATATGGGGGAGGGCCAAGCATGCCTTGGTTGAATATGGGGTAATATAGAACACCCAATCTGTATAAGAACCCTCCTCAAGATTTTTTTAATTTTATTAAATCTTGGATCAACACCTTTGAGCTAAATGCTCTTTACTTAGGTTCCATGTCAGAAGAAGAGCCTACATATCTTGGGGAGGCTAATACAAACAAGTCAAAGCAATACTGGATAGATTCACATTTGGAGCAAGCTAGCTAACAACACACGGCATTGTACAATGTACGCCATGGGCACACAATTCATAGACTGGGAAAGCTGAGGGCAGAGGCTGCAGTGGGGGGAGGTGCAGCCCATAAGGCTAAGTCAAGGAGGGCTGTGACAGGGAGCACCTGCCACTCTTTTTTTTTTTATTTTGTATTTATTCCTCCTCTTCACCCCTCAGCTCTGGTCTCCTCAGGAGTCACCAAGAAGTCATCCCTCTGCGGTCCGCCCTACCTGAGCAGTCCTCCTTTGCCCATGTAGCCTCGGTTTACCCCCCCCGGGCAGGGACGAGGTGGGCCCCTAACACCCTGAGCAGTCAGTAGCGTCGGTCGGAAGGGTGCCAGGTGGGTGGCCGCAAATCGAGGGCAAGCTCTGGTGCTCCATCTCCACCAGAGCTGAAGGGTGTTTTTCCCGTTTCTCTTGGGGAGTGGCTGGTGCCCTGACATCATGGCATGGAACCATCGCCTGCCACTTCCCCGCCTCCTCCTCTCTCCACGGCGTCAGTGCTTGCTGCATCTCTGGCCTCCGTCGGAGGGCAGCCAAGCACCGACTCGGGACCCCTGTCCCTCCCGGGAGAGGAGAGCTGTCCTCCGGACACTCAATCTTCTCCCTCCCCTGCTGACCCCCAGCAACCGGGCTTGTTCCTGAATCCAGGTTGCTGGCATGGCACGAGGCATGGCATCCACCACCTCAACCCTCTGCGCCACCGGGCCGGCCTCACCCCCCACTTTTTTCTTAAATCTGTTGCAACAGTTCTTCTATTTCTTAGCCTATTCTATTCTTTACAGTTTCTAGTCTATAAGGCTGGCCATCTATGGGCACCCCTTTTCTTTCTTGACTATGCTATAGTGTCCTCTTTAATTTTCCTTTTCCCTCTCAGGTCCTCATACAGGGAGGTTATTGTGGTGACCTCCAAATGTACGTAAAACAGGTTGTGTTTATCGTTGTTGGATTTAGTATGTAATAGCACTATGTCATTAAAAAACCTTGATGCATATACCTTATGTTTATGAAACCTGTAAATGTTGAAAATACCTTGGCGCTAGGTGACCATTATAGAAATTAAGTTAGTCGTGCTATTTAAAATGCATGTAAATTGTTGTAAACTGAACACGTCTGAAATGTAATGGTGATTTGCATATATCCCATGATGCTTTGCATTATGGAAGTATGTATGATGATGTATTTCTTTGAAACTTGATTTGTTGCCAATGATCTTTGGGGTAATCCTTTTTTTTCAGTGATTCTGCATTGAGTTTCTTTGTCTGTAGCTTGTTTTGTTTTTTTCTTTTTGAGCCCCCACTACCCAAGCAAACAAGGTTTGCACAGGGGTGGAGACTGAATCTCAACTGCTAAGTGATATTAGAAATCAGTGTCAGTAGGTGCTGGCTACGTGTACAGAAAGGACATACATAGTCTGTTGCTGCAAAATGATGTACTGAAGAGGTAATATGCCATTGCTAGAGTTTATTTCCTGTATTCTGAATAAACGTCACACAGAGATTGTGTGTTGAACCTGAAGTTCGGTGATTGGTCCATCTGTTATCCCGCAACTCTTCCACAAATGCCTTTGAAGATAGGTGGAGAGAACAATTGGGGGAGAGAAATACCAAAGGTCAAGGTATAAAAGGGTGGGGAATAAGAAGACAGGGAAAGGCAGGAGGGAGAGAAGGAGAAGCAGCCCAGAAGGCCTAGTCTAAGTGAGGTGGGGAGATGATGAAGAGTGCAAGGCGGAGGGCACAAGGGGAGAGGGAGGCGGTAGGGCGGTAAGGTAGGTGAAGAGCAGGGAGGATGTAGAGTTGACTGGGGTAGACCAGGGACCAAAGCAAGTGTTGGAGAATGGGTGGGACTAATTTAGTGGAAGCAGTCACAGCTGGCAGTAGCAACAAGGTGTTGTCTATGCATTCATTTAAAAGAGCCCAGAGAAGGTGCAATGGAGATGTCAATGTAGAGAGAGTGAAACCATTGTGGAGCCCAGTAGGCAAAGGACCTTTGACCTTGGGACATGCGACAGCGGGGTATTTTGAAGACCTGGCTATCAGCGCTTCTGGTGAGGTGAGGGTTGTTAAATGGGATGAGGAGTTTCTGAACTCCAAGTGGCATCAATCCAAGGCTTACTTTTTTGTGAGCAGGAAAGTTTGGTAAAATAGTTTGCCTTTGAGATGGAGCCAGTTAGCCTAGCTGCATAGGGCACAGGTATGGGTCAATGGGGCGAAGCCAGTTATTTATTTAGCTTTTGTTAACTGGGTAGGTACACTAGACAGCATAGTTGCCTATTTTCAGGTACGACCTGGGAGATTACATTAAAGGGTATGTAGACAATAGTAGATACAAAAAAAAACATCATGGGAACAAGTAGAAGTCTGACATAGTACACTTATACAAAATTTTCAGCAATGACAGTACATTTGCAGGAATCTATATGTAGTAACAAAACAGGAATATAAGTGAAAATAACTAACAGTCATAAGTCATACAACTAGTGAGTAAGTGCTAGAAGAAAGGAAATAGCAAGATTTCCAGGCAGGTTTGAAAGTACAGTCCAACCTCGATTATCCGGACCGCCCGCTCGAGCGGACTTGTGATCTGGTCCCAGATTGTTAAACTGCTTTGCGCTTAATCTTTTTTTTGAACTGCAGTCTGTGAGAGAAACAGTGATTACCTGTTCTAGCTAAGCAATCACTTAATCGGGTTCCAATGCTAACGCTAATCCTTATTTGAATGTTTCCCTTAATCAATAATTCACTTAATCACTTAAGCAGGTGCTAATAAAGACCATTATTTCAGTACTGTTTATAGTCTCCTCTCTCAAGTTGCGAGCTTCGATCCACATTAAATCTATTTTTTCAGCTTAGCTGATGGAATCCCATGGAGCTGCCACAAAGAGAAAAAGACAGATCTTGGCAATCAGTGACAAGATTGCAATTCTTGACCGTTTGGGAAAAGGTGAAAAAAATGTATCCATTGTGTCTTCATTTGGCATAAGCAAGCAGCAAGTTTCTGATATAAAAAAACAACGGGATCAGCTGCTGTCGCATGCCACCAATGTGGAAGATGACCGGGAGCTGAAGCGATGCAAAACTTTGAAACCTGCAGCTGATGAGACACTAGAGAAAGCCACCTACCTCTGGTTCGCACAGCAGCGGAGTAAGGGCGTTCCAGTGTCTGGCCCAATGCTTCAGGAAAAAGCACTGCACTTTAATAATGAAATTAGCAACCATGTTAGCAGTCAGAACTGCTCACAAAGAGATTTTAAGGCATCCAGTGGGTGGCTACAGCGTTTTAAGACACTCCATCAGACAGCTGGAGATCCAGGGGGAATGCATGTCAGCTATGTAAACGAGGTGCAGCCATACATTGAAAAACTGCATAAGCTAGTTAATGAGAGGGGATACACACAAGAACAAATCTATAATGCAGACGAAACGGGACTCTACTGGAAGCTGCTTCCCGATCGAACACTGGCCAGGTCAAAAGAGCAAACAGCAGCAGGCTACAAAAAAATTAAAGACCGCATTACACTTCTTGGTTGTTCAAATGCTACTGGATCACACAAGTTAAAGCCATTCATGATTGGGAAGTTTGCTAATCCACGATGTTTTAAAAATGTAAACATGACAGCTCTGCCGGTAGTTTATGAGAGCCAGAGAAGTTCATGGATGAGCAGTGACCTCTTCACAGACTGGTTCCACCGATGTTTTGTAACTGAGGTCCGCAAACACATGTGAATGATTAAACAACAGCCTAAAGCCTTACTCCTGTTAGACAACTGCTCGGCACATCCTATGGATTTGAAATCAAGGGATGGCAAAATAAAATGTGAATTTCTGCCTCCAAACATGACCTCTCTCCTTCAGCCATTCGATCACGGCATTCTTGAAGGACTAAAAAAAAAGATACAGAAAGTGCTTGCTGCGCCGTATCCTAACTGAAACTGAGCCAGATGTGTCTATTGTGGACTGCCTGAAAAAACTGACACTAAAAGATGTGGCATATATGATAGGTGACTCCTGGGCTGAGACGACACCAGAGAGCATTTCAAAATCTTTTGCATCGACTCTAAAAATTGGTGTAGAACCCACAGATGTAGATGACAATGAAGAGGAGGATAGTCAGGGAGCTGAACCAGCTGACAATCGTGCACTAGAAGCTGACATTGCAGAGTTAAACACTCAAGATTGAGAACTGATGACTGCCCCGGAACTTACAGACTGTGACATAATCACACTTGTCACAGAACCGAAGAGCATGGATACAGAGTCCGATGAGGATGAAGATGAAGCTTGCAATGAGGAGGTTGTGAGTAACTGTCAGGCTGTGGAAAATTGTCTTTCAAGCCATCTTATGGCATTTTTAAAATCGGATGCAGACCCTATTCATCTACTGACCCTGAACCGTCTGCTCACACTAGCGTCTGCAAAAAAATATAGTGGGGCAAGGCAGATGAAAATAAACCCATTTTTAAAAACTGAGTAGAGCGCAGCTGTAGTTCATGATACTGTAGTAATTTCTTAATTACATGTACGTTAATTTTAAATGAAATAAAAATAGGCACACTAGTTATTGACGTGCAGTGTCTTCTTTTTACATTTTTTCAGATTTTTGTCTTCTCTTTACATTTTTTCCGATTTTCCAATTATCCGGACGTTCCATTATCCGGTCTATTTCGATGCCCCCGCAAGGTTCAGATAATCGAGGTCGGACTGTAGTAGAGACTGGAGCCGGTAGGCAACCAGGAGGAATCAGTACAGGAGTGGGTGGATAGAGAACAGGAGCAGGGTTCAGAGCTTAGAAGAGCCATACGAAGCTCCTGTTTGAAGCTATGTGGAGAAGGGGAGATTCTTAGATTCAGTGGAAGGGAGTTCCATACTTTAGAGGCCCAGTTAGAGAAAGCATTCTCCCCCATTTTGGTTTTACATCTTGGTTGGACAAGAAGGGATTTGTCAGCTGATCTCAGTGGGTCAGCAGAGGTCACAGGTTTGAGCAGTAGTAAACAGTAGGAAGTAAACTGAAGGAAGTCTGAGGGGGTAAACCATCCCAAACTGGAATATAGTGTGCATCGGTGAGTAAGTTTGGGTAAAGACAGAGCAAAATGGCAAATGCTGTTGTAGAAGACATCCCACTTTTGGAGAAGCCCTTCATTAGTTGCCGGAAAGGCTATTAACCCATATGCCAATTTGGGTCTCAGGATCCCCTGTGCAATAGTTATCCTCGTCAGCAGGTTTTGTTAAGTGCTGTAGAGATGCAGCGGAGGGCAGTTTCCATGGCTGACCCATAGATAAGCCCGTAGACAACGAGTGAGACCACTGAGTTATGACTAGCAAGTCTAAGGGCTTCAGCGGTCAGACAATATTTTTGCCTGTAAAGGAGCCCTATGCGCGAGTTGATGGCTCTGGGAATATTGTCAATGTGAGACGCATATGACAGTGAACTGTCGACAGTGATCCCGGATATTTACAGTGCTGCACAAGCTGCAGGGAAGAGCCTACTTCATTGGTGATTGAAAGAGGGTAGGATCTATGTTTATTTTGGGAGCTGGAGAACAGCATAGTTTTTGTCTTCTTGTAGTTTATTACAAGTTTATGTTTGCTGAACCACCTTTCAGCATCTGTAAAGTTAGACTGGAGCTGCTTCTCCAGAGCTCTGGGCTCAGGATCACTGGTGAATAGGACAGTGCCATCTGCATATAACAAAATACGGTCCTGGCAGGCAAGAGGGAGTTTGTTCAGGAAAACACTTAACAGTAGAGGTCCCAAAATGAAGCCTTATGGGACTCCTGAGTGCACTGGTCTGTTGTCAGAAAGGATGTTGCCGATCTTCACCTGTTACAAACGGTCACACAGGTAACTACCAAACCACTTTACGGTGTCATCTGAAAGACCAATGGTGGCGAGTTGTGCAACCAGAAAGTCATGGTTTCCCATGTCAAAAGCCTTGGTTAAATCATTGAAGGCTGCACCAACAAGGTGACCTTGATCAAAGGAGTGATGTATAAAACCTGTGAATTCAAGCAAGGCTGTGGTGCTGCTGTGTCCACTCCTAAAGCCGTGCTGTTCTGGGCACTGCAGATGGTATTTTTCCATGTAGCCAACCAGCTGGTCAGCCACTACTATTTCCAAAGCTTTTGAGAGTGTGGGCAGCATAGAGATTGGCCGATAGTTCTCATGCAGTGCCTGGTCACCACTTTTAGGTGCTATTGTTTTAAACAGTGGGCCCTTCTACATGTAACTTGATTTTGTTCCTTTTTGTTTCGGTATCCTTCACCAGATTTCACTGTGTATCTGGGTGTGGAATAAATAATACCTGCATTTCTCTGCCAGGTGCTGGCAAGAGGGAAGCGTGTTTCTTTCTTTATTCAGTTGCTAGGTACGCAAGTTACTGTACTTTTAGTGGCAGTCCTGTGAAGTCCCCTTACGCAGACACTGAATGGAAATGCTCTTAGTCAGTGTTTGCACACTCCATGGTTTTATTCAGTGATGTTTACAGTGCAAACAGACAAGAGAATCAATTTATTCATCTGAGGACACAGAACTTGTGTAGAGTCAGTTTGCTGACAAGGGTGTAAGCAGCCTTCAAAAAAGTTACTAGGTAGCAGAGCACAAAAGTTTGATATGAATAGAAAGAAGGAATTCATCTGGTTTGATAGAGTACCTTTCACACAATGTATTCCAAAGCACATTATGATCCCTAAATGATTTATAGCACCCATTTGGCATGCACAGATAGGCATGGGGAAGTAGGCACAGAGAAAAGGAGAACCACAGAGCTAAAGTACTGCCTGCGAGTAATATTCACATTCAAAAATAGTGAACTATTACTTCTTGTATCTGAAGTATTTTCTTTCCCTTTTTGCAAATTAGAAGATCTTCTACTTTACAATACTGGGTGTGATATGTGGGACAGTACTCTGCTTGGAGGCTGACATGGTTCTGCTCCTGCTCATAGATTGTCAGCCCTATGACCTCACTGTCTGTGACATCTCAAGTGACCAAGCTCAGCCAACCCCCTGCTGCCAGCTCAGTCACTTGTGATGTCACACTGCTGATGAGGTGTTGGAGAAACAGAACTAGAGCTGTCACTCTCCAGGTAAAGTGCTGCCCTTTCCATCACCTCTAATACTATCAGGTAGAAAACCTTCCAATAAGCAAATAGAAAAAGGAAAAGAAACCTTTGGAAATAGAACAACAGACTACTTTTAAATGTGAATAATATTTTCAACTTGCTTCTTTTTATGCCATTAGCTTGAAGGGTACATAAGTGGAGGCTGTGGGATTTAAACCCGAGTCTCCAGCATCATGAGCTGTTCTGTGTTCCAACCACTACGCAATACTGTATCTGTCATTATGGTGTCCTGATTTCCAACAGTAGGGTCTAGATTAACCTCTGGCGCTCTGGGATAATCAATTAAAACCAAGAATACATGCCAGCTTTATTAGTGTGCACCTTGTCTCAGCACCTTGCATGCCTCCTAAACTGGCGGAGCCGCTGCAGCTGCACACTACCGCTGCAATGTCAAGACACTGCATGGAGCACGTGGCAGGTGCTTCTTTGGCAGTGAGGCGGTAGCATGTTGGGATGGAATGCTTTTGAGTGCCGGACATGGAAGGCAACAGAAAATGCTGGAGCTCCCGACTCCAGCACATGCATATTAGGCACACGGGAGGGCAGGAGCAAACCCTCTACTCCCATTGCTTGGTTTCATGGACATTACTTTCATTAAAATACTAATTTGTTTTTTTCCAGGAACATTAGCAATTTGGTTCTTCAAAACATTCTTGGAAACAACTGATGTTTTGAAATTGCGAAATCATATCTATTTATGGAAAAGTTCCCTCCTGCGCATGCATACCTCTAGTGTTAATCCGCTGACACTTTTAACGTGTGATGTTAGTGCTTCATCATTTTCAAAATGTGCTGAGTCTTGCTCACCGACTGATGTAACACCCTTTTCCTCGACTGACAAAAGAAGGAAGGCAGGGCTATGAGAAATCCAGAGGAGGGAACAAAAGAAGCAGGGGAGAGAGGTAATGCAACAGGTGAGCACAAGTCTTGTCAATTAGGTGCACTCCCTGACTCCACTACTTCAAAGGAAGTGATCTGAAGCATTCATGGACTGGTGTCATGTGACCCTGTGGGCTGCGGAGCTGGTTCTACTGAAACTGGTGCTGTCACCCACTCACTGTCTGATATGTAGCCCTCCTGTAAATGTAGTCAGCGCCACATACAGGGCAGAGTAAACTGACAATACAGTCAAAGGACACCAATGTGAATAAAAAAATAAAGGTCATCGTTGTGAATTCAAGCAATAAGGCACAACAGGGTGTGGGTTATTGGGGGTTTACCCATGCCTTGTGTGGCGTGTTACGAGGCGCAGCCGAGTGACTTAACCCCACAAGAAGTGGGTAAATCCTCAATAACTCACACCCTGCAGTGCCTTATTGTGATTATACAATGGACCCATGCATAAAATAAATGTAAACTGTGTTTAATTATGTTTTTTGTAAATGTAATTCCCTCAGCTGTGGGTAATGCAGAGTTTACCCACGGTCATGTGAAATCCATTTATCTTCACAGCCGTTGAATAAATAAAATGTATCCATATAGTAGCTATGTCACAGTCACTCCGGAACTCGTTTAGAATGTTTGGCCTCAGTAGCAGTACTAACCATATTCAAATATGAATAACTTTCAAATGAAAAAAAGATAACATGGTACTGTGAGCATACAAGCTTTTCAACACAAAATTAGCTACAAAATGAGTGGTGTTTCATTTATAGATACATTATAGATTTTTGTATAATTAGCACAAAAAAAAGAGCAGAAAATGCAATTTTTTGTTCTTTTTTTTTTTACAAACATATGCAAAAAAAGATAAACAATCAAAAGCAAATGTCCCTACTCTGACAGAAAGCATCCCTATTGCATAAATGAAATATACAGTGGTGAGCGGTCAGATAAATGATTTATCTACACTCATTCTGTTTGACCTCGGACATCTCACTCGTGGCTTACGCCACTCATGAGGTTACCTGAGGTCAAACACTACTTGTGTAGATAAATCATTTATCTGACAGCTCACCATTGCATATCCCATATATACTCAATGATTTTAACCTTGAACAAACAAACAGTTTTGTCTGAAATCTCTAATAACATTGATTCTAGAGTCCCCACACAAGTTTAATGAGAGTGACAACACACTAAAGGTGCCTTTGAACAGATTTTGGTTTTAAATTCCACATGTCATACCACACTGAATCCCACAGTGCATTACAATCCATGAACAGCTGACAACAGCCACTAAGGAAAAAAAAGCTGGTTTTATATATTACCTTTTAGACACACTGTATCCCAAAGCACTTTACAGTCCAGGAGCAGTTATGGGAGCCATTTAGGAAAGGAAAAATATTTGGTTTTATATGGGACCCTTCATGTTCACTGTATTCAAAAGCACTTTACAATCCATGAACAGGAGCAGTAGGCATGAAAGAAAGAAACTGAGTTGTATATAGGTCCATTCATACACACTATATACCAAAGCACTTTACAATTTAGTTTTATATAGTGCTTTTTTATATACACTGTATCCCAAACTGCTCTACAATCCATGAACGGTTTGGCAGCAGCCATTAAAGTATGAAATTAGGTTTTATATACTTCCTTTCATACATCATGTAGCCAAAGCACTTTACAATCCATGAACAGCCGGCAGCAGCCATTAAAGTATGGAATTAGGTTTTATATACTTCCTTTCATACATCATGTAGCCCAAAGCACTTTACAATCCATGAACAGCTGGCAGCAGTGGTTAGGCATACAGATAGGTTAAAGTGCTTCTGATGTCTACAGGGTAACTTTACACAGAGAATAAAGGATGGGGAAGGGTGTGCTATGAGAATTTAATGCACACCCAAGTTGTGGGATGTTACATAAACCCCGCGGGTGAAGCCCAAGGGGTTTATCATAGCATCCCACAATGAGAGTGTTCATTAAATTTTCACATGCACACCCTTCCCATCTTTTATTTTATATAATATATTGGGCAGCAATTTTTCTTCCAGCCTGATTTGTATCTGTCTGTCACATCTCTAACACACACACACTCTCTCTCTCTCTCTTGCCCACTCCCTCTGTTCATTCATATAGTTGTTTTGCTTTCTTTTGCCAGTTGGATTGCTTTTTCTTCTTCTTCTTTTTTTTTAACTAACAGTTTGTTGTGGGAGATATCGTGCTTTCCTCGCTTCCTGGGACCATCGTTGCGGCTGTGTCCCGAAACGCACGAATGGCGGGATCAACCAGATATAACGCTGCGAGAAGGAAAAGCATTTTGAAAAGATAAAAAAAAATTAAGAAAATAATTGTTGGATCTTATAGTGTCTTCATCTCAGCGGCTTCTCGGATAGCGAGAGACAGAGCTGCCACATTGGTAACAGCATTTTGCCTGCCCACAAAGAAATTAAGCCAATAAGGGAGCGTTCCAGTTATACTGACAGGGCACGTGAATGTCATGACAACCAGCCAGTTGTTATGGAAAATATCAACCTGGTCAGTACATTGACAAAAATTGCTGACCGGTTATTATAAAACAATAATTTGTGGATAAGTCAGTTCATATTTCATGTATTTTCTGGATTCAGTGCCCCTTTTTCTTTAGAACTATGCATCTAAACCTTAAAACAGCATCACTGTGTGGCCTCTTGGTACAGCAGCGGTGCTCCCACTCATGCCACTGGTGACCCATTTCGGAAGGGAACTCGAGTCAGGCATGGCTGGCTGGAGGAAGGAAGACAGAGCATCCCAGGGACCAGGGCCAGCTCACTTTCTTTGGGGAGGAGTAATGCGAGTCCTGCAGTGTGTCCGCCGCCTAGCGTAGACTAAGAGGAATCACAGTTGGGGGTCACCAGAAGGATGGAGGGCCCCTAGTAGCAAGGTCCTCAGATTTATTTATTTAAAGTTACTCCAACTGGGATAACTTCATGAAATGCACCATCTAATTTCCATGGGGGTCCCAGGCAGTATAACAGCAGTCAGTATGTAAACATAGGTCAGGAGGAATTGTTACATACAGGCTAATATACAGGAGAAAACAAAAACTGTCAAACAGTAAGCAAAACAAGCTAACAACGTGGGTACATAAGGAGGTGAGAAGTGCCAACCCACCCTCACATTTATTAGCAGTAAATGTAACCCTATGAGCTGGGCAGTGGAGTCTGAGTAATTTTACATTTTTATTTTAACTAGCAAATGGGGAGAGGGGTGCAGCACCCGAAACATTGAATGGGAAGAAGACCCCTTCCCGCCTCAGTTAGTGGTCAAACAGGAGTTCAACATGTTTGCAGTTCATTTGCATCACCAGGTAAAGAAAAAGGTACAGCTCCCCATACGATGCACAGGGGAAATGCCGGACCTCGCCCAACAACTAACACACCGAAATCTAACCAATGGAAAATCATGTACACAAATGCTCGCAGTCTGGGAAACAAGATCCCAGACCTGCAGGCAATAATGACAGAGGCTAAACTGGACATAGTAGTCACTAGCGAGACATGGTTTACCAGTAACCACACTTGGGAGACTTCAGTACCTGGCTATGTGCTGTTCAGAAGAGACCGAGGTGCAAAAAGGGGGGGTGGAGTGGCCCTTTATGTCAATGAAAATATCAAAGCTATAGAAATTCAGAATACACATAAGGAGCCAGAAGAACTGTGGATCACCCTGGAAACAGGAAATGGGACAGCCATACGAACTGGGGTTGTGTACAGGCCTCCAGACTGGGGGAGGATAGACACGTTACTGTTAGAAGATATACAAAACATGACAGCTAAAAGGGAGGTACTGATAATGGAGACTTCAACATGCCAGATACAGATTGGTCAATACCAGCAGGGACATCTGCCAGAACTAGACACATGGTGGATTCCCTGCAGGGGGAGGGCCTCAAACAACTAGTACAACAACCCACTAGAGACAGGACTATCCTAGATGTAGTACCGACTAACAAGGAAAGGATCACAGATCTCCAGGTCCAAGGTCACCTGGGGGCCAGTGACCATCGCATGGTATGGTTCAATTTGGCCACTAGAACAAAATCATCCCATTCCAAGGCAAAAATATGGGACTTCAGAGGAGCTGACTTTGATAAGATGGCCAACAGAGTTAAGCTAGCCCTGGCAAAAAGAAATACAGGTGAAGGGTACAGGCAAAGTGGGCAAGCATTAAAGATGCAATACTTGAAGCAACATCCCATTGTATTAGTGAGAAAAGGAAGTGCAAAAGAAGGAAACCACTTTGGTTCTCAAACACAGTAGCAGAAAAGGTCAGAGCCAAAAGGCTGGCCTTCAGGAAATATAAGGGAACGCAGCAGGATGAAGATAGGGAGGCATATCAAACTTCCCTAAGGGAAGCACTGAATGCAGTAAGGCAGGCAAAGGGCCACACTGGGGAAACACTTGCATGAACAGTAAAAGAAGGTGACAAGACTTAGTTTCTATAGATACATTAGTGAAAGGAGAAAGTCCAGAGGGGGTATTGCTAAGATCAAAGGGGATAAGGGTGCATGTGAGGAGGAGGACCATGTAAAAGCATCTATCCTAAATAGATACTTCTGCTCAGTATTTACTGTGGAGAAGGTAGGGCAGGGCCCACAGCTCTGCACCATGGACACAGGGAGGAGGGAGGTGTGCACTAGTCCCTTCACAAAAGGAAGGGTCGTACAAGAGCTTGATAAGCTCAGGGTGGACAAGGCAATGGGACCTGATGGCATACATCCCAGGGTACTAAAGGAGCTAAAGGGTGGAACTAGCACAGCCATTATCAGAACTGTTTAGTGAGTCTCTTGAGCACAGACAAGGTCCCAGAAGACTGGAGAAAGGCTCGTGTGATCCTGCTCCACAAGAGTGGTAGCAGGGAGGAGGCAGGGAACTACAGACCAGTCAGTCTTACTTCAGTAGTGAGCAAGATCATGGAGACACTCCTTAAGGAAAGGATAGTGCAACACCTGGAATCCACAGGAGCACAGGATCCAAGACAGCATGGGTTTACAAAAGGAAGGTCCTGTCAAACTAATCCCATAGATTTCTTTGACTGGGTAACCAGAGTGGTGGGGCAAGGGGGAGCAGCTGATGTTGCCTACCTTGACTTCAGCAAAGCTTTCGATACTGTTCCACATAGAAGATTGATTAATAAGCTGGGCAGGCTCTGGGTGGGTCAGACATTGGTCAACTGGGTGGCAAACTGGTAGACGGGCAGAAAACAGAGAGTGGTGGTAAACGGTATACAGTCAGAAGAGATGCAGGTCACAAGTGGGGTACCTCAGGGATCAGTCCTGGGGCCAGTCCTCTTTAATATCTTCATCAGTGACATTGCAGATGAACTGGAGGGTAAGGTTTGTCAGTTTGCAGATGACACCAAGATCTGCAACAGAGTAGATGATCCAGATGGTGTGGGCAGAATGAGAAGAGATCTAGATAAACTAGCAAAATGGTCAGAAAAGTGGCAACTGGGGTTTAACGCAAAGAAGTGCAAGATCATGCACATAGGGAAGAGAAACCCTGAAGCCACCTATAGGCTGGGAGGGGAGTTGCTGGCAATCACAAGGGAAAAAAGAGACATGGGCATCATCATCACCGATGACCTGAAATCAGCCTAGCAGACCACTAAAGCAGTAGGTAAGGCTAGGGAATGTTGGGGTGTATTAGTACGGGTATCACAAGTTGGAAGAGGGAGGTAATAATCCCTCTTTACAAGACACTGGTTAGGCCCCATCTGGAGTACTATGTGCAGTACTGGAGGCCACACCTTCACAAGGACATTAACCAAATTGAGGCAGTCCAGAGAAGGGCAACAAAAATGGTGCAGGGACTGCATTAGAAAACGTATGAGGACAGATTACTGGAACTCAGTATGTATATCTTAGAGCGAAGTAGGGAGAGAGGTGATATGATTGAAACATTCAAACATCTTAAGGGCATTAACAAGGTGAAATAGTCTAACATGTTTCAATATAAGAAAAATAGCAGGACAAGAGGACACAGCAGGAGGTTAGAGGGAGGCCAATTAAGGGGTAATGTTAGGAAGTTATTTTTCACAGAAAGGGTGGTGGATGCACGAAACGGCCTACCTCAGGAAGTGGTGGATATGAATACAGTGCAGAGCTTCAAACAGGCATTGGATAGGCATAAGGGAGCAATGCAGATGAGTATGAATAGATAGGCCATTGACAGAGCAAAGACCTATGGCACATTCATAAGGTAGAAAAATAAATGGGCAGACTGGATGGGCCTTGTGGTCCTTATTTGCCGTCAACTTCTATGTTTCTATGTAAATTAGGAGCCCCATAGGAGGTGTTTTAAGTGGTTGTCAGGGGAATCCACCTTTATTTCAACCACCTTAGATGGGAGAGTCCACCAGTTTGAGAGACTCAGATTTTGCTCCCCACGACAACTCACTGGACTAATGGCCTTTATCTGCCATTTTCTATGTAACATTTATCACGGGGGAGAGGGGTCCCTATGATCACATTAGAGACACACTTGGGTTGAACAATGATGATTTATTTAGCTATTTAAAAGAGAGCGAGACCATACAGGAAAGGCTCTGAGAAAGACTCAAGATGTCATGCCTATTTCTAATTTTAAACTAATAATGAGAAATATTATAAAAGGGACCATCACTGAAGGGAGAGCCTCCTAAATATGTAAAGCATTCAGAGGCATAAAATTGGAAAAAAACAACCTGCAGGAACATAAGAAACCTTGGAGAAAGAGAATAACCCTGTACTGATGGATGAGGAACAGCTGGAAGCATGGAACATTAAAAAACATTTTTTTCACTACACTTCACCTACGCATAAGGTGTGTGTGTACAGTGGGGGTACATGCACAGTGCACCACTGGAGGAATTGCAATGTGCAGACAGAGCAGCACACTCCCATATGGAGTTGTGGGGTAGCCTCACACTTTTAGGAGGCAGTCCAACAAGTCCTCTAGGATTAGTTTACGATACAACATCCTCTAGAGAATAAATCATCAGTGTTGGGGCTAACACAGCAAGGCTTCATGGGGCAGGACCTAATATCTGTGGAGAATACTAGTGGCTGCTGGAGGAAACTCTTTCATTAGAAATAAATGATACCACAGCAACAACCATGTACAGCATGGAGAATATAACCTTTTCTATAAAAAGCATCAACAAATTCCAGAATACGTGGATCCAGCGGGTGCTATACATTAAGAAAAAAGAGAACTTTATCCTGTGAAACTACAGCAACAATAATATTCTATAATAAACCAGGGCCAGTGATAAATTAGTGGAGTGGGTTTTATGGAAGCCGAACTGGAAGGAATAGCAAGAAATTACCAAGAAGGGAGTAGAGTTGGGAGATAACAAGTTTTCCCTATACTTTTACTAGGGGTGAGATGGCAGACGTAGAGTGGTAGTTTTCTGGGGAGAAGGGAGTCCCTTTTGTTGAGAAAAGGTGCTTTGGCTCTTTTTCAAGCCCCAGGTCCCCAAGTAAGATGAAAGGAGAGTTTGGGAAGGGAGGAGATGGGTCCGGCTATAGTAGCAACAGAGAAAGCTGGAGAAGTTTAGGATCAAGGCTATCAGAGCTGCTGCTCTTGGAAGGATTTAGGGATAGGACAGACAATGTAACCAAAGAGAAGATGGAAAAGTAAGAAGGGACAGTATACTAACAGGGAGGGAAGAGGTGGAGGGACTGTGAAAGGGGTATCGGGAGGAGGAAGTAAGGAAAGTGTACAGCAAGTGAAATAACTGACAAAAGGTTGTGGCAGCCTCAAGGGGTCAGAGATGAGTGAGCCATTTGGTCTGAGGACTGGGAAGGGGTATCAGAAACAGAGTGAATAGCCTTCCAGAACTGATAGGGGGACCTTAAGTTCTCATGGATGTTTGTGGCATGGTAATTTGATTTGGCTTCTCCGATAGCCCTGACTTGTCATCTAACTGCAAAGAAGCAAACTGCAAGTCCATACTCCATCCTGTTATGGTGGATTATCTACAGTTCTGCCCTTTGTATTCAACTGAAACTGCTAGTTGTTTCACCTCAGGGCCCTATCCACATTAATGACAAGTATATGTACTGCTTCCACAAGTCACTGTTGCGAAGCCCTGCGCCTAGGTTCCACAGACCCTGCCTGCTGCGAGTGCAAAACTTCATGTGGTGGCATGGGGCATTCCAGAGGGTTCAGCTGTGCTGCACATTACATAGCAAATCCCCTGCTCCATACAAAGCAAGGGCTGGTGGGATGTGGAAGTCCTCCAAGGACTGTTGCATCTTGTTCGGTATACATCACAATAACCAAAATAGGGTGATGAGCACCCCAGCCCTCAACGCTCGCTGGAAGGGCTGGAGGCAAGTGGTAGCAGACCTCAAGTGTCCCTGGATTATTTTCCAGGTTACTGAGTGTCAGGTGTGCAGCGGGTCGGCTAGAATTACAGCAGCCAGCTGGGTAGCGTAACACTGCTGTCCCCTGCACATCCCCAAAAGTGCACACATAACAGGGATCATGCAGCAGCATATCCTGCCCTAGTCCGCACCCACAACCTGGCTGCATGAGCTGCTGTGTGTGCAGTACTGGATCAGGTCGGGGGGGGGGAAGGTGGAGTGCAGCCAGAACTGTGGGGGTCATGACACGTAAGGAGTGGGCCCCTTTGTACACCATTAGCCAGCACAAGCACCCCTCCACAGGTACACAACCATTTGTGAATTGGACCCTTACTCTGCTGGTTTATCCTTCGGCACAGATTTTGTACTCATTGCCCAGTTATGAACAGAAGCCAGGCAGTAGAACAGGTGCTCCAGTCTCTTTTCCATAGTAGTGACACATGCAGGGTAAAGACCTGTTTCTCTGGGGTTCGTTTGCTAACCAGATTATTGCTTGCATTAGTCATTCTTCAGTGTTGGAAACTCAATGCAAATTGCAGCACTGTTTGAATAATGTTCTTTAACCAGAAACAACATGAGAAGAGGCGGTGCGGGCACAAATCACAGTTCACTACCGTCACCCCAGATGTGAAACTGGCACTTTACAAAATGGGTCAAGATGGCCACTCGAAATATTACTCTCTCATTGCATGAGCTGTATCACATGCTGTGCCTCTGCATGCTCATGCATTTTCAGTCAAAGTGCTTGATACTGGGCCATTTTATAAGTACAATAATTCGCCCCAGGAGGTTGCACCCATTGGGCAGCAAATTGTAGGCACTCTGGTGTGCAGTGAGGAGCATTCGACCTGTGGCCTTATACCTCAGCACATACTAGAAGAGTGCCAATATCTCCCAGTAAATGCACACCCTATTGGGTGTTATTGACCACACAGAATGCACAACTTGTCAAGTGTTATTATCCTCATAGAATAAACAGTGTTGTGATATTGCCAACATTGACTGCACACCCTATCATGTTATTGCCCACACAGAATGGACACCCTGTTGTACGTTACTGCCCACGTAGAATGAACACCTTTGTGTATTATTGCCCACATGGAATGCACACCATCATGTATTATAGCTCACATAGAATTCACATCCTTTCATGTATTACTGCCCATATGGAAAGCACACTCTGTTGTTTTTTGCCCACACAGAATGCTCTGTGTGTTATTACCCACATATAATGATCACTGTCATGTGTTACTGCCCAAATGGAATGTACACCATTGTTTTTGCCCACATAGAACACACGCCACATTACTGCCCACATTGAATGCAGTTATTGCCACACAGAATGCACACGCTGTCATGTGTTACTGCCCACACAGAATGGACATCGTCATGTTACTGTCCCCATAGAGTTGCGCACTCTGTCGTGTGTTATTGCCCATGTGGGATGCACGTGTCACTGCCCACATGGAATGCACAGTCATGTGTTATTGCTCAGAGAATGCACACTGTTGCATGTTTCTGCCCACACAGAATGCACACCATTGTGTTATTGCCCACAATTGTTCGTTACTGCCAGATAGGATGCATGCTGTCATTACTGCCACTACATGCTACTGCCCACACACAATGCACATTCTGTTATTTCCCCACACACAATGCAATCTGTCATCTGGTATTGCACCCATAGAATGCACACTTTGTACTGTTACTGCCCATATGGAATGCACACCATCATGTGTTATTACTTGACTAGAATGCACACTGCTGTTAGTGCCCACATAGAATGCACACTGTTGTATTACTACACATAGAATGTACACCATAATGTATTACTGCCCACTCAGAATGTATTGTGTTATTGCCCACATAGAATGCAGTCACGTAACTGCCACATCGAATGTATGGTTGTGTTGTTGCCCACACAGAATGCATATGTTCTGATACTGCCCACACTTACATTATTCACACTGAATGCACAGTGTGTGTTGTTGTCCACAAAGAATGCACATTCTGCTGCATGTTATTTCCCAAACTGAATGCATACTGTGTGTTGTTGCCAACACAGAATGCACACTTTGTCATCGGTTAATGCCCAAAGAGAATGCACACTCTGGCCCAGATATTGAAAAAGTGGGGCAAGCGCAGCCCAGCTGCTTGCATAGCACTTGTGCTCGCCCTAGCTCCAGCAACATTCAGATGGATAACACTCATCGATACAGTGGTGCAATCTGACTGGAAATCAGTCCATGTCAGCACAGTGCTAAATGGATCTGTGCTGCCCCAACACAGAACAGAGGGCTGCATATAGCCCACAGGAACAGCGTTGCCCAAAATGGGATAGCACCAGGTTCCCTCTGGGCCATATTCATCCCAAGCATGCAAATGAGCACACTGGACATGCAAGGTGCGAAGGGGCCACTATGGACTCATTTGCATGGGGCACAGCCGCCGTTTTGCAATGTTAAACACACTCCTTTGTGGTCCAGTGGTCCTTCCAACCCCATTACTCAGTAAATCCATCTATTCAATCGCCGTAGTTGTCTAGTAGTCCCCCCCTGAATCTGTCTCTCTAGTCCTGCAAAAGACATTCTTGGTGTCCAGTGGCTCCCTCCAACAGTTCCATGCCCCCCACCACCCTGCTCACATCCAACCTCACCCCCTTCATCCCCACGTCCAGCGCTGACACTGGGGTACGACGACTCGCACCTCAGCAGCTGGCCTCTGTATGAGCGGTCTGTTTCTACAGTGTGCATACCACCTGATCGCGCATACGGCAACTTCTGGCACAGAGGTGAGAGGAGAGCTGTGCTGGTCACTGTACTCTGGTGTCAGTGAGTGCTGGACACCGACCGGGGTTAGGTTGACACCAGGGACATTTTTCACAGAACCAGAGGGACAGATGGAAGGCAGGCTGGGGTGACCACCAGGGAGATTGAACAGGTGGGTGTACTCTAGAGATCGGGGGAATCACTGGGGCATTGATATACAAAGATGTACTGGGAGATCGGGGGGGCACCAGTGCACTGACATAGGAGAATGTAGTGGGAGACTGGTGGGGGAACCACCAGGGTACTGATGCAGAAGGTTATACTGGGAGATTGGGGGTGGGGGAGCCACTGGATCAGCAGGGCACTGACACAGAGGGATGTACTGGGGGGGGCACTTGACCTCCAGGGCATTTATATAGGAAGATGTACTGGGAGATTGGGGTGGGGAAACCACTGGATCACAAGGGTGACACAGACGGATGTACTGGGAGATTGGAGGAACCACTAGGGCACTGACATGAGGATGTAATGGGTATCGGGGGGGGGATTAGCTTGGCACAGGAGTGGGCAGCAGCAGAACTGCCTCCCCACCTTTGGGGGCTGGGGTGCGTGGGCTTAGCACCCAGATAAGAGTTGGTTTTCGGTGGCAGTAAACAGAGCCACTGAGGGCTGCAAACCTTTGAAAATGCCATTGTGCCAGTATGCATGACAGGACCCCCTCATTTGCAAGGGTACAGCAGTATTTAAGCACCTGGATGCTGCAGAGTTTAGGGGCCACTTCAGGGACCTCTGAATACTGCCCCACCCACAGCACTGGCACTAATCACGTTCATGCCGGTGGCTAACCTTTGAATATCGGGGCCCCAGTTCTGTGCTGTTGGCCACACAGCACCATTTCCCTTCTCCAGAGAGTCTCAATTACGGCTTTTTTTTTTTTTTTTTTTTTTGCACAAAGACTGAACAGGGTTCATACTGTCAGCAGCTCTGTGAGGCAATTCCATAAATGTGATGTAGATACAGCATTCTGAAGAAAGCAATCTGTCGGTCAGCTTGAGGTATGCAAATGGAAATGTTTTAATGTACAACCTGTGTGTTAACCAACTAGAAAACTGCCATTTAATGAAAGATGCCAATAGCTTCAGTAAGTTATCAGAGCAAGGAATGTCATTACCAGCTTTGACCCAGCATGATCAATGGTTCACAGGAGAAACCACCAAATGGGCGTAGAAACAAATCAATAAACAGCCAGTGCAACGGCTCCCGAACATTTGTCAACAGGAAGAGGTCACTTTAACTGCCCTGGTATTTGTTTACAGTACTTACCTGTAGCTGTTGTAGGGCAGGTGTTACAGCAAAATGAGTTACCAGTCGTTTACTGCAGTATAGCAGCAGTCTTGCTTACAGCTGAACAGTCAGCACTAAGACCTCACACCAAAGTATGTAGTCGGTCCCAATTTGCAGTTTGTGTGCAAATATATCCATTTTGTACTTTTATTGCAGTACAGTCCTTCTGATCTTGCTGCTACCCAAAGCTGAAATTTGCTGTAATAAGGAATCTCTGGATCCCCTGCAGCTGACCTCAAAGCTGGGCTGCAACTGAGGAAGACTCAACTGCCTGAAGTACGTTAAGAGTTTTTATAAGCTCTGATCATTCGTTTGCTGGTCCTGCTGTCCTCTCAAGGCTAAACAGTCACAGGTGGCTGTCCTTCGCCCCAGGAGAACAGTGGAAGTGATAAGTCTACAGTGTAGGAAGCTAGTACAAAGCTGTGCCACTGTGTCCAATCCCACGTGGGCACTGTGTAAAATAAAATGGTAAAAGTGAGATGTGTGTGGTCCTGAAGTAAACAGAACTGTACAACAAAAAGAGAGACTGGTGAGACAGGTCTGGTACGAAAATGTAAAACCATGCAATACTACACCCCCTTGCAGGGCAAACTACCAAGAAAACAAAAATCACACAAAGATTAACAAACAAAAACACAAGACCAGTCTTGTTGGCACTTTTAAAATAATAAAATAGCAAAAAAAGATACCCTTAGTGGGTGAGGCCTAAATTAACCTCTCAGGTTTTGCTTTTGAGCTTTATGCCACACACATACACATTTTACCAATACAAAAAGTTACAATGATCTGGGCAACCTGAATGGATATATAGTGACTGCAACAGAGAGGCTTGTTTTGGCCCGGAGGCGGGGGGGTCTCAGTGTTATTCCCCAACTACTACTACTCCCATATCTTCGCAATACGTGGAGTAAATGAAACAACTATGCATTTCTCTGTTCAATGTGGGATTCGATTCAGCTTTGAGGAAAAAGTTTAAGACTAAATCTGATGGTAAATGGGTGCTACAAGCAGCATCTAGCAACCCACAGGTAAAGAACTGTGCTGAACCCTAGATGTCATTTGCACCTGTAAAATGTTCTCACTCTACAGGCTTTAGTTATATCAGTGGGTGTTTGTGATTTGCACTGGAGTACTAAGCACCATTTTAGACCTGTATTATGTTTAATGTCTCTTGGTCAGCTCGTCCACTGTTGGTACAATGCATCCGTGTTCCATTACAGAACTCTGTGGCTGAGAGGAACATCGTGTACAACATGCCCTCCCAAAATAGTACTTTATATCAAAGTGCAACTCAGAAACGCCCACTGTGTTTCCTAAAAGACCTGTATAAAGAAAGCAATACCTGAACTGGAACCAGTATACAGGTGCTACAAGAGGGAAATGACTTACAGGTTCGGCATAGGTCTCCTTTAAGAAAATAACTCGGAATGCAGATGCCTAGAAATACACACACAGCTAGAGGAGGCACTGGTATAGAAAACAACAAGGTAAGGGTTAATGGTCTTGATGGGGCGGAGTTTGTTTGTAAAGGGCACTGATGAAATGGAAACCAAGGTAAGACCACTAGTGGTGACTTTGTATGCACTAGCCGATGAAACAAGCTAAAAAAGGGAAGAACAGCAGTTTTTTTTTTTTTGGTGTACCACAATCTGAACATGTACTCTCCAAGCAGTGTTGCAGAGTACCTATACCTGCGGTCTGTGCATCTGTGAACTACTTGCTGAGAACGGTTAAGCATCTCATTTAGACAGGGGGTCTGGATTCTAGAAGTTTTAACACACAAATTGTTGGCAGATAAGGACTGCCTGGCCCATCTAGTCAGCCCATAAGCCCTTGTACTGGATTACTGCTTCCGACCCACCCGCTGCTGTACCTCTATGCTTTCCCTATGCCTGTCCCAAGCATGCTTGAATCCATCCACAGTGCTCGCCCCCTCCACCTCCTGAGTCAGACCATTCGATGCATCCACTACCCTCTCTGTGAAGAACCTCATATTCCCTCTTAACCTCCCACCTTCCAATTTCACATAATGCCCCCTCATTCTTGTGCTCTTCCTGTATTGGAAAATGTCTCCCCCTGCACCTTGTTTATATTTTCCTCCTCTCCCCCAGCGAGTACATACGGAGGTCCCTTAATCTCTCCTCATAAGTCTTCTGTTGCAAGCCCTGTACCATCTTAGTCACCCTTCTCTGAACCGTCTCCAGCCTGTTAATATCCTTCTGAAGGCATGGCCTGCAGAACTGCACACAGTACTCCATGCGAGGCCTGACCATGGTTTTATATACTAGCTGCACTACCTCCCTCCTTCTGCTGGTGATACCCCTACCTATGCACCCCAGCATGCCACTGGCCCTCCCAGCTGCCAGGAAGGAAATCTTAAAATGCTCAACACTCAGCAGATGTATACCAGTGTGTGTACTTTGTAAGCTGTAGTTCTGAAGTGATTTGAGATGCGTTGCGAGGTGCTTACTACAGGACCTCGGGTAGAATAAAACAGTGACAGTCTGCCACCTGGTGGTAAGGAGTCAGGCTGCAGAACTGAAGACACCAATCTAGCAAGGCCATCTCCAACTAGACAAAACTTCCTCTCTAGTAATCATTTTCCATTAAAATCATTGTATCTGGTCTTTCCCTCTTCTCTGGAACAAGGCTTTTTTGCTATATTAAGAACAGTTGGAAATGTTTCTGTTCAGTTGTCTGCACTGCAGAGTAAGTGTTTGTATTCCAGCTGTCTATACTGACAGTTAATCAGTTCCACTGCAGGTTCTGGATTATTTTCTATGGTCTTTATTCTTGTTCCTTTAAGCATTCCGGGATACACCCCCTTTATAATACATATTACACAGTAAAACAATTCTGTTGTTGAGAGAGTCAGTCATCTAGGGGTGAAGAGCCAGATTGCTGTTCCAGCTTATCACGTGCACAAGGAACTTCTAACTGTACCCCCACAGCCTAGGAAAGTCAAGGGCTCGCTCTTGGCTCAGCAGGTAGAACAATCATCCTTTCTGTTCTGAACCCGTGTTACTGGTTCTTTTTCTTTCACACTTACTTTCCTGTGGCAACTGCTTGCTTGTTACACATGATGAAGATCCGAGTTCCCCCAAACGCACTGCATTCCACACCTCCCTGGGTCACACTCAAAGCAAAATACACATTCTCCCAAATGTCACCTGAAAGCTAATCTTCCAGGAAACTTGCCCTCAGTTGATACTTGAAATAATAAGAACCCAGGAACCACACATTTAGGCAGTTTCTGTTTATTTAAAACAGCTGGCATATCGACTAAAACCAAGTTACCAAAATATTCTCTGACCCCATTTGTTTCAGAAAAGCATTAAAAAAAGTGAGTGTTGCTGGACTGATGGAGCACTAAATATACAACGTATATGAAAAATGCTATATAAGTGCTTCTTCTTCTAACCAATGGAAATAAATGATCCCCACTTGTGTTGGAAATGGAAAAAAATTCACTGCTGGAAGCCTCCACCGTTGATGTCAGACCATGAATATGAGACAGAAGGCTGGGTACATATTACCTCAATATACAGAGCACTGCTACATTTCCGTTTTGTTCCTTGACGGGGTACTGTTACACAGTGGCACTTCTTGTCCATTTTTTCTTCAGTCTTAATTTTCCTCCCCAAACTGAGTCCCTCACCATTTCCACGCTCCTCAATTGACTGGAGAGCAAAAACCAATCACCTAGCAGGGCAGCCTATGAAGCGACACAAACAAAAATGAATCAGACCACCCTACCCAACTACAGGCTGTACTCTGCGGATTGTGCAGGGTTCATGAGAGGGTTGCTCCAATAACCTCCACTACATAAGCAGGGGGTCCTTTGCCATTTGTATCTTACATCAGGGCTTCAGAAGCCACACTGGAAAATTTTGGACACGGTAATCTAGTCGACCTCCTTGACCCCGTTCCCCAAATAAAAAAATGCTGCACCAGTAAGCTGCCAAAAAATGTGTCCGATAATTAGCCCTTCCCCATCCCATTAATATCAAACTGTACCTATTCCTAAGGCCACAGGACCCACATAAGGGCCACTTTATACAGCTGACTTTGTATTGGAAAAGACTGATGATAACACTCTATTCTGCACCAATCACATCTCTCACCAAATCTCCATGGTTTCTAACTGGCAGCAGCAATGCCACTAAGGGAGCAGAGGTCAACAGGCACCCAGTACTGTGCAGGACATGGGCCCTTTTCTGCCATGTTGTGCATGACAGGAATACCTGGGCTTTACAGACTGGAGAAACTTACATCCAAGGATGGACTGGTAGGCAGCAGACTGCATGACATCAGCATTCCATTTACAACTTTAATCTCCACCAGGAGACCTCCACTGGTGCTATTACCTCTCCCTACCCCATACATTTTTCCTGTGTCTGTCTAAAAAAGACTTGATTGTGGATGTGCAGTCGAACAGGAGCAGTGTTTCACCTGGCCTTTCAATCACAGGGACCTGCTGGGTAGTCAGAGTGAGAACAAGATACTGGGCTCAGAAGCTGAACGGGAAACAACAGCGAGACAAATATCTTAATTTAACAAGACACCTCTAAACTCACTACTCAGATGAAGAGACTCCAGGGTTATTAAACAGGCCAAAAAAATGAACAATTTTACACGAGAAAGTGCTAATTAGCTGTAAAAATACAAAGCACTAGACACAGACTGATTAGCAAATTAAAAAAAAAAATGTTTTTATTATTGTTTCCTGTGCCATGGACCCACTCAAAAATGGTTCACAGTCCCATACACATTTCTGGAATGCTTAGCATTACCCCATTTTGAACAGCGTCTTGCTATGTATACCAGTTATTTAACACCCTATAATTTCACACTTCCTGGTCATTTTATAATCTCAGTAATACACCCAAGGGTGTTATATCTTAGAATATTGTTACTACACCCTGAGTGTGCTATATCACAAGATATTGGTTTTTGTGTTACATTTTTACCTACTCCTACGCTCTGGCTTTCACCTCTCCTTCAGGCCCTTCCTAGTATCTCTCCACTCCCGGCCATCCTCTTCCTGAACACTGCTCTCACCATATATCGCAGCCAACCCTAGAGTCATCCCGGAGTAACACATCTCTGGGCAGGTCCCCCTCCTTTGAGGGGGGGGGAGGTACTGGGGGGCTCGGGAAACTCCAGCACTCTATTTTTTGTATCCTTACGGGCTCGAGGGTGCTGCTGTGGATGGGCAGGCTCCTGGAGGTTCCGGGGGCATGAAGGATAGGGAGGCAGTCATCCGGCAGAAGCCGAAGTTGTTTTCCGACTTTCTGGTTGTCCCTTCTGTGCCGCTGCATGTAGTACCCCTGGTCTCCACCAGGGGCCACTACTAGAGAGGCTTGCCTCCTAACCCACCCTAGGAGAAAAGAGCAGTCATCCAGACGCTCAATCCTCTCCTTCCCCAGCCCCGGCTGACCAGAGTCAGGTTCCGAACCGGAGTGCATGGCGTGGTTCAGCGGGCGTCAGCGCCTCAGCCTCTGTGCCACAGGTCAGCTACAGGATATTGTTAATGCACCCGAGTGTGCTATATCACAGGATATTGTTAATACCACACCCCCACAGGGTGCTATATTACAGGATATTGTTAATACACTCCTGAGTGTGCCATATCACAGGATACTGTTAAAACACCCCAAGTGTGCTATATCACAGGATATCGTTTAATACCCCCCCCAGTATGCTATATCACAAGATGGTAATACCCCCCTGAGTGTGCTATATAACAGGATATTGTTAATGCACCCGTGTGTGCTATATCACAGGATAGTAATACCTCTCCCCGAGTGTGCCATATCACAGGATACTGTTAATACACCCCTGTGTGCCACATCACAGGATATTAATACACCCCCCCAGTATGCTATATCACAAGATATTAATACACCCTGAGTGTGCCATATAACAGGATATTGTTAATAAACCTGAATGTGCTATAGCACAGGATATTGTTAATACACCCCCAAGTGTGCTACATCACAGGACATTGCCACTTTTCAGGTGGCTCAAGGCACTTGGTTTTGCCTTGTGACTGTGGCATGAGGCTATCCCATGTTATAACAGCCTGTCACACATTATGACTTGGTTAGGCTTCAGTTTGACTGTTTCTATTAACCCTGACAAATCCTTCAATGATCAGCATTCGTTATATCTCTCCCTACCTGTGAGCTACAGAAAGTAACAGACTCAAAAGGCAATTTTGATTCTCCTCAATTAGGGATGTCACAATATCAAATGTCACAATATTTGTGTATAAAAATATCACAATATACTGATTACTGCAATAATTTACAACATTTCTCATTTTAGGAAAAACCTAATTGGGGGAAGGCTGGGAATCGTGAATCTTGGTTGCACCAGGAGGATGACACATGGCTGGTGCAGCAGAGACTGCAAGGCAGTTTATCACATATTATACCACAGGTATCTACAGTGAGCCAATCAGAACAGAGTAAAACTGTCAAATTATTATCCCAAAACTACTGCCAGTGCATTCTGTACATACCCACAGTCGGTTATCCACACCCACAATAGGTTATCCAAACCACGGATGCAGGGACAGTACACAGGGCAGAGCCGCGATAAGCTTTCTTTCTGAAGGACTCTTGGATTTTCCAAATGCAGTCAGGTTATTGTAGTTACTACAGTTATCTTGTGTTCAGAGTTTCTGTTTTCAACTCGGAATCAAAAACAAGCAACGTAACATTATGAAATCCAGCTATGAAAAGTGAAGCTGATATAGTGGACCTGTGCAATATCGCCGACAGTAACAGGGGTTGAAATTGGCAC
Organism: Neoceratodus forsteri; assembly: GCA_016271365.2. NCBI lineage: Eukaryota > Metazoa > Chordata > Ceratodontiformes > Ceratodontidae > Neoceratodus > Neoceratodus forsteri. The sequence continues at coordinate 11,710,239 of CM028138.1, forward strand.
CAGCCCCCTAGCCAAATGCTGGTAGATTTTGAATGGGGCTAGTCAGATTTGAATTTAACTAGCCCTGCGGGCTTGTACTGGAGAAGGCAACACTTCAGTAAGTACACCAGCTGGGCCAGTGGATTTTCCCAGTCAGTAGCCCTGCTGGCTAGTGGCTGCAGAACTTAAATTCCGACCCCTGTAGTAATGTGCATGCCCAGAGTCACGGCTTCACTTTTCAAAGCTGATATAGTGGATTTCACCATCCGTGATTCACAGGCTTGTTTTCCATACACATTTTATGCCTTCTTCGGAGCTGGCAAGTGGCTCCAGCCCCTCCCTCGGAGGGGATTCATCTCAGCGAGGCTTTCCCACACCCGCCACCCAACCGCCATCCCCACAGGTTACCCCATGACAGAGCCGGTGGTGAGGGGTGCCCCCCTCCCACGCCTGGAACCCAACATCTAGACTGCCGGGGAGGGGGGAGAGGAGTGGGGGCAACCTGCCATCATTGAGCCTGCCAACTCCATTCCTTTTTCCATTTTCTCCCTGGACTCACCCATGTGCAATGGGCGGAGTGACTGTCTCCACCTCCGCAGAGGCAGTCTAATGTCCTGTGCATGTGTCTACCCCTTTCTAGCATCGTGCCTGTGCTGACCCCCAGCCTCCGCTGGGTGTCAGTCTACGGCGCGATGCAGAGTCCCCCCCATTCCCGGGGAAGCAGAGCTGTTGGTGGATGCTCAATCCTTCCTCACCCTGGGCGACCAGAGCCCATTCCTGAACCTGGGTCACCGGCGTAATGCGAGGTAAGGCATCCAGCGCCTCAGCCCTCTGTGCTACCGGGCCGGCTCACATATATTTTTTTTTAAAGTCCTAGTGGTATAACAGTAATAACATTCAGTTTTGTGGAATATACTCACAATAACCGGCTTCTATGGGGATTAAATGCCTCAGCTTTGCCTTGGCATTTATTTTATTTCAATTTTGTTAACCGGGTAGGCCCACTGGGTCCCGAAGATCCCTTTCTCAGGGGCGACCCGGAGTAAGTTACAGGTACAATCATTCATTTAAGAGAGGAACACATGGTGATAAGCAGGATATGAATACAGCGTCAACAGTGAAGGAGACCATACAGACATACATACGTTGGTAGACCGCTTAAAACAAAAGTACATACTGACTAGGCAATACGCAATCAGAAGATTAGTACAGGCACATTAACTATATGGATAACAATGAAAACAGTATAATCTAGATGCCACCCATGTGGACATTTGCGCTTGTGTCTAGCTCCGCGTGGCAGCCATGCATGTTCAATCTTGTGCTTGCTTAGACCGAGCTCCACGCTTTGGTTTAATCATCCACAGAAGCCACTTATTGCAGGTACACTCCACAAAACTAAATGTTATCGCTCAACTGTACTGCACAACAATTGCAACACTGCTCTTCTACAATGACAAATTATTGCCAGTGGGAATTATGCTAGCTATAATACACAAAAGAGTGGGCAGTGTAGGGCTATACCGGACCACACCAGGGCACAGTGAGGCCCAACGCCGCAGGCCTCTGGAAGGTCCAGTATAGCCCATACTACACAGCCCAAAGGGTATTATTTCACTTATAAAATGGGTTGTGAATTAAAATAATAATTTAAGAATATCACAAATTCACTCAAAAAGTACAAGAAATGAACAGAAACAGATCTGGTCGTGAAGTAGTTCCTTTACTAGTACAGCTGCTAGTAGTGGGTGCTGCTGCTGTTTTGAATGTAGAGATTTCTGTGCCCTCCCTCCTCACCACTTTCAACTCGTCTTCTGCCAGTGTTTATTTTATTATTTTTTTTAAGCCAACTAGTTCCACCTCATTGTCTTTTTTTTTTTTTTTTTTAAAGGGGATTGTGGCTGGCTGGGTGCGCAGTCTTTAATTGTTTAATTAGTATTTCGGAAAGACCTTTGAGTGTGAGCTCTTTTACAAAGGTTCCACGTCAGGGTGGACAATAAGACGATACACATATTCAGTGGTTACAGAGGCCTGATCATTAGGCATTAAAGAGTGATGACATGAGAATTAGACAAATAGGAAAAAAAAACTGAGCAGTTGTAATTGAATACTAAGCTATTTCTAATCGGTTGCCCTAGGTAGCACAACCCTGGAAACCTCCAAATCCGTTGATAGACTATGGCAGGGTAACTGCATAGGGTTTAACGCTATCCCAGATGGCGAGAGGCTGGGTGACAATGAAACAAGGGGGATTGGGTTTGAAACCAACGTAGGAAGGAGAGGTGGGGGATAGTGAAAGCGGGGAGGGAGCTCCAGAGGGCTTTGTCGAGTCTGGTGTGTGTGTGTGTGGGGGGGCGGGTAGGAGGGCAGTACCAAGTGCATTTAAAGAGGACTGATAGCTTACTTAAGACCTTGGCTAGGCTGGAATGGAGGCAGGGTTCTCCTAGGTAGCCCTGCTGGGTGTTACCTGGGGGGTAGGCCTATCAAGTGGGGCCTGAGAAGCAGGTGCATTTTTAGTTAGACATTAGGTGCTGTTTGAGGCCTACTTTGAATTGAGACAGGCCGTTTGTTTGTAATTTCATCGGGAGTTCATTTATCCAGAGGGGGACCCGATAGGAGAAAGCACGCTTCCCTAGTGAGGTTCAGCGGAATGGTATGGACAGTGCTTCATTCTTCCTCCATCTGGTGATGTGTGTTGAGAGAGAAGCCTCAAGCAGGTTTCCTATACAGGGTGGGTTTTTTCTAAGGAGTGCCTTCTTTCCCAGGAGGCAAGTTTGTATTTGATCCTGTCTTTTAGGTTAAGCCAGTTTGTACGCTCATACAGGGTGCAAGTATGAGTGTAGTGATCTGCACACAGGGTGAGGTGGCATGCCTTATTGAGTGCAATTTGGACCCTTTTGAGCACTGTATCAGTAGCAGCTCCACAGACCACCAGCCCGTAGTCTATCGTAGAGAGTATGGAGCTGGAGACTGAGATTCGGAGTGCTTCCGGGGTGAGGGATTACTTATGCCTATAGAGGATCCCGATCTTTGTGTTTACCACTTTGACAAGGGAGTCTATGTCGTGCGTATAAGTGAGAGAGTTATCAATGGTGACTCCAAGGTACTTGAACAAGTGCACCTGCTCAATCTGCTCACCAGCCTTGCTGGTGATTACGTGGGGAGCATGCTTGTGTTTGTTGTAGGGGCTGAATTGTAGTGTGGCCTTGGTTTTCTTGTAGTTTAGTAGCAGTTTTTGCCTACTGAACCAGTCCTTGAGTTTACTGAAAGAGTTCTGTAGTTCAGTTTGTAGGGCAACCTGAGAGGTGCTGCTGCTCAGCAGCACAGCATCGTCCGCATACAGAATAAGTTTGGTGTCACAGGCTGTGGGTAGGTCATTTACAAAGAGTCTGAAAAGCAGGGGCCCTAGAATTGATCCTTGAGGGACTACTAAGAGTACATCTCTGGAGCTGGATAATGTCTGCCCGATTTTGACTCGCTGGCTCCTGTGTGTTAGGTATTCATTGAACCAATTACGGCGTTTGGTGCCACACCCAATCTTTGGAGCTGGAGTACTAGTAGGTGGTGGTTGACGGTGTCAAAGGCTTTGGTGAGGTCAATGAAGATGGACCCCACCAATCTGCCTTCATTCAGTGCCTTGTGCGCATAGTCAGTGTATTCCAGCAGTGCCGTGGTGGTACTGTGTTTTTGCCTGAAGCCACGTTGGTTTGGGCAGAGTAGATTGTACTTACTGAGGTATTGTGTGAGTTGACTTGCCGCCGCAATTTTTTCCAAAGCTTTGGATAGTGGGGAGAGGATAGATATTGGCCTGTAGTTTGACACCAGCGCCTTGTCACCATTCTTATGCACTGGAGTTGCCAAGGCTTGCTTCCATACCTCTGGAAATTGAGCTAGGGCCAAGGATTTATTAAATAGCATTGTTATGGACATGATAAGAAAATCAAGGGTGAGAGATAGTAACTTTGTCTAGCCCATCACTCCCCAATCTGGTTTTGCCTAGGACTTTCCTGACCATCGTTAGGGCCTCCTTCACCGTCACCTTCTTAAAGTAGAAGGCTGGGTGGTTAGTTATGAGCAGGTTGGCGCAACCTTGGACCTCCACAGGCAGAAGGTAGTCTGGAGGCAGCACTGAGGACAGGTCTGTAAAGGCCTGGTTAAAGGCATCAGCAATGGCTAGTGGATCTGAGGTGGATGAGTTATTAATGTTGAGCATCTTAGGGTGCTACTTTTGATCTTTACCAAGGATGTTCTTGATGTTGTCCCAAAACCTCTTTCCATCTCCTCATGCATTGTTAAGCTGGGTCTTATGGAAATTGGCTTTTGCGAGCCTGATAAGTTTGGTGCACCGATTTCTAGCCGTTTTGTAGCACTGCAGGTCATGCTTGCTGCCTGAGTTTAAGGCTTTTTCCCCAGAGGCAGTCCCTCTCCTTTAGGAGGGAGAGGAGCTTGCCATCAATCCAGCCATTAACCTCCCCCCGAATTTTCCGTTTTGTCCATGGTGCATAGATATCACAGATGGAATTGAAGCCCTCAGTGAAAAAACTAAGGGCCTGGTTCAGCGTAGGTGCCTTGTTGATGGGGACCAGCTGTAGGCAGACAGGGCCAATTTTAGGGATCCAAGTTTGCCTTTCCGCAGAACCCTGCTCTCGATGAGGCAGGGTGGGCTTTTGGCAAGTTTAGTGGTCCATATAAAGGAGATTGGGGAGTTGTCACTTAGCACGTCCGGGAGAACCCTGAGTTCGGAGAATCAAGTCAGTGAGCTCAGACCCAGTCAATGAGGGTGCTGGTACCAGCCTTGTAGTTCTGCCTGGTGGGGTGAGTTACCAGTTGCGTGAGATTGTGGGAGGTGATTAGGTCTCTGGAGGGTGTTGCCTCATTACATAACCAGTTAATATTAAAGTTACCGGTCAAGATGAGTTCTGAGCCCTTTCTGAGTGTGCTAATTTCTTCCATAACAAGAGGAAGGCCTTCCTTGGCTTTCTTGGGGGGCAGGTAGGTTGTGGTGATGGTAAGGGTCTTGCCTTTTAGGCTGACTTGTATTTTACCACTAGCAGCTCATAATCCTCCACAACTTTGGAGATGGAGAAGACGGAGCAACTCAATGAGTTTCTGGTATATAGGAGGCAGCCGCCACCTTTCCTGCCTATTCTATCAAGTTGAAATGCTTGGAATCCTTCGATGGCCACCTCACCATCTTTGATCCTACCCGACAGCCAGGTTTCAGTTAGGCAGAGTATGTCAGCGGCATGGATGGTCATCCAAGCCTAGAGCTGGTCGAATTTGGCAGTTAGGCTGCAGATGTTTAGCGATGCTATCTTTAGGCCATTCACTGTATGGACCCCCCTGCTCCTCAGGGCTGTTGGTCCAGGGTTTAGGTGAACATTGCTGGAGAGTAGCAGAAAGATAACCATCACCCTATCTGCCAGAAAGGTTATCTTCCCTCGTGTCTTCCATCGCCTGCGCTTCAGGTGGGGGGAGGTGTCTATACGCCTATGTTAAATTAGGGGGAAAGCTAACTGTTAAGGTTATGGTTTGGAAGGTTGGCTTGGCAATAACTGTGTATGGGAGGTGCGGGAGGATAAAGAGCCTATCATTACCGGAAGTGGTAGTGGCCATGTGTATGCGTTTCTTCCAGCTTGCACCCAGTGAGGATTCAGAGTGGGGAGGTAGGGATCCAAATTCGTATATGGTACCAGCAATGCCAAAAGAGGTAGTGAGAAGTAGTAGTAGTTTGTTTGGTGTTGCTGGTCTGCTTAACTGCTAGCTGGTTTATAGTTGAAAGGGTATATAGTCGAATTAGGGTGAGGTCCCCAACAATAGGGGAGGTAGAGCAGTAATTGAGAGGAGTTCGATGGAGTGGCTGGAGAAAAAGTTGAGAGCATGTGTGTGATCCTGTGGGTGGGACTGCTTTAAAAAAAGGGTGGTGAGAAAGTGGGTCAAGTCAGGTATAGAAGACAGGGAGGCCAATAGCATGAAAATGTGCAGCAGTGGAGTGACCAATCAGCGGCTAGGCTGAGGAAAAGGGCGGAGTAAGGGTCTATTTAATACTGTGAGGTGGGGGTAAAAAAAATTCAGTCCAGAACACAGCACAGAAAGATTTCCCTGAGATGAGGAAGCGCCGCCAGGCGTTGGAAAATCAGTCAAGAAGCAAAGCTGCCAGTCAGTGCCTGGCTCCTCCACTGGGCATTCAGTCAAAACAGCGGCATTCAAAACCACGAATTTCAGGGGTCAGTCGGGTGGTGTGTTAGCTGTGGCCTGCTCGGAGAGAGCCAGGGCCACAGGAGCAGCTTGGGAAGCCTGCAGATAGGCAGTCTGTGGAACAAGGAGGGAAACACAGAGGATTAAATACAGCCAGAGTACAACAGCAAGCTCAGTGGGGGGGGGGGGTAAAGCATGAGGTGAAGAGGTGGTAAATGCAGCGCAATTATTTAGAGCTAGAAGAGGAGTTAATATGGGGGGGTCTGTGCTTTGGCACTGAGACGTCTAAGGAGGACAGTAGCAGCAGGGAGGTGTAAGGGAAGGGTTTGTAGGTAAGGCAGAGAAGAAAGTAGGGTGTTTAGAGAGACAGCATTACAAGTGGGGCAGAGAAATTAATAATTAGGAGAGTGACCAGTGTGGGGAAGGGGCAGGTATTGTCAGTAGGGCAGAAATGGAAAACTGCAGCAGTCTTGCTCAGTAGCTAGGTCCAGCAGTCAAACATCAGCTACTATACAATACAGTCTGTCCAGCACTAGATTGCACAGAACTAAGTATCACCAAGAGACTAGACTAGTGGCTTGTAATAGACTAGCTAAGCTGGCAGGTAAAGTAAGACCAATTGATGCATAACATATGTAAATTACATTAACAAAAATTCAGTCCAGAACAAAGCACAGAAAGAGATTTCCCTGAGATGAGGAAGCGTCAGGCGTTGGAAAGTCAGTCAAGGAGCAAAGTTGCCAATCAGTGCCTGGCTCCTCCACTGGGCATCCAGTCAAAACAGCAGCATTCAAAACCACGAGTTTCGGGGGTCTGGTGCGTAACTGAATCTGTCCGGGGGTCAGTCGGGTGGTCTGTTAGCTGTGCGCTGCTCGGAGAGAGCCGGGGCCACAGGAGCAGCTTGGGAAGTCCACAGGTCGGGAGAGTGGCACCATTTAGTGCAGTTGGGAAAAACATATCTTTCTCCCTGTCCTTCCAAATATTTGACTGCTTGTTTTTTTAAAATTTTAGCACAACCTGGAAGCCACCAGAGGAAAACACACTACGATATCTCCAGTTGGGCGGGTCACGGTGTGTGACTGTTGACGCAGGGAGTGTGGAAAGGATCGATCGTCAGCGGAAAAGATAACAATACAACTAAGGCACTGTTCAAATCAAGAGAAATGAGTTAAGGACTTTTTTTTTTTTTAAATAAAACACTGGTTATCACTATAGGGAAGGGGGACACTGCACATCAGGGAAATCAAAGGTGGACTGCTAAGTGTGAGAAAAAAATGTCGGCAGTTATGTTCTAAAAACTTAAGGAGGCTGCAGTGGTACTTGTTTTTTGCCGTTCTCTACTGGCAGATAAATGTACCCTTTAGAAAAGGATTTGGCCAATTAGAGGCCGAGAAATTTTCAACCTATTTTCTAATGTAATTGATATATATATAGAATTAACAATGGGCAAATGTGTGTTACAAAGTGATGATTCAACTGAGGGGTTCATGAAACAGAATAACCACGAGGTCAAAGGCCAAGTGGACTGTGATGTTCCATAAATCCCGAGATTAAAATGTTGCCTTGTAATTCACACTTGCATATTGTTTTATTTTTTGGTTATATATTGTGGGGATAATCCAACTATATAGCAATAAACGAGACTCATGATGCCATTTTTGTGGCTCAGTTTGAAGAACCGTTAATCAGGAGGTCACTGAGAGAAACAAAACACAAGGAAAATGGGCAGTGACACACTAGAAAAACTTACTAACAGATCTGACTGACAACTTGTGTGAAAATTTATGGAATTTGATTGACAAAGAGGTAATTATACACAACTAACTGTGGATTATCCAACCTGTCATTCAAACTCCATGAATTATCAGGTCTGGAAAGTGCTTCCTCAATGTGAATTATTGGCCTTAACTGCATCAAAGAGGGGTTAAGTAGTATATTTATGGCACTAGGTCAGAAATAATTTTCTCTGGGAGTATAGTGTAAGGATAACAGAGGAACTGATGTACAGTCCAGCATATCCTCCCTACAAAGAGCTTCTGGATTTGAGATAACCTTTCATAAAAGTGTCAGTGGCTCAGTAAGTAGCAAACTCGCCTCTGAGGCCGGGAGATCAGAGGGCTGTGGGTTCAGTTCCCACACCTGGCACCTGGGTTAATATCCCAGCACTGACACTGTAGCGCAGCATGAGAGGGGTGCCGTCTTTCGGATGAGACGTTAAACCGAGGTCCCATCTTTCTGGATTGGTGGTAGTTCAGGTGGATGTTAAAGATCCCATGGCACTTATTGAAAAGAGTAGGGGGAATTTCCCCAGTGTCCTGGCCAAATTTCCCTCATTCACTAAAAATACCACCAACAGCTTAATCTGGTTCAAGGACAGTTGGCATTCATCTGTATCCCCTTCCCCCGGGTCGTGCCTGAAAATAGGCAGGATTTGTCTAGTGCAATTACCCGTTCAATAAAAAATTAAAATAAAGGCCTGTTGTACCTTGCCTATACCCTGAACCAGCTACAAGTGCCCATCACTGGTGGAAAACAACTCCAAGGTTGCCACAATACCACTAGACTGGCAGTACTTCATCACAGCATGTAGCAGCCGAGGTAACTGTTAACTCCAGTCCCCAACTGGGCCACGAAGTTGGCAGTCATATGAAATACTGAGCACATCTCTGATCGACAGGATTACTAGCAATTTGAAAGGCTCAGAGAACACTCACACTCTTAAGGCAAAAACAGCCAGGACACACCACCATACTCTGCTGATGTTAGGACTTGACTATTCAGCACCACCACACCTCAGCTTTTCTTTTATTCCATTTCAGCAAAAACAGTAAAACAGTGAATGAAGATTCCCAAGTGCTCACTTAGCAGAAACAGAATTCAAATGTCCCACTGTACTGCACTCCCATGCTGCAAAGCAGTATCCCTGGTGCTTTGTGTCTCGTGTGTTTTGCCTTAAGACTATGAGTGTTCTCTGAGCCTTTGATGTGTAGGGGCTAGTAACCCCCTCACTTGCACCATACCCTGCACAGAGTTCGTGGCACCACTTCACTGGAGCAAGAAGTTCACTAGCAATTTGAAGCTGCACCCTCACCCTGCGCAGAACGCCTACCTCTTCAACAACCACTCAACTTTGCTAATAGCTCCCAGGAAGAAATATCTCAACAGTGAGAAAACAGGCACCTCAGGAGTTATTTGGGGTGGGGGGCGCTACTGATAATATTACAAGTAAGCCAAAACACACGTTTATATCCCACGTTAGAGTCTCTGTAATCACGGATTGCTCTGAATACCTGTAGCTCTTGTGTGATATCTGTATTATCTGTACTGCTACCTGTAATGTACTCTCCTGGGTTGTGCCTGAAAATAGGAAGGGTTCTGCCTAACGCACTTACCCTGGTGAACAAAGCTAAATAAATAAATAAATAACTGGTAGTACACAAGTGGAGCTGACCAATGACTAGAGAAGTCACAATACAAGTTTTGAGTATCACCATATATACAGTATCTGGATGTATGTATACACCACATATGAAAATCTGTAACATTTCTACTGTTAGTAAAAATCTGATATGGGGAGGGGCCTCATTTGCACTTCGAAAGGGATACACTACTAAAGCCAGAATCAACAATTTATCACAGTATACTGAGCTGCACGATTATAATGTAAGTTCCTTGCATTCAAAATAAATGCTTATGAGTGGGAAAATATTGTGATATGTTGTAATATCGCGACATCCCTAAAGATGACAAGGTAACAAGTAAAATTTTCTATGAGAGGGTGCAATACTCCTTTAAATCACCTGAAGCTATGCTACTGTTATGGCTGAGATTCTGACCCTACATCCTCCCCTCCCCATTTTACATTATTTGCCCTTGCTTTGTAAAATGTCCCTTTCCCTGCTTCTATTCTGTTTTAGCAGTTCCTCTTTCAGCTTGTAAATAACTTTGATCCTTTTTAACCACAGGTTTTCAACAACTTGTGCAGCAGTACTGCAACTCCTGCTGTTTGACGTTACCATTAATAAGGACACCGAAAGACCAGCAAACAACCAACACTGCTTCATTTGACCGGGGGCGGGGGGGAGAATGTCTCCAGTCAACAAGAGTTCAAAGTTTTAGCATGGCAGGCATCGTAAGGGAAAATGGCAGCAACGCCATATAAATTCATTTGGAAATAAAGGAAAAAAAAAAAGGGGCAGGGATAAACAAACAGGGAGGAGATGATGAGAGTGGGCCAGCAAAGTAATGCAAATCCGCTTTGATGCCACTTTAAATCCTTGTGGAGTAGCTGGAGTATACAAGGAAGCAGACAGTGGTCTTCCTGCCATGCGATCTTTCACAAACACAATGTTGGCTGCAAAGCTGCAAATCTAGCTAGTTGGAAAAAAAAAAAAAAGAAAATTTGAATTATATATTTCATGATTTTAAATCCCCTCCCCCTTAAAAGTATGATGAGTACAATTTTCAGAAGACCACCCTAATTACTAGGTACTTGTGCCCTCAGGCAGTCATCTCACAGCAGGATTTTGTCTGGCATGTACAGATATATTTTATTCTGGCAGACCGTAGTGTAAGTCGGGGCTAAAGATGTTACATAAATATGCTTTAAGATGCAAGATATTTGTGTATGCACAGCAAAATATACCGGAAATCACAATAATTTGTAACAATTCTGCTGTTAGAAAAAACAAGAACAGTCTGGCAGGGTGAGGGGTACTGGGAACAGTAATCTCAGTCCAGCCCAGAGGAAGATGCACTGTCAGAGCAGTGCAGGTGACAAAGTAACGACAGCTAATACTGGTATATTGTATCTTGTTGCAAGATAACTGAATTGCTTTTTTACTATGACAAATTATTGCCAGGAAGAAATTGTGTAATATGTCATTCTACTGTATTACTGTACCATCCCTAGCCAGGTTATACGGTTTCTTGTTTTGAATGTCCCTCAATCACACAACAGACAGCAGTAAAATGCTGAGCCCTCCCAGATCAGGGTGCAGTCTCAAGGTTTAATCACACGTGGGAGTGTCACGATATGAAAATGTTACTGGTATAACCTTGAAAAAAATATAACAGGTATTATATTGCTGTAACATTATGGCATCTTATTTGGGTTTCATGGCAAGGGGATCCTCCAAACCCTAAATTATGGGGATATGGTAGTATGGAGGCAGTATAGCGCAGTGGTTTAAGGTTCTGAGCTGCAAATCTGGAGACCTGGGTTTGAATCCCACAGCCCCCACTTGCATACTGTGTGACCCTGAGCAAGTCACTTAACTTCCCTGTGCTCCCAGGTTGCACCTGTAAACAAGCTTTCAGCTTAGTGTGTCTCACCTGGTTAAACAATTGGAAAATACAGCAGGGGCTAAAATTGGCACCAGCTCACTAGTTAAATGCTGGTAGATTCTGTATTGGGCTAATAAGATTTTCTTTTAACTAGCCCAGCAGGCTTATGCTAGAGAAGGTAACATTCCAATAAGTACACCAGCTTGGCCAGAGGAAAAGTCTATGGGGCTACTGGATTTTTCAAGTTACTAGCCCTGCTTGCTAGTGGCTGCAAAACTTAATTCCGATCCCTGTACAGGGAAACTGAATTTTTCATACTTTCTCATGACAGATCATGGCATATTGTGAAAACTGGTCATCATGAAATAGACCAGACATGACATCAGTATCATTAGTGAACATGTTCACGGTTATTGTAAAACACAGTGATTGTGACATCCCTAAGCACATGCTCTGATGGGATTCTCACTACAGCACTCCTGTCCACATGCACATCACAGATGGGGAGTGAACTCTTATCTACCCCACACTTTTCTGGTGTTTTGGTTCACAGTCAGTCAGCTTATTTTATGTATATACCCGGTTACGGCTTCACATTCACTTGGGTTATCATGTACCTGTCCAACTCCTTTCAGGAGCTATATAGGTATGTTCAAAGATAAAGGAGTTCTACAGGGAGAGGTGAAGCCCTGACAGGTGCACAAAAGCCCTGACAGGTACACAAACTGGGGCTTCACCTCTCCGATCCCACCTGTAGGCATGGAACTTTTACAATGTCTATCTCTCCAATGCCAGTGTTGTTTTTAATGAATCTGCCTAAATCCCTTCGGTCTCCCTGCCATACCCATAGGATTTATGAATACACAAAAAACGCCACCAGATAGAGGTCCCTAAGGTCTATAGAGTCTGCTCGATTGTGCAGCTATTGGCGTTTACTCTGCAGCTGCGGATTTAGGCAAATTCAGTAAAAACAGCGCTAGGCACTGGGGATATAGACACTGTAAAATTTCCATACATAAGAGCATTACTAAGGGATGGGCAGTGAAGCATCATTTTCTCGTGATATTATCAGTGAGATCCCACGTGATTGAGGAGCGCCTTCGTTAAAATGCCGTCTGCACGAGACTTTGAGGATATTTTTACGAGTGCTCAGGTAATAAAACTACTGCTTTCATACGGTGCCTGCAGGTGGGACTGAAGAGGTGAAGCCCCAATTTCTGCACCTGTCAGTGCTTCACCTCTCCTCGTACAGTTCCTTTAAATGAAACATTTTATCCAAACCACCCTTGCACCCCATCCCCAGGTTCTAAAACTACCTCCATACCAACTGCATTTAGTTTGATTCCTACCGAGTGTACTGATCCAACTTCGTGACTTGGGTTTTGTCACCGAGACATTTTGAGGAAGTTTGCTTTTCTGTCAGTCCTTGTTTGGACGATCCAAAACAGCAAGGCCCCTCAGCAGTGTGTTACAGCCCCTACACTTTAAAGTACAGAACTACAGCAAAATCACATGTTGCTAACTGCAGAGAAGACTCTTCCAGAAAACTACTTACTGGTCTATTTTTAGTTAGGATGCCGACACTAAGGCCCTCTGAAAGCACAGGAATCCCTTAAAGAGTTGCAGCCTGGCTCCAGAACTAGAGCATCAAACTCTGTCCCAAACCAGAGAACAAGTCAGAACTCCAAGGGCTTTACAGCATACAGTGAGGGTTTGTTCTGTATAGATTTCCATACCAGCTGAAGTGTTGTTTTGCCACAGTTCAAAGGTCATGGAAAGCGGCTGCACCCTTCTGTGCTACAACAACATTCAAAACAAAACATTCCAGCTGATCACGAATCCTTGTGGCAGCTGGTGTTGTATACAGCACTGACACATGCACAGCTATCAAGCCAAGTTCTGAACTGAAATCACTGGCACATTCGCTGTTGCTGCAGAGCACTGTGAAAAAACACTTTCGTTAAAAAAATATATATTCGCTATAAAAAAATACTGACTGGGCAACCACTTGCCCAACCATCCCCACCTCAAGCTTCTGGTTACATTATACCGCTCGAGCTTCGCTCTTGAGGTCTGAGGTAATCAGAACCCCTCTGGCTGGTTGTGCATGGTTGCCCAATCAGTATTCTCATTATTTGAAATGGACTCTTCAGACCAGTGTGCTGTTTAGTCGTAATGTAACAGATGCTGGCCCTAATGCTGCAAAGAAACCAAGTGAACTGCAAATGCAGTGTAAGTCTGGGTTACCTTCAGTGCCCACCTGATACACCATGAATGGCACCTTAAAATGTGATCAATTAAATCCAGTCTAAATGGGGGGGGGGGGGCAGTCCCTGAGCCTCTGGGTGCCATGGTCACAGCCAGCAAATACTATTAGTCTGTTATGTTTAGCTGAAATAAGACACAGAAAATGAGGTACGTCAATCTGTGGCATAAAGGCAGAGTGGGTACAGCACCCTCAAAGGGCAAAATTTCCCCCTCACCTCAACATAAGGTCGGCACTGGGTGAGGGCCTCCCAAAATAAAAGTGTTTATGGTTTTAAAGGACAGAAAACAGAAGTAACAACAATGTACAGAGTCATCCCCAGGATGAAATGCATTACTGATCCGATATCAGGCAGTGAACTAATCGACTCAACACAAACGTAACGGAATTTCGGTATCACATAGACATCATCTGCTGGTGTAAAGCTGCATATTGACACAATCTGCTGGTGTAAGCCACAGAACTTTGCCTGGCTCCTGTCACAAAAAAGAACCCAGAAGACTTTTTGGGGTTATATTTTTATAAGAACATTTTTGCTCATGCTTTCAGGATCTCTAAGATCTCTTCATCAGGTGTAGAGGAAACCTCTCAGGTGAAAAGGACACCTGATAAAGATACCTTAGTGGCCCCGGAAGCTTGTGTTAAAAGAAAAATCCTGTCAGTCTAATTAAAGGTATTACCCGACATATGGGTTCTAGATATTCCTCAGACTAACACACCACCACTAACTTGCAAAGAGAGACAACCCAAATATTTTGAAAATTACTTAACTGGTCATCACAGGTTTCTAATCACGTCTCAAGTTCCTTATGACAGTTCATACACAGCTTTCATTTGTTTTTGTTGACTAGGAAAGTAGGGCTAGATATTTCTGCATACTCTGAGCCTTGCCGGCGGAGGAGTGGCAGATGTAAAATGACACACTGAATAAGGTTAAGCTGTTGGTATTTTTAGTGAAATGGAAATCTCACTGGGACACCGAGGAAATACCACTACTCTTTTGAGGCGTGCCATGGGATCCTTAACATCCACCAAAACAGGGAGAAAGGACTGCAGTTTAACATCATAGGTCTCTTTCCTGCTTGGTGGTGCGTCAGTATCATTTCAGTCATTTTGTACTCCGCTCCTGGGTTTCTGTGCCCCAAGTGGATTATTTTTCACTTTTTCGGATGGAAACCCTGCTGCCATACCCTTGATCACTCCTCCAGTTCTCTCATGTCTCTGTGCATCCTTTCCACCCCCATCCCCCCACTGCAGACAGGACAGGATGTTGACTATTTCATCTTTCGGTTGAGAGGTTAAAACAAGGTCCCATCTGCCTGTTCGGGTGGTTGGTTGCTCAAGTGGATGTTAAAGATCCCACAGCAGTTCTCAAAAAGTGAGTAAAGGAATTTCACCCCTCTCCAGGGCAAATCACCCTCCTCCATTCTCTAACCCATCAATAAATCAGCCCGGCTTAATATCAGCTGGGTTGCATCTAGGCATGGAGAGCAGGACAGCTGGCAAAGAACAGCTGCTGCATTCTGCCCCACGGGTGATTTCCCTTCACCAATTGTTTGCTGCGGACCTGTGCGTGGACTGCAAAGTGCTATGAGATGCCTGCATGAAAAATCCTGATAAGCAGCATGGCAGTACACAACTGAGTCAGACGTGTCCCTTCATTCACGTTCAAAATCCACCCCTCAACTGGAAACAATAAATACTGAATTAAATGCAGTGCTAGATAGGGGGACAATATCCTTTTTTAGTTAAAAATGGCTCGTCGGCCAGACTTTGGAGGGCATCCTTTATCCCTGAAAAAAAACAACAAAAAAACAGAAAACAGCTGACAAGAGAGTCCACATTTTCTAGGACTCAATACTGTACAAAAAACTAAGACTTTGTCTATAAAGTTTAAAAAACCCTGGGCTAATACTGTGTGTATGTCCTTTTATTCAAAGTCGATTGTGATCGCCTCGATTTCCTCTTTAATATTTTCAGTACTGCTCTTTTTGTGCACCTCCTTTAGGTGGCGCCGTAACCCAGGTCTGTGGGCAAAATGCATCTCACAGTAGTTGCACTTATGAGGTTTGATGCCGCTGTGGAGGTTCATGTGGTCCTGGAGGGTGGCCTTTTGCGTAAAAGACCTCTTGCACACTGCACACTGGTAGGGTTTGAAGCCCGTGTGCACTCGGATGTGTCTGGTCAAGTTACTTTTCTGGGAAAATGTCTTCCCACAGCGCAGGCACAAGAAGAGTTTGTGTTCCTTCACATGACTTATAAAGTTCCCAAGGTGTTGAAAGACCTTCTCGCACTTAGGGCAACGATAAGGCTTCTCCAGAATGCCATCCTGTAATCCGAGTTGGCTACCAGTCCTCACCTCGTCAGTACTACGAGGGACAGTCAAAGGACAGCCCTCCAAAGAAGCAAAATCACTGGCAGGGTCCACACCTGAAATTGTATCTCATTGGCTGCTAGCATGTAGCTGTCACCGTTCAAAACCTCAGAGTCCGTGGTATCATCCTCAGAGTAAGCCTGTAGGTAACTCTTTGTAATTTCCACAGCAGAGTTGATGAGGAAAGAGATTTCAGGAGAAGGATTCTGGACCCTGAAAGATCGTCACTGTCAAGGGATTCAACTTTGACGATATGCAGCTTTGTCCCCGAGCTCTCCTTGCATTTAGAGGCTTTGGATTCCTGTTCAACATCACTCGCCTCGATGGGGTGCGGCTCGGCTGAGCGCCTCCTCTGGTTGTTGGTTGGCTTCCTGCTTGTCCGGAGGCAAGTTGCTCTGCTCCTACCGCTGTTCCTTATCTCCCCGGACCTCCTCCAACTTGGGAACAAAGTACTGTGACACAGCCTCGCGCACTGCTCCACCACGTGACCCATTTGCAGGAAGCTGGCAGCCGTCAGGTAGTTGGCGAGCTCATTCACTGGGAACTCAAGAACACCCGTATAGCACGACAGCAGTAGCTGCTGGCCAACCTCAGAGCTCTGCAGGATGGAGACTTCAACATCGTGGGAATCATTCAGCAGGAACTGGTCTCGCAGAAACGGGGAGCAGGCAGCAAAGACAATCTTGTGTCCACGGAATGTTATGTTGTTGAGTTGGATGGTGACATCACAGAACTTGTTCTGCTCCCGCAGCATGCTCATCTTCTGCAGCACCGAGTCCCCATAGTTCAGGAACTTGAACTGCAGGTTTTCAGAATTTGGAGCCATCTTCCCAGACCTGGGGGCAGAGATAACCAGAGACAGATTATGGGAAGTTCAGCTCAGCAATGTTACCTTTCATTACTGTGAAACCTTTGCTAAGACGCAATAACAAGCAAAAAAACCAAAACTTGGAGCCAGCTATACTGGGAATTGAAATCCAATCCGAGTGACCCACCACCTTGTGTGTGAAGGGGTGCTGTGGCACTGGTAGGTGGTTTTGGCCTTGGGGAGTAAAAAAAGCCTCATCAATATTCTAAGGAAACAGAGTTATTACTTCAGTTGAGAAAATTAACCCTTCTAATGTTCATGTTTTTGCACAGGATAAAAGAACTGAAGTACCCTCACTGTACAATGATCATAGTCTGGGGTGGTTTGTCATAAGCTGGTATTTGCAACAGTAGCTACCTTCATAAACATATTTTATGCAGCTAACCACTTACCATAGACTATCATTATATTTTAGTTGCCGTTCCCAGGATTTACATTTTTGGCAAACTATACATGAAGTCAGTATAAAAGATATAGATCAACAGAGTGCTGAGGACCAATCAGAGTGCTGGGTTGTCCAGCTCAGACACACTTTTTCCCAATTGTTTAACAAGGAGAGACACACTAAGCTGAAAGCTTGTTTACAGGTGTGACCTGGGAGCACAGGAAGTTAAGTGACTAGCTCAGTCACACAGTATATGCAAGTGGGGCTGTGGGTTCAAACCCAGGTCTCAGATTTGCAGTTCAGAGCCATAAACCACTGCGCTATACTGCCTCCCCTCTTATCTTGGTGAGGTGTCTCATGCAGCACTTCCGTGTCTGATGACGACAATGATCCAGCACAGAAAGGTTGGGGGGTAGTTTTCCCCAAATGGTGCTGATTATATATATAACTACATAATATACAATAGGCGGACTCAGAATATGCACTTTATCTTCACATGTGAGGTGCAGGACCTTAACTTATGAGTGGTGGAACCACAAGTGAGATATAAGCCGGAGAAAGCTGTGGCAGGATTCAAGAAGGCATGGGATAGACATAAGGAACCTTAGTCACTAAGGATGGGACAGCTAAGCGAGAGCAGGCAGGGTCTACTGTATTGCAGTGCGTGGGAAAAATGGGCAGACTGGATGGGCCAGCGGTCATTATCTGCTGTCAAATTCTATGTTTCCTGCCCCCTCTCCCCAAATAAGTGATTATAAACCGCATCTTCTGAGTTTAGGCTACTGCGTGTTTAGTTTATACAAAATCAGATTACTAGTTATAGGTTTCAGATCTGCTGTGCGTATAAAGATTTAACTATTTCTCTTGGATTTCAACTACTGGCTTCAGTGCTGCGTGGACAGTGTGATGTCATCAGTACTATGAAAGCTGCTCTATGATTGGTTCAGTACGCACCGTGACATACCCAACTTTGCAAGATATCTTCACATGTTGGATAAGCACGGTGACAGCTATATTAATATATATGTATGTGTGTATGTATGTATATACGTACGTACACACACATACACACATACATATACAGTATATATAATTAAGCCGACCCGGTGGCGCTGAGGGTTGAGGCACTGGACACCACACCGGCGACCCAGGTTCAGGAACAGACCTAGGCCATCAGGGGTCGGAAGGGAGAGGATTAAGCATCCGGAGGACTGGTCTTCTCTCCCGGGGTGGGTTGTGGGATGTTCCCGACGCTGTAGCAGCCTCCGGTGGAGACTGGAGGCAGCCCAAGCATTATAGGGGGCAGGACGATAGACTCCAGCAGCAACAGGCATGGTGGAAAGCCGCGCAGGGAGTCGTTGCATGCCGTGTCCAGAGGGGAAAACACAAGGAAAACTCCCTGGTGGACTCACGGAGGCCCCAGGAGCCCAAGCCCACATTCCGACGACACACCTGCCATCCACCGGCTCTCCCGAGCCCCTCGACCTGGAACCAGACCATCCCTCTAATTACAGACAGGCCGCCAGGTAGGTGAGGTGAGCCCTCCCCCAGCGGTGATCCAGGGGCTGGATAGGTCCATGTGTCCCGGGGGCAGCTCAGCAATGCGTCTCCCGGTGGAACAGAGGTTTCAGGCTGGGAGTAGAGGCACTGACTGTGAGGGAACTCACAAGAGCTGCCCTGATCCCCAGAGTAAAAACAGAATGTAATATATATATATATATATATATATATATATATAAAATCATACACCATTAGTAGAGCTAGGCTAGGTGTACTCAATGTAAAAGTGGTCTAGTGTACTCTCATGGTGTGAATTTTTACTGTCCTCACACCCCAAGAAGGTACGACTGTAAAACTGGACTCCTTGGCTATTGAGGTTGGCCAATAATAAATTAAATGGCCAGAATGTGCCTGCTGCCAGGCCACTTGTGCATTAGACACACACACACACACACACACACACACACACACACACAGAGTCTCACTCACAGGGGAAAGCAGCATTTCAAAACCCAAGAGCGCTCACTTGATCTGTAATTGATATGTGATGTCATATTCATTATTCTGTGGTATGAACTACTCCTCTTCGCAATTCTGACCCCCAAAGAATGTAGTCTAGACCCCAGTTTTATAGAATACCCCAGTTTAGATAACATACATACAAGGATTTTGGTCATAATAGTGGACGTATGACATCACAAACCTTGCTATGAAATCAGACTGATGCCACAAACTCAGCAACTGTGCGTTTGGTTGCTGACAGCAAGAGTTTTGTGGAAAGGCACAATGGAATGAAAACTAGTTAATGTGAAAACTTATTTCATATACTAGCAAAAAAACAAATGCTGAAAGCATAATTTTTTAATTTTTAAGAAACCCCAGCTCTTTAATTCAGCTAGAATGAGGGCATGGTCTCGGCTCAACCAGAATAATGGGAACTAGCCCGTCCACAACTTTTGTTTCATTTATGTTTCTGAAATGAAACATGATCTAGACAGTCACGACATGTAGGAAGAGATCACCAGCTAAACTGTTTGCAGTTCTTCACTCGTAGCCCAAGTCACAGCTGTGGGCCAACTGCAGATTGGGCACGTTGGCCTTATGTATTTCTGCCCCACCCCCCTGCACTGAGCAATATGGAGTGTTATCACAGTGCCCTGAAGCAGAGGCAAAGGTGTGCCATGCTTGGGCAGAAGCTGGGAGCCTTGTGTCAGTACCCCAAAGTAACTGGGAAGGAAACCCGAGAACAGAACTGTGATGGCCAAGAATAAATGTTGCATATGTTCAGGCCCTGCATCCTGCCTGACTGCACAGACAAGGACTCAGGAGGCGTGCCCTTGAAGACCTGGCCAAGACAAGCTGTGTGGGTTCACAGTACAGGTGGGAGGGCAGGGTTACAGGGATGGGGAGTTGAGAGATAAAGAGGAAGGGGCCAGTGTGAGAGTAAAATAACTTGGTAAAAATTACAATACCTCATTTATTATTTAGTCAAAAACTAGTTACAATGTTAATCCTCCCCACCGGCGCAGCCAGAACCCAACTACAAGTAAGGAAAAACACAGCAGTACAAGGCAACATCACCTCCCATCGCTACTCCCCACAGCATCTCATTCAACAGTACCACCTCACGGCCCTGCTCCTAAGAGCTGCTCGCTTAGCAGTACCACCTCATGTCCCTGCTCCCCAGAGCCTCTCAGTTAGCAGCCCCACCTCATGCCCCTGCTCCTCAGAGCCTCTCACTTAGCAGTACAACCTCATGTCCGTGTTCCCCAGAGAACCTCTCACTTAGCAGCCCCAGCTCCCCAGAGCCTCTCAGTTAGCAGTCCCACCTCATGTCCCCTCCCCGCAGCCTCTCACTTAGCAGTCCCACCTCATGTCCCTGCTCCTGGGCCTCTCACTTCCAGTATCACCTCATGTCTCTGTTCCCAAGATTCTCTCACTTGGCAGAACAGCCATTCTTTCCTGGCCCCGCTCTTCTGGCAATACCACCCCCATCTCAGATCACACCTATCTGTACACTCTGTCCTGTCGCCTTCCTGCCTGCCCATGTCCCCCCTCTCACCTGTTATCCCCTTACCCATGCTTTGGTATGCTGCCCACCTGCTCCACTTCCTCTTGCCTCCTGACCCCCAACTGTGTCCCCTCACCAGGATGTGCTTCCTTTGTTCTTTCTCTCTCACCAGGTTGTGCCACCATCAAATTCCTGTCTTACTTGGCTGTGCCACCCTTGAACTCCTGTCACCTGACTGTGCCACTGCAGTTCTCCCCATCACCCAGCTGCTATGCCCCCCTCTTGCTTCTCCCTCCCCCTTGGCTGTACGCCTCCTTCAAGGGAAAAAAAGGTACTGCCTCCTATCCACAACCGAAATTACAGAGAATTCACTTTTAAAGGTTCAAGTATTTAATTGTATTTATATTTGCAGGGACCCTGACAAAGCCTCGACTGTCAACACTGGGGCAGTTTTCCCAGGTGACTGGCCAAAGTTCTGCACTGGTTTTCTTTTAGTGGACAATAAATACTTGCAGCCTTAACAAATTAATTCTCTGTATTTTTGTTTGTAAATAGGAATGCAGAATCTCTTTTGTCTTGAGTGTACTGTGGGGATTTAGCCACCTGGTACTGCACCCCGTGTACCTCACTGTAACAAGTAGCATGTCACACCTGGCACTCTCCTCTATCACTTTGCTGTTATGCCCTCTCCTGCTTCGTTGCCTATCCTCCAGCTGTGCCCTCTTCTGCTCTCTTCACTTATCTGCAGTTCCGCTCCTCCTGCTACTCCCTCTCAAGCTGTGCTACTGTCCTCCTCCCCCTCAGACTGTGTTCCCCTCACCTGGCTATTGTACCCCCTCCCCTCCCGACACCTGCTTTGTTCCCCTCACCTAATCTGCCTGCAGCAACCAGCTTCCCTCTACTGTCACCTGGCTGTTCTCCCCATCAGTAGTGTTTCCCCCTGCCCTGTACCCTAGCTGTTTCCTCTCCAGGTCTCTTTCTCCATCTACTGCTGTGCATTCGTCCTCCCATGGCTGTGCCCTCCTCCTGCCCACCTCTCCATCCTCTTCACCTGCCTTTTCTCCTTGATGCTATCCCCTCACCCGGCTCTCTCCCTCTTTCTGTTCCTACCGCCGTTGTACTCCTTCCTTCTCTCTCTTCCTTAGCTACTTTGGTTCAGCCATAGCTGCCTCCTCCTCCATCTCCTCTGGTCCCCTCTCCTCACTTGGCTACTCCTGTTCTACTCTTCCTCCCCTCTCCCTGGCTGCTAATGCATTTTCTGCTTGTCCCACTCAACTACCTTGGCTGCAGTACCCCTCATCCTTGCCCAGTTCTTATTCTCATCCTGGGTGTGCTGGGCACCCTGCTGCTCCTCTTTTCACGTGGTCATTTTTTCCCTCTCCGGCAAGGCACCGTCCTGCTCCCAGTACCCCTCTCCTGGCTGCTGTGTCCCACTCTTCTACCTGACTGTGCAACATCCTGCTCCGTTCCCTTCTCCTCCTGGTTGCTGTGTCCCTCTCATCTCCCTAACTGTGCATCATCCTGCTCCTTGCCCCCCCTCTCCTGGCTGTTGTATCTCTCTCGTCTCCACGGCTGTGCACTACCCTGCTCCCAGTCCCTTCTCCACGCACCTAGCTGCTGTGTCCCCCTCCTCTACCTGGCTGTGCACCATCCTGCTCCCCTCTACCTGGCTGTGTACTATCCTGCTCCCCTCTCCTGGCTACTGTGCCCCTCTCATCTCCATGGCTGTGCACCATCCTGCTCCCAAGTCTCTTCTCCCCTCTCCTCGGGTATGCACCACTTTGCTCCCTGTTCCTTTAATTTCTTCTCCCCTGGCCTGGCTGTTGTCTCCCTCATCTGCTTGCCTGTGCACCATCCTACCCGCTCCCCCTCACCTGACTGCTGGGCCGCCCCCCAGCCCGGGCCCCTTCACGCTGGCGGGGCAGCTCGGTTACGGCGGCGCGCTGATGTCACACTCTCACTTGCACGGGGCATACAAACGGGTCGGTGAGTACGGCGGGCTTTCACAGCTCCCTCAGCGCCGCCATCTTCCCTCGGCGTCGCTCTCCGCCACTTCCGGTCGGGCCCCGCGGGATCCATCCGCTCGGTCCCAACTGCCGAGGGAGCCCCCGTGGAAACGGACCTGGCGACTGGCAGTAGGCGGTGCTGCGCGGGATCTGCTCCTATATGCCGATGGAACCTGCATACACGTACCGCTGCTCGCTCTTCGGCATTGTATGGGACTATGTTCAAATAGCGCGGAGGAACACACGGCGACATAGAGTGACGTCAGTGACACATTTAAAGGGACAGCGCGCCTTCCTGTGATACGAGCGTGGCTGGGCGCAGCAGATGTCACAGCGCCCCCGTCCGGTAAGAGGGGATCAGCAAGGGGTTTCATTTATAGAAGGGTTCAGGCTTCAACCCAGAGGGACAGCTAGCACTGCCATCCATACTTCTCAACTGTACCACATCACGAGGAACGTTCCTCATTTTATTTCATAAAAGCTCCCTGTTCCACATTGTGAGGACTTGTCCCACATTCATTATTAACATTTTAAAGCACAAATCTATAGTAAATGATGCAAAGATTGTATTATTCAAGTAATAACAGACTTTCTGAACATAAATGCAAACATTTTAACAGTGTTCTGAGCTTCCAAGGTAAATATTTGATTAAGTGTTCCACATTTTGCTCATTTGTTCCACATTTTGAGAGGCAATATTCCACATTTGGGGGACAAAAGGTTGAGAGGTATGCTGCTGTAACCCCTAGATGGCGCTATCCCAGGGGCTACTACCCCTGCCTGATTTGCCACTAACAGGTTGAGGGGCCTGGATCCAATGGCGGGTGCCTCCACCCAGAGGTCAGGGTTTGCAATAGTTAAACTAACTTGGTCACAGCCCTCTGGGACACTGCAACCCCCCTTTCTTCCCACTAGTGGCCCACACAATATATCAGAATTACCTTCACAGTATACACTTACCCCAGGTCTGGTTCCGGCACTGGGACCTCCTGTGAAATGAGATACAGTGCAACAATCACAGTACAGTACTTTAACATAGACAAATACCTCAGGCAGTATAACTTTGCTGAAACAAGCAGCTCTGATTTATTTAGGGGGATATAACAAGGACAGGGAAATCAGGTTAATTAGCTTATCACTCTAATAATCTACCTATGGCTTTGTGCACAGGCCTATCCTATCAGTTACTGTCCCTGGGTACCCAAGCCCTAGTGGCTAGTCAAACCGTGGCAGCTGGTAGGGGCCCTTTCACACAGAGAAAGGAGGAATTAAACAGTCAGCAGTACAGTAATTCCATTTGAGTTTAATGTGGCAATTCAACAGGGAGCGACCCTGAATTAGTACTCACGACCTCCAAATAAGATAGGGTCCTTCAATGTCAGCAGGGCTCACTTGAGGTACACAAACCTCTTCACACATTTATATAAAGAAAGCACTATACCAGGCAGGCTGCATCTGTATCCGATCGCAATTACTGCACAATACCGGGAGAACACACAGCAGATTCAGTTCCTGACAGACCGAGTGCAATTTTCAGCAATTCTTCAGTCTTCTACAGGGTGAGCCTGGTTTCTACTCTTCAGAGATCCTTTGATTCTTCACAGGACAGATTCAGTCCTAACAAGCTGTTACACAAGCTGCAGACCGGAACTCTGGGCCTTACACCGTTTTGACTAAAACTGCACACTGAAAAAGCACAGGGCTCCTTCCTTCTTCACTGCCAAAGCTCAACTGAAACTCCAACCGACAAAACCGGGCACTTCCTTTGAGTTCCTCCCAGTTCTTGACTGGAT
The DNA here is from genome assembly GCA_016271365.2 of Neoceratodus forsteri. Classification (NCBI taxonomy): domain Eukaryota; kingdom Metazoa; phylum Chordata; order Ceratodontiformes; family Ceratodontidae; genus Neoceratodus; species Neoceratodus forsteri. Next base: position 11,734,905 of record CM028138.1, read on the forward strand.
TGGCTGTCACTCACAATAGACTGCTGCTGTTGGTCCAAAAAGGCACTGAAGTCTAAACTACATCTCCCAGAGTCACTGCCCATACAATCCTCTTGTGGCTGGCTCAGATTATGAGTCCAAGTTCTGATTCGTCCAAGGCACCATTTTAGAGCTAGCTTCTCCACACTGATTGGTCCAGTTCAGCAGTTCAAAACCAGAATGGGGAACTAGGCAGACACTGTTCTGACTGCAAAAGAAAGTAGGTTAGACAAACTGTAATTTCATTATTACTGTAAATGATTTCTGGCAAACAGTTACATCTTTCAGATAGGTTCCCTTTGCACTCCTAGTGACTGCAAAAATGGAGTGAATTGGCAGCAGCTGGAGTGGTACTCAATCAAAGAAACACACAGTCCCCCATACAAACTAATTATGTCTGCAAGCAGACAGCTCTTAAAGAGACAGTACCAGAGGTTCTAAAAACACTCACTGATAAATGGCTTAAATGCCAAACACCATTCAGGCTTGGGCATTCAAGCAAGCTCCTGGAAGTCTTTTGGGAACCCCATTTGCAGGGGGTTACACCTTCCTGGCCTGGGAAAGCTTGGCGTCCGCGTCAAGCAAGTACCATAAGTTTTAACTGCAACCATATACATTTGCATTAGGCTCACACATGTAATCATCAGTCAATATATCATTTACCAAGAATACATTTCTGAAACATTGCGATACGTCACTCTTTACACAGTATTACATACACATTGTACCATAACTCAAGTTATTACCTCTTGTACATGAAACCTGAAGAGGGCCCTTCCTATCAGTTACCTTGGGCTGGATGGGGCAAGGGCACCATACTGAGAAGGCAACACAAGTAACTTGAGTTAGCACTGATGCTCAGTTTGGGCAATGAGCTCGGGGACACATACACTCCTTTATGGACAACATTGAGAGGCAAGTCCACAGGCCTCCCAAGTGAATCATAACTGAGGTGCACCACAGGCTTTACAGCTCGACCAGTCTTTCCAGGGGAACTGTTATAGTCTCTGCACTCTGAACTTCATTTTCAGCATTGTCCTCACTTGTCAGGGGAGTCTCCATGGGGTAGAGAGGCTGAACTTGGGCACTTTCAGCTCCAGGAGTTACAGTTTCTGAGTCCACAACATTTGGCTCGCATGGAGCTTTCGGACACTGGCAGTGGACTGTCAGGGCACTCAAAATACTCTTCTTGTTCTGGTGTATCACCAGTCTGCCCCAATCTATCATTTCCTCCCTGAAAGCTCAAACAGTTCAACCATGCACAATGATTCCATTTCATCTGATCTGATGCTTTGCACTTCACTTTCTGGGAGCATTGGCTCCAGGGATGAAGCTGGGGCTTAGACAGTCCAGAAGGCCCAGCTTCATCTCCAGTATTGAGGGGATTGCCCCGAAACAATTGACTCAGTTCAAGAAGGATAGTATTCAAAGTCACTCTCACTTTCTTCCGATATGGACTGACAGTCATGCTCAACTGGGACTTGTGGAGGGAACACTTTAACTTTGCTTCTGTAGGTGCAGACTTTCTTGATCTTTTCTTAGCAGCAGCTCTAGTCACTGGTCCAGAGGGGCATCTTCTAGGGCTCAGACTCAATTAAGATTTGTCCAATGGGCAGTAAATGATTTCTATGCATTGTTTTTACATCTTTGAATTATTCTCAGGCCTTACTTTGTACACTGGCAGATCATCTAGTTTGCCCACTACAATGTGAGGAGATGGTGCCATCTGTCAGCAATCTTGTGCTTGCCATGCAGTCCCAGATTTCTTAGCAATACCGATCTCTCTCCTGGAGTTCCTGTGCTTTCACCTTTTATCATACCTTTCTTTGTTGGCCAGATTTCTTTTGGCAGCCATGGTTTGAGCCAGTTACAGCATGAGTTAGCTGGGCCTTTAACTTTTGCACATACTGTAAATAGTTGTCAGCTTGAACCCCATCAGGAGAGACCCCAAAACACACATCTACTGGTAGTCGAGCTTCTCTTCCAAACATCAGGCGGTAGGGGAGAATCCAGTGGCATCACTTTGGTGCAGTTATAAGCATGTACCAGGGTGCTAATTTGTTGGCTCCATCTAGGCTTGTCCTTTGGGTGCAGGGTGCCTAGCATATCTAGCAAAGTGCGGTTGAAACGTTCAGGCTGTGGGTCCCCTGGGGTGGTAAGAGTGGTTCTGGACTTTCGCACTCCCACAGAGAAAGCATCTCTTTGATCAGACGACTCTCAAAGTCTCTCCTTGATCAGAATGGATTCTTTGTGGAGCCCCATAGTGAACAAAAGTTTTCTAAGTACTTTGGCCACAGTGGATGCTTTCTGGTCTTTGGTGGGGAAAGCTTGGGCATATCTCGTGAAATGGTCAGTGACCACCAGCACATTACTGATATTTCTTTGATCTGACTCAAACTCAGAAAATCAATACAGACCAGCTCCATGGGTGCACTGGTGGTGATGTTAACAAGGGGCAGCCCTCTGGGGCAAAGCTTTCCTCTGTAAGCAGCGACTACAAGTTCGAATGTGTTGCTCCACATCAGCCCCATCTTAGGCCAATAGAATCTGGATCTCACCAAGTCAAGTGTTCTGTCTATACCAAGGTGCCCCATGTGGTTGTGCAAGGACCTCAGTACTGAGTCTCGAAAGGCAGTGGGCAGCACTAGTTGTTGTTTGTCTACTTGTCCCCTCTGTCTACTGTTTCTCTGTATAACAGTTTATTGATCAGTTTCAACTTAGGACCTTCTTTGTATAACAGTGCAGTTCTCAAATCAGTGGGCGTAATTTGGACACATCTTTTCCTGCATAGAGGGCTTCAAAGCTGCTTTGATCATGGGATCGCGGGATTGAGCCGCCGAATACTGTCATTGTCCAGCTGAGGCAGTGCACCAATGTCTATTGCAGAAAAGTGGCAATAAGCAGCAGGTATGCAATTCTCAGAGGCTCCCAAACAATCCACCATGCAGTCCACTGCGTCCGTGGACATTGTTCCTCCCTGTCAAACTTCCGAGTGCCCGAATGTCAGGTTCTGCTAATCGGACCCAATCATTCTGGGAACAGGCCTCCGGAGAGAGCATCAGCATCTATGTGGTTCAGACCTGCTCGGTATTCAGAGCATAGTCATATGTAGATAATGCAGAAAGCCACCTATGGCCAGTGGCATCCAACTTAGCTGAGGTCTGCACATAGGTCAAAGGATTATTGTCAGTTTTTACTAGTATTTTAGCCCCATACAAGTACTCATGGAATTGGTCAACAATAGCCCACTTCAAAGCTAGGAACTCTAACTTATGTACAGGATAGTTCTTTTCGGATGGGGTCAGGCTACTGGCAAAGGCCACTGGTCTCAGGCCATTCTCGTGCTCTTGGTACAACACAGCCCCCAACCCTTGCAAGCTATCAGTGTGCAGGGCGTAAGGTTTTCTTGGATCGGCATAGGCCAGCACTGGAGCATGGGTAAGTTGATATATGATCTCATGAAAAGCAGTCTCACAATCAGAGTCCAGCGGGCCCCAAATACTTCACTCGGATGAAAATACACTCTTTCAGTCTTGAGGACGCTGACTTTTGGTATTTTTGTGGGTTGGGGATACCCTTGAGTAAGGTTAAGTAAAGGCGGATCACTCTTGAATAGTCCTTGATAGGCGCCGATAATAACCACAGAATCCCAGGAATCTTTGCAGTTCTTTTAGATTTTTGGGCTGTGGCCAGGTGGTCAAGGCCTCAACTTTACTTGGTCGGTCTCTATTCCTCGGTGGATACTATGTGTCCACATACTTTACTGATGTTTGAAAGAATTGACACTTATCAATGGACAGTTTAAGGCCAAAGTCCTCCAGTCGGTCCAATACCTTAAATAATCTGCTCTCATGTTCCTCCAGTGAGCTGCCAAACACAATAACATCATCTAGGTATACCAGGCACTCTAGTAAGTTCATGTCCCCCACTGCACGCTCCATCAATCGTTGAAAAGTGGCTGGGGCACCTGAAATCCTTGAGGCATCCTCATGAATTCATAGAAGCCAAGCGGACAGATAAGGCCGTCTTCTCCACGGTCCTCTGGGGCCATCGGGATCTGGTAGTACCACTCTCGGAGATCCAGCACAGAAGAACCACTTGCTCCCGTTTAGGCAGTCAAGCATCCTGAATGCGGGGCATTGTGTACTGATCAGGGATAGTCCGCCCGGTTTAAGGTGCGATAATCCACACATCCTTACTGTTCCATTCTTTTTCCTCACTACCACAATGGGGAAGCATAAGGGCTTCTGGATTCTTGTATTACACCAGCAGCTAACATCTCTTGCAGATGCCGTCTCACATCATCTATGTCAGCAGGTGCCAGGCGTCGAGACCTCTCACGAAATGGTCTTCGTCATGCAGCGGATATTGTGCTCAGCTCCTTGCATGCATCCTACATCCCATTCCTTTAAAGAAAACACCTGGTCTCTCTGGGCAAGCTTCTCACTGATCCTCACTTTCCATTCAGCTGGCAGCGAGAGTGCGAAATCAAACAAGTCAGGCGTTACTCTGTCATTCTTCCTTGAACTCTTGCTGCTGGGTAGCACTGCAGTGTCTGCACAATGCACATTAGCCAGGATGCAACCTCTGTTTACTCGAATGTCTCTTTCAGACACATTATGAACTTGGACCATTACCCTTCTGGCATAAGCATGGGCTCTAGCGGGCAAAATACTAGGCTTGACCAGCAGTCCCTCTGGCAATTTTCCATCGCCTGGTGCATCCAACATTAATATTTTATTCTTAACATCCTTTCTGATATGGACCTCTCCCTGTAAGGTACACTGGGCATTTGGCGCCAGGATCAGAGACTCAGGATCCTTCTTCCATACAATTCCGACCGGTTCCTCTGGTTCTGTTTTTTCAGCATCTCTCTGTGCCTCATAGGCCTTCTTAATTAAAGCCGAACTCTTAAAGCTCTACTAGTCTCTGACCCCTGTTTTTCATAACACAACTGTGCCAGCCTTCCGAACATATGAGCATTTGTTCCAATCAACAAAGGGACACCATCATACAGTCCAGTGGGGGACACACTAAGGCTAGGGTCTCTACTTGTTCGGCCACTCCAGCCACGGAGGTGGGGAAAGACAGCCAAATTGGATATACCCGAATAGGGGTAGGCCTCTCACTTAACCCCATACATGCAGTCCTTCTAATGGTTGTAAGGGTACGTCTGACAAATGCTTCTGATACCAATCCTGGAACATAATTGTCACTTGGGAGCCACTGTCTAATACAGCTCTTGTAGACACTCCATTCACCTTTACAGTGGTCTCCATGGAGGGACCCACTATTCTGGACCAGTCTGGAGAGGCGGTAGTGGGGGCCTCGGCAACTGACCTTGCCACAAAGGAGTGAATTAGCATTTTGGTGCCCTCACTGGGATCATGTCGTGCACCTCTTAACCACTGATTTCTTCTCCGAAGCCTCCTTGTAGCCTATATGCAACTTTGTCAGTGTCTTTGGGGACTGGCATTCCCTTTCATGTGCCCATCTTTCCCACAATTATAGCAAAACATACTTTCTGGAGTTTGAGCTGGCGGCGCCACACTGGGAGCCAGGGCGAGGTATTACTAACTGGAAACCTTGGTGCCATCTCTGTCTGCGGCGTGATAAGCATTTGGAGACATCTCGTCAGTTTCTCCACTTCCATGGTCAAGGAATCGAGTTCGAGCTGTTATCAGCAGGAGATACATGGGTGGGTACCCCACCCCCATAGAGATGCAGTCGGATATAGGTCAGGGCCCGTACTTGCAGGTGTGGCCTTCATAAAGGGACTGTTTTGAATTCCGGATCTCTCTCAACAGTTCGCCCCATTGTGACATATCTTTTTCCTTGTCAGAGCACTCATTGACTGCCAACCTCTGCCCCTGAACTTCACTTGATGGGTCACCCTCAGTCACTCGGGTCGTAGCCGCAGCTATTGGTGCAGGTCCCTCCCGAGGTCGTCTTTTCTCAACTCCTCGAATTTCTCTCATTAACTCATCATAGGAGGTGGGGATTCCAGTCGATCTGCCAGGCGTAACTGAAGCAACAGCAGTTCTGAGAAGGGGCAGACTTAAGGATCCTGTCCAGCCTGGTTCGGTCCAGTTCAATCGCTGGCAAACTACCTTTTCTGAGGCATTCTTGCAACAATTTTTCCAGCGAGATACATACACAGACAACAACTCCCTTGGTACTGTTGTGCATCTCTTACTCTCCACCATAGGTCCTCATCAGAATCTGGGCTCCCATACACATTCTCCAAGGCCTCAAGATAGGCCTGTGCAGTCGCTTCAGGGTTACTGGGCCGTTTAGCACGGATGGTAGCCAGGGCAGGACCTCGGAGGCTCTCACTAACCCTCTTTCGCTTTAGCCTTCGAGCATTGCCATTCTAGCACTTGGGGGGCAACATAGTCTATCCAGGTCTCCCAGTCATCCTCCCCTTGGGGGGTTGGGAGGGTGCCAGAGAAGATCCTCAACCTTCGGTAAGAGTCGTGACTAATGGCAGGTGCAGAAATAGGAGTCTGCATTGGTTCAGCCACCATTACGGGCACTGGAGCAGGAGAGGGTGTTGGGGGAGGAACACCCCCAGGTGGCAAGAATAGTTTCTTCAAGTCCTCCACAGTTTTCCCCTCTCCCAGCAACCATTCAGCAAATTTTTCCTCAAAAGTTTCAGATAGTGGTGGGGGCTGATTCCCCCCCGGGTCTTTACTGTCCTTAGTTATCACTCTCCAAGCAGTGAGGGCTCCCTCTGGGGTAATGGTCTGTGGCACTTTGGAGCTATCTATGGGATCCTTAAACTCTACTAGGGCCAGGAAAGTGTGGGTGAGCAGATTAGCATGCCGACCCACCACCACAGGGTTTTGTAAACCTTCCACCTGAAAGTACTCCCTGCACAGTGTCCGTATTGATACCAGGGGATGTCCAGGATAAGCATAGCATTTTGAGAGGTCGATCTCCTCCCAGTACACCACTCCACCAGCCGGTGCACAGCCACTTCTGTCGGGTACCCATTTTTTCTTAACAGTGGTTCGTAAATATGGCCACTAGAGGACACACAATCCCAGGTGAGCCTCCAAGATGTAACCCCTAGATGGCGCTATCCCAGGGGCTACTACCCTGCCTGATTTGCCACTAACAGGTTGAGGGCCTGGATCCAATGGCGGGTGCCTCCACCCAGAGGTCAGGGTTTGCAATAGTTAAACTAACTTGGTCACAGCCCTCTGGGACACTGCAACCCCTTTCTTCCCACTAGTGGCCCACACAATATATCAGAATTACCTTCACAGTATACACTTACCCCAGGTCTGGTTCGGCACTGGGACCTCCTGTGAAATGAGATACAGTGCAACAATCACAGTACAGTACTTTAACATAGACAAATACCTCAGGCAGTATAACTTTGCTGAAACAAGCAGCTCTGATTTATTTAGGGGATATAACAAGGACAGGAAATCAGGTTAATTAGCTTATCACTCTAATAATCTACCTATGGCTTTGTGCACAGGCCTATCCCTATCAGTTACTGTCCCTGGGTACCCAAGCCCTAGTGGCTAGTCCAAACCGTGGCAGCTGGTAGGGGCCCTTTCACACAGAGAAAAGGAGAATTAAACAGTCAGCAGTACAGTAATTCCATTTGGATTTAATGTGGCAATTCAACAGGGAGCGACCCTGAATTAGTACTCACGACCTCCAAATAAGATAGGGTCCTTCAATGTCAGCAGGGCTCACTTGAGGTACACAAACCTCTTCACACATTTATATAAAAGAAAGCACTATACCAGGCAGGCTGCATCTGTATCCCGATCGCAATTGCACAATACCGGAGAACACACAGCAGATTCAGTTCCTGACAGACCGAGTGCAATTTTCAGCAATTCTTCCAGTCTTCTACAGGGTGAGCCTGGTTTCTACTCTTCAGAGATCCTTTGATTCTTTTCACAGGACGGATTCAGTCCTAACAAGCTGTTACACAAGCTGCAGACCGGAACTCTGGGCCTTACACACGTTTTTGACTAAACTGCACACTGAAAAGCACAGGGCTCCTTCCTTCTTCACTGCCAAAGCTCAACTGAAACTCCAACCGACAAAACCGGGCACTTCCTTTGAGTTCCTCCCAGTTCTTGACTGGATTGGCTGTCACTCACAATAGACTGCTGCTGTTGGTCCAAAAGGCACTGAAGTCTAAACTACATCTCCCAGAGTCACTGCCCATACAATCCTCTTGTGGCTGGCTCAGATTATGAGTCCAAGTTCTGATTCGTCCAAGGCACCATTTAGAGCTAACTACCCCACACTGATTGGTCCAGTTCAGCAGTTCAAAACCAGAATGGGGAACTAGGCAGACACTGTTCTGACTGCAAAAGAAAATGAGGTTAGACAAACTGTAATTTCATTATTACTGTAAATGATTTCTGGCAAACAGTTACATCTTTCAGATAGGTTCCTTTGCACTCCTAGTGACTGCAAAAATGGAGTGAATTGGCAGCAGCAGGTGGTACTCAATCAAAGAAACACACAGTCCCCCATACAAACTAATTATGTCTGCAAGCAGACAGCTCTTAAAGAGACAGTACCAGAGGTTCTAAAACACTCACAGATAAATGGCTTAAATGCCAAACACCATTCAGGCTTGGAGCATTCAAGCAAGCTCCTGAAGTCTTTGGGAACCCCCATTTGCAGGGGGGTTACACTGCCATCCCCCATCTTAAGGATTGCAAACCACAATGTAGCAGAATCATATGGGGTTGCAAGCAAAGTCTTCCCCCACCCACCAAATGTATATAAACAAATGTTAGGGGAAACCTTGCTTTAGGGGTTGCAAGATACATCACTCTTGACAGTAACCTGTCTTATGGGGCCCACATCGACAAGGTGGCCAAGGCTGCAAATATGCGACTTGGTCTCCTCTACAGGCACAGGTCATGCCTAACCTCATCAGCCTTAAGTGTCACTGTTCAAAGCTCGGTTGTCTCCATTATTGACTATGGCCTCATAATATATGGCTCGGTCACTTCAACAGCCCTCAGGCCATTTCTACATCACTCAATAAAGCCCGTTGACTTATCACTGGATTTCATTGACTTACCCATCGTGCGACCTCTACACCCAAACTGACTAGTTACAGCTATCCAACCACCTAAAATATCAAACATGCATTATGGCAAAAAGATAACCATAGGCCTTGCCTCCCCAAAGGGTCTAAGCCCTCCTCTGTCCAAGTAGTAACTCCCCCATACTAGATGCTCTGAAACTCAACTCCTGATTGTCCCACACTGAGTACCTCTCTGGGACAATGGTCATTTGCCTACAGGGCCCCTAGCTGGTTGAATAGTCTCAACGTTGATATCGCCTCCATTCCCAAGCTAGGCCCATTCAAAACAAGGTTCTGACTTAATCTCTCTGCCATCAGCACTTATGACTGCCTCACCTAACCTGCCCTCCTTACTACTTCACAGTTCCTGCCTAAGGTCTTCACACTGCACTTTCTTTCCCCCATCCAGCCTCCTCTCCACCCAGCCCCACCACATGCACTTCTCTAGGTGTTGCGACAGTTGCCCCTGGCATGCTACTACCAGAGTCTTACCCATCCTTGTAACCCTATTGTATTCCCTCTGCTGCCCTACCCATCTTATCCAAAATGTATGCATTTATGTACATGCAACTAGTGTTAATCTGTATAGCATACCTAAAACTCATCTGCTCTGTTGTACTGTCCCAGAATTTATGTGAACCTTTCTAAAGAGCCTCGTCTCAAAGGTACTTGTAATCCTAGAGTCAATTAAATAAAATAAATATAGAAACCTAAAAACACAGATGATGAGGGCAGGAAAGACTAATGGTCTATCCAGTCTGCCCAAGTTCCCTATCTAACCATAGAGTTCAATACACAGAGAGGCTAGAGTGTGGACTCCAATAGCTCAGTTGAAGCCGCGTGTCCTCCATATTATGGGAGGACTGAGGTGCCAGCAGATAGCAGGAACCCTTCTTGAAACTTAGATAGTGGCACCAGTACACTATTCTGACAGCAATGGAATAACGCACTGCTCATACAAGCAAAGGACAAACAAGCTTGTTTTTGTCACCACAATGTGTGTCTGCTTCATTATTTCTCTGCTGTCAATGGTGCTTCTTACCCAACTGGATCAGCAGATTGCTCTCAATGTGCAGTGTATCTAAGTTTCAACAAAATGGAAAGGGACGTGGGGATAGTTATATCAGATGACCTAAAGGTGGGCCAGCAATGTGAGAAGGCAGTAAGGAGGGCTGGAGGCATACTGGGATGCATAGGGACAGGCATCACCAGTAGAAAACAGGAAGTTGTTGGTCCTCTGTAGAGACAGTTGGTAAGAACACATCTGGAGAACTGCGTGGGCCAAGAGGTCCTCTCGGCCATAAAATTCTATGTTTCAAGAAGGATTCCCACTATCTGCCAGCACCTCAATCCTCCCTTAATATGGTAAACGCGTGACTTCAGCTATGCCATTGGAGTCCAAGCTGTTGCATCTCTCTCTCTCTCTCTCTCTCTCTCTCAGACAATTTCAAAGGAAATGCGCCAGTGCATCTCAAGAAATGCACCGTTTGGATGACACAAAGTTGTGAATGACAGCTTACAGTACACACTGCAAGCCCATTGGTCAACAGTGTCAGCCAATGTTGCATTGCTGCTGTAACCTGTCAGTCATTGACAGTTCAGTCGGCGGGCAAGCCGTGAAGGTGTTGCGGAGGGCTGTGCTGCTCACGGCTGTCTGACTGTGCTAGGGCGGGGTGAGCGGGTGGGATGTGGGTGCTGGTGGGTGGTGGGGTGGGGACACTACACTATGGAAAAGGAAGGGGAAATGAGCTTATTCGAACAGGGATTGGGATGGGGGGCACTACGCTATGGAAAGAGGGAAGGGTACATAATTGTATTGTATCCGAACAGGGATCAGTATGGGGAGGGTGGGGCACTACACTATGGAAAAGAGGGCTAGGACTGTAATTTTGTACATTTGAATGGGGATCGGTTCAGGAGAGGGGTCCCTACACTATTGAAAAGGGGTGGGATATGGAGAAAAACATCACAGGAATGGGAAGGGGTGCAGGCTGCCTTGAGCATCCCTGCAGAATGTATGAAAATGCGGCCATACTGGCATGCAAATTGTTTGTTTGCTCCTTGCATGCCTAATGACTGCATTTGCATTTTTTTTGGCTGTCTGGAATTTGGGGCTGACACATCCCCATTCCAGGTATTAAGACCATCCCCTGAGACGCGCTGGTGCACTGTCAATGGCCCCCATTTGTGCCACCCGCTAACACTGCTATATTCAGATGAGATGTGTGATTGCGCATCTCGTTACAATATAGCATTTTTTTGTGCCAGCCCATTTATTTGGGTGGTGCATCTAGATGCACTGGCAATCCTCTGGGCTTTGAAAATGGGGGCCTATTTATCTAACCCTGTGACCTACTGTCCATCCAGGGTACAGGCCCCTCTGTGACTGGCGAAAGCGCTCACTCCAACCAGCTTCCATAGCCCAGCAGTCAGGCAGTGATTTCATAGCCGCCAACCAAGCAGCCCAGCCTGGATTCCACTCCCTTCAAGGTACGGCACCTCTTACAGCCTATCGGAAACAGAGTGCCTTTTCGATGAGCGGCCCCGATTGGTCAGGAGACAAGGGCTTCCAATTTGAACTCTCCTCTGCCTAAAGGACTCTGCTTTCCCCTCTGGGATTGATTTTAAACTTTTAGAACAACTGCCTTGCTGAATCAATTGTGTTTGTTATAGAAAATACAATACTTTTTTGCTAAGTTACTGTTTGCAAGTGATTACAGCCCAGTTAAGCTAAAGTAGACTCTTAAACTGCCCCCTCCTTTCTGGTGCCCACTCTAAGTACTTCCTATGACTTGCAAATCTTCTGCTCCTGTGCTACGTGACCTTGCTGCACTCCAGCTGCCTATAAATTCTGCTTTTCTCTCCTTTTTCTCCAGCAGCCCCCACGTGACTGGGGAAAGCGCTCGCTCCAACTGACTAACATAGCCCAGTGGTCGGGCGGCGATTTCATAGCCACCAACCAAGCAGCCCAGCCTGGATTCCACTCCCTTCAAGGTACGGCACCTCTTACAGCCTATCGGAAGCTGAGCACCTTTTCACCGAGTGGCCCTGATTGAACAGGAGACAAGGGCTTCCAATTTGAACTCTCCTCCACCTAAAGGACTCTGCTTTCCCCTCCGGGTTTTCCTCGTAACCCGCGATTAAATACACGCTAGCCCCGCCTCAATTAGAATCTCTCCTCTCCCATTGGGCAATATTTGGACCTATCCTGAGGGCTCTCTCATAGACATTCTTACTCATTACCCCCCTTTTTTGTTCTTTCTTTTTTACCCAAACTATGGCTACTACACTCTTAGCTTTCTACTGCTCTGTTACTGTGTACCTCCTACTTGGTACACCATCGAAACCATTCTCCGAAATGATACCTGGCACTGTATCCTGCCACTCAAGACACTTGCCACTGTGCCTTTCCTCACCCACCACCCCTCATCTTCTCGCCAATATCCTCAAATCTGCTGCTCCATCGTCACTCGTGGCTTCTGCACTCCCTTTACTTTACATGCAGAATCATTTCTCATTAAAGCCCTCCGGCAACGTCACGCATACATCTCTAGTTCCCAACAAACGTCGCTTAAGGAATAAAGAGCTTAGGTGCTTCACTTATACACTTAAAAAATGACTCCTCCTGCTCCTTCTCTGCTCAGGCATTGTCGAGGTAAATCCAGGCCCTTGCTCACCGTTTAGCTCACCAACAGAGTACGTGGCAGCCTCAGGCCTTAAAATAATGTTAGTCAATATATTAAGCCTCACAAAAAAACCTGACCAACTGCAAGTTTGGGCCCTTCACACAAAGCCCGATCTCATTGTCGATACAGAATCCTGGTTAAAAAAAAAAATCAATTCTGGACAAGTCTCTCCTGGGTTACAATCTGTACAGAGCAGATAGAGTATCCAGAGGAAGGGGAGTAGCTATATATGTAAAAACTAAATTCCCAGCTAGTGAAATCCTTTGCAGCACTAAGCACAAGGAATATGAATTAATCTCCTTAAAACTACACCTACCATCTAAGGAATGTATTACAATCTTAGGTGGTTACATGCACCCTAATGATAGTACAGACATTTTGGAGTCCTTGAAATCCTTAACTGCCTCCGTGAATAACAAAGTTTTAATCCTTGGGGACTTTAACCTTAACTGGCTCACACACAAATCTCAAATCGCTATGCAATGAATTGGGACTTACCCAAGTAGTGACCGAGCCAACTAGGACAAATAAGGTTAGCGCTGAGAATAGCTCCATTCTTGACCTTATTCTTACTACCCACCCTAACAAACTCCTCCGTACAGCAGTATTTCACAACATGAGCGACCATGGAATAGTAGTATGTACAAGGGCTCAAGCAAAAGCACAAAATCAGACTAAGTTCATAACCAAACAGTCATTCAGAAAATTTCTACCAGCAAATTTCTTAAGTGATCTTAGTAAGATTAGGTGGCAGAGTCTATATCTCGCCACAACTTCAGATGAGGCGGTCATAGTCCTAAATGAGAATCTCATCCGTATAGTAAATAAATACGTGCCGATCATTAAAGTCAGGATGCGGAAGTTCTCTCACCCCTGGTTGTCCCCAGAGCTCAAGTCTGCCCTCTCTGAGCGTGACAAGCTATGGGCAAAGGCGAGGCATACCAAAAGCATGATAGACTGGCAGGCTTTTCGAACCTTGAGGAATGCTTGCGTCAAGCTTATCCATTCTGTCAATGCCAATTACTGTATGTCTATGCTAGAACAGGCCAAGGGGGACACACAGAAAATTTGGAAGACCTTGAAGTCAATCGAAGGTAAACCGGTGGCCTCACCTTCTAAAATCATTAAAAGCAATGTGACCATTGAAGATAGTAGCCAAATATTAGAAGAATTTAACTCTCACTTTGCCACCGCTGGACTGGCATTTGATTCATCCCCCTATGCGGCATGAGTGAATAGACAGGCTAACTCAGACCCCGACATGTATCAGCATCAAGCTGCCCTTTACAGCTCCATCCTATCAGCTTTAAAGAAGTGGAAGATGCCCTTATCAAGCTAGACACCAAAAAGAGTGCAGGAAATGATGGTGTCAAACCTCTCTCCTTAAAACTCTGATTCCCACTTCATTGCCCCATCCTCCATATTTTTAATATTTCTATTTTTCCTCTGTCGTCCCGTCATGCTGGAAACTAGACCACATCCTTCCGCTATTTAAATCAGGGGACCCTTGAGACCTAAATAACTACAGACCCATTTCGATCCTTCCAGTCCTCTCCAGAGTCTTCAAACACTGATCTTTGCACAACTAAAGCAGCACATGGAAACCTTCTCGCTCCTGAACCCAGTTCAATCTGGTTTCGTTCCAGCCACAGTACTGTTACTGCCCTCGCCAAAGTGACTGATGACTGGATCACTGCAATGGATTCTAAGATCATCACAGGGGCTGTCTTCTTGGACCTATGGGGCATTCGACACAGTAGACCACTCCATAATCAAATACAGTCTTGCCAATATAGGTGCTACTCCATAGACCATACATTGGTTCAGCAGTTATCTTTCAGGTAGGACGCCAAAATTAAAACCGGCGAATTTTCTCCTCTCCTCTACCTATCACTAGAGGAGTCCTACAAGGTTCTATATTAGGTCCTATCCTCTTCTCCATCTACATTAATGATCTTGACCACCATATATCCCAATCGAAACTTCACTTCTTTGCTCATGACACAGTTCTCTATACTTCTGAAACATCTCTATCCAAGGTCAGGGAGATCCTTCAAGCGGACTTTGCCCAACTCGAAACTAACCTCATCAATGCCAGACTTCTCCATAATGCTAAAAAACCAAAGCTATGATATTCTCTCCCAATACAGTGCCCTCACCCACTTCCACCATGTCGAATGAATTTCTAGTTACGTCTCTAGGCGAACCACTTTAAGTTACCCCGAAGTTCAAATATATCGGGTTCTGGATTGACAATAAGCTCACTTTCTTGGAACATATAGATGACCTTGCCAGAAGGTTAAAAATATGACTTGGCTTTCTGTTCTGAAAGAGAACACTCTTCCCGCTAGACATTAGAACCAGGCTTGTACAAGCCACGTTCCTCCCACTACTTGACTATGGGGACATCATCTGCACATCTACAACTTCTAATCTAAGGAAATTGGACATCCTTTACCACCGGGCATTGCGCTTCATTACGAATTCCCCATTTCAGATGCATTACTGTAGCTTATATTCAACTGTAGGCTGGACATCGCTCACTACCAGACGTATGCTCCACACCGGCA
Organism: Neoceratodus forsteri; assembly: GCA_016271365.2. Taxonomy (NCBI): domain Eukaryota; kingdom Metazoa; phylum Chordata; order Ceratodontiformes; family Ceratodontidae; genus Neoceratodus; species Neoceratodus forsteri. Next base: position 11,750,255 of record CM028138.1, read on the forward strand.
CCTGGACCATAAAACGCCTTCTCCACAAACTACCTAGTTACCTAACCTCCCTTATTCAGACTGCCCACAGCATCTACTCGCTTAGGAATTTAGACTACTTAGCATTAACGGTCGCATATACCCGCACCAATCTGGGCAAACGTTCCTTCTCGGTCACCCTCCCCACCATCTGGAACCAGTTACAAATATCATTGAAGCTTCCCACGCTAGTCTCGCCTAGCCTGTTTAAATTGCTATCCAATGCAAAAATAAAAGATGTGTAGCTACTGCTAAGGCCTGAGCTGTCTTGACCCATCTGTTTACAATGGTCCTAATTACAGGGACTAGCAAACTTGTTAGGCGATTGGATGCACTGTTTCCTGTTGAAGCACTTTAAGCATGCACTATGAATTTAATGCTATGTTGCTTCTCTCTTGTCTGTATATATGTATCAGGACCTCCTTGTGAATGAGCTTGCTCAATGGAGTTTTTTTCCTGCAATAAATTTGAACTTGAACTATTCATGGTGCGTGGTGCCCCTAGACAACTCCCACCCCAAAGAAAAATGTAATTCATAAAACCCCCATGTTGTGCAGCTTGGCCCGATCCCAACCCACATCCAAAGGAGTTCCCACTGCAACTGAGCAGGCCATGGGCCACGCTAACCTCTTTTGCCTTAGTAAATTGCATTCAGTACATTTATTTATTTATTTATTTACTTTATTTAGTTTTTGTTGACCGGGTAAGTGCACTAGACAAATCCTGCCTATTTTCAGGCAGGACCTGGAGAGAGGAAACAGATGAATGCCAACTGACCTTGAACCAGATTAAGCTGTTGGTGGTATTTTTAGTGAATGAGGGAAATTTGGCCAGGACACCAGGAAATTCCCCTACTCTTTTCGATAAGTGCCATGGGATCTTTAACATCCACCTGAACTACCACCAATCCAGGCAGATGGGACCTCGGTTTAACGTCTCATCTGAAAGACGGCACCTCAGAAGTGCAGCATCCCTCTCATGCTGCACTACAGTGTCAGTACTGGGATATTAACCCAAGTGCCAGATGTGGGAACTGAACCCACAGCCCTCTGATCTCCCAGCCTCAGAGGTGAGTGCGCTACCTACTGAGCCACTGTCACTGTCAAACCTGAAGGGGTCCAGGTTACGAGGTGCACTCAGTGTTCAACTTTTCTGATGATGATATTAACTCAGAGTTGAAAACACAATATCAGTTTAACCTAATCCAAAGAAAAAGGCTCACACATGCTGACTAGGGTACAAACCATGGTAAGATGTTAACAAGCCAAGCAGGAGACTGAGCATCGGGGTTGTAACATCTCAAAGGATGCTTCACTGGTCAAAGCTTGACAGTAAACAGCACAGAAGGCAGAAAAAGAATTCTAAATATTGCCTTCCAGCGTACATCCAGTGGTGATGTAGTACGTGGGAGAGAGCAGCAAAGATTGATGCTCCCAAGCACTGTTGCACCCCTCCCTCTAACCTGGCTTCTCCTCACAACAGCTATCAAACTTATTTCCACACCAACCCCAAGCTGCTCAATGCTCAGACTGGCTAGACTTTCAATGTACCTCTCCTGTACTGCAGCTCCATCCCTGGGCTCTGCCTACCTGGTGTAGGTCACATGAGGAACCCTCTGCTGCTACTGTTGGTGTCATTTCAGTGCTCCTGATGCACAATCCACTTACTATCACCCACTCGACTCAGCACCAATGCGCTATCACCACTCCACCCGACCCTCTTTCCAACAGCACAACTCCAGCCAGCTGGACTGTTCATGCCTACCTCTTTGCCACACGCTCCACCCACTGGCCTGCTCATCCACACTCTGCCCAAAGAATGCTCCCTATTCTCACAACTGAATTGGGGCCCTGCCAGTTAATCAGGGCCTGCACAGTCCCAACTTGCAGCCTTTGTTTTTTTGTTTTTTTGGGAAAGGCATGCTGGGTTCCAAACTTTTTAGCATGGGAAAGTTGTATCAATAGGGAGTGGCAGCTGCAGGGTTGAGCTGTCATGCCCCAGATAATTAGCTACTGGACTGGATGTGTGGATCCCAAAAGAGGCGCACTCTTTAGAAGGTGTTACAGGTCTCAGACATCCACAGTCTTCCAGGTCACAGACAGCAGTGGTCCCTCACATGCTACATGCAGTGCAGCACCACTCAGAGACTGGATCTAGAATAAAACATAGAAACATAGACTTTGACAGCAGATAAGGACCACTTGGCCCACCCAGTCTGCCCATTTCCCTACCTACTGGATAAGTTGCAGATTCTAGTTAACCAACAGCCTACTTCCTGCCACCCCCACTACAATTGCCTTGTGTCTGTCCCATGCATGTTTGAATTCCCTCAACTGTTTTAGCCCCAACAACCTCCCCAGAAAGGCAGTTCCATGCATCCACCACTCTCTCTGTGAAAAAAGATTTCCTCACATTACCCCGAGCCGTCCACCCTCTATCTTTAAATTGTGTCCCCTTGTTCTTACACATCTCTTTTTCTGAAAGATGCTACCCTCCTGGACTTTATTGATTCCCTTGAGGTACTTGAACGTTTCTATCATGTCCCCCCCGTCCCTCCTTTCATCAAGGGTATACATATTAAGCTCTCTCAGTCTCTCTTCATATGGTTTCTGATGTAGACCCTGCACCATTTTAGTTGCCCTCCTCTGGACTGCTTCCATCCGGTCTATGTCCTTGCGTAGATGGGTCTCCAAAACTGCACACAGTACTCCAGATGGGGGTCTCACCAACTGTCTGTACAGAGGGATAACCACTCTTTTTTCTACTTGTGATGCCCTTCCTATGCATCCCAGTATCCTCTAGCTCTCCTCACTGACTTCTCACATTGCTTACCCACCTTTAGATCATCCGATATGACTACCCCAAGTCCCGTTCCATTTTTGTTGTTAGTACCTCCCCTGCTATTGCGTACTCTTCTCCTGGGTTTTTGTTTCCCAGGTGCATTACTTTGCACTTCTTTGTATTGAATCTAAGTTGCCATATGTCTGACCATTCCTCCAACCTTGCCAAGTCCCTTCTCATCCTTTCTACCACCCCTTGTGTATCAACTCTGTTACAGATCTTTGGGTCATCTGCAAAGAGGCATACCTTTCCCTCCAGACCCTCTGCAATGTCACCTATAAAGATGTTAAAGAGGACTGGACCCAGTACTGAGCCCTGAGGTACTCCACTAGTAACCCCCCTTTCTTTGGAATGTGTGCCACTCACTATTACCTTCTGTGTCTTGTTGTGCAGCCAGATTGTAACCCAGGCTACCACCCTGGGACCCACTCCCAAGCTGGCTAACTTGATTATTAATCTTTTGTGCGGGACTGTGTCAAAAACACTCACATGAATGATAAATGGCATTTTTTTTCCACTTGTTCAACCAGGAGAGACACACTAAGCTGAAAGCTTGTTTACAGGTGCGACCTGGGAGCACAGGGAAGTTAAATGACTTGTTCGGGGTCACACAGTATGCAAGTGGGGGCTGTGGGATTCAAACCCAGATCTTCAGATTTGCAGCTCAGAGCTTTAAACCACTGTGCTATACTGCCTCCCTCAGTTAATTTACTAACACTAGTAATACTATTTTGCCCCGACCTGGGTAGTGGTACTAAACAGGAATGCTGTATGCCATTGCCTACTAGAAAGACAGGGGTTTACAAGACTGGAGAGGGAGAGTGAATGAATGCTCTGGCTGGGCTGACCTGCCCGGTTTGAAATTACATTTGAGTTTCTATCACGGTACTGTATCATACAGAACTGTGATACAAAGAAATGCAGCTGTAATTCCAAACAGGGTAGGCAACAGAGCAATTTATTCCTCTCCATCTCCAACCATTTAGTCCTTGCCCCCACCCACTAGCAGCAGGCAGTGGCATACAGCAGAATGTGGGGTGTGTGAACTAGAGAAGTCAAAACAGACGGGTGTCTGGGAAGTTCAGGAACAAGGCAGAAAACAACATCAGCAATTTTTTCTTTTGACTTAGCTAGTTGGCTGCTTCAGAATCATAGAGAAACAGAATCTGACAGCTGGTAAGGACCTCTTGGCCCACCTATTCATCTCTTCACTGACCTTGCTCATTGACTCATCTCAGGACCGTCTCATGTTGCTGCTGCATTGTAGACCAGTCCGTGTCCACACCACTGGACTCAGTTCTTGTGTTCTCTCTCTGGCCTGCCCAAAGCCCTGGCCCAGACTCTCCTAGTCTTGGTTTCCTCCTCTCCGCGGACCATGGCCCACGCCCCACTGTCCTGGCTCTCAGTCTCTCTGCCCCTATCTTCTGACTGATCAGGTGGTAGACAATGGTTCAGTTCACCTCCAGAGCCTGGCCCCGTGCAGTAAGTGCTGCTGTCCAGATGATGGCGCGCCACTCTCGACCGGCTCACACTACATTCATTCTCCCACCAAAACTGCTGCTGCTGCCTGTGCCTGTCAAGAAGCACAGCTCCTACTGGCTACTGCACTCAGCTGACAGCCCCTCACCATCTGCTCTGTGGCTCTCCCAGCTGTTGGCATGGATTGAGGGTGGGTGCAAAAATGTGCTTTTCCTGCATGGATACAAACTTTTTTTTTTTTTTTCAAATACAGAACAGAACTTTTTTTTGTCCCCCCACCCACCAATGGAGCAGCCATCTAGTTCACCTGTCCTTAAGGTTGTCCCTGCCAGGGTCCTAGTCCTTGCCCTCCTCCCCATATATTCTCTCCCAATTCTGTCACTCCAAGTTAACATTGTACCCTTCACTTTGTCCCAACCTGTCTTGAAATCAAAAACTGCTTTAGCACCCACTTCAGCTTGCAGACTGTTCTACCGCTCCACAACCCTTTCTGTGAAATAATATTTTCTCGTGTCCCTCTTGAACCTCACTCCTTTCGGTTTCCACCATACTGTACTTCTCAACCTTTTTTCACTGAAATGAGGGACACATCCTCAAACATGGAGAAAATTCAAAACACAGTGGAAACAATTCTTTACTTGTAGAAAGTTTATTTTTGATTTAGCATCTTATAATATTATAAATTTCAACTTTAAAATCTAGGTTTACAGCACATTCTCTGTAGGCAGCACCTTTTCCTTGAGGACAGAGCAATTTTCAGGGGCAAAATGAGGGTCCTCCTAACTGGTGACAGTCGAGAAGTATGGTTTCCACTCATGTCCACGTGACCTTGATCTAGCACTCAAGCAAACTAGTTCCTCACTGTTCATTTTGTTTATTTCATTTAGGAACTTGAAGATCTCCATCACATTTCCTCTCTCCCTTATGGTCTCCCATGAGTACATGTTAAGTGTCTTGAGTCGCTCCTTTGAAGACCTGCCCTGCTGGACCCGAATATTTTTTGTTGCCCTGCACTGCACCTTCTCCTGCCTTTCCCTATCCTTTGAAGTGAGTGCTCCAGAACTGGGCGCAGTATTCCAGGTGTGGCATCAAAGAACTATAAAGGGGTTGTAGTACCTCCTTCCGCCTACTACCAATATCCCTCCTTCTGCCCCCCAGCATCCTTCTAGCCTTACCACAGGCTTTGCCATAATGGCGCGATTGCTTGAGGGATTCACCAACAATAACGCCTAGATCACGTTCCTCAACTGGAGTGCTAAGTCTCACTCCACCCATCTAGTACTCTGTCTTGGGGTTCATATTCCCTAGGTGCATCACTTTGCACTTTCTGGTGTTGAATTTGAATTGCCAAATCCTAGACATCCCAATTGTACCACCGTAACTGTTTCTCACCTTGTACTGTTACTATATCGTACATACTGTATCATGCTGTCCGCAGAAACTGGACTGCTACAATAAACAAACCCTGTAATGGATTTACTGTTTGTCATACTGTACTGTAGCTATATCTTGTCTAGATTGTGTTGTCTATTGTTAAAGGATGTGGAGCCTTTGGAAAGGGGTCCATGACTCAAAGGATTGTAATTTTGATACCTTCAAATACATAAAAAAATAAATCCCCTCTATCTTTTGTAACTCACTCCGCATTTCTCAGATTGTCACTCTCCACCATCCCACACAGCTTAGTGTCATCTGCGAAGAGGGATAACCTGCCATGGATTCCTTCTCCGGTGTCACTGATGAACATATTGGAGGGGACCAGGCACAGGACCAATCCCTGTGGCACCCGCTCGCAACCTCCTCTCTACAGATTTGACCCCACTGCCCACTGCCTGCCTCCTTTGGCCAGTTTTCTACCAAGTTTTAACTATGCCCTTAGCCACACCCAGATCCTCCATCTTCTTCAGCAAGCATCTGTGGGACGCAATGTCAAAAGCCCTGCTTCAAAATAAGAGCAAGTCCACAGCATGGCCCCTATCCAATTCCCTTGTCACTCAATCAAAGAAAACTATTAATTTTGTCTGACAGGGCCTCCCTGCCGTGAACCCATACTGTTTACTATCATGGAGACTGTTGCTCTCCAAGTAATCCACAAGGTTTTCTTTGACCAGTGACTCCATCAGATTCCTACAATGGTGGTCAGACTGACAGGTCTGTAGTTCCCTGCTTGTTCCTCCTCGCTCCCCCATGGAGCGGAACAATGTCCCCCACCTTCTTGTCCTTTGGAACTGCCCCCATCTGTAGTGAGCTGTTAAACAGTCTTACTAAGGGTTCAGCATTTCCACCACCAGTTCCCAGAGTATCCACAGATGCAGCCAATCTGGTCCCAAGGCATTATGTAGAAACAGGTGATGGCAGATAAGGACCATGCGACTCACCTAGTCTACCCTTTTCATACCTAATGCATTACCGCAGCCCTAGTTGATCTGCAGCTTACCCTTTAGCCAGTTTCCTACCCAGTTAACTAGGTCCTTAGCTGCACCCAGATTCTCCATCTTCTTCAGTAAGCATCTGTGAGGCACCGAGTCGAAAGTCTTGCAGGCAACTACAGACCTGTCAGTCTGACTGCCACTGTAGGGAATCTGATGAAGTCATTGGTTAAAAAAGACCTCGTGGATTACCTGGAGAGCAACAATCTTTTGAGTCTGTGCCCCAAAGATGCTTGCAGAGGGTCGTGGCCCTGATCTATCTTCAGGGCCATCAGCCCTTTCTGGACCCCCTCTCCCATAAATACTCTCTACCTTATCATCAGAACCCCCTTATCAGCCACGTTGATGCCACTCTCAGGCAAGGGCCCGCCCTCCTCCCTGGTTAAAATGGAGCAAAAATAATTATTAAGGACAGCAGCCTTCTGCCTGTCCTCCTCTATCACCCTACCCACCTCCAGCAGCCTAACGATTTCCCCGCCTTTCTTTTTTCCTTAATATACTGGAAGAACTGTTTTTCTCTGCCCTTGAACCTTCTGCAGTATGCAGCTCCATATCTGCTTTGCCTCCCTAACCACCTTTTCTGCCTCCTTATTTCTTAGTAAATTTCTCCTCATTCTTCCTCCCCTGCTTTTCTTTGTACCCGTGGAAGGTCTTTTTCTTAGTCCCCACAGCTTCCAGACTTCTGCAGATAACCACAATGGTCTCTTGAACTTCTTCCTTTTTGGTTGCCATTCTCATGCATAACTTTTATTCGAGAATAACACTCCCCACAGCCACCCACTCCCAGTACTCCTGACCCAGGTTACTTTTTGTCAGTGTGCATCACCCTGCACATCGTAGCATGGAACTGTAACCGGCAAATCTTGGGCCACCTTTCTTGCGTTTCCAGATCGGACTCCATTCCTGTTTGTTCACCCTGGCACACAGTCATCCACAAAGAGGAACATTTGACCCTGTATACCTTCCCTTGACTACCCCCAAATGTGTCAACAGAAATGAAAATTACATACCTACCGTAATTCTTGATCTTCTTGGACAAGTCTCCACCACTCATTCACAGTAGTGGGATTAGCGCCGGAGGCACTAGGACCCATCGGGAGCAAACTTTTTGCTGGAGGGTCGGCGCGAGAGATGGCGCCGCGAGCAGCGGCTCGAGCGGCAATGACCATCTCGGCGGCGACCTCAACCGCCTCAGTACCTTTTTACCAAGGAGGTGCAGCGCAACTAACGTAAAGTAAATCTAACCCTAAAAAGCGGACATAAGATAGTCCGTCGACCCGTGTAAGAAGGGTCAGCAAAGAAGTCCTCACGGCCTAAAGATTTGAGGGGTGAAGACCAACACAGCGGTGAGCTCGGGGATGGAGGGTGGGCGTGTGAATGAGTGGTGGAGACTCATCCAAGAAGATCAAGAATACGGTAAGTGCGTAATTTTCATATCTTCCTGGACATAAGTCTCCACCACTCATTCACACTAGTGGGAGAGTACCAAGCTGATAATCCCCAAAGGGCGGCAGGAGAGCCAGAGCTCCAGCGTCTAAGATAGAAGCCATTAAGGATAGTTCTGCGAATCACAGAAATGTCGCCTGGCATGAACATCCAGTGCATAATGCTTAACGAGGTATGCACTGAGCTCCGGGTAGGCGGCGTTGCAGATATCGCAATTGGAACATTGCGAATCTCCGCTAAAGATGCGCGACCACCCTAGTAGAGTGGCGTACACTCTACCCTCCAATTTAACTTGAGCCATGGAGTAGCAATGTAAAGCATGCCACTAACCATGATGAGATGCATCTAATAGCGGCGGGTTGACCCAGCCGGTGTCGCTGAAAGAAACAAACAGTTGCTGAGTCTTGTGAAAATTCTTGGTTCTATCTAAATAGAACCGCAAGGCTCTCTTAACATCCAAGGAATGAAGAGATCGTTCCTTCATTTTGGAAATTGCGAAGTAAGAGGAAGTACCAGAGGTTGGTTTAGATGGAATTCTGAACTATTGGGAAGAAATTAGGATGATACGGAGAACTACCTTGTCTTTATGGAATACAGTATACGGAGGGTCCGTCACCAAGGCATGAATCTCCGAGACCCTGCGGGCTGAGGTAATGGCCACCAGGAAGGCAGTCTTCCAGGTAAGAAATTTTAGCTCACAGATAGCTAGGGGCTTGAAAGGCTTCCGAGTGAGCATGTCCAGCACCAGGTTAATGTCTCAGGTTGCAACTGGACGCTTAACAGGGGGTCTGGTATGAAGAATCCCCTTTAGAAATCTCTTCACCATAGGAAGCTGAGCCAGAGTCAAGGAAGAAACCGGCTCATGGAACTCTGAGATGGCACTAAGGTGAACTTTAACTGTGGAGTACTGGAGACCTGAGTTTGATAGGTCCAAAAGATACTCCAGAACCTTGTCAGGAGGACAGGAAAAGGGATTCAAGAGGTTTGCACACCAGAGAAAGCGTTTCCATTTGGAGCGTCGTTTTTGGGTGGCTGGCTTCTCGCAGCCAGAAGGATGTCCGAGACTCTACAAGAGGCGTTGAATCGATTCACTTCTACCTCTTCAGGAGCCAAGCATGAAGGTGAAGTGATTTCAGGTTGGGATGGACCAACGAACCCTGAGTCAAGGTTGATTTGCAAGGAAGTGGTCTCGGAGAGGCTGCCAACATACTGTTGAGCAGAGGAAACCATAGTTGCCGAGGCCAGGAGGAGCAATGAGAATCATTTTGGTCCCTGAGACTCGAACATGAGGAACTCTCTGGATTAGAGGAGGCGGTGGAAAGCGTAAAAGCGTTTTGTCCACCGCAGCCTGAGCATCCTGACAGAAAATGCCAGGCCCTGGATTTCTGGAGCAGAAGAGAGCAGTTTTGCGTTGAGTGGGGATGCAAAAAGGTCCAGGTCTGGAGACCCCCACTCTTCGAATAGTGACCGAGCTACGGCTGGATCGAGAGACCACTCGTGAGGGTCTGCCTCCGTTCTGCTGAGGTGATCTGCTAGATCGTTTTGTATACCTGGCAGATAAACCGCCTGAATCAGAGACTTGTGCTCCAAGCACCACTCCCACACCCTCATTGCTTCCCTGCAAAGGGGGTAAGAATGAGCACCGCCTTGCTTGTTGATGTAATACATCACAGCTTTGTTGTCCGTTTGAAGGAGAATGTTCTTGTGACAAAGGATATCCTTCAGAGCTCGGATCACGTGAGGACCGCTCTCATCTCCAGGACATTTATGTGGAGAAGAGTTTGAACTGAGTCCATACACCTTGGAGGTGTGGAGGGGCGACAGTGAGCTCCCCATCCATTAGCGATGCGTCCTGTGGTGATGGAGATCTGATGATCCGGGGGCAAGGGGAACCCTTCCAGAGATTGCTCTCTTGAGTCCACCAGGTGAGAGACCTTCAAGGGCTCCGCCACCTGATGGGATAAGACTGGGGTGAGAGGTCAGAGACCACTGGTGGAGAGCATCCATTGGGTGGTTCTCATGTGCCTTGACCCAGGGTACCAGTGAACACCGGGCATGTGAGACCCAACATGCGTTGCATCGAAACTGTAACCAATTGGTTCTCCCGATGTAGCAGGCCATCCGAAGGATGCCAGTCTTCTGTCCTCTGGAAGGAAAGCCTTCGCGGAAGAGGTGTCTAAGTGTCCCTATGAAAGGAGCCTCTGGGAGGGCTGCAGTTGTGATTTTTTCAAATTCAGCAGAATTCCCATGGACGTAAGAAGACGAGAAGTCGTTTGCACGGCTTCCAAAGTCCCTTGGCTGGAAGGGCTTGCTAGAAGCCAATCGTCCAGGTAGGGAAACACTCGGAGTCCGATCTTCCTGAGATGCACTGCGAGAACTGCACAACACTTTGTAAAGACTCGCGGCACCGAGGATAGCCCAAAAGGCAGGACTCTGAACTGATAATGCTGACCCAGAGCTACAAACCTGAGGAACTTGCGGTGGGTCGGGTGGATGGGGATATGCTGATAAGCATCCTGCATATCCAGGGAGGCCAGCCAGTCGTGCTGATGCAGCAAGGGTAACAGGGTACCTAGGGAAATCATTTTGAATTTCTCCCTGGGGAGAATTTTGTTTAACTTTCTGAGGTCTAGAATGGGGCGCATTCCCCCAGATTTCTTTGGAACCAGGAAGTAATGGGAGTAGAACCCTGTGCTTCGCAGATGTGGGGCACCAGTTCTATTGCCCTGTTGCTTAGAAGGCCCTGGATCTTGGCGGTGAGGAGGTCTGACTGAGAGGCCGACAACCTGGGTTGTCGTCTGGGAGGACAATTCGGGGGGGTTTCCAAAAAATTGAGAGAATAACCCTCGCGAATTATCCGAAGGACCCATCTGTCCGAAGTTATGGACTTCCACTGGTTGTAGAAGTACATCAGACGACCTCCCACCGGAGGAGAAAGTTCCACCTCGGGCAATGTGGATGGAACTTGGGCCAGCAATTCATAAGGTGGCGCTGGGGCTTTAGGCCCTGACGCTTTCTGCTGCTTTCTTTTGAGGTTGGGCAGGTTGGCTTTTATGGAAGCTTCCTCTGCCTCTGCCTCGAAAGGACTGGCGACTATGAAACTGGCGTCTGTTCACATGCCCCGAGAGGAGCAGGCGGAGGTCTGGCCAACAATGGCCGACCTAGTCTTCTGGTGGCCTCTAAGCTTGTCCACCTGAGGGCGAAAGAAAGGAGCCATCAAAGGGCAGCGCCATTACCTGCTGCTGAGCATCATTCGTGAAGCCAGAAGTACGCAGCCAGGAATGGCGCCGAGTACAAATACCGCGGCTGCTGAGCGAGAAGCAGTGTCGAAAGCGTCCATAGCGGCTTTGACCTGTTGGTTATTGGACTCAATACCTCTAGTAACGGTCAGAAGAAGCTCTGACTTGGAGTCGAATCCAGAACAGCTTCAACTATTCTTTTCAAAGAGTGCCACAGGATATACCCATACTGAGAAAAATAGCCTTGATAACTGGCAATACGCATACTTAGAGTGGAGGCAGCAAAGACTCTCTTACCTAATGTATCAGTCTTACGAGACTCTTTGTTAATAGGTCGAGCTGTAGTAGTTTGAGGAAGAACGACCTTATCATTCTCTGCCAGGACTACAATAGGATCCGCAAAGGCTTGGGATGCCAAAATGGGACGCATCCTTGGGAGCTGAATACTTTATCAATGGATTTAGCCACTGAGGAATAAGAGCAGGATTATTCCATACCATTTGAGACAGCGTCTCAAGGAAAGCTGGATCGGAGGAGTCAAATCTGAGGGATCTCCGAAGCATGAAGGTACTGAGTCTTAATATCTTCCCAGGATCGATGTCTGTAGTCTGGAGAGAAAGAGTGGATCTCAGGTTCTTCAACAGAGACTTAAGGACAGGTCCTCAACCACAGGCTCTGTAGCAAAGAAAGATCCTGTTTCCTCCACTTCATCACCCAAACAAAGGTCTGGGTCAGGCTCAACATCATCTCCTGATGGTCCAGAAAGGACTGATTGGACAGGAAAGGAATGAAAATTAGGAGAGGAGGAAATAGCAGAGAAACAAGGAGAGTCCCCGAGGGCCCCTGGCGCCGAGAAGGCAAAACGGGTTGAAAACGGCACCGCAGAGGGGCACGGCGCCGAAGAGGCATGCGGCACCGCGAGACCACGCGGCACTGCGGACGGCGCCGCAAGGCCCAGCGGCACCGAAAACGGCACTGACAAGCCAACAGACCCCGCGGAAGGCGCCGGAAACGCCCCAGGAACCTGGAAAGCTAGAGAAGGAAAAAAACCAGGAGATAAGGGCATCGGTGGTGGCCCCTGCGCCGCAGAAAACATATGAGGGGGAACACCTGCTGCTGAGTCACCGGCATCAAGAAGGCGCGCCGCGACGACTAGGAAGGTCCAACCGCCCTACCCGATCGCTGGAGGAGCCCGGCCCGAGGCAACCGAGCCAGGCAGGAGAACCAACCTCCGAGCCCATCGCCCATAAGAGCGCCCACTGATGAAACTGCTCATCTGGAGCCCTACCTATAGGCGGGAGGGCTCCGATGTCGAGGACGATGGTCACCAGCAGTTGGCGCCGGAAGAAGGAAACGGCAGCTAGCTTCAGATAACGACCGTCGGCAGCGCAGACATACCAGAGGCGACCTCAGTGATGCCTTCTCTTTTTGACCTGTGGGCGAAGAAGAGCTCGGGTCGAACGGGTGCCGAGAATGCGACCGCTTATTTTATGCCGACGGGGACCGCCCATCCCCCCGGGCATCGGACTGACCGTTGTCGGAACCCCGCTGAGGAGAAGGAGGCTGACCGGACCCAGCCCGGCTGACTGAACAGCTTTCATACGAAGTCTCCCTACCGTCACCTGACCTGCTCATGGTCGACTCTGTCCAGTAGGCCGAGACTTCTTCAAGTAAGTTAAATTTAAAATATTAGAAAAATTTAACGAAAATAGAATAAAATTAAGCGATACTACTATCGAGATAATGTTACAAAAAAATAAACTGAAAACTATGCGCTAGTTTGAAGTTTGACTCCCGACAGGTGAGCGACGTCATCACTGAAGCGCACTCGACGGCGGGAAAAAAGGAACTGAGGCGGTTGGAGGGTCGTCGCCGAGATGGTCATTGCCGCTTGAGCGCTGCTCGGCGCCATGCCTCAGGCCGCCGTCTCTCGCACTGACCCTCCAGCAAAAGTTTGCTCGATGGTCCTAGTGCCTCGGCACTAATCCCACTAGTGTGAATGAGTGGTGGAGACTTATGTCCAGGAAGATCATGGTTTTCAGGGTGGGGTTACAAAAGGTGCTCGGCTAAACTCAGAGGTACCACCAAGGACTTAACAAGTTTAACTTTAGAAACCATTCACAAAAATATTAGGGATGGGACGACTAGTACTGTTCAGTATTTGACCGAATACTGGATGGTTAATGACAGTGTTTGTCGAGTAACGAATGTGACTGGTGAGTGAAGACAAGAGGTTTGTAGTCAATTATTTTTTACTGTTATTTCATTTTCATTTAGTTCAGGAATGTTACGCCATAATTCAAAAATGAAAGGGAGGTAGTGACAGTCACTGTGCAAACTGTATTTGGCATTTCCTATTTCATAGCTTCAAGTTATGCAACATTAGCAGCTTTTTGGGGGTGGGGGCATATTATCAACCAAACACAGCTGGCGGAAAGCTGGATTCGAATGCAAAAATCACTATTCAGTATTTGGACTGGTTTCAGTTAGATATTTGACAAAATACAAATAGTTGGGTTAGGCAACTATTTGGGTACGAAGTGAATATGAAACTAATATTTCTCCCATCTCTAACAAAAAAAAAAAAATCTAATTATGGCTAGTTGAGGACCTCAGGCAGACAGCTCCTTGCCATGAGGCTACTCTATAATGGACATACAAACATATACGTGCAGTGCAAGAATCACAAGAGAAACTTTACAGAATAGATATTTATTTTCTTAAAAATTAGTAGCAACTTACATACAATTTACACGTCAAATACATTTTTTTTCCAGATCTTAAATGTTACAAATATGTGCAAACAGACCCTCTAACAGCATACGTTAGAAAACATATTTTTAGTTCCTGCTATCCAGGAGGGTCTGGAATGATACACTCACAGGACAAGGACAACTCCTGACTATCCCTTAGGTCTCCTACAGAAATAACAAACAAGGCGGAATAGAATACACTGCGTGGGCAGTGTGCTACTAGCACAGCTCAAACTGACCGGGGGGGGGTGCACTGGTTCTGTAGTATTAAAAACGCCCCAAAAAAATCACCCAGGGGTAGACCACAGTGGTGAATGCTGTGTGGACAGTGTTGTACTATGCATAACTCAAAATGACCAAGGTACAGAACACTGTGTGGGTACGCTGCACTCGACAATTCAGAGTAAGCCTCGGTGACCCAAGATGTACTAAACACAACTGAAAATCACATATTTATTTTATTTTTATTTAGTTTTTGTTGACTGGGTAAGTGCACTAGACAAATCCTGCCTATTTTCAGGCATGACCTGGGGAGGATACTGATGAATGCCAACTGACCTTGAACCAGATTAAGCTGTTGGTGGTATTTTTAGTGAATGAGGAAATTCCCTGCTCTTTTCGATTCGTGCCATGTGATCTTTAACATCCACCTGAACTACCACCAATCCAGGCAGATGGCTAGCCTTTGTCAACTGTGGGTCATTTTCATTCCATCAACCACCAGGACTCCACTGAAGCTGTTGTGACCATAACTAGAGTCCTAATTTTTCTGACCATCTACCAACAAACGATGATGTTAACCGACCGGCAGCTGGTATGCAGGATCTACAGGGACTCCAGCGCTCTATACAGGCATTCCAGGGAAAGGTTTTACATTTGGACGTTACAGGGAAGAGGAAGCTGCTGAAAAAAAAACAAACAAACTGCACAGGCCTTTACAGTTTCTACAGGAAGATGGAGCAGTTTATGGTTCGCTGAAATAATGGAATGAAGAGTGCCCCACAGTTACATGTAAACGTCTCAGACACATCTGGGAATCCTGCTTTTGCAAGAAGGTGAGCTGCTCCAAAGCATGGAAAGGAGTTCCCGACATGGAATATACCTGGAATGTAAACACAAGCCATCCTCAGATCAGGATGTAGTTCAGAATAGGGCAATACCCCACCATGAGAAATATAGCTTCTGAAAAGCGAATGTGCCTCAGGACCAGGAACAATTGCCACGCGTAACCCAGAACAGAGGTTCAGGGTAGGGACTACACCCTACTCTTCCAGCACAGAGGTGGGTTTCTGCTTCGACTTTCCATTCACCCGTGCATCCTCCTGCATGTACTTGGTATTAACTGCACAAGGAAAACAGAAAATAAAAGTTTCACTCAGCACCTGAACTACAGGTCTTCTGGAATGATCTGCAAAGCACTTCCTTATACGTAACCATATGCATTATCAATATTTTAATAAATAGTCTCAGGCACAAATATATGGTATAATCTCTAAGAGTGCAAAATCCACAGTCAATTATTGCATTTATATCAGAACTACTGCAGATATTTTTGTAACAACTTCAACTGTTTGTTACGGTTGCAATGTAGGCCATAAAAAATCTCGCAGATCATTCCTGAAGATGGTCGAAATGTTGATTCTAAACATGTTTCTATTTGCACTGTTCATTAGTTTAACCTGTCTGTTTAATGAGCAGCCCAAATGCTGCTGCTGCTGCTGTGTTGTTCTTGTTTTGTTCCTGGTGCGCTGTTTTATTAAGCGGGGCTAACCCAATGAGAGGAGTGCCATGAGCAGTGTGCTGGTCGCAACCTGTTACAGCACGACGACACCACTGTGCTGAACCCACAGGCTGCACCAACAGGAACGCATTTTGTAAAATGAGATATAAGAGGAGGAAACCGGTTTGCAGCAGTTCTGTAGGACAGCTCCTTTTATTGCTTTAAGAGCCACGGCAATAATGTCTGGAAATTAAGTTTCTGCCATAAATTAAGGACTCTGCTTATCCCCCCCCCAAAAAAAAAATTAACTGCGCATCACTGAATGTTTCCAAGACCCCTCTGTACTGGAACAGTAAACCTCCTCAACAGCAATGCAGTATTAGTTTTCTGTCACCATCTCCCATCCTCCTGTTTGTTTCATCCAATCCATGTTGAGCTTTTGTGAAGAAGCAGGCTGGTTATCACCATTCATTTTGTCTGAAGCTGTTCCTCAGAAGAAGCTTGTAGTAAGCAGTGCGCACTATAAAAGGGGAATAGTCCACTCTAACAGCCCCACATGCAAGTGTGAGTCTGGCCCCAATTTGTACTTTGTGTGCAAAAACACTGCAGTATATTGAATCATATCAGGCTGATTTAGCCGACATTTGCCGAAGCCAGGAATCTCAGAATTCCCTGCCAGCATCAGAGCTGGGCTGTAGCAGTAGGAGATTCCATAGCTGCAGAGCATGGTAGAGTTTTTATATGCCGAGATCAGATGTTTTCCAGCCCTGCCATTCTCCCGGGCCTATGTACAGTCCTCTGTGACTGTACATAGAACCAAGGAGGGCAGCAGGACTAGGAAACTAAAGATCAGAGCTGATAAAAACTAACATTTACTACTGGCAACTGAATCTCCCATTGTTGCAGCTCTGCACTGATATCTGCTCCAGGGGTTTCTGGGATTTGTAGTTATAGAAAATGTCTTCTTGGAAGTCAGCAGAATCAATCAGTTACAATCTACTATACTGCAGTAAACAGTAAGTAAAAAAAAAACTGTTTTTGCACACAGAGTGCCACTTGGGACCAGCTCCAAAGTCATGTGTGGAGCTCTTAACACTGACTGTTCCCCTTTAACAGCAATTTTACATGAGACTGGAGTGACTGCTCCACCCCGACTTGTGCAGTGTACTCTGGGATACTGGAGTGCACGGCATGAAATGGTCAGTGGAAACTGAGGGAAGCAGATGATTTTATAACTTGACAAATAACTGAACTTTTATTTACTTTTTTCTCTACCCCAGATAGTCTAGCGGAGGTGCAATGTTCTTATTTTCAGTGGTGTCCTAATTTTATTCAGTTCACAACAGAGAGGGGCAGAAGCACCAGGAGGTCAAGTGCCTTGTTCAGGGTCATGCTGTCAGCCAGTGGCTGTGGTGGGAGTTGAATCTTGGGGTCTCCTGGCTTACTATTTAAGAACCCGTGGGTCATATCCCTGTCTTTTAACCACTGAGGTTAGAGTCATGTAGCTTACACTGTGAACTGTCAAAGAAAAGGGTCAGAAATCCAGCTTTATAATTAAAAACACACAGGCTAGACATATATACAGTATAGCACACATATTACACACACACACATATATATAATCTCCACACACATATATATATATATATTGCAAACCATTTCTCATAGTATTTTCACACACTGTGCTCACTACATCCCACAGCTCACACTGAAAGAAAAAAAAAAAAAAAATTTTCTAGCTTTCACATTCAATGCAGGATCTTGGCAACAAACCCTGGAAGGGCCTCCATACTACCCTACCAGCTAAGTACAGAGCTATGGTCCCACAGAGGTAGTACCAATTCCCCTACAGCCCTCTCCATTTCTGCATACTGCCCCAGCCCCTCCTCCAAGTACCCAGTCTGCAGGGACCCCGAGGGCTGCTCCAGGAGACCCATGATAATCAGCTGAAGTGCCCCTTCAATTTACAGGGGAACAGTCACCACCAAGGGCCCAACACTCCAGTCTGTTGCTGGACCCAACATACACTTACTGTGCAGAAACATTTTGGTTTACTTACTGTTTATTGTAGTATAGTACACTGTAACAGACTAGTTTTGCTTAGCTTGAGGCTGACATCTTCTGTTACTACAAATCCCAGAATCCTCTACAGCGGACATCAGAACAGTAGGTGGCAGTGAAGTTTCAATAGCCCACAGTGCATGTTATATAGCTCTGACCTTTTGTTTGCTGGCCCGGTGTCCTCACTGGGCTAAATGCAGTTTACTTAGCCCCCGGAGAAAAGAAGAATCGGAAAACATCTGTTTGGGATTATAAAAGCTCTAACAAGCAGTGCAGGCAATTGAATCTCCACTACTGCCTACTGCTCTGATGTCAGCTGCAGGGCATTCCAGGATTTGTAGTAGCTGAAAATGTGAGCCTAGAACTAAACAAACTTAGTCTGATACAGTCTACTATACTACAGCAAACAGTAAGTAAACCAAAATGCACATTCACAGCCAGCCCCACACTCGGTGTGGGGTCCCTTTGACTGTTCCCCTGTAACTCTTTGATGTCACTGTTCACAATGCGTTAATTGTAGTGTGTGTAAAAAAAAGCCAAGCGAGCTTGAGAAAGTCAAAGAGCTGTCCATGTGAAGGGCGCCGGGTAGGAGCCACCTCTTAGGCCCTGTCCACACTACACTACACTGCTACGCACGGTAACGGGCGCAATCTGTTACAGCCGCGAGCAGTGCAGTGCATCCCACCTCAGCGGTGTCCATTACAGGACCCGGCACTGCCGGTCCACACGCCCGAACCAGGTGACCATTATGGTGGCACCCAATCCCACAATACGGCAGCTTGCGCTGTGCCGTGCCCTGCGGAGAACGGTTACCGGCCGTCCACACTACTGCGTAGCGTTACCAAGAGTGAGACGGTTCCTAACTGTTGTTGAAACCACCTCTATGTGGTTTCAACAACTGTTACGAAACGCCTCCTGTAACGTTACAGGTGTAAGCGCGACCTGTTAGGTAACGTTTTACACCCTCTGTAATGTTACAGAGGCGTAGTGTGGACAGAGCCTATGGGATAAGGGTGGCGAAGAGGAGACTTTTCTCCAGTGTCTAGTCTGTGCATCCTGGATATATGGAAATTTCCATCCCCCACCCCATCTGGAAGGCACATTCCTCACCTTCCAAACACTTACCATCCCTTCCTACAATTATCTATATTTTTATTTAATGATATTTTTTTTTTCTGATCTCAGCAAGTTAATACAGGTACATATAGAATACATGAGGTAGTGTGTACAGTAAGAGAATTTTACACACGCCAGAGGTGTTGGACACTACATGAACCCCAAGAGCAAAGCTGGAAGGATTTATGCAAGCATCCAACACAGGATTTGTGTAAAATTCAAGTTCTACACACTACCCCCCATATCTTGCTATATGTATTTGCTGTGGAGCATTTTTTCACCACAGCAATTATATACGTATCAATCAACCTCTGTACCTGTAGTCATGGTCGGGCTCGAGTGGGGAGGCAGTGTGCACATGTGTGGAGCAAGGGAAATCCAGCGTGTATTTGCCATTATAACTAGCTGGTTATAGTGGTGAATTATAACCAGGTTCCCTATGGAAAATAACACTCTGCAGTTATTAAAAAATGTTAACGCAAAGTCAGTGCTTCAAACAGAAGAGTGTCACGTGCCCTGGGCTCCATGTGTCCTCTTTCCAGATAGGTCTCCAGTTCAATCCGCAGTGTTCCACAAGATGTCTGCACAGCCGATTCACACGGATTTCTGAGAACTTTCACTGAACAGAATTCAGACATTTCTCCTGGGCCAAGGTTTCATGTGATCGGTGTCATAAGGGTCTCGTACAGTGACCTTTCATGCAACAGGAGAATTTCACATATCTCCCCCAAACTCTGAATGGCGTTAGGTTTGTTCTACTGTTCATGTTCGGCAGTGATACAAGCTGCTAGTGAGAATTTTTATGAATACCCCCCCCCCCACTTCAGCCCTTTTCCAGCTGTGCTGCTGGACACACATGGGAACTCACACAATCCCATGCTATCTAATCCTTCTGACTTATGGGAAATGGAACTGGTCCAGCAAAGAGGAAAGGGGAAGGGTCCCAGCTTGAATAAAGTCAGCGAGTTTGCATAATGCAGTGCCTCTGGCTTTGTTTCATTTTGCTTTACACAGAGAAAATAAAACAAGAGAATAAATATATTGTGCTTTTCTCCCTATAAAATAATTTTTAAAAGTTTTTAAAATAAAAGAAAGACAACTGAAGTCCAACAGGCTGACATGAAGTCAACAACAGGAACTGGATAACACCACCTCAGAGAAATCTGGGAAAGGAAGCCTGCCAACTCTTCTGCTGGCCAGCAGGTGGTGCTTTGTTCACTGGCTTCAACTAGCGCTAGTTGGAGCATAGAAAGGCCTGGCTTAGAAATAAAATGTCTCTTCAGGACAGGCGGAATGTGTTCTCACCACACAGATCAGGAGTTTACTCGGTTGGAAGGAAGTGTGGATTATGTTCTCAGCACATGAAGCAGTCACTCAGAGAAAATGGTTATGGTTCCCTTCAGGGAAAAGCTAGTTCCAGTCCTACTGAAGCCACTTACTGTTTCATCAGCCTTTCACCATCTGCTTGGCCTCTTCTGCCTTAAACTATTTTAGTGGTCAGAATTAACACTGAGTAGTTCTGAGACTGTCCACAGCAAATAAAATAGAGTTCTAAAACACTGTAGGGGAAAAAAAACAGACAAGCCAAAAACTGTACAAGTCAGGCCACAAGGGTGAGGATAGCAGCATGTTTCTTGCAGAGTTATTCTGCAGGACGAACTTAAGCACCAACTTCTTGCTTTGTAATGTTGTCCGACGGCTCCGAGTACGCTGTGGCAACCGTTCTCTCTAGCTTGCGATGTTTGCGGGTGGGAATGGGAGTGTCTTCGGCTGCAAGGATCTGGCGAATTTGTTCAACACAGATGCCAGCTGCATCTTTTGTCTCACGGGACAGCTGAGACAAGCTAAGGAAACCATGAGGGAGGTCCTCCACCACAAAGAGCTGCACTGGCTTGCCCAGTTTATGCAGACGTTTGGCGAACATCACCGAGTCATCCAGCATTGGGTCCAGAGCACAAGCCTGTGAGGAACAAAAAAGGTGAGAGAGAGGTTATAGGTAATCGCGAGAAATGAGGCGTGTTGGGTACAGGTAATATATAGAGTGATGGGAGAGGTGGCTACAGGCAATATGAAGCAAGGAGGAGGTTGTGGTACAGGTAATATATAGAGCAAGGGGTGGTTCCAGGTAATAGAAAGGATGAGGGGTGGGTACAGGTAATATAAAGGGTGGGAGAAGGATGGTTACAGGTAATACACAGAGACAGGGAGGGGTGATTACAGGTAATATACAGAGGGTGTGGGTGGTTACATGAAACATAGACTTTGGCTGACAGATAAGGGCGTAGGCTACTCTAATCTGCCCATTCCCTACCTACAGGATAGGCCACAGATCCTAGTTAACCAACAGCCTATTTCTCCTACCCCCACAAAGAATTGCCTTATGTCTGTCCCATGCATTCTGAATTCTCCACAGTTTTAGACCCCACAACCTCCTCAGGAAGGCTGTTCCATGCATCCACTACCCTTTCTGTGAAATAATACTTCCTCACATTGCCCTGAACCGCACTCCTATCTTTAAATTGTGTCCCCTTGTTCTTGCAAGTCTCTTTTTCTGAAAGATGCTACCCTCTTGGACTTTGCTGATTCCCTTAGAGTGCTGAAAGTTTCTATCATGTCCCCCTCTCCCTTCTTTCCTCAAGGGTATACATATTAAGCTCCTTTAGTCTCTCTTCATCGGCTTCTCTTGCAGACCCTGCACCATTTAGTTGCCCTCCTCTGGACTGCCTCTATCCTATGTCCTTGCGGAGATGGGGTCTCCAGAACTGGACACAGTACTCCAGATGGGGTCTCACCAACTGTCTGTACAGAGGGATAACAACTTCCTGTTTTCTGCTGATGATGCCTCTCCCTATACATCCCAGTATACCCCTAGACCTCCCTACTGCTTTCTCACATTGCTTGCTAACCTTAAGGTCATCTGATATGATTACCCCCCAGGTCCCTTTCCTTTTTTGTTGTTGTTACTACCTCCCCACCCATTGTGTATTCTTCCCCTGGGTTCTTATTTCCCAGGTGCATTATTTTGCACTTCTTTGCACTGAACCTAGCTGCCATACTTCTGACCATTCCTCCAACCTTGCCAAGTCCCTTTTCATCCTTTCCACGCCTCCTTGTGTATCAACCCTGTTGCAGATTTTTGTGTCATCTGCAAAAGGCATACTTTTCCTTCAGTCCCTCTGCAATGTCACTGAAGGCGACATTAAAAGGACTGGACCAATACTGAACCCTGCGGTACCCACTAGTAACCCCTTTCTTCAGAATGGACTCCATTTACAATTACCTTCTGTGTCTTGTTGTCCAGCCAATGTTTTACCCAGGCTACCACCCTGGGTCCCACTCCCAGGCTGGTTAATTTGACTATTAATCTTTTGTGTGGGACTGTGTCAAATGCCTTGCTAAAGTCTAGGTAGGCCATGTCCACAGCCCCTCCCTGGTCTACTACTTTGGTCACCCAGTCAAAGAAATCTATTAGATTGTCTGACATGACCTTCCGCTGTGAACCCATGCTGCCTTGGGTCCTGTGCTCCACTGACCTCCAGGGCAGTCGACTATTCTTTCCTTCAGAAGTGACTCCATCACTTCCCTACGCAGAGGTCAGACTGACAGGTCTGTAGTTTCCTGCCTCTGTCTTGGACCCACTTTGTGAAGGGAATCACATCCGCCTTCCTCCAGTCCTCGGGTACCACACCATCCTCCCATGATTTATTAAAAGAGTAGCCAGTGGTTTCACTAGTTCCTCCCTTAATTCTTTTAGAATTCTGGGGTGAATTCCATCAGGACCCATTGCTTTGTCCACCTTCAGTTTTAGGAGTTCTTGCAGAACCCTTTCTTCTGTGAAAGGACTGGGATCGACCCCCATCAAGAGTGCTTCTTTGTTAATTGGATTAGGCACTTCCCCCTCCTCTTTTGTGAATACTGAGCAGAAATATTAGTTCAGTATTCCTGCTTTTTCACTGTCTCCCTCTGCCCACCCACTGTTCATTCTATTCAGCCTCACTATCCCTCCCTTTGTCTTTCTACGCCGCTGATGTACCTATAAAGGTTTTATTCCCTTCCTAACTGAGTTGGCTATCTTTTCTCAGTTTGGGCCTTTGCTATTCTGACTGCCCTCCCTGCTTCCTTCTGCCTTAACTGGTACAGCTCTGTCCTGCTCCTTCTGTGTTTCCCTTATACTCCGGAATGCTATATTTTCTTCCTGACTTTCACAGCCACCTCTTTTGAGGACAGCGGGTGGGAGTAGTTACAGGTAATATACAGAGAGGAGGGTGGGGTGTTACAGGCAATATATAGAAAGGGAGTGGGGCAGTTGGTAACAATATGGGGAGAGGGTGGTTACAAGTAATATACAGAGAGAGGAGAAGGGTGGTTACAAGTAATAGGAAGAGGGTGATTACAGATAATATACAGAGGGACAAAGGTAGTTACAGATACTATACAGAGGGATAGGGGTTGTTGGTAATATACAGAGGGAAGGGGGTGGTTACAGGTAATATACAGAGGAAGAGGGGTGGTTACAGGTAATATACAGAGGGAAGAGGGGTGGTTACAGGTAATACATAGATGGGGTGGGGTAGTTACAGGTAATATACAGAGAAGGAGAGGGGTGGTTACAGGTAATATACAGAGAGGGAGGGGGTGGTTACAGGTAATATACAGAGAGGCAGAAGAGTGGTTACATGTAATATACAGAGAAGGAGACAGGTGATTACAAGTAAAATACAGAGAGGGAGATGGGTGGTTACACGTAATATATAGAGAGGGAGAGGGGTGTTTACAGGTAATATGTAGAGAGAGAGAGAGGAGTGGTTACATGTAATACACAGAGAGGGAGAGAGATGGTTACAGGTAATATACAGAGAGGGAGGAGGTGGTTACAGGTAACCGCCGCGACAAACCTGGAAAAAGTTCAAGAGCTCCTCACTCCTAGCTGAGCTTGAGACCTACAAGCTCTTAGAAACCAAAGTAAGCATGCAGTCAAACTGGCAAAAAGGGCATACATCAATCACCTCCAGAAAACTAACCTAGGCAACCCGAGGTTATTCTGGTCTCACATCAACGAGCTGATAAAGAGAAAAAGCAAGGCCGGCCCAGTTACTGAATGATGGGACCCTTATTGCTGTGGCCCTCAATTGCCACTTCACGAACCTTGACGATTACAAGGCTGGGTTCCCAGTGACTAACAACGAGTCCCACGTACTGGAACCTCCTAACCTTGACCACCCATCCTTTCATCTGAGGTTAGCTAAGGTTATAGAAGTCCTCACCCTCCTAAAGTCCCTGAAAACCAGAGAATCTGGTGGGCCGGATGGTATCCAAGCCAGACTACTAAATGACAGTGCTCCAACACTCACAAGGCCTCTTACCTGGCTCATAAACTGGTCCCTTCTAGAAGGGACTGTCCCAGAGCTGTGGAAACACACTCACGTGGTCCCCATTCACAAGGACGGCCCTGCGGAACCAACTGGCAACTACAGGCCAATCTCCCTGCTTTGCACCCTAACAAAAAGAGGCACACCGGCTTCTTTCCCCGGCCCAACATGAGTTCAGAGCTAAGCATGGGACAGATACCGCTCTAACTTTTTAAAGTTCTCAGCAGATGTGCTTAGAGAACTTGACTCAGGGTCCAACACAGGAGCAGTTTTCATTGACCTTTCAAAGGCCTTTGACGTGGTCGACCACTGACTCCTACACCACAAATTGTGTAACACAGGCCTGGACACTCATGCTCTCAGGTGGTTTGAATGCTACTTTACTGGTCGTTCTCAGAGGGTCAAATGGAAGGGCAAGCTCTCTGATCCAATGCCCTAAGGAGGGTACCACAAGGGTCCATACTCTGTCCCTCCTGTCCTCCTTGTTTATAAATGATCTGCACAACCACTGCGGGAGCAATCACGGTCATCAATGCACGCTAATGACGCCGTGGATTTAGAGATCCTCTGACAACCTGGGTGACCTAGGTCCATCCTCCAAAAGGACCTACTCACTCCCGGAGGACAGGCTTACTAAAAATAAAATGGTCCTTAACATGACCAAAACCAAGGCCATGTGGTTCAGACCTAGATCCCTTGGCCTAAACAGAACACAACACCTGCAACTCACTTCCAGGTGGGTAACAAACTAGAAGTGGTTGCCTCACAAACACCTTGGCCTTACTTTGGACCAAGGTTTCACTCAAAAACATCATGTTGACCAAGTCACCAAAGTCATTCATGGTAAACTTGGTACACTTTATTGCCTCAAGGATCAGCTGATCCCAGAAGCCAGGACTGCCATTGCCTCGTGTGTCCTCCTCCCAACACTCACCTACACTGCCCCAATACTTCAGGGTATGGCCAAGCTTGAGTTCAATAAGTTACAGGTCTTGTACAACAAGGTGGTCTGCTTCGCCACTAAGTACCACTCTAGGAGCCACCACTGTGACTCTCTAGCACTTATCAGCTGGCCTTCGTTCGAAGCCTGTCTCAGGTACCCAGTGCTCTGCCTAGCACATAAGCCAATTAGCTCAGCACCTCCCCCAAGCCTCGCAGGGCTCATAACTGCCAAGCGAAATCCTCGCAACCTACGGACCTCAGGCCAAACTCTTCTCAAAGTACCTAGGGTAAGGACTAAGACAGGGGGCATGTCCTTTTCCCACACTGCCCCTTTCCCATGGAACAACCTTCTTCCTGAGGTTCAGGAAGCTCCATCACCTGTGAGCTTCTGAACAAGACTCAAGCACACATGCTTGCCATGAGTCAATGCCAATGCTGTGTTACCCGACACTTCCACTCTACCCTCCTGCCCGAGCACTTACCTCACTCCTACCTAAGCTGGGAGCCCTAATCCTTCTGTACTGGCTCTCCTCCTAAAATACTTGGGTAATTGCGACCCAGGTGTTGCTCTGGCTCTCCTCCATTGTTTCACTTTCACTTTTGCTGATCACTGTAATCTGTTATGTAATATGTCATTGCTATATGTTCACCTGTACATGCTATAACCTACATCTGTACTAACTGTGTATCCTACTAGTCCTGTAACTCCCGGGTTACCCCTAAAAAAAAAAAAAAAAAAAAAGGGACCTCCGGAGCCCAGTGGGCCTACCGGTCATCAAATTCAATAAATAAATAATACACCGATAGGAGAGGGGTGGTTACATGTAATATATAGAGAGAGGAGGATGGTTACAGGTAATATATAGAGAGGGAGGGGGTGGATACAGGCAATGTACAGAGAGGGAGGGGGTGGTTACAGGTAATACACACAGAGGGAGAGGGGTGGTTAAAGGTAATATACAGACAGAGAGAGGGGGTGGTTAAAGGTAATATACAGTGAGAGAGAGAGAGAGAGGAGAGCGGTGGTTACAGGTAATATACAGAGAGGGACGGGGTGGTTACAGGTAATATACAGAGAGAAGGGGGTGGTTACACGTAATATATAGAGAGGGAGAGGGGTGATTACAGGTAATATACAGAGAGGGAGAGAGGTGGTTACAGGTAATATACAGAGAGGGAGAGGGGTGGTTACAGGTAATGTATAGAGAGGGAGAGGGGTGGATACAGGCAATGTACAGAGAGGCAGAGGGGTGGTTACAGTCAATATACAAAGAGGGAGAGGGGTGGCTTTAGATATAGGTAACATTCATTTGACACCCCTCCCTGGTGGAATTAACGGTCTCCTGGTTTGGGTGGAGCATCATGGATGCCCTCAAAAAACTGTTCCCTGCACAATATGTGCTTAAAACCGGGTAAAGCTGTCACAACACTGTTTCAGTTCCAGTTCCACAAACTAAGGAAAACACAGTTTGTTTGCCACCACTATTATTTGACTATATTACTGGACTGCAAAACCAGCAATAAATGTATTTAATTACATTCAGCAGTACAGGCTTCCATTATCACAGTATGTAGAAGCTATAACTGTAGTAGCTATATACACAGTCCATATCCACAGTAGCTATACACAGTCCATATCCATAGTAGCTATACACAGTCCATATCCACAGTAGCTATATACACAGTCCATATCCACAGCAGCTATATACACAGTCCATATCCACAGCAGCTATACACAGTCCATATCCACAGCAGCTATATACAATTCATTACCACAGTAGCTATATATAGTCATTATCCACAGTAGCTATAACAGTCCATATACACAGTCCATGAACACAGCAGCTATACACAGTCCATGACCACAGCAGCTATCAGTCCATAGCCACAGCAGCTATATCATCAGTCCATAGCCACAGCAGCTATATACGTCCATAGCCACAGTAGCTATATACACAGTCCATATCCACAGTAGCTATATACACAGTCCATATCCACAGTAGCTATATACACGTCCATATCCACAGTAGCTATATACACAGTCCATATCCACAGTAGCTATATACACAGTCCATATCCACAGTAGCTATATACACAGTCCATATCCGTAGTAGCTATCTACAGTCCATGACCACAGCACCTATATACAGTCCATAACCATAGTAGCTATACACAGTCCATAACTATAGCAACTATATACAGCCCAGAACCATAGTAGCTATACACAGTCCCCAAGTACAGTAGCTACTGTATATACAATCTGTAAGTATAATAGCTATATACAATCTATAAGCATAGTACCTATGTTACACACTTGAAGAGTCTTATGCTAATACCAACTGTGCAAAAAGGCTGTGCTGGTATCACTTGTGGAAAAAGAGCTGATCAATTTTTATAAAAGTGCTCCACTCATATGCAGAAAAAAATTAAAATTACGTACCTCCCGTAATTATGATCTTTCTGTGTATCTTCACCATTCATCACTGTTGGGTACTCGGCCGGAGGTCAGGACCCTGTGGGACCTTTATTTTATTTTTTCAGATAGGCTGAGCCAACGCACCATCGGCGCTGCCCTCGAGGCTGACGCACTCGCGTGGCGCTCACTGGTTGGCTGTTAGGCTGCATCGACTCCATCTGTCTGCCAATTCTGAGTCACTGGAGAGGTTAGAGGAAGGGAGTGGAGGGTGGGACAAGGAAGTGCAGGGGACAGAAAAGGAAAGATACATGAACCAAAAGGAGAAATAACAACTGAGAGGACAGAAAGGGAGAAAAGTCAGAAACTAAAGGGATTGGGAGGGGCCCCAATCTCTGGAAAAGGAAGAGGGAGGAAGCGTGGGTAAAGAATTTAGGAAGAGAGGGGAGAAGGTTAACACATCCCAGACTCTGGTCCGTCTCCAGATTGCATAGGAACTGCAAGGAGTAGCCAAAGGCTTTCTGCCAGAATTCAAGGCACAGAATAGCTGGCAAACACTCCAGATAAGCACAGTTGGCTATTCTGGAAGAAGAACAAGGTACAGGAATAAACACCCTCAAGAAAATACTGGTGGGGAGGAAATGTTTTTATAATATAAACAAGGAGAAATAGGTTGGACGGGAGCAGGAAGAGGAGACAAGGAGGCAGCGGACAACTCTCACCCCACGGGTGGAGCAAAAGCACTGGAGAAGGAGTGCCCCTCCCGCTGTCCACTTTCCCTGGAACATTATCCCCCGGTGTGCCCCTGTTTTACCCCACTCCTGAAAAGTAGGAGAGGGGGAAGGGATGGGCACAGAGTGGGAGGGGGACCCAGAGACTGAGGCCCCAGGGGATGGAGGGTGGGATTGTGATCAATGGTGAAGATACACAGAAAGATCATAACAACAGTAGGTATGTAATTTTCATATCTTATCTGTGTCAATCTTCACCATACATCACTGCTGGGTGAGTACCGAGTCCCCCCGAAGGGGGTTTCTTTTACACCCTAAGGGACAAAGACCCTTAGCTCTCAGTGGGTGGCACACTAAGAGGGATAACCTTCAGGGCCTGGAGAGGCCTGAGTGTGGGGAAAGTGAGACAGGTTCCCCCGGAGGGGGAAGGAAATTGCCCCAACAAGCGACATCTTGCTCTACAGGAGAAGAGATAGGTTCTCTGGTGAGCGGAGTTAATCACCCTACACCAGGCCAAGGGTGACAACCAGGAAAGACGCAGATATGCCATCTGCCTAGTGCAGATCGCTGTCCCACGACCCTGGTAGCTACCTCTCTGGCATCATAGGATGCCCCTCGCTGGTGCCTTGCTAGCTCCAGGCCATGCGCAGAGAGTGCAATAGCTGGTCTGGTTTGCTCTGTATCAGGCAATGAGGCTAGGAGCTGACCTAGCCTTGACCACAAGAACCTGTCATAGGCGGCATAGTGGGCCTGATGTGCAGAAATGGAAAGCAATAACTGTGCCGAGTAAAAAGTCCTCCTACTCCAGAAGTCAAAATCTGAGGAGTCTTGATCTGGGGGCCGGTCACGGTGAAGGGCGTGAAGCCCATCAGGAGTATCCAACTGCGCCAATCCGGACTGCAGATGAGGCATGGAACTTGGAGACTCCGGGGGTGTGCAATATCTCTGGCTGAGATCCCTTGGGGCAGGGACTCTGGAGAAGGGCCTCTGCCAGGAAAACAATGACACATCCTGAAAGGCAGCAGGCCAGGGTGGCACCACAAGGGTGGCCTTGCCAAAATCGTCTAGAAAGGCGTGCGCCAATTGCTCAGGATTGCTAATAGTGGAAGGAGTAAGGTGCAAGTCCTCCAACATCCTCACGAGGAAGCGCTGATACTCAGCGAGATCAGCAGCCGGAGAGATGTGGACAGAAGGTTCCCCTTCCCCAGAAGAGGGGGATGAGGAGCTGGAGGGCACCAACTGTTCAGGGGGTGGCTGCCTGGGGGGAGGTTGAAAAACCTGACTGTCCATTGCCCTAACATAAGCTGGGAACTGAGCAGCCAGCACTCTGAACTGCTACCAGGAGAGAGGCCCACTAGGACCAAGGATGCCTGGAAGCACAGGAGACTGTGGCAGAGAAATGGGGACAGAGCCGAGAAGAGATGTCGGCTGACCTCCGCCTGGGCTAGAGGTGGACCGGGAGCACCCGCGGAGGAAGGTGCCCCGGAAGACCCCATAGCCAACAGCTGAACAATCATTTTGGTACTGCCTTGGCTGCACCTGGAAGAATCCCCCCTGTGAGGTGACCGGGGCCGTATAGGTCCAGAAGGATGGTCCCCTACCTCAAAAGAATGGGGCTCTCTCAAAGAGACCGAGGAGGAAGAGCGAAGATCTGCACTACAGCTTCTCCCAGAGCCCGAGTGGACCCCCAAAAAAGGCCGCCATGCCAACCCCATGCCCCTCGACCCCTCGGAGTCTGAAAGAGCCCTCCTCCTTGAGAGGGCCAGCCTAGGTAGCTGACAGCTCTGGGCAGCACCGGAAGGAGCTATCCAGGGCACAGCACCCTCCCCTCTCGTAGGTGCTCTGATCGGCCCCAGAGTTGGATGATCTAGGCACACCACAGGTGGGGGTACCACTGCTGAGGGGTCAGTGAACCCACCAAGACCAGGCTGCAGAGCAATGGCTGCCTGCACCACTGCCCGCTGGTCAGTACCCTGACCTCAGTCTCGGTAGCCACTGACCCCACCTCAGAAGGCGGCTGACTCCGGCTTGTCGAGGAGACTATTGGGCTGTCCACCTCAACGGCCAACCCCAAAGGATCAGACTGTCCATCTGACTCGGAGCTCGACTCCACCTCCGAGGAGGTGAGGCCGAGGCCCTGTGCCAAACTATGGGAGGGCACCCACTGCCATCTTTGCCAAACGGGCCAGAACCCAAAGCCGTGCCCGAGCTGGTACCAGTGCCCCCTACAGCACCGCGAGCAGAAACTACAGGGGGGCACGTCTCCAGCCCAAACAGGAGCTCCAGAGTTGGGACCAGCCATGGTGCCATCCGGCCCCATGGTGCAGAGGACGAAGGCGCAGATGACGACCCTGATGGCACCATCAGTGCCGACGGTGCTGCCCAGCTCCACGGCACTGCGGGCAGGGGTGGTACCAATGGCAGAATCAGATAGCCCCGCGCCCGAGGCCGGACACGATGCCATGCTCAACCTCGCACCGAGATGGAGACATGGACAAGCCCAGCACCACAGCAGCTCCACGGTGCTGTTAGCAGTGTCGGCGCGGTGAACTGCTCTGACAGAAGCCACGGTGCTGCACAAGTCGGCACTGACAACAGCTCCATCGGGGCCCACAGCACCGCGAATGGCGCTGACCGGCGGTGTCGAGGACAGCACCGACCTGGGCCTTGCGAACGCGGGTTCGACACCAGGAGCCTTCACCCTGAAGGGGCGATTGTTGTGGTGCCTTCCGCCTGCCCCTGAAAGGAGCACGACGGGCCTCCTGCGCCGCGGAAGGAGCCTCGGCAATGGCTAGATTACTAGTAGTCGAGGCTCCCTCCTCCTCGGTTCACATAGAACCGGTAGGGGACCCGGAGGAAAGGCCGAGAGAGCGTGGCTTGGCCTGACGAGTGCATGCCTGACCCCTGAAAGTCAGCGGAGCTCGCCCCATTTTCCACGCGCGTTGTTTGATGACCCAGCGGTCCATGGAGAAACAGGCGTCGCACGAATCCATGTCGTGAAGCGGGCCAAAACACGAGAGACACCAGTCATGCTGGTCGGTGACTGAATACTTTTGGCCGCATGGGCACCACTGCATGGGGGGCCTACCCGTCCTAGAAGTTTTCCTGCCTCCGACCAAGACATGACCTCACGGGAGGGACGGACAAAAACCACCAAAAAACAGACTCGGCGTCCAGAAATATAAAGAAATGGAAAGATCTCACTGGGCGGCGTCGAGTATGGCAAAGCAGAACCATCAGGAACCAACGGACTTCGGCAGCGAAGGAAAATATAGAGACGGCATCGAAGTTTTTTTCAGCGTCGCTCTAGGCCTCAGCACAGCAGCTCCACACGAGGTGCGACCTCTATGGTGGGAGACTAAGAGTGGGCGGAGTCGACGCAGCCCAACGGCCAACCCGCGAGTGCCACGCAGTGAGTCGGCCTCGAGGGCAGTGCTGATGGTGCGTCGGCTCCACCTACCTAAAAAAAAAAAAAAAAAAAGCTCCCGCGGGGTCCTGACCTCTTGCCGAGTACCCAACAGTGATGAATGGTGAAGACTGACACCGATAAGATCTCACAATACTGTATTAGTGTGCATCTGCCTTTGCCATACGAGTTAGCCCCAGTGCTTTGGACCTTCGACAGGTCTAAAGTGTTACCAACCTAACTGTTTTGCAGTTGGCATTAGCAGAAAACTCTTCAGGTAGGTAGCATAGCTGCTACAGTTATGGATTCTGTACACTGTGACACTGGAAGCCCGTACTGTGGAATGTGATTAAATACATTTATTGCTGGTTTTGCAATCAAATAATACTGGTGGTGAACAAATCATTTTTTCTTTTCTTTGCGGAACTGAAACTGGTCAGTGCTGTGACAGTTTTACTGCGTTTTAAGCACATATTGTATGGGGAACATTTTTTTCTTTGAGCAACTATGGTATTTTGTTTGGGGCACTAGCCAGTTGTTACCCTGCACCACTCCATAAAAGGATTTCTTTTTTTACATGAAGGCAGCTTGCAGACTCAACGTTGTGTGAATGGCAGGGTGGAGGGTCCTCAATAACGGTGTGTGGGTCATCTATCAGTAACAAAACCCAACCGTGTATGGAGAGCGGAAGGTCTCAAGTCAGGCTGGATCTCTCCTCTAGATGGCAGATCTCAAGCCAGGTGTGCTTTCAGGCCAGGCAGAATCTTGCCTCCACAGGTGGCGGCTGTAAGGACAGGCAAGCTGTTCCCACCAGAGAAGGTGGTTCTCATGCCATGCAGGAGGTCTCCTTGACTGACAAGTTCATCACACCTGGTGGGATCTCCTCTCTGCAGATGGTGGGGCTCCTGCCAGGTGGGATATCTTCCTGGCTGGCAGTGTACTGAACAATGTAATTTTTTTCTATATATACACACACATTTTTTTTTTGCCCTCTAATCACCCCTGGCACGTCCCAATCTGTCCGGTCACCTCAGTCCCATCACTCCGCTTCTCCAGGACTTACCTTACCATGGTGCCCGGTCACTGGTATGGGACCAGCGAGGGTCCACATTTCATCCTGCAACCAGAGGTGTTTTTCCTCCTTGGTTAGGATCCCCCAGGGCCTGAATGTGTAATGGTGAGGCAGATGCATGCATGGGACAGTCATAAGGCAATTCTAGGGGGTTGGGGTAGGAAGAAGTAGGCTGCTGGTTAACTAGGATCTGCAGCTTATCCATTAGGTAGGGAAACGGGCAGACTGGGTGGGCCAAGCGGTCCTTATCTGCCATCAAAATCTATGTTTCTATGAGTTCTGTCTCCACAGAGACATCTCAATATTTAACACAACACAGCACAACACATCTCCCAGGACGCATCTGGAATAGAGCGGTACTCCGCTCAGTAAGCCTTCCTGGTAAAACTCTTCAATAAATAAACAAACTAAACATGGCCCATCTCTCCTGATGTGCCCAGACCTGCACTGCCACCCGGACACTCCATTTGCATATTGCAGCAAGTCATGTTTACCTCCATGGCCCATCTCTCCCAATGTACCCAGACCTGCACCGCCACCCAGACACCTCCAGGTGGCGGTCTTGCAGCGGGTCATGTTAACCTCCGTGGCTCATCTCTCCCAATGTGCCCAGACCAGCACTGCCACCCGGACACCTACAGGTGGCAGTATTACAGAGGGTCACGTTACCCTCCATGGCTCATCTCTCCCGATGTTCCCAGACATGCACTGCCACTTGGGCACCTCCAGGAAGCAGTCAACAGCAGGTCACATTAACCCCTCCTTGAAGGAGGAGAGCTGCCTTCTGGACGCTTGATTCTCCCTCACCCAGCCAGCCCCTGAGCGACCCACATCTGTCGCAGCAGGAGGTAAGGCACTAACTACCTCAGCCCTCCATGCCACTGGTGTATGCAAATGTTTTCTGTTCACACTCACACTGCCAGGCGTGACTTGAGCACAAGCAACAGCAGGGTTTGCCAGCCCTAGTGACAACTGCTGCGTCTGCTGTGCGAACTGCAGTCAGTTAAAGTACCTTACAGTGCTCATGCTTTGTCTCATTACTTGTTTGGAGAGCCCAAACACAATGCACTAGAATTGGTGCTTTTCCTATAAAGGGTTCTGTGGTTTGCCCAGTGCATTGCTTGCCCTTATGTAGATTCAAGGAAGGAGACTGGGAGCACCCAGTAGGAAGACTGCAGTGGAAAACTCCAAGCAGTGCACATTGGAACACTACTCAACGTACCACAATGTGGATGCGTGGCAGTCCTATCAGCATGTCATCCGGAGCCAGCAGCGGGGACATGAAGGGATTCCGAACAATGGGCGATGTTTGCAAGTTCATGTTGGCCACCCCCTCGGCAGAACGGAGGGGCTCAAAGCCTTCTGGGAAAGCCAAGGCAGAGATCAATGTGCTGTTGTCTGTACCATTTCTTGCTTTGGACAGGACATCTGTTTCTCGCTCACTCTGTTCATCCTCGAGGAAGAAGGTCACGCTTGGTCTCTTTCTGTCTGTAGACATGATCATTGGCCCAACCTCGTTCTCCTGGGGTGTCAGTACTGGCGTGCAGGTCTCCTGGATCAGATGGTTTCCGAGGTTCTGGCAGGTTTTACTCTTGAGTGACTGTCGACAATTCGCCAATGATTCCTCGGACAGTGCAGCCTCAGATACACTTTTCCTAACTGGTTCTGTCATTAAAGAGGGCAGAGGGAGACAAAGAGAGGGCATCAGTATGCAAGTTTTTATCATTTTGTTTACATTTTCCTTCAAGTCTCCCAACCCGCTGCACCGTACTGTGTTGCTACACCTTGTCTCCACTGCTAGGGGCGCAGCAGATGGTCTTCTCTGAGGAAATACCAAATTCCACTTTCAACTCACCCACAGAGAGTGCTGCAACTTTGTCCCCCACCCTTTACCCCTTGGGTGTCCCATGTGATTTAACGATGCTTTGCTGCCTGTTCTTAGACTGGCTGTACCTCTTCACACTTCAGATCCCCAAAGCTGTACCCTGATTAGTCATCACTGCATTCCCTGTTACAGAGTTAATCAGTCACCCCCCCCAAAAAAAAAATAAAAACACATGCTTACAAGGTATATAAGGGAACTGGGTTTAAGCTATATACTAAAATGAAAGAGACTGGGATGGGCAGCACACAGAAAGGTAGGAGACACTATAACTGACACAGCCCCCAGTATGAGAGTCTTTCCTTAGAGCGGTTGTGCTGAGGCTCTGAAGTGCAATTTCTATACCTCCTGTCTGGGAGAGCTACTTTCCTGCAGAGCCCCCAAACATATCTTGTCAAACAGGAATATGTCAATATTTTATGCTGTTTTGTTAAAGCAGAGCTCGTTTAACAAGTAGTCTCTAAAGACCCAATTTTTCCAGTGCTGTTCTCATTTTGTTATTGCTGCACTTTTACAGGTAGAGATGCAGAAAAGTTTTTCTCTGTGGGCGAATTTGTGGCGAAGTCACCAAATTCGCATCTGCGGAACACTTCACGTAATTCTTGGAATTTACCCGGAATTCACCATTTGTGACTTTGCCTTGCTTTTTGGGGTTTTAAAAGCAAATGACACTTAAAAAAAATCCAAACCAAGGAGAAGTCGCATTTCCCCTTACAGCCGGCAGCCCGACTTTCCTCCTTGGTGTTCAGTGGGCCCCCCGATCTCACCACAACATTAAAAAAAATATATATTTTTAATGAAATCTCTTGCCTGGTGTCAGACAGTACCCCCGCCACCGATCACCAGCCAATAATAAATGCCCCCGCTGCTGGCCCCTGCCTTGGTGTCTAGTAGTCCCCCCACCCCTGCGGCATCCGCATCCACAATACTATTTTATTAAAAAGTTACATTTAATCCCAGGTGTCTAGTGAGCCCCCCACCCTGTCAGGTAGTGCCCCCAACCCGACCAGGCCACCGGTACAGCCCTCCACTCACCTCCACAGTCGGAAGCCTGACTGAGCTCAATGAATGAGCACGTGCTTGTACAAGGACGTGCTCATTCAGTGACAGCTCGTGGTCATTTCCTTATTTCCAGGGTGTAGAGAAGGGTGGGGGCTGCTCCTGTATCCCACGGAGGGGGTGGGAATGGAAATGTGGACCCGGAAAGGTCCACAATGCCATCCCGCCACCCCCGCTAACATTGAGCCTCCCTCCCCTCTCTACATCCCAGAACACAGAAGGAAATGGCCCGGAGCTGTCACTGAACGAAAGCGTGCTCATCCACTGAGCTCAGCTGGGCTGCCGGCCGAGGAGGTGAGTGGAGGGCTGTGCTAGTGAACCAAGCAGGGTGGGGGCACTACCTGACAGGGTGGGAGGGGGTCCGCTAGACACCAGGGATTACATTTTTTTTTTTTTTTTTTAAATAAGATAGTATTGTGGATGTGGGTCCCAGCTGGGCGGCAACTGGTGGTGGTGGTGGTGGTGGGGCATCAGACACCAGGGCAGGGTGCCAGCAGCTGGGGGAGTGGATTTATTGTGGCTGACGCATCAGTGGTGGTGGTGGGGGCATTGTCTGACACCAGGAATGGATTTCATTAAAAAAAAAATTTATATGGGTTGTTGTGGCAAGATCGGCGGGTGGGGGGCCCACTGGACACCAGGGCAGCATGCCAGGGAGGAGGCAGGGGGGCACTACCACTAGACACCAGGAATATTAATGTTAGTTACTAGTTTTGTCCCCCCCTGCAAATTGTCAGATTTCGGGAACTGTACTCCGCAAATTGGGTGCTATTCACAAAATGTTTGGCAGAGCCAATTCTGACAACTTTGCCCACCTCTATTTATGGGCCTTTGGTAAATTCAGTAAGTGCTTCCAATTCTCACACTGCTGGTAAGGACCATTTCAGAACTGCATGATGGACTTTCTGTCTGTTGTTGTCACAATCATGTGTTCTACTGTGGAACTCTGTGAGGGAAGTAAGCAATAAGACCTGACAGGGTGTGGGATATTGGTGGATAGCGCATGCGCAGGGTGTGATGAGGCCCAACACCACAGGCAGAGAGGCATACAGCCCAAGCAAATGCAGTGTCCACCAATCCCACACTCTAAATAGTCTTATTGTGCTTAGAAAATAGATTTGGCAAATAATACAATAAAATACTTTTTAGAAAATGTCAAATAGTCCCTTCACAGATGGTCTGTACCTGCCAGTCATTTGACTTTCTGCATATACAGTACCAGGTTTGTTTGTTTACCATGGAACATAAGAATCCAGTATTCTGCAGTATTCCTCTAAAAGAATTCTCACTCCCCAGAAGCATGGAATGTTAACAAGAAATGCATGAATTCAAAATTCTGCAAAATGCCACTGACAGACACAGACACACACAGACACACACACACACACACACACACACACACACACACACACTTATATAGAGCCAGAGGCTCAATTTTACATGGGGCAAGGTGAGCAGCAGACATTGTTCTGTCAAGCAGGTTAGGTTATAGGAGAGGGATTTTCCACAGTCAAAGAAACACCAGAAATAACAAATCTGAATAATGACAGATATATTTATTTGTAAATTTGTTTATGTAAATAAGAAGGGGACCATGAGTAGATAGAATGTTCAATTATTTATGATTTTTTTTTAATTTTTTATTTATGGGAGTTTTATTTTTAGGGCCTAGTTGAAGGTTTTTATGTAAGAAAACGGTGGCAGCATGTTTGTACTGGAAATCAAGAATGAGTGAAGGGCTCATGAATTCTGTTTGTGATTTGTCCACATTCCAGATCACATGTTGGACCTTTTCTTTATAGGCTACTAGCACATAAACTTATGCCAACGGAATGGCAAAAGCCAATCAGAATACTGTATCGTGCCCACTTTCTAAAAATGGCATAAAGCACATCATACATTTCTAAAATTAAGCAGCCTCCAACAACTTGCCGTGCGCTGCCTGAAGAGGTCACTCAGTGTCTCCTTAGGTGGCTAGCCCCAGTGAAAATAGCTCAAGAACAGGTTAGGACACACTCAGCCTTGTAAATGAGGCCCATTAAACCATTACAGGATCCTAATACCTACAGCACTTTTTTTTTTTTTTTAATTTTTGCAAACCCTTGAATGGTATAAAATAGCGCGACATTCAAAACAACAGGTACATTATCCAACTAGTTGTAGCCTCATCAGAGCATAGATAGCAAATTTACCAAGTGTTTTGCACCTCTGAGCTTTGCCGGGGTCTTGGCTAGTGCCACAGTGGTCTACCTTTATTGGCTCACCCTTAAGACATCACTAAATGATGTAATGTTTTTGACCAGTACCTAGCACCACCTTTGCAGTGCATTGATTAAGGTGCTTTAAATACAAGTACTAGTGAACCCATACAAACTACAAATATTGTATCTCATTTAACATCTTCAGTTATGAAATATAAATAATCGATACGAGAGTAAAATTGGTGCAAAAAAAAAAAATCCACAGGAAATGGTCAGAACCTTCAACCCCCTGACCAATTATTATACACTGATGTTAATCTACGCGTGGTAAAATAAATTCTGTTATAAGATGCCATTATCAAAAGTGTATGGCAATAAGCATGCCAGGGGTGTATTGTGGTGAGATAACGGGACATCTCAGGTGGGTTACCACCTGACAAGTGCCATTATCCCACGTAACACACCCCTTGGAGTGCCTTATTTGGATTATTAAATGGATCCCTGTGTTTCTTTGTAAACAAATTATAAAAAAAAAAAAAGTTTTACATTTAAATTGGCATCTTTGTAAGAAGTAGTTTTCCGTTTTACAAAATAGGTTGCTGCAGTATGAATATATGGCACTAGATGGCACCTAGTCTACTAGAAAACGTGTAAGGCATTCCAGTAAGGACATATACTTGTGCACTACTGTCAAGCTGCAGTGTGTGTGTGTTTTCATTGGGCTTGTTATTCTACTTCTGTGGCTGTGAATATGCATTATCTAGTTCAAGACAAGCAAGATACAGCTGGAAGAGAATCACAGCCAGAAATGAGGGAGCGGAACTCGGGTTGGAGCTGTGGTTGGTGGTAGCTGACAGCAAAGAGCAGGACCCAACTTGGCGTGTTGTTAGAAACAGAAGTCACAATGATAGGAGCAGGAAGTTAAAACCAGAGCAGAGAATGGGCTGCAGCTACATTCAATGGAAGCTCAGACAGAAGAGCCACAGTGGTTCACATAGCCTTATCAGAACCTTAAAAAAGATGCAGTAGGGCAGGAGACTGGTACATGAAGGAGCCAGGACTGGGAAAAATGGAGCAGGTAGCAGCCTGTGAGGGGAGACAAGAGCAGCAACTGTAAGAAATGGAGCTCCTGTGGGAAGAGCTGTTTACGGTAATGGTGGTGGCCTTTCCTGCGGGGAAGAGTTGTTTGACAGTGGTGGCCTCACCTATGGGAAGAGCTATTTAACGGCGGTGGCCTTTTCTTTGGGAAGGGCTGTTTAATGGTGACGGCCTGTCCTGTAGGAAGGCCTGTTTAATGGTGATGGCCTGTCCTGCAGGAAGGGCTATTTAATGGTGGTGGCCTGTCTTATGGCAAGAGCTGTTTAACGGTGGTGGCATTTTGGCAGCTGCAACATTTGTATCTGGCTGTGTGAGGGGCTTTTTGATATGTGGTGTTTGGGCGAGTTTCAAAATGCTGCTTTTTATTATTATTAGTTGGAGATATGAGCATGTTAGGCATTAAGTAATGCCAAAGCAGCCATGTCTCGTGAGCAATTCATCCCCAAACAAAGCGGTAGATGACTTTGGGGTTAGTGCTGAGGCTGTTCTGGTCGGAAGCAGTTTCAGTGAGGCTACTGTACTAGGATAACAGCACAGCTAAAAATACCCATCAGCCAATTAGGGTTAAGCATTCTGACTATCCATTTCATGACACAGCAGTACTCATTGTTACACTTGGACAGCTGGTTCTGATCCCTGTATCATCTTTTTTTGTAAATATAAAAAAATGTAAGATGGACTGTGGCAGGAGGATATGCTGACTTGCTGAAACTGACACTTCAACCCCCCCCCCCCAGGGATAAGTTCAAAGGATAGGACATAGCTGAAACTACAGAGATCTAAGGTGCAGTTATCTTGGTAGTTTGATTTGATCCCAGGAAATAAAATTATCCATTCATGACGTCCTCAGGAAATCTTTTGATCTGCACTAGATTTACTGAGAAAAGGACACTGGCCAGTGTT
This sequence comes from Neoceratodus forsteri, assembly GCA_016271365.2. NCBI lineage: Eukaryota > Metazoa > Chordata > Ceratodontiformes > Ceratodontidae > Neoceratodus > Neoceratodus forsteri. Next base: position 11,790,433 of record CM028138.1, read on the forward strand.
ATGAATAACCTCCCAGGAAGCCAGCTCATTTCATCAAAGAGACCTCTGATGTGTAGATACCAAGGTCGAGACAGAATTAAGGAATCAAATACACTTTTGCTTTGAATATACAGTGACATATCAAAGAGACTTTGATGTCTAGGGAAAGCAGATCACAGACTGGTTTCGACTAGTTACATAGAGAGAATTTATTATGTCATCTCATTTTTTAAATAACTTAGTAGGCCATCATGTGTTATAAAATACAGATTTTGTTACACCAAGGCGGAGTTTGGTGACCTCAGAGAGAAGGCTGGCTCAGGACTGTTTTTAACCTACTAAGCAAACCTTAGAACACACACTTTCATATTTCTGACTGAGAGAAGAGGAACATCAAAGCACTGAAAAGATTAAAAAGTAAGGACTTTAGACAAGATTAGCCTCAGTGTTATTTGTAGGAATCTGCACTTTTAACCTGTTTTAAGGCTGTATGTGTTGGGATATTTTGTTCTGTAATATTTTCTGTTTTCCTATTTTAAAGTAAAGATATATTTTTTAAAACGGAAACTGCCTGGAGTGCCTTGAAATTTCTTTTTATAGAAGTGGAGCTTTAAAGGTTATAGTTAACAATGTGTATAAGCTTTTGTTATACCAAACTGGGAAACGGATAGAGTTCTCTTAAGGTTTTGCATAGAGTTCTAAGGGTTAATTTTGTAGACCTGGTTAGGTGCCCGTAGGCAAAGATATCTGGCCCCTTGAAGACAGAATTATCTGAGCCTGATAATTGGGTATGCTAACAAGAGGTTATCAGTTTGAATCCCTCCAGAACTTGAGACTAAGGTGACTCAAACCCACAAAATAGACAAGAGGGTTACCTTGTACTGTTAACTGTCCACAAATCCTATGCTCAGAGGTTGGCACTTTGGGAGTAGAGGGCTGACTGAATTTGTGACACTCATCATCAGCCTGACACAGACACCCACTGAGCTTACTACAAGACCCATAAACACAGGAACACTAACAGAATGTGAACCCGTATTTAAAAGCTCCTACCTACTGTCATGATTTTCGCTGTTTTTATTTACTATTGTAACACTGTAGTTCTGCTGACCTTAAACCTGTTATGATGTTGTCTGTCCTACCCGGGACCTCCTTGTAAATGAGCTTTGCTCAGGGGAGCTTTTTTTCTTGGTAAAATAAATAAACACAAATACAGAATAAACACAGTTTTTCCATGATGAAATGACTTGCAGGTTCAAATGAGTTCTCCTCAAACATCTCTTTCTTGATTTACTGTCCCAGCTGAAGCCCAAGCCGTTGAATAGGTAGCTGAATATGCGCTGTAGCCAAATACTGTACCTAGAAGCCATAACTGTCATTACTTTGGCCATTATTTAAACACCCAGCTTCTTGCTGATTCCATAGGAGTCACTGGCATTTACATTTACTAGCGACTGTCCTTTGGCTAGTTTAAGCCTTGCTATATGTCAACAGCACAACCCTGATACTCATTCCCTCCCACCTCCTACTCCTGTTTAAGTACAAGACCTGGCAACGCGCATCGGCTGGATGCAGCCATATAGCCGCAATCAGGTACAGCACCACAGAGAGGCACTGTCTCCAAGTGAGGCAGAAAATGAGGCAGGCGCTTCGGCACCAGCACACTTACCCGGTCATCAAAATCAAATCAATCAATAAACAACAATGAAAAATGATTGCCTAATCCTCTTAACAGTCCCTGAAATGGAGCAGCTGGCATGACTCACCATCTTTATGACATTTAGACCTACATGACAACACCGAGCAATGTATGGTATAGCCAGAAAACTGAAAAACAGACAGCTATGCAGTGATTGGCTGACCTGTATCACATGATTAGACATGCAGTGATTGGCTGACCTGTATCACATGATTTGAGATGCAGTGATTGGCTGGACTAAATTACATGGCTAGTCTTGCAACGACATGCTGGATTATACCACTTGACTAAGCATGCAATGACTGGATGAACTATATCACAACTATACATGCAATGATTGGATGAACTATGCCACATGACTAATAGGAGGGAGAGGTAATTTGGGAAGACTTGCAGCTGCCTTAAGAACTTCAAATCACTGTGATAAGACTCTGAAGAGTAGGAAGTCGACACCTGAGATTACCCTCATTATCTGCAGGGTGCCACTGTAGTTCAATGGATGAGCAACCAAAAGTTCCTCACCACGCTGCAGTGTTTCAGGAGAGAGAGAGCAATTTTTCTTCAAAAGGATGATAAATCCAAACTTTTAGTTTGCATGTGCTGACGTGTAACTGGTTGAAGCTGTCAGCTAGCCCATAATCAGTTCTTAAAGCCAGAGCATAGAGAGAGAGAGAGAGAGAGAGATATGAGTTCTTTGAAATGTCCGTTCCCAGGCAACATGCAACCGGCCACTAGTGGTTAGAGAAAGACTCCTACCAGCAATTGTTACGTTAGAAAAGGCAGTCTTCTCAATTCGCAGGAGGTACATCAGAAAGGCCAGAGGGCGCCTGAGGCAGGTCCACAGACACCACCTCACTGCAGAGACAAGAGTGAGGCTAAGAGCAGGAAGGAGAGGCAACTGCGTAAGAGTAAACGAGAAGGCAGAATGGGGAGAGACTGATCCTGCCCCAGGTCATTTATACTCATGTGTTATGGCACACAATATTTTAATGGAAATGTTAGCAAAAGTAAAGAAAGGCAATACAACACAGATGTCCATCTGTGCCTAATGGAGAGAAGAGAAAACACACGCACACACACACACACACACACACACACACACACACTGTTAGCAATATAAACACAGCATGCATGCCCCGACATGCACCCGCACACACCCAGACCCACCCACATGCCTAAGCCCGTACACCTACTGCATAAACAGTAACTGCGGCTCGTCTGGTAGCCTACTTGCCTCTGGACTAGGAAGATCACATGGTTGTGGGTGAATACCCAACGCTGACACTGCAGTGATCATTAGGGGTGCAGTATTAGCAGAGGTGCCATACTCTGGATGAGATGTTTAACTAATGTCCCTCTCTGGTGGCTGTGCAGGTGGACATTAAAGATCTCATGGCACTTTATCCCAGTATCCTGATCCATGATCTCTCCCACAGTTTCAAGAAATGGGGGTTTCAGATAATACACCAGAGGTCTACACAGGAAAAGGAAATGGCTAAGCCTGCGTAAACTTTAGCAGAATGGTCAAGGGAAACAACCCCCCCCCTTTCCGGCTTTAAAGGTTGTCCCACCAAGCAGTACTAGCAGCTGAGAGGTACAACCCACATCTCAATTGTGAAAACTCTACCTTTTGCTGTGGCTCAGAAGGCCAGGCCCAAATTGGAGAGAACAGCCATTGTTTGCAACAGTAAGGGTGCTCAAGATCGATACAGAACCAAGTCCACCAGGAATCTGGCAGTCAGACTCTGGGGTGGCTGGTATTGGGGTAAAAAATATCAGGGCAGCTAGCATTAAACACAAAGGGCAGCAGGCATTTACAGAAATGTTTGTGGGTAGCTGGTATTTTGGTTAAAACTCAAGGGCACTGGAGTAAAAGGGAAGGTCAGCTGGCATTTGGGGTAAATTTCAAGGGCAGCTAACTCTGGGGTAGATTTCAAAGGCAGCTAGCATTTGGGGTACATTTCAAGGGCAGCTGACATTTGCGGTAAACTTGAAAAGTGGTTGGCATTTTGGGCAGTTGACAGTGTAAAAGGGCAGCTGGCATTTAAAGTCAAACTCAATGGGTGGCTTGCATTTGGGGCAAAACAAATGACAGCTGGCACATGGAGTATAACTGTGTTTTGTTTCCCTGGCTCGACAATCAAGAATGAGTTCGGATATGTTACACTGAGCTATATATGGTACAGCAGATAATCTACAGGTTGGCGGACACCACACGTGTGCCAGTCACTTTGTGGGCTTCATTCCCACTCGATTTTTTCATCCATGCCTTTCTAGCCAGGCACATGAACTACATGGAAACTGAAGGACTGTGGAAGCACCTTTCTGAGGTATGCAGACTTTTCATCCAGTGTACAGCTACTTTTCAGGAACAGGGTTAGTACCAAAGTCAAATGTGGTGGAACAGTGAGGGTACCTTGAGGGAAGTGTTGAAAATCCCGAAATGCAGAGACACAGCTGTGACAGACAGTACAGCACTAAAGACTAATTAAATAATCATTGGAAATATAACAAGCCTGTTTACAGTCTGAACATCACACAGAGGACAACTGATGCTTTGTGGCTTGTTGGACCGATGAGAACATATGTAGGCATTAAGGCCAACCAAGGGTTGGGGGAACATTAGTTAATATACCCCCTATGGGGATCATGAGGCTGTCAATGTAACCCTTTAGAATGAATGCCAGCCAGACAGCACGCTCCATTTCTGGCAAGTGTTTCATAATTAGCTTCATGGAAAGCATTGGGAGATTGGGGGAAGGGGGCGGTTTACATGCTCTGAACATTTCGGTAGCACACACAGAATTTCCTCCTCCACTAACAAGTGGCATAATGTGAAGGCAGTACTCGCTGTGGGATGGGACTGTTACTGCACTGGGAGAAGAGAGATTCCAGTTACAGCTGAATGATTAACATTCCTGATGAGGACTGTGGCGTGCCCAGGGCTGGGGAAAAATAAATCATTTTTATGGTACCATGTAAGCACTGCAGCAGGTACGGAGTATTCAGCAGACATATTTTGGGGTTCACCAGCCTACAACATGTGCTCAGCTCTGTGTCAGGCAAGTGCTAATGATGAGATTTAACTATAACATTTCCCAGTGTGCTAAAATGCATCAGCATGTCTGTAAAAACTAGAGTTCTCACCAGGTTTTTGGTTTCGTCCGGGTCCAGAAGGGAGTTAAGCAGGCCGATGCCCCAGTCGCAGGTCACGGAACAGCAGCGCTGTGTCCCTCCGCACCATACCACAGTGGTTACAGCGTCCACGCTTCTTGTCCATAATTGGACCACCACCAGTTCCTGTGGAATTTAAAGGAAGAGACAGGGATCTGTAGGTGTCAGCCATGATACAAGAATACAGTCCAGCCTGACTGGCTCACAGGAGAGGACAGAAAGGTTTTGAATCCTCCCCCACTTATGAGAAACAATTTGTATTACATGAGCAACTATTTTGTTTGCACCAAGCCTCTAGTGTATCATCACATATCCCGACAGGACACAGCCCCTAGTGTATCATCACATATCCGACAGGACACAGCCCTAAGTGTATCACATATCCCAACAGGACACAGCCCCTAGTGTATCACACTATCCCGACAGGACACAGCCCCTAGTGTATCACATATTCCGACAGGACCACAGCCCCTAGTGTATCACATATCCGACAGGACACAGCCCCTAGTGTATCACATATCCCGACAGGACACAGCCCCCTAGTGTATCACATATCCCGACAGGACACAGCCCCTAGTGTATCACATATCCCGACAGGACACAGCCCCTAGTGTATCACATATCCCGACAGGACACAGCCCCTAGTGTATACACATATCCCGACAGGACACAGCCCCTAGTGTATCACATATCCCGACAGGACACAGCCCCTAGTGTATCACATATCCCGACAGGACACAGCCCCTAGTGTATCACATATCCCGACAGGACACAGCCCCTAGTGTATCACATATCCCGACAGGACACAGCCCCTAGTGTATCACATATCCCGACAGGACACAGCCCCTAGTGTATCACATATCCCGACAGGACACAGCCCTAGTGTAGCATCAAATATTCTGACAGAAGGCAGTCCACGTGCATCCTCACATATCATGACAAGACACAACCTCTAATGTACCATCACATATCCTGACAGGATACAGCCCCTAGTGTACTATTACATATCCTGACAGGAGGCATCCCCTAGTGTAGCATCACATACCCTAATAGAACACAGCACCCAGTCTACTGTGACATATCCTGACAGGACACAGCTCCTAGTGTATCAGATATCCCGACAGGACACAGCTCCTAGTGTATCAGATATCCCGACAGGACACAGCCCCTAGTGTATCACACATCCCGACAGGACACAGCCCCTAGTGTATCACACATCCCGACAGGACACAGCCCTAGTGTATCACACATCCCGACAGGACACAGCCCCTAGTGTATCACACATCCCGACAGGACACAGCCCTAGTGTATCACACATCCCGACAGGACACAGCCCCTAGTGTATCACACATCCCGACAGGACACAGCCCGACAGGACACAGCCCCTAGTGTATCACACATCCCGACAGGACACAGCCCCTAGTGTATCACACATCCCGACAGGACCAGCCCCTAGTGTATCACACATCCCGACAGGACACAGCCCCTAGTGTATCACATATCCCGACAGGACACAGCCCCTAGTGTAGTATCAAATATTCTGACAGGAGGCAGTCCCATGTGCATCCTCACATATCATGACAAGACACAACCTCTAATGTACCATCACATATCCTGACAGGATACAGCCCCTAGTGTACTATTACATATCCTGACAGGAGGCATCCCCTAGTGTAGCATCATATACCCTAATAGAACACAGCACCCAGTCTATTGTGACATATCCTGACAGGACACAGCCCTAGTGTATCCTCATATACCTTTACAAGACACAATCCATGATCTATCATAACATATCCTAACGGGACACAGCCCCTAATGTAGCCACACAATAGCCTGTCAGGACACAGACCCTGGTTTATTATCACATATCCTGACAGGATGCAGCCCCTAGTGTATCATCACATATCCTGACAGGACAAAGCCCCTAGTGTACACAATGGGTGGGGAGGTAGTAACAACAACAAAAAAGGAACGGGACCTGGGGGTAATCATATCAGATGACCTTAAGGTTAGCAAGCAATGTGAGAAGGCAGTAGGGAGGGCTGGGGGTATACTGGGATGTATAGGGAGAGGCATCATCAGCAGAAAACAGGAAGTTGTTATCCCTCTGTACAGACAGTTGGTGAGACCCCATCTGGAGTACTGTGTCCAGTTCTGAGACCCCATCTCCACAAGGACATAGACAGGACAGAGGGAGTCCAGAGGAGGGCAACTAAAATGGTGCAGTGTCTGCAAGAGAAGCCGTATGAGGAGAGACTAAAGGAGCTTAATATGTATACCCTTGAGGAAATAAGGGAGAGAGGGGACATGATAGAAACTTTTAAGTACCTCAGTGGAATCAACAAAGTCCAAGAGGGTAGCATCTTTCAGAAAAAGAGACTTGCAAGAACAAGAGGACACAATTTAAAGATAGAAGGAGGGTGGTTCAGGGGCAATGTGAGGAAGTATTATTTCACAGAGAGGGTAGTGGATGCATGGAACAGCCTTCCTGAGGAGGTTGTGGGGTCTAAAACTGTGGGAGAATTCAAGAATGCATGGGACAGACATAAGAAAAATTACTCACCTTAGTAATGTTGTTTCTTCTAATGAGTCTTGCTATATTATGACTATTGCAGTTTACCCCAGCCTTAGAACTGCTCCGGAGGTGAAAAGAGTTAACTTCCATGCAGAGCATGGAGCTTAAGCCAGCGAGCGCCGGTTGGAAGCTCTGTCTGGCTGGTTTCAAACCCGAAACCGTCAGATCTTCGAGCAAAAACTCACTAAGGTTATGTGTGGAAGCTGTAACCTACACTAGCCAACTGGCTACCAATATATTAACACATTTTTACTGGTCCCAACACAAAGAGTCAAGTCAGTGGACCAGAAAATTAAGATAAAATAACTAAATAAACACAACACCCAAACATGAAAGAGGGCATCAATAAATGCCAACAGAGGACTACCCACCCCATACCCCAAAGTACAAGTTCTGAGAGAGGCAGGCTGGGGGGGAGGTCATAATATAGCAAGACTCCATTAGAAGAAACAACATTACTAAGGTGAGTAATTTTTTCTTCAAACAACATGAAGTCTTGCTATATTATGACTATTGCAGAGTACACAGCAGTACCTCCATGGAGGAAGGACAGAACCTACTTAGGGAAAAGGCTCTGAAGCACGGCTGTGCCAAACCGAGCATCCCTCCTGGCCTGAATATCCAGGAAGTGATAGGTGAAAGTGTGTACTGTCTTCCAAGTAGCTGCCTGACATATCTCCAAGATAGGGATGTCTCTAGCAGCAGCTAGAGATGCAGCTGTACCTCTGGTAGAGTGAGCCCTCAGGCCTGAGGGGAACCTACCCAGCTTTGACAGCAAATTGGATACAAGCTTGATCCACCTGGCAATGGATCTTTTGGTGGCAGGTCTCCCTTTCCCAACCTCACCATAAGTGAGAAACAGTTGGAGAGTCAAACCCGTGACCCTTAATACGCCTCTATGTAGTAACTTAGGGCCCTCTTAACATCTAAGCTGTGCAGCCTCCTCTCACCAGAGGAGGAATGGTCAGTGAAGAACACTGGAAGTGAAATAGATTGGTTAAGGTGGAAATCTGAAACCACCTTAGGCAAAAATTTCCTGTTAGTCCTGAGGACCACTTTATCCCTGTGAAAGGAAATAAAGTCAGTTTCTACTGATAAAGCCTGTAACTCACTTATACGCCTGGCAGAAGTGATGGCTACCAGAAATACAGTTTTCCAAGTCAAACACTTGAGCTCTGCCGAAGACAGAGGCTCAAAGGGGGGTTGCATTAGCTGAGCAATGCATACATTAAGATCCCAAGCCGGGGCAGGGTCCCTGAATGGAGGATTGGTGTGAAGCAATCCTTTAAAAAACTTGGAAAATACAGGATGAGCAGAGAGAGAGAGGCTTCCCTGCTGAAATGAAGGCAGAGACAGCAGCCAAGTGCACTTTCAGGGTGGCTGGTCTCAGTCCCAAAGAATTAAGATGGACCATGTGGTCAATACAGTAGGTAGATCAGCAGACTCTGGGAAACATGCTTCCCAGAACACCATATGGAAAACCTTTTCCACTTGGAGTTATAGGTAGCCCTGGTGGAAGGCTTCCTAGCAGCCTTCAGGATTTGAGAACACTTTGAGAAAGTTGCAAATCAGCAAACTCTAACTGCTCAAGAGCCAAGCCTTGAGGTTGAGGGATTTGAGATTCGGATACCAAACTCTCCCCTGAGCACAGGTTAACAGATTGTGGTTCCTGGGGAGACACAGGGGAAGATGGACTGCTAAGGACAGAAGGGGTGGGTACCAGGGCTGCCTGGCCCAGTCTGGAGCAGTCAGGATCATTTGCAGGGCTGAGACCTGATTTGACTAGTACTTTGAACAGGAGAGGGAAGGAAGGCATAAAGAAACTTCCTTCCCAATCGAGGAGAAAGGCATCAGGGAACTGGAGCCCAACACTGGGGCCTGCAACAAAACAGTGGAAGTTGATAATTGTCTGGGGCTGCGAAAAGATCTATCTGAGGTGCCCCATCTAATAAACACTATCCCAGTACTAGGGGATCCAGTGACCATTCGTGATGGCCCTGGAAATCCTGCTGAGGGCATCTGCCAGAACATTGTCCTTGCCTGGGAGGTGAACTGCTATGAGGGAAGTGTTCAGGAGTAAGCCAGAGACAACAACTTCATCGCCTCGATTGCACAAGGCCGAAAGCCGAGTGCCCTTGTTGTTGATGTACCACATTGTAGTGGTGTTGTCTGTTCTGATCTGTACCACCTTGTTCTGAACAGATGCAGACAAAACCTGAAGTGCTAGAAAAACAGCTCTGAGTTCCAACAGATTGATGTGGAGCAGAGATTCTGAGGACCATAATCCCTGGGTGGAGAGGTCGCATGTGAGCTCCCATCCCAAAAGGATGCATCTGTAGTAAGGGTCAATGAATGGGACAGAGGGATGAAAGGCACCCCCTGTCTCAGATTGCTCTGATCCTGCCACCATTGAAGGGCCTGGATCAGGGTTGAGTCACTAGGATTAACTTGGATAGAGGATCTCTTCTTTGAGACAGAAAGCTCTCAAATGGAACTGAATGTCCTCATCTGAAATCTTGCTCCTTGCACCACAGCTGTGGAGGCAGCCATGTGCCCTAGGAGCTGCAGGAAATGTCTTGCTGGTGAGAAACCTGCAGAGTGAAGGAGGCGGCCAGGGCCACTATGGTCCTTACCCTTTCCAAGGGAAGGAGGCTCTGGCCTGCTTTGTATCCAGTTCTGCGCCTATAAAGGTGAGTACCTGGACAGGTTCCAAAACTGACTTTGGAAGATTGAGAGAAATCCCAGAGAGGAAGCAGCTGCTGGGTAACTAGCAGGTGTGATTTGACCTGGTCTGGAGACTGACCACAATGAGCCAGTCGTCCAGGTAGGGAAAAATGGCAATATTTGCCTTCTTAGGTGGCGACTGCTGCCAGACACTTTGTGAACACCCTTGGGGCAGAAGTAAGGCCGAAGGGCATTGCTCTGAACTGATAATGGCCTGAGGGCAGTTCGATCTGAGGTGCTTGCGTGGGAACTTCTGATAAGAACATGGAAGTAGGCATCTTTGAGGTCCAGGGAGGCTAGCCAGTCCCTGGCCTTAGGAAGGTAAAATCATTCCCAGTGTCACCATTTTGAACTTTGGCTTTAAAGGTGCTTGTTTAGATATCTTAGATCCAGGATAGGCCGCCACTCTCCTGTCTTTTTTGGGGTAAGGAAGTACCTGGAGTACAGACCCTTGCCCTGGTGAAGGGGAGAAACCTTTTCTACAGCTCTGAGAGCTAGGAGGGTTGAGACTTCTGTTTCCAAAGCAAGAGTCTCTAAAGGGTTTGTTGGTGGAAAAGATCTGGCTCTCATCTTTGGAAATTTCTTGAAGCTGAGAACCAGACTCTGGCTCACTACTTCCAGGACCCACTTGTCTGAAGTTAAAGACTGCCAGTCCTGGACGAAGTGAGCCAACCTGCCCCCTACAGGTAGTGGAGAGCCGACCCTGGGCATCCCATCAGGGTGCCTGTTTGGGAGGAGCTTTAGGCTGAGGGGTGGGAGCAGGCCTGCTCGAACCCGTCTGCCTCTCCTCTGAAGAACCCCTCTGTACATAGGCTGAGGAGGGCCTGGAGTCTGGTAAAAGGCCTGTGAAAAGGCCTACCCCTACCCTGGGGGCTGCCTCTGAGAGTGGCTTGCCGTTCCTTGGCTTCTGCACTCCTGTAAGTGGTTCTATATTCATCCATTTTCTTCATATAATTCTCTGTCTGCTCCTCAAACAGAGAATTTCCCTACAGGAAAATCCATAGCCTTAGACTGGGTATCCTGTGACAAAGTAGTACACCTGAGCCAGGCCAATCTGCGAAAAGGCACAGATGTAGCCATGACTCTACAGGATACATCATTAGAATCCACTGCAGCATGGAATTGCACCTTAGATGCCTCAATACCATCAAGGGCCACCTGCTCCAGCTCCTCTGCTGAGCTGGCCAGGGACCTGTTTGCTAAGGCCATGACAGTATCCCATCTAGATTTCTGGTATCTTGCAACATAAGCCATATAGTTAGCTTGTCTGAGTCCCAAGGATGCTGCCATGTATTGTTTTTGGCCATGGCATCAATCTTCCTGGAATCCTTGTCAGGAGGATGTGAAGCCAGTGGAATATTAGCTTTATCACAGGCTGCAGCCTGAACTACCCCAACATGACTGCATTGCTGTGAAAGAAAATCTGTATCAGGACCTGACAAAGTGTACCTCCTGTCCATCTTTTTATCCACAGGAGGCACAGAATTAGGAGCTTTTAACATTTTTATTGTTTGTTTTCTAAAGGATTTATGTAAAGGGATGGACAACCTCCTGGACTCTGGGATATCCATCATCTCCACATAGTCAGGCTCCTCTTGCTCATCCAAAGCTTCCTCTAAAGGAAGCTGGAGGGTCTCAGCAACTTTTTTATAAAACAAAAAATGAGAAGGGGACTCAGAAAGCCTAGGGGGAGACTCACCTGAAGGTCTATCTGGGGAGATGTCCGGTTCAATGGGCACATCCAGACTTTCAAAGTCACATTCACACTGATCATAATCCTCATCCCCCTCCTCTGGTTCATAGAACTCTTCTATATCATAATCCTGAACCACTGGAACCGACCGAACCGACCTTTTGCCAGACAGTGGCGGTTCGGAGGGAACTGGGGACAGGGACTGGACAATCTGTATTGCCCTGGCTATCTCAGCAGCAGTTGGAGAAGGAATTTTGGACTCCAAACCTGCTGATTTTTTAGATTTCTTTGCTGGAACTGGCTCCTCAGAGCCAGCTTTTCGTTGCCCGAGAGTCTAGCCCTGGTCAGAGGGCACTCCCTCCGGTTCGGTTGGCACCGAACCGGGCTGGCCATCCAGGTCAGCGGACTTTCTGGCCTCTCGTTCCCTGAGCCTGCCCACTCTCTTGTCCAGGGTGGCTGCAGGGAAATTTTTACAAATCTGGCAGTCAGAATTGAGGTGGTCAAACCCCAGACAATAGACACATGTAGTGTGTCGGTCAGCCTTGGCAAAGGCTTCCCCACAGACACTACAGTGTTGAAACCCAGTGGGCCCGGTTTTTCTTTTGGGTTTCTCAGACATGATGCCAGCCTAACCAACCAACTTGCCCTTTTGATGGCAGTGCCAGGCAAGACACCCTTATCGGTTCCAAACCGTGTCACGGGTCGTGGAAAAAACCGTAATGAAATCCGTTTTTTTTAGAACCGATAAGAACCGGGAACCGCACTCTAAAAAGCCTTAAAAGGCTTTAAACTTATATTTAAATACAACTCGATCGGTTCAACCGAACCGATAATACTTTACAAGTTCCACACAGAAAAAACCCTATCTATTACTTACGATTACCACAGACAGAGCCTGAACCGATCGGTTTTGCGGTTAAAATAATGAAACCGCGGTTAAATTAAACCGAGAAACAGCGTTTTAAACCGAAGAAATGAACCCGATCAACAGGAGGAATCTCGGGCGACTGTTCAGTGAGGTGGAGTAAAGAATCTGATGGTTTCGGTTTGAAACCAGCCAAACAGAGCTTCTAGACGGGCTCGCTCTAAGCTCCATGCTCTGCATGGAAGTTAACTCTTTCACCTCCGGAGCAGTTCTAAAGCTGGGGCAAACTGCAATAGTCATAATATAGCAAGACTTCATGTTGTTTGAAGGCAGTTCTTGTGGGGGTAGGAAGAAATAGGCTGTTGGTTAACTAGGATCTGCGGCCTATCCTGTAGGTGAAATGGGCAGACTAGATGAGCCTAGCGGTCCTTATCTGCCGTCAAAGTCTATGTTTCTATGTGTACTATCACATATCCTGACCGGACACAGCCCCAAGTGTATCATCACATATCCAGCGAGGACAGAGTTCCTATATTATTCTTATACTGACCTCCAAGCGTCTATCCTCACTATACTTGCAGGTCAAAACTCTCAAGGCTCTATCCACACTGCTGCCCTTGGGTTACAGTGGAGATCTTACGAAGTATCCGATTACCTGTCACACAGCTCTTGCTTTGTGTTTTGAAATTCAGCAGGCCAGGTCAGGTCACATGCTGAATACCAGATCTGGGTTCCGGCTGAGTGTAACTGATGTAATATTAATACATCAGAACTATAAAATGATCCCATTATCAGGATTAAATAAACCTGGGATCTTAGCCAGCAGCACGTGGCCTGCCAGTTTGGCGGCTCAGCTTACTGCCATCTGAGAAGCAGTACCTTTATCCAACACTGCTTCTAAATGACAGGCTTTGCTTCATCCGAGCTACAGCTGAAGGCTGATAAAATCTTGCTGTTGCTGGGAATATGGATAAACAGGAACAGCTCCACTGATCCATAGAACCTACCAAGAGCCCAGTCACATCCACACAGTCACACACACCCTTTCCATTTGCCTTTAATTACCTGCATATGCACTCAGGCACTTGGAAAGAACACTCAGAGGGAGAAGGGGGTCCATCAGTGTGAGGAGTCGGGAGGGTGATGCTGTTGCTTGTAGCAAAGTGGCAGGATAAGCTGCCATTATCCCATCTGGAATTCTAATTCCATATGCAGCAGCTCACATGGACACAGTGATGCACAGGTTCCCACCAGCGCTGTCTCCTGCCAAGCAGATTTTTCCCCTGTAGAACCTGAAACCCCAAAATGGAAAAACATTTTGTTTAAATAAATAGTGCTAAAGATCCCTATATTGCAGACCTTTAGGGGATGAAGTTATTACAATCTGTGGGCCTGGCGCTGTAGAGAATGGTCACATCTTGCTAGTACCAGTAGGAGTTGTGCTCAGCATGTTGGGGTGCATGGACAGCACACTGAAAGTGGGGTCCCCAGGGCTGAGTGTGTGAGAATGGAAATGTCTCATTGGTATTAGTTGGGAGGGGCGAGGGAGATGCAGCATTTCGGTACATGACATGTAGTGGGAGAGGAGTTCCCAGGATGAAGTGTACAGAATGGAACTGTCTCTCTGGTACCAGCAGGGCTGCATTCACTAGGTTGGGGAGCACAGAAAGCACAGTGGCAGAGGAGTGCCCTGGATGAAGAACATTAAGCATGGGATGTCTCATTGGTACAAGCTGGGGTTGCTCTCACCAGGTTGGGATGCATGGAAAGGACAGTGGCAGAGATTTCCCTATCACAGAAGGATGTGAGGAATAGAATATTTCAATGGTACTAGCAGAGGGTGCTCTCACCAAGCTGGGAACACAGACAGCACAGTAGGAGAGGAGTCCCCAAGATGAAGTGTGGAGAATCAAAATGTCTCACTAGTAGTACCAGCAGAGGGCACTCTCCCCAGGTTGGGGTTGGGAAACACCGAGGAGTACAGTAGGAGAGGAGTCCCCAGGGTGCAGTTCAGAGAATGGAAATGTCTCACTAGTACCAGCAGGGGGCACTCTCACCAGGTTGGGGTTGGGAAACACCGAGAGCACAGTAGGAGAGGAGTCCCCAGGGTGCAGTTCAGAGACTGGAAATGTCTCACTAGTACCAGCAGGGGGCACTCTCACCAGGTTGGGGTTGGGAAACACCGAGAGCACAGTAGGAGAGGAGTCCCCAGGGTGCAGTTCAGAGACTGGAAATGTCTCACTAGTACCAGCAGGGGGCACTCTCACCAGGTTGGGTTGCACTGAAACCACAGTGAGAAAAGAACCCCAAGGACTGAGTGTGGAGAATGGAAATGCCGCTCCGGTAACCAGCAGGGGGTGCTAGCACCAGATGGAAGTACCTAGACAGCACAGTGGTAAAGGAGTCCTCAGGACTGAGACTGTGGAGAACAGAAAGGTCTCACTGCTACCAATAGGTGGTGGTCCTTTTACTACGTTGGGGTACATTGACAACCTGATAGCACAGAGTTGGAGGAGCTTCCAGAACTGACAGTGTGCAGAATAAAACACGTCTCACTGGTACTGATAGGGGGTCATCAGGCTGGAGTCGAGGTACACTGACAGTACAGGGGGAGAGAGATCCCCAGGACTGGGAGTGTGCAGAATCAATTTCCCACTGGCAGCACAGTCAGAGAGGAGTCCACAGGATTAGGTTTGCTCAGACTTACCCAAAAGATGGCAGTTCTTCACAGCCCAGCAGTAGGCAAAGAAACACTCCTCCAGGGCTCGGGGGAACGGTGCCTCTGGTGCCAGCGAATAATCAATAGAGAGGATCGGCATGTCTAGATCACGGGTCCAGCTTTTTAAATAGGGCTAGAAGTAAGGGAGGAAATAATAACAAAACAAGACGACACAGTAAGAACTCCATACTCCAACATACTCCCACAATTAGCAAATGTTTTTGTGGCAGTTAGGAAAGAAAGAGAAGTTCCAAAAAAAACAACAAAAAAAAAAAACAAAAAACATAAATGCCCAATGTTAGTGTTTTCAAGATGACCTACAGTATATGGAGGTCTGGAAGCACTAAACTTTAATTCTGTAATAATTTTAAAATGTTTATGCTCTACTTGTCTCATGATGTATGTTATGTTAATGCAGTGCAAGTACTGGCTTTAACAAAAATTACTGGTCTATTTATTAAGAAGATACAATTAATGGGTTTCTCTTTCACCTATAGGGAAACCTGTTGCGTAATTTGATGTTATAGAGGGTGTTTATAAGCGGCAAACCACGAGCCGGGTTTCCTCCTTCTCTTTGTCGTGCCTGCAGCTCTTCCAAGTTTCTCGACACTCGCTCATTACCTTGCCTTCTTGCTGATATCACACCACTATAGTAGCACACAGAAGTAAGTTACTTTAAAAAAATAATGATAAAACTACCCTTAACTAAACCTGTGACAAGCAGGAAAACAGAACGCTCCACTACAGTGTCAGTATTGGGATTTTATTTCAAGTTCCAGGTGTGGGGCTAGAACCCACAGCTTTTAATCTTCCAGCCTCAAAGGCAAGTGAGCAACCTACTGAGCCACTGACACTGACTTCATAGGCTGTTCATAGGCAGAGGCTGTAGGAAAATGGCTACATTGTTGTAATTCCCTCTCACTGTTTTGTAAACCATGCTCTTGCAATCTCCTGGGTCGTACCTGAAAATAGGCATTCCTTGTCTAGTGTGCCTACCTGGTTGCAAAAGCTAATAAATAAAAGGCAAGGCAATTTTATTTTATAAGGCGCCAATCCCAGAGGCTCTGGGCACCAAACATGAGTAGAATATACAGCAATAAATTAAAACATATCATAAAACCTCATTAAAACCATAACCAAATTAATATTCTACAGTAATAAAAATTTCCAGAGGGCAAACACTTCAAGGGACTGGTCAATAATAAGGATGACATCAGCTATCAAAGGCCAGACTGAAGAGGTGGGCCTTTAGCCTCCCCTTAAACACCTCAATCGAGAGAGCCTCCTGGTCAGCAGGTGGAAGTGAATTCACAGGGCCACCGAGACACTAAAAGCATGATCTCCCGAGGTCTTGAGCTGAACCCTGGGAACATCTAGGAGGCCCCTTGAGGAGAGGGGGAGCAAGCAGAGGACACCAGTGTAATGCACTCAAACAGGTAACCAGGACCCAGCCCATATAAGGCCTTAAAGGTGAGAAGACCCACCTTGAAAGGACCCTCTGCCTGACTGGCAGGCAGTGCAGGGCACACAGGACAGGAGTCACATGACTGGACCTCGAAGGCCCATCAGCAACCTGGCCACTGCATTCTGCACTAGCTGCAGTCTGCAGGGTCTCTCTTATGACCCCAGAGTACATAGCATTACAGTAGTCGAGCCAGAGGTCACAAATCATGCACTAGTGTTGGCAGGTCCTTGGGCAGAATGAAGGGCTTAACTGGCAATGTTCCACAAGTGGTAAAACCACTGCTGACTATAGATGACCCTTGATCTTCAAAGTTTATTCTGCAGTTAAGGAGCACGCCCAGATTTCACACCTTCTGACAAACCACCAGTGGCACAGACCCCATAACAAGTCCAGAGTCCGCCCAGTGGCAACCCATCATGTCATGACCAGGCTCGATCACCAGCACCTCAGTCTTAGCCGGATTGAGTCTCAACCAGCTGGAAGCCATCCAGTCACAGATTTTTGCCAGACAGCTGTTAAGCACATCGACTGCTCCCGATGGTCCGGGGCAAAGCAAACACAGTTGGGTGTCATCTGAATAGCAGTGAAACTCCACACTGTTTTGTCAAATGATCTCACCCAAGGACAGCATATACACTGTGAAAAACATCGGCAACAAGATCGAACCCAGGCACTCCACAGGACAGGGGCATCGGGGGGGAGAAATTCCCATCGCCACCCACTGCGCCTGTCTGAGAGATAGAACTTAAACCATTTTAGAAAATGGGCAGGGAGCATTCTCCTTCTTGATTGGCTAATGCCACCAACTACTAGTCCGGTATCAGTCAACAGAGACTGGGAAATAGTGAGCCCCAGTCTCTAGCTGGCTGATTACCTGGGAAAATCTTTATACCTTTAGAATGTTCAATTTACTGAAGCCACCATTTTTTTTCTCTCACTTAGTGAGAGGTACTACTGCCTCCCCAACGCTCCCTAGTTCAGTGCCAGCTGCCCAAAACCATACATCACCCTCTCCATGCGCTAATTTCACATTATTTTTTTCATTTTTTTTTTAATAATAATAGGAATAATGCCTGACAGGGTGAGTGTTATGCTGGGATAACATCCCACCTCAGGTGATTGGGCCCGAAGCCACCAGTCGAGGGCGTCCAACAGCTGAGAAGGGATGTTATCCCAGCATAACACCCACCTTGGAGGGCATTATTCCTATTATACAATGGCTTGTTGTTTTATAATAAAAAATATAATTTTAAAGAATGTTTTTGTTAGTGAGTAAAAATATTTTTGTTTCTTAAGAGGAGGAGGATATCCTATCCAAATCATCCAAATCCTACAATCAGCAGGGGGTTATGCCAGGATAACATCCCTGCTGTGACAGCAACTGACCCGATCAGAAGCCAGGATTCTTTCCTACCATTGTATAATGTACTTTAATGTCCCAGGTTGCTGCCGTAATTGCTGGCAGCATGACTCTCTGACAGCTGGGTGCACTGTTGTGCCCTCATCCAGCCAGCTGTTTGCTGGCTCGTGGGCTGAACGTTGCTGCTCCAGTTAGCATTAAGTCCCGCTTATAATCATGAGAAAGGACTTCTCTAGTAATTAGCACCGATCGACAGAAGAGTGCGAACGGTGCCTATTTATGTTTTAACGTAGCGAGGCAGTGATCAGGAAATGGGGTAAAATAACCAGGAGGGAGAGAACACTGACACATACTGAAGTCGCTCGACCTACAAAGACAGACCGACCGAGCTGCCGCAAAATGAGCTATCTCCCCACACATGTAGTTATCACATAAATAAAAAACAACTAAGAGTGCCGCTGAATTTTGAAACATAAAGTAATTTGGAGCGCTGTATCTGTGATCCTATTTGTGGTCTCCACTTCCTGGTTTTACATGGCAAGGTCGCGTCTCACAGGCATCTCCCGAGAACAAAAAGTCTTGAAGAAAGGGAACAGAACAGTAGAATTGATAGCAAGAGACTGCTGGGGTGGTGTTACAAAACTCCTGTCTTCTTCTGAACCTGCTGGGGTTGTTAGCAGATGAGAATGGATCTGTGACAATGGGGGAGGGGTTACAGTAGAGGGAACAGCATACAAACAGGAGGAATATTTTAACCAAAAAGAAGCTTTTTTCAGTTTTTGTATTCCTTCTGAAAGTGATTTCTTCTGTTATTTTGTTATGTATTTAAAATTTATACACAAGCCCATTTTCTAAGTGCAATAATACCCTCTGGGGTGGGCGGTGTTGTGCTATACTGGACCTTCCAGAGACTATAAGGCCCTCCTCCTGCAGCATCGGGCCTCATTACACCCCTGGGCGGTCCAGTATAGCACAATACCGCCCACCCTATCGGGTATTATTGCTTACTGATGATAGTACTGGCGAGTCCACAAAACTCACAGAGCCAATCAAGAAGTACAATGATCCACAGTGTCAAAGCTAAGGAGAGCTCGAGGAGCACAAGAACTAGAATAAATAAATGTTGTGCTCAGTGTCACCATATACTGTATATATAAGTATGAGACAAAAAGCCAGTATATGTTTCTTTCTTTACTGTGTAAACACAAAAACACATGCTTATTCATGCACCTACATTCTCGCTTGTGGGTAGGCAAGGTAAATTGTTCTTTTCTTGCTCCTCCTCCTCCTCCTTCTCTTTAGCCATTAACCTCCATGGAAGTAATAAGCACCAAGCTGGCTAAAATTTTCACTTTAACGCACAACACACACCTAAACATCACAACTGTATTTTTAAGTTCTGCAATTTGTCTAAATGTAAATTACAAATCGATTGAGAAGTCTTGGGTCCCCATCAGGTCAAATGTAACCAAATGGATATGTTCAGTGCCATGGCAGGATAGAGAGAGTTACGGCACTTTCCATAACTAAATCTTCCAGAATAACTAAGGAACTCATTTGTGGCAGGACACTTTTTTGTTTTGTTGCACTGTTGATGTCTTCTATTGATGCGTGATTTCTAATACCTGAATGTAGATTAAATGATGAATCCTTTGTTAAGCAGTCTGGCAAATATCTGTGTTGGTTCACCTGGGAGATGTCTGCCCACCCCCTCCCAGGCAGTACAGTAAAGCAGATCTGGCTGGTGTCGGCCCCTTCTTCCCCCACCCCACTGCAGTAAGTTGGATAGTTTAAACAGACAGCAGCTGAGCTGCTAAGTCATCAAAGTACAATCTGAAGCTGGCAGCTCAGAGTTTGCACTGGAGGGATGAGACCTAGGCTACTAATCAGAGTGGGACCAAATGACCAATTGTGCCACAGAGCATCACTCATCTTCCTCAAAGAAACAGGTAGCATGGATGCAATGACATGCACGCACACACACACGTACATATGCACATACACACATATGCACAATAACAACATCCTACACACAGCCTTACAACAATTGCAGTATCTTTATTTTCAAAAGAAGGAACCCTGATCAGGACACTGGGGTCCTTGTCAATGTCACTTGGAAGTGAATAACAGCACCAGCTGGAGTTACATGTCTTCTCTGCACATAGTGAGGATAAGAGCTTTATAGCACACTCATGGCTAATCCTGACGTGGGCATGTGTACTATACTGCAGTGGAGAAAATGAGATAAAATTGGCATCTTTACTGATGACAATAATAACAGCAAGATATTAAAAATGTTACTGTTGTCTCAGTGGCTGGCTTAAAGAGTGCATCATCACAAAGGGATACTGAACAAATCAGAGAACAAAATGCTGATGGCAGAATCAAAATTGCCTAGTACAACACTGAAAGTAGCAGCTGAAATCAGAGAAACAGTTACATTTTAAATACATCAGTTCTACAAGTTAAAGTAGCAAGCTGACATTTTATAAATTGAACGTGCAATGGTCTGACTCAAAATATGCAGTTTGTCTTTATTTGTGAGTGGGGTGACATGTATAACAGGACATGATGACGCATATAACTCACTCAGTGGGTCTGACACCCACGAGTTATGGTCCTGCAGCCTGTGCTCTTACACTTGAAGTAAAATATAAATTCCATATTTTGACTTAGGCCATCATATATCCCCTATTTATATCAACAGGCTTCATACACTCTATACGCCAAAACACTTTACACACCAATTAGTATGACAGTAGTAATGGACATCTGTACATAGCCAAACATGGCGTGGCTGAATATCCCACGTGTGGTCATGAAGAACTGCTGACATCATCCAGGTAACGCTGGTGAGGTTACCTACTAGGTTTAAAAGGGATCGATGTTTCCAGTTAATCCGAAATGTCTTATTCTGGGAATAAGTGCAGGTCAGGGAAGTTTAAAGAAACTTCTAAACTCTTATCTGGTCAGCTGCTTTAATGCTTCAGAGGATCCTGCTGTCACACTGGAAATCATCCCCGCTTATGTGGGATGGACCTCAGAAATTAGTGAAGTCATCGATAATGAGAGATTGGCACATCAGGTTGTTGCCAAAGTTTTCTTTTGAAAAAATGGGCCCTTTCCTGACTTATTTGGATATTACAAGAATAAAATATTACTTATTTTAGGCCTGTGCTATTTTCTAATGCCAAAACTTCTCTTTCTCTCAGGTATAGTTTTTATAGTATGATGAACCTGTAAATATTTCTCCTTACACGAGACCTGACAGTTTGTCATGAATGTATGTAAGAATGTTTTTGTTTGTAACGTTACTTGTGTTTCTGCTTGATGTATTTTGTTTTACTAAAACCTAATAAAAATCTTTAAAGTGAAAAAAGAAGTATACCTACTAGGTGGCCAGACTAGCATTACACCTATGAGATAGTCACCCTGTATCAAGACAAGCACCTAAGATAAAAGATATCAACCATCAGTCACTTCATCTAAGATTATAAACTGGCAATAAAGAATCTTGGACTGTGATTGGTCAGTCTGGGGCTGGACCCATGACGTTATCCCAGCATAATGCCACAGGTCTAGTCTCACCCTCACTGTGAACCTGCAGGTGACCTTTTGAGGCCTGCAGCCCGTGCCCAACCCCCCAGGCATGGCATTATCCCAGCATGACACACACCCTGTCATGCATTATTCCTTTAGTGACACCTCCCACAATGGAGCACACCCTACTACTCCAGCACAGCATCAGCACTGGATAGGAACCCAAATTCAAGTTAAAGTAGCAGTATTTGTTAGTAACTGTATAGTTTTTTGTTTGTTTGTTGTTGTCTTTTGCTGGGGAGCAAAAATGTTTTAGCAGAAATATCAAGATATCCAATTTTCTTTTAGTTGTCTTCCATTCATTACCAAGATACAGGATTTTGACATTTTTAAAAGTTCTCCCTCCCCTGCCATACTCACCATGAAACAAATTAAATATCTTGGTGCACTGCTGTGCTGGTTACTGTTAAACATATGGTAACACTCAATGCATCTGCATTATGAAACCAGCATGTACATTCAACAGGTATCTTCAACTGCAGAGATCAACGAAAATTGCAAGTGGCGACCATCTTTAATGACGTGTCATTAATTACAACATTAGCTGTAAAAGTTCTTTAACAATATCGCAGCATGAATATACAATTTGACTACAAAACAACATGATGGAATTTTTGCAGGCTAACAAATACCATTGCTTTAACCTACAGCTTTTAAATAAATATTAGCATGTTGTAGAAGATGATTCACCAATCGCCACCATGGATTAATGTGAAGTGGGCGACTCCCAGGGCGTGTCCCACAGAGCAATGGCAGAAGGCAGACCGTGGGAAGGGTGACTGCACAATAAGGGCAGAAGTGCAACAAGGGCACATGTGCAATAAGAGTGACCCACGGGCAGGAGACACAGGTTGAAGGGATGCGCAGTGCTGTGCAGCCATGCCACAGGGCATGCAGGCATGGGCATGCACTAGAAGGCAATTGGCACTGAGCATGTCAGACAGGGCCCATCATGGAGGACACAATATGCATGGTGACAGGCCGGGAAATGGCCATGGGGAGGCCTTGAGGGGAGAGGACTGTGATTGGTCAGTCTGGGGCTGGACCCATGGCGTTATCCCAGCATAATGCCACAGGTCTGGTCTCAGCCTCACTGTGAACCTGCAGATGAGCTTTTGGAGAAGCTTTATTGCTATCTCCTCTTAAGAAACAAAACTGCAACAGGTGGACAGACTGCAGATGGCTAGGCAGAGCACAATAGGCAGCAATGCCAGGTGGCATTGCAACATGTCACCACATGCCGGTCACACATGAAAGGTGTAGTTGTGTCCAGGCCATGGGTAATCATAATGGCTCTGTGTGATGTTTTCCACCACCACAGTGGTATTGCGGGCGTTCAGGTCCCAGTAACAGCACTGGACCTGAGAGGCCTCAGCCACAGAGACCAACTGCTTGGACCAGACCATAGTCATCCACTCCTCTTCAAGGAGGCAGTCGGGCAGATGCCAAATGCTCGGGTGGCATGACCCAATCCTGATGTTGAACACCCTGTGCCACCCCTTCACGGCATTATTGGTTCTGGCCAGGCCCTAGATGGTCACCCCATGGCAGTTCCACTGTTTGATTGGGAAGGTGGCATGTCTGCAACTGGACTGGCCAGTGGGGCGACCAATCCAGGTGTCCTCAAAGTAATTGAGGATCAGCTGCAGCACCTCCTCATTCTGTGCCACGTATTCCCATTCCTGCATTTCCTGGAACACAGCAGGCATGTCAGATGGTGTGACACCTGCCAGCGCCATCAGCATCCGGAGGTGCAGGACAAAGTCTACTTCTGCAGGACCTCTGGGCACTGCTGGATCTTGTACCAGATGGCCTGTGAGAAGTGGAAGCAGCAGCCTCGGAGTTGGGTGTCCAGAAACATAGTGGACACGGCACACCAGCTGGCACTCTGAAGTCCAGCAGGACAGAGGTGGGTGCTAGTGTGAGATGGTGGCTACACAACTGGCCGAGCAGCTGTACATATGTCTGTGCCCTCCTGGTGCAGGTAAGGCAAACACAGCTGGCAGAACTGCACCTGACTGGACAGTGTGTACAGTGTACAGCTGGTCTAAAAGGGATGGGCAGGCTCGGAATGTGCTGTCAATGAACCAGTCAGGGCAGTCCGCCAGCTGCTGCAGACCCCAGTCGGTGGCATATATTACCAGACTTTCCTGCTCCTGGCCACTGTCAAACAGCAGGAACTATGTCCTGTCACCCATCATGGTGAAGTCCTCCAGTATCACGAGGTCAGTGACTGATGTTTGTGTTGTGGGCCACTCCCCGTGCCACGTACCACACGTGCTGTATGGTCCAGCTCAGTAGTTGCACCCCTGGCAGTCTTCCCGCAATGACCACCGGTATCCCAGAGATGCTCACTACCATGACCTGTGACACGCTATCCGTGGTCCTCCAAGCCCTGTCCCACAGCGTCCCAAGAACACGCTGCACACCAACATCCACTGTGTCTGGGGCATGGTTGTGCTCCCATATGGTGACCACTGCGGTGTCATCCACTGTGTGTAGGCAGATGAGGCAGTTGTACCTGCGGGCCTCTGTGCACTTCCAGTACACCTTTTGGGACCCACCTTGTTACTGCAGTATACATTGTCATTAAGCACAGCTATTAGTTTTCCTTGCTGGCTTTGCATGTAGTACACCAACATCCTGTGTATGGGGTGGCAGTTCTGTGGCTACTGTGGTCATCTCCTCCTCCTTTATGGGCAGTCCGAAGCCCTGCCCAGTGCTGCCATGCTGCCAGCCCTTCCTGTCCGCCCCCTTCATCCAGTGGTCTGTTGCCTGGCCCCCACCCCTTGTCCCATGGATGCCTCTAGGTGGACTGCTGTGGACCCCTATCCTGCTGTGGTGAGTACCTATTGGTCCCCTAGCACGCTTATGTGGTGGTAGTGGTGTTGTGCAGGTCCAGGGGTGAGGGTTTAGGTGTGTGGGCAGCACTGGAACAGGCTGGTCAGTATTTCCTGCCTGCCTGTCTGGTCCATGTTCATGTCTGCTCACTGACTGGGTCAGGACTTTGTTTAGTCCATTCCTCGGGGACACTGCACAAATGGTGCTTACTGACCCACTGAACCTCCTTGGTGTGGTGTGGTGTGCATGCCCTCCAGGGCCTCGGCCTCATGGTGTATGGCCAGCCATATGGCCCACAGCCAGTGCACCCATGGCTTCTTGGGCCTGTTTTGGTCACTGTGCAGTCTGTTTTGCATGGGGTTTCACCCATGCAGGCCTGCAGTGCAGCTCACTCTAGTGCTGTTGTTCGGCATCCTGTGCATTCGGCCTTCGCTGCCACTGTTAGTGCCTCACCACTGAAACCACGCCTGACTTTCAGCACTCTACATGGCTGCAACCACCACCACAGTCTGGGACAGGGCAGCCGCTCAATCCTCTTCCAGTCCAGCCCCCCTCAGGCCAACCCCAGGCAACCCAAGTTCATTCCCAAACTCAGGGCACTATCATGGCACTAGGTAAGGTGCTTTGCAGCACCTCAGCCCTCTGCACCACCGGGCCGGTCATAGGAGAACTTTGCAAGAAAAAGGCAGCCCCTAAATGTTTGGTTTTTGAAGGTCCTATTGGAAGACACATTTAAACAAAGGTCCAGCACTTAGCATCATAAAAGGCCAACACTAGCCTTCCAACTTCAGATTAGTATTGTATTTGACAAAGTAATCCGAACTGTCACAGCTCTTTCGCTGACCGTCTCCCTTTTGTAATATGTGGCCAAATACATAATAAAATGTTAGTTTGAACTTGGAAAGCTAGTCGTCACCTTTTATTTTACTCTGAGTGTTGGATCTTTGTTCAACTGAAGGCATAGGAGACCGTGATAGGTCCGATGGCAGGTGGGTGAATCACAAAGTTGTTAGCTAGCCACAAATTACATTAAAATGCCAGCTTTAATATAGTCCACATATTTCTGTCTTGAACTATGTCCATTGAAGTCCTGATCTAAGAAGGTACACGGTGACCCTGGTATGTAGTCCCCTTTGAATAAGATGAGATCGCTATTATGATGGATGAAACTGACACGGTTCTTGTGCATTGCTAGTTTCATGTTTGAATTCCACCTGACACAGTAGATTTTAAGGCAGGCTTGAACGTGGTCAGTTGGCAGTTTTAGCCACAGGTAATACCTCTACTTAAATCTCCTCTGAAATCTGAAGTTGAAAAAAACTTGTTCTTGCCCTGAGGTGAAAGGACAGGAAAGTCTGTCCAGTGGAGGAGTGTTGTGCTTCTGCCACCCATGCAAGTGACCTGGGCTCAGAAATGGACAAGGGTCACTCGGTGGGCTGGACAGGTAAGGGAGGCCGAGTGCCTAATAGCAGCTAACCTTCCTCGAGGGAGGGGGACCAGGTCCTACTGCTGACACCCGTGGAGGCTGGGTGACTGCATAGCAGGAGCACAAGAGGGGCAGGGCTGTAGCATGACGTGTGGCACACACATCCCGACACTGCAACCAAGAGGGAAGAAGGAAGAAAGGTGCCAGGCACCCCCCTTCACAGGCTCTTGCATGACCTACGTGGCAGGCCTCCCACCCATCAAGGCTCTACGTAAGTGATGGATAACTGGTACGTCCACTAGAAGGTTGGTGATGGGTCTGGAGGGGTGCCGTCACATTAGCTTCCTTATCTGCTCTGTAAGTGCAATATGCATTCTATCCCCATTCGCTAGTAAAGCCTGCTCAAATCACCTGTCTCAAAACATAGGTTAAGTTATGAGATAGGTGATTTAAAAATAATTTACTAATGAATAGAGAGAAGAACTTGACTGTGTGAAGAAAGTTGCCATGGATTAGAAAAACAAAAAACAACCTTAAATGCCCGTCAGCAGGATAATATATCTGCGCTTTTCATTGTATATAATTATTTCTTAGAGCATTTTAAGTATTGTGACATAAAGCAGAAGAGGGAGGGACACTGAAACACCTTCACATACAATAGGCATGGATCCAGAACTGCTGGTAAGAAAGCTTGCACTTCACAGCATGTAACACATTAAGGCTGTGAGTCAGTGTATAGCATTCAACTCATATGTATTTCTACTGCATACTGCACGTTTTGTATCTGAAGTTCAAAATAAAACACAATCTAGTCACACTTTATAAAACCCAACAGACTGAATTCTCAGAAAGACATTGCAGGCTATTTCAAAAGATGGCACCTGCATTTTAAAGTTTTATTGTTAATTTAATTAATCCAGACAGCCTGAATTAGGAGGGATTAACCTTATGCGGTATGGGTTTACTGAGCATTAATCCACACTTGGGAGGGTTGGAATCACGAGGAGAAGCCGAGAGATTTCAACCACGCAGGCGTGGATTAATGCTCAGTAAACCCATACCCTGGAGTGAGTTAATCCTCTTGTAATGGGCAATGTTTTGTTAGAGTTTTACCTAAAAAACAGTGAAATAAAGCAATGTGACCATGCAACTGTGGGTGTAACCCCCAGGTGGCGCTATCCCAAGGGCTACTACCCCTGCCTGCTTGACTACTGGCAGGTTGAGGGGCCTAGGTTCTATGGCGGGTGCCTCCACCCAGAGGTTAGGGTTTGTAATGGTTTTCTAGTTTGGTCACAGCCCTCTGGGACACTGAGACCCCCTTCTAATCCCTCTAATGACCCACACGATTTACAGGAGTTACAGTACCAGTACCCCACATGTACACACTGTTCATTCATAAGGTACCACTTACCCTCGAGACTGATTCGCAGGTTCATCTCTGAGGAACCCCTGAAAAATAAGGTTAAGCAGCATACACAAACCAATACAGTGGTTGGCAGGCACTGACACTTCAGACAGTTTAAAGTTTAACAACAACAAATCTGATTTATTTAGGGAACAGTAACATGGGAGGGAAATCAGGTTAATTAGTGGCATTAAATCACAGTACTGTGCACACATACAGGGTCTGAAAAGTCACACTCTGGGTACCCAAGTTGGGGGCTAGCCAGGTCCGTTGCCCGGGGTTAGCTGGCAGGTACAGATGGATAGGGCCCTGTAGAAGAAAATATATGCACAACACCCCAATTGTAATCCGGAGCCGGATGGCTCAGTCCGTGAAGCAAAGAAACACAATAATTAGATGACCCACTTGTGATTGAAAACAGGCTGCAGGGGAATACCCTGATTTGTACTCACAATACCCAAGCTGAGAACCGGATGGTGGATGTTCTTCCGGATTGTCAGAAACAGCAAGGCATGGAGACAAGGTCCTTGTGACTGGACCCCACTGCAGTTTATAGCAAATGGATTTAGTTCGAGACAAGCTGGGGTTTGCTTCCAGCTTCAACACTCAGCACACAGCACAGGGGATTGGAAATAGCGATTCCCCACAAGCACTATGCACATTCATATGTAAAAGGAAAGTACTATACCAGGCAGGCTGCTCCTCGATCCTGATCGCAATTACTGCAAAAGACCCAGGAGCCCACACAGCAGCTTCAGTTCCTGACAGACCGAGCGCAATTCAGCAATTTCTCCAGTCTTCTACAGGGTAAGCCTGGTTTCCACACTTCTAGTGCTTCTTTCTCCACACAACTCAGATTCAGTCCAAACTGGCACTCACAAAGGCTGCAGACCAAAACTCAGGGCCTCACACGCACTTCCCGCGTGAAACTATACACTGCAGAAGCACACAGCTCCCTGTCTCTTCACTGCCACAACTGATCTGATCTTTCCAGTCACAGAGCAGGGCATTTCCTTTAGCTCCACACTATTATGTTGGCTGATTCAGCTGTCACTCACAATAAGACTCCCTCTGTTGGTAGAAAAGGCACCAAGGTTAAAACTACATTTCCTAGAGTCGCTGCCCATACAATCCCCTTGTGGCTGGCTCAAAATTGAGAGTCCAAGTTGCGATTCGTCCACAGGCTCCATTTTAGGGTCTCCCATTATCCTGATTGGTCCAAGTCAGCTATTCAGAACCAAAATGAAAAGCTACACTGAAACAGTTTGTGCTGAAAGGAAGACAGGTTAGACAAACTACATTTTCTCAGTCATTCTAAATGATTTCTGGCCAACAGTTATATCTTTCAACAAGGCTCCCTCTGCACATGTAGCAACAGCAGAAACAGAGCGAATTGACAGCAGCCCGGGCGGGATTCGGGCATTAGAACACACAGTCCCCCATGCAAACTAATTAAGTCTGCAAGCAGACAGCTCTTAAAGAGACAGTACGTGGAGGCTCAAATAGCACTCACTTGGAACCACATTTAAACAGCTCAGACACGAACACCACCCAGACTTGGAGCATTCAGGCAAGCTCCTGGAAGACTTTTGGGAACCCCCATTTGCAGGGGGTTACATGGGTATATCAGACATTAATCCACAGTCAGGTGACCTGTTTGGACGAATCAGAAGACAGTATTTTAGGAACCCATGTTACAATATCTTTTATTTAACATAGAAACATGGGCAATGATGGCAGAAAAGACCAGAGGCCCATCCAGTCTGCCCAAGTTCCTTATAATCCCTGGAACCTACTGTTCCTCCAGGGTACTAACCCTCCCGTCCCTCTCTCTGTTCTCCTCCTCTGGTCCGGTCCTGTCCCGGTAACCACTATTCCTTCATTATGTCCCAGTCCTGCCTGAATGCCCTAACTGTTTTCATACCCAACACCTCAGGCGACAGACTGTTCCAAGGTTCCACCACCCTTTCAGTAAGTAGTACCTCCTTACATTTCTCCTGAACCTACCTCCTGTTAATTTCCATTTGTGTCCACATGGCGACGGATTGGTGTTCAGGCTAAATAGTTCCCCACAGTTTACCTTGTTCATGCATTTAAGGAACTTAAAGGTCTCTATCATATCTGCCCTCTCCCTTCTGGTCTCCAGGGGGTACATATTTAGTGCCTTGAGGCGCTCCTCATAGGATCTGCCCTGCTGGCCCTGAGTCATTTTTGTTACTCTGCGCTGCACTGTCTCCAACCTATCCTTATCCTTTCTGAGGTGAGGACTCCAGAACTGGGCACAGTACTCTAGGTGAGGCCTCACCAGGGATCTGTAGAGGATGTATTACTCCTTTCTTCTGCTACCAATACCCCTCCGATACATTATTTATTTAATACACACAAACCCTTTAGGCTGAGCCTACTCTCAAAGGGTTTAGGGTCAGATCATTTACCAGTCAGAAAGCTGTTCATTCAGCTGATGTCATGGCAAGCCAGGAGGAGGTATTTTGGCTTCCAAGAATGCATTAAAAAATGACTGTGAAATTAAAAATAGGGAGGGGAAAATACTTAAGGAGGAAGGGGAAATTCATAATAGATTTAAGGAGTTTTACGAGGAGTTATACAGGGCCGAATGTCAAGGGAAAGGTGGAGAAAGAGACGGCTTCCTTAAGGAGATGGAAATACCCAGTCTAAATGAGGCACAAAGGAAAAAGCTGGAGGGAAAAATAACAGTGATGGAAGTCAAAAATGCGATCAGCCAGCTGAAAAATGGGAAGACCGCGGGACCCGACGGGCTGGGGGTGGAGTTTTACAAGCTGTTGAAAGAAGAAGTGGCGGGCTCACTGTGTAACATCCTACAAGAGACTAGGGAAGGGGGAAGGATACCTAGCATGTGCTGTCAGACTCTGATCACTGTTCTTCCCAAAGTAGGAAGGAACTTGGAGGAATGCGGGTCCTGTAGACCGATCTCGCTTCTGAACCATGATTGCAAAATTGTGACAAAAGTTTTAGTAAACCGATTGGAAGAGGTACTCTCTATTGGTCAATCCGGATCACACTGGGTTCGATAAAGGAAGGCACTTTACCATAACCTAAGGAGGCTGTTGAATGTCATCTGGTGGGGGGAGAGGCACCCAGGTGAGGCTTGCGTCCTCTCAATGGACACCGAAAAAGCCTTCGATAGAATAGAGTGGGAATATATGCTGCATATTTTGCAGAGATTTGGGCTGGGGGAAGAGTTTGTAAAGATGGTAGGGGCTTTTTATGTACATCCAAGGGAACAGATTCTAATTAATGGAACAGTAACCCCGGAATTCAGACTATACAGGGGAACAAGACAGGGATGCCCCCTGTCACCCTTGCTATTTGCATTGGCAATAGAGCCCTTGGCAATCAAAATGAGAGATGAGCCTGCTATAAAGGGTATCGGGGAAGATGGGGGGGGAGGAGACATGTCATATCTCTTTATGCAGATGATGTCTTGCTGATTTTGACAGAACCAAATGTGTCACTCCCTAAGTTGCTGTCAGTAATAGAACAATTCGCAGCTTTCTCCGGATATAAAATTAATGTGCAAAAGTCTGAAATCATGTTTCTGGGAGGGAGTAGCAGGAAGGAGGCCTGGGGGTTAAAAAGAGTACAACATACATTCACATACCTGGGAATAGAGGTGGGAAAGCAAGTGGGGAGCCTATATGAGGCAAATTATAGACCATTGATAAGGAAGTTTTACAAGACTTGAGTAGGTGGAAGGAGCTGAATATTTCCTGGATGGGATGGATCAACCTCCTTAAAATGAACATTTTGCTCAGAATTTTATATAAAATGCAGATGATCCCTTTAGCCTGACAGCCCAAGATATAAAAACTGGAAAGTGCATTTACAACCTTTGTCTGGAGGGCAAGCACCCAAAATTAGTCTGAAATGGTTAAAAGCACCAGTAGCACAAGGGGGTTAAATTTCCGGACATGATGGGGTACTCCTGGCAACACCAATATAAGTACATACAAAATTGGGTTCACAGACAGGAGGTGGCTGGGTGGGTCGAGCTAGAAGAGGATGGGGCCCCAGGGAGAATTTTGAGTGACCTGTGTGAAGAAGGCCTTAGGCGGTACAGAAAGTTGGATGCACCTAACCCGATGGTGGTGGCGGGTTTATGTGCATGGGGGAAAATTAAAAAGAGACAAGGCACTGAGGTATGTCAGACTTTACTGGTCCCAGTGGTGGGGAACCCAGATTTCTTGCCAGGGCTGGAGGATGATGGATTCAAACTATGGCAGGATAAGGGAGTAAAATGCATGGCGAACTTGACATCGGGGGGAGCATATGCACATTCCAGGAGGTTAAAGAGAGGGTGAATGTGCCCGCTTCACACATGTATAGATACTTCCAAGTAAGGGATTATTATAAGCGGCTCACCGGATCTAGGGAAACTAGGAGACTGATGGAGGATGTGGAAAGAGAAATAATGGGGCCAATAGGCGTGAGAAGGATTAATAGGGAGGGCTGTGAGGCTGGACAGGAAAAGTTTTTTTCAGGACCCTCCCCAGAAGGCGAAGGTATGGTGGGAGCGGGATATTGGGGAAGAAATCAGTGAAGCTAACTGGCAGCTAATGTTAGAATCCCACCAGGGACTGCTAGTGTGTAACAAGTACAAAGAAGCCCAATTCAGATATATTCAGAGGCTATATTATCCAACAACTATGGTGCACAGCTTCTGTCCGGGGGGTTCACCATTTTGCAATAAGTGCAGAACAAATAGGGGCACATACCAACATTATTATTGGGTTGCCCAGTGATAAGTCCTACTGGCAAGACATACCCAAAGAAATTACATCCATGAGAGGAAAGCCCATCGAGATCTCCCAAAAATCATTGTTGTTAGGGGTAGGAGAAGAAAATGGGGAATGGGTTCTTTATCCTAGATGGATAAGGGTGTTACTTATAGTGGCTAGGATAGGAATACAAAATGTATGGACCACGGCTTTGGGGCCTACAGTGGGTCAATGGAAAGAGCTCACGCTGAAAGTTTTAGCTGTGGATAAGCTGACATACAGCTTAAAAGGACAGAAGACAGATTTGAGAGAACCTGGGTAGAATATTTGGATGCTCTGAGCATGGGGGAAAGAATGCTGCTGGAGGGTAGTGGGTTATTTAATTGAGAGTACGGACCTCTGGGTAAGACGGGATGAGATAGAAGAAGGACACAGACCAAGTTAATAGTTAATTGTTAGGGTTAGTGGGTTGGGGGATATTTAAAATAAATGAAAAAGGACGGTAATGTGGAATGAAGTCTGAAATGCTATTGACTAAATGTTGTGGCAAATCTATACGACTGTATCATATGGATTTCCTATAGCTGTTGGCTATGAATTGTATATGGATAACTGTCCACTAATAAACACATGAAACAATAAAACATGACTGTGTACTCAGCCTAGGGGGAAGAACCTCAGGTGTTACTGTAGAATATTAATTTGATTATGATTTTAATGAGGTTTTATTGTATGTTTTAATTTATTGCTGTATATTTTACTCATGTTCAGTGCCCAGAGCCTCTGGGATTGGGTGCCTTATAAATAAAATTGCCGTGCCTTTTATTTATTAGCTTTTGGTAACCAGGTAAGAACACTAGACAAGGAATGCCTATTTTCAGGTATGACCCGGGAGATTACAAGAGCATGGTTTACAAAGCTGTGTGAGGGAATTATAACAATGTAACCATTTTCTTATAGCCTCTGCCTATGAACAGCCTATGAAGTTGGTGTCAGTGCCTCAGCAGGTTGCTCACTCATCTTTGAGGCTGGAAGATTAAAAAGCTGTGGGTTCTAACCCCACACCAGGAACTTGGAATAAAATCCCAATACTGACACTGTAGTGGAGCGTGAGGGGGATGCTGCACTCCTGAGGTGCCGTCTTTCAGATGAGATGTTAAACTTTGGTCTGGTCTGCCTGTTCCGTGACTGTTCAGTTGGATATTAAAGATCACAAAATGAGAAGCAAACAGTGATGCACTCTTGGAATCCAGACTAGTTTTTCTGACCTACTAAGAACGGGAAACAAATTCCAAGTGGTAGCTTGCTGTGTTGTTATTTATTGTGAGAACAGTGACAGATGACAGACAGATTTTCAACCATTCCAGTGACCACTAACTCCCTGATGAAGCTCTAATGAGTTAAGCACCGGGCTAGTGGTCCACTGAATGGATTGAGGATCTGTCTGTCTGTCTGTCTGACTGTCTGACTGACGGTCACAATAAATAGCAATACAGCTTAAAGCTATCTCTAGGAATTTGTCCCTGTTTTTTTTTTGGTAAGGTCAGCAAAAACTAGTCTGGATCTCCAAGAGTGCAGCACTGTTTGCTTCTCATTTTGTCGACTTTAGGGTCTGGTTCACCCTTGTTTCTGCACCCAGTTTGATGGCACAGAGCACACATTTCTGTTTGTCGGGATGTTAAAGATCCCATGGCACTTCTCGAAAAGAGATGGGGAATTTCCTGGAGGTCCTGGCCAGATTTCCTATTCACTACAAATACCACCACCACCAGTTTAATCTGGTTCAATTTAAGTTGGTTTCCTTCTGTGCCCCCACACACACACACACACACACACAGGGCATGAGGCTGAAAGTAGGCAGAATTATCTAGCTCTCCTTTCCTGGTCAACAAAATGAAATAAAATAAAACAGAAATTAAATTATGCACAATACAGAAACAAAAATGTTTTAAGTAAAAGCTGAAGGCCAGCATACTAAACAATTACTTCTGCTCAGTATTCACAGTAGAGGAAAATGGTCCACTGCCAGATTGTGGCATTAGTGCTGATACACAAGAGCAGCCCAAGGATGAACCGGGCAATTATCGGCGTCAGTCTCACTTCCATAGTGGGCAAGCTTATGGAGATGATACTGAAGGAGAGGCTGGTGGCATTTCTAGAGGACAATTACCTTAAGGATGTGAGGCAGCATGGGTTCATATCGGGAAGTCCTGTCAAAGTAACTCAATACAATATTACGACTTGGTATCAAGAGAACTGGATAGGGGCCATGCAGTGGTGTCCTCTACTTGGATTTCAGTAAGGCCTTCAATTCAGTGCCTCATGGGTGGCTTGGGGAAGCTAACTGTTGTGGGAGTGGGGGCAAAGATGGCAATCTGGATTACAAACTGGCTGCATAGGAGGCTACAATGGGTGGTGGTGGTGGTGGGAGAATTCTCAACACTTAGACCAGTGATGAGTGGGTACCGCAGGGGCTCTGTGCTGGGGCCCAGTGCCATTTAGGCTCTTCATCTCAGACATCATGCACAGAGCGGTAAGCAGGGTAAGTCTGTTCACAGATGATACCAAAATGTGTGCAGCAGTGGATGAGGAGGAGGGATGGAAGCAACTGCAGGAGGACCTAACCAAACTGGTGGATTGGTTAGAGAGGTGGTAGCTGGGGTTCAATGCAAAGAAGTGTAAAGTTATGCACTTCGGGGCAAAGATCCCAAGGAGAGAATACTGGTTGGGGGGTGAAGCTGGGGATTACTGAGGAGGAGAAGGACCTAGGGGTGACGGTAACAGGGAGCATGAACAATTCTGCCCAATGCAGGAAAGCGGCAGTGAAGGGGAACAAGATGCTGGGGTGTATAGAGAGAGAGTTCTCATCCAGGCTGAGGGAGGTGATCTTGCCCTTCTACATATCACTGGTCGGGCTGCACTTGAAGTACTCTGTGCAGTTCTGGAGGCCATACCTGAGGCAGGATATCAAGCTACTGGAGGGAGTGCAGTGGAGGGCAATGAAGATGACACAGAGAAAGGAGGGCAGAGACTACAAGAACAAGCCAGGGAAACTAAATATGTACACCCTAGAGGAGAAGAGGGATGGGGGGTCATGATAGAAACTTTCAGGTATCTGAGGGGAATCAACAAGGATGGAGCTGAAGAGATTTTTTAAACTGAGGAAGAGAAGGGACACTAGAGGGCACAGGTTAAGAATAGAGGGAGAAGATTTAGGAGGGAGATGAGGAGGCATTACTTAACAGAGAGAGTGGTGTCGAACTGGAATGCCCTACTAGAGAGGGTGATATCATGCAAAATTGTGGGTAGCTTTGAAAGGGCATGGGACAGAGAACAGGGTAGAGTACAGGTGGGTGAGGCTGAGAAAGGCAGAGGGCGGACAAAAGGGGAAGGGGTGGGGCAGCTGCAACCTAGGGGTGCTAGCTGCACACTTGAGCAGACATTGATAGACCAGAAGGTCTGTTTCTGCTTGCACATTTGTATGAGGGCCACCACATGAGGGGTTAAGAACATGGGCAGAGTACCGATCTTAGATGAGGGGGTTAAAAAGGATCTAGAAGCTGTCCGGATGGACGAGGCTCTAAACACACAAAAAGTACAGCAGACTCAAAAAAATAAAACTAGTCAATGCTTTATTTAAGAAACAAGCTTCTGGACACCCTGCTGCTTTGAGTCACTCTGACTCTTCATACCCCCTTTATATATTTTTTTTTAGTTCACTGTACTTTTTGTGTTTGGTCCATATGTTGCTGCTGTACAACTACACCTCATACTGTGTAACATGTGGTTACTGAGTATTGTGGACAAGTCTCTATGCCCAGATGGCCTGCACCTGCAGGTACTTAAGGAACTGGCTGCAGAATTGGCAGGACACTTAACCCATCTATTTAATGGCTCTCTGAAGTGGTGCCAATGGATTGGAGGTTTCTAACGTAGTACCACTCCACAAAGGGGAGGGGCAGGGAGGCTCCAGGCAGCTACGAGCCAGTCAGCATTACTTTCATTGTAGGTAAACTGATGGAGGCTATAGTCAAAGAAAGCTTGGTAGCCTAGCCAGCCTGGTGGCATGGAAGGCTGGGGCATCTACGCCTCACCTGCTATCACACTGGTGACCTGGGTTCAGGAACAGGCCTGAGCCACTTGGAGGACGGTCGGGGAGAGCAGGATTGAGTGTCCCACCGGATGTTCTCTTCCTCATCCTCCTCCTCTGGGGAGGGAGGAAGGCTTCCTGCTCCATCTGTGATACCGCCACCCAGGTGACCATAGGTGGAGGTACAGGCAAGAGCAGTGGTTCCAGGTGGGAGATGCTGTGAGCAGAAGATGTCAGCATGCCACACGTCAAGTCACCACACCCCAGTGTGTTTGAGGGTCTCCAGAACAGCAGGGAAAAACCTCATCTGGCAGGATGATGCCTTCCTGTCCCTGCAGACTCTGCACCTGCCTACTGGGTGTGACGACCAACCAAGCTAAACACCTCCATGGAACAAGGACCACATGGGAGGCTCTGCCACAGGGGTAATCTGTGGGGCACTGCAAGGGTTGCACGGTCATCAGGAGTTAGTGGTCCACTGAATGGACTGAAGGTCTGCCTGTGTGTCTCACTGACTGCCACAATAAACAGCAATGCAGCTCAGATTACCGCTTGGAATTTGTCTGTTTTTGGTAAGGTCAGAAAAAACTAGTCTGGATCTGCGAGAGTGCATCACTATTTGTTTCTATTTTGTGATCTTTAATGTCCACCTGAACAGCCAAACCAGACCGAAGTTTAACATCTCATCTGAAAGACGGCACCTCAGGAGTGCAGCATCCCTCACGCCCACTACAGTGTCAGTATTGGGATTTTATTTCAAGTTCCAGGTGTGGGGCTAGAACCCACAGCTTTTTAATCTTCCAGCCTCAAAGGCAAGTGAGCAACCTACTGAGCCACTGACACTGACTTCATAGGCTGTTCATAGGCAGAGGCTGTAGGAAAATGGCTACATTGTTGTAATTCCCTCTCACTGTTTTGTAAACCATGCTCTTGCAATCTCCTGGGTCGTACCTGAAAATAGGCATTCCTTGTCTAGTGTGCCTACCTGGTTACCAAAAGCTAATAAATAAAAGGCAAGGCAATTTTATTTATATAGCCTAACTCAGAGGCTCTGGGCACCAAACATGAGTAGAATATACAGCAATAAATTAAAACATATCATAAAACCTCATTAAAACCATAACCAAATTAATATTCTACAGTAATAAAAATTTCCAGAGGGCAAACACTTCAAGGGACTGGTCAATAATAAGGATGACATCAGCTATCAAAGGCCAGACTGAAGAGGTGGGCCTTTAGCCTCCCCTTAAACACCTCAATCGAGAGAGCCTCCTGGTCAGCAGGTGGAAGTGAATTCCACAGGGTCGACCCAGAGACACTAAAAGCATGATCTCCCGAGGTCTTGAGCTGAACCCTGGGAACATCTAGGAGGCCCCTTGAGGAGAGGAGGGAGCAAGCAGAGGACACCAGTGTAATGCACTCAAACAGGTAACCAGGACCCAGCCCATATAAGGCCTTAAAGGTGAGAAGACCCACCTTGAAAAGGACCCTCTGCCTGACTGGCAGGCAGTGCAGGGCACACAGGACAGGAGTCACATGACTGGACCTCGAAAGGCCCATCAGCAACCTGGCCACTGCATTCTGCACTAGCTGCAGTCTGCAGGGGTCTCTCTTATGACCCCAGAGTACATAGCATTACAGTAGTCGAGCCTAGAGGTCACAAATCATGCACTAGTGTTGGCAGGTCCTTGGGCAGAATGAAGGGCTTAATCCGGGCAATGTTCCACAAGTGGTAAAAACCACTGCTGACTATAGATGACCCTTGATCTTCAAAGTTTATTCTGCAGTTAAGGAGCACGCCCAGATTTCACACCTTCTGACAAACCACCAGTGGCACAGACCCCATAACAAGTCCAGAGTCCGCCCCCAGTGGCAACCCATCATGTCATGACCAGGCTCGATCACCAGCACCTCAGTCTTAGCCGGATTGAGTCTCAACCAGCTGGAAGCCATCCAGTCACAGATTTTTGCCAGACAGCTGTTAAGCACATCGACTGCTCCCGATGGTCCGGGGGCAAAAGCAAACACAGTTGGGTGTCATCTGAATAGCAGTGAAACTCCACACTGTTTTGTCAAATGATCTCACCCAAGGACAGCATATACACTGTGAAAAACATCGGCAACAAGATCGAACCCCGAGGCACTCCACAGGACAGGGGCATTGGGGAAGGGGAGAAATTCCCCATCGCCACCCACTGCGCTCTGTCTGAGAGATAGAACTTAAACCATTTTAGAAAATGGGCAGGGAGCATTCTCTTCTTGATTGGCTAATGCCACCAACTACTCGGTCCGTATCAGTCAACAGAGACTGGGAAATAGTGAGCCCCAGTCTCTAGCTGGCTGATTACCTGGGAAAATCTTTATACCTTTAGAATGTTCAATTTACTGAAGCCACCATTTTTTTTCTCTCACTTAGTGAGAGGTACTACTGCCTCCCCAACGCTCCCTAGTTCAGTGCCAGCTGCCCAAAACCATACATCACCCTCTCCATGCGCTAATTTCACATTATTTTTTCATTTTTTTTTTTTAATAATAAGAATAATGCCTGACAGGGTGAGTGTTATGCTGGATAACATCCCACCTCAGGTGATTGGGCCCGAAGCCACCAGTCGAGGGCGTCCAACAGCTGAGAAGGGATGTTATCCCAGCATAACACCCACCTTGGAGGGCATTATTCCTATTATACAATGGCTTGTTGTTTTATAATAAAAAATATAATTTTAAAGAATGTTTTTGTTAGTGAGTAAAAATATTTTTGTTTCTTAAGAGGAGGAGGATATCCTATCCAAATCATCCAAATCCTACAATCAGCAGGGGGTTATGCCAGGATAACATCCCTGCTGTGACAGCCAACTGACCGATCAGAAGCCAGGATTCTTTCCTACCATTGTATAATGTACTTTAATGTCCCAGGTTGCTGCCGTAATTGCTGGCAGCATGACTCTCTGACAGCTGGGTGCACTGTTGTGCCCCTCATCCAGCCAGCTGTTTGCTGGCTCTCGTGGGCTGAACGGTTGCTGCTCCAGTTAGCATTAAGTCCCGCTTATAATCATGAGAAAGGGACTTCTCTGTAGTAACTAGCACCGATCGACAGAAGAGTGCCGAACGGTGCCTATTTATGTTTTAACGTAGCGAGGCAGTGATCAGGAAATGGGGTAAAATAACCAGGAGGGAGAGAACACTGACACATGGCCCTGAAGTCGCTCGACCTACAAAGACAGACCGACCGAGCTGCCGCAAAATGAGCTATCTCCCCACACATGTAGTTATCACGCAAATAAAAAAACAACTAAGAGTGCCGCTGAATTTTTGAAACATAAAGTAATTTGGAGCGCTGCTATCTTAGATCCTATTTGTGGGTCTCCACTTCCTGGTTTTACATGGCAAGGTCGCGCTCACAGGCGATCTCCCGAGAACAAAAAGTCTTGAAGAAAGGGAACAGAACAGTAGAATTGATAGCAAGAGACTGCTGGGGGTGGTGTTACAAAAACTCCTGTCTTCTTCTGAACCTGCTGGGGGTTGTTAGCAGATGAGAATGGATCTGTGACAATGGGGGAGGGGGTTACAGTAGAGGGAACAGCATACAAACAGGAGGAATATTTTAACCAAAAAGAAGCTTTTTTCAGTTTTTGTATTCCTTCTGAAAGTGATTTCTTCTGTTATTTTGTTATGTATTTAAAATTTATACACAAGCCCATTTTCTAAGTGCAATAATACCCTCTGGGGTGGGCGGTGTTGTGCTATACTGGACCTTCCAGAGACTATAAGGCCCTCCTCCTGCAGCATCGGGCCCTTATTACACCCCTGGGCGTCCAGTATAGCACATACCGCCCACTTCTATCGGGTATTATTAAGCTACTGATGATAGTACTGGCGAGTCCACAAAACTCACAGAGCCAATCAAGAAGTACAATGTGATCCACAGTGTCAAAAGCTAAGGAGAGCTCGAGGAGCACAAGAACTAGAATAAATAAATGTTGTGCTCAGTGTCACCATATACTGTATATATAAGTATGAGACAAAAAGCCAGTATATGTTTCTTTCTTTACTGTGTAAACACAAAAAACACATGCTTATTCATGCCGCCCACATTCTCGTTTGTGGGTAGGGCAAGGTAAATTGTTCTTTTCTTGCTCCTCCTCCTCCTCCTTCTCTTTTAGCCATTAACCTCCATGGAAGTAATAAGCACCAAGCTGGCTAAAATTTTCACTTTTAACGCACAACACACACCTAAACATCACAACTGTATTTTTAAGTTCTGCAATTTGTCTAAATGTAAATTACAAATCGATTGACAAGTCTTGGGTCCCCATCAGGTCAAATGTAACCAAATGGATATGTTCAGTGCCATGGCAGGATAGAGAGAAGTTACGGCACTTTCCATAACTAAATCTTCCAGAATAACTAAGGAACTCATTTGTGGCAGGACACTTTTTTGTTTTGTTGCACTGTTGATGTCTTCTATTGATGCGTGATTTCTAATACCTGAATGTAGATTAAATGATGAATCCTTTGTTAAGCAGTCTGGCAAATATCTGTGTTGGTTCACCTGGGAGATGTCTGCCCACCCCCTCCCAGGCAGTACAGTAAAGCAGATCTGGCTGGTGTCGGCCCCTTCTTCCCCCACCCCACTGCAGTAAGTTGGATAGTTTAAACAGACAGCAGCTGAGCTGCTAAGTCATCAAAGTACAATCTGAAGCTGGCAGCTCAGAGTTTGCACTGGAGGGGATGAGACCTAGGCTACTAATCAGAGTGGGACCAAATGACCAATTGTGCCACAGAGCATCACTCATCTTCCTCAAAGAAACAGGTAGCATGGATGCAATGACATGCACGCACACACACACGTACATATGCACATACACACATATGCACAATAACAACATCCTACACACAGCCTTACAACAATTGCAGTATCTTTATTTTCAAAAGAAGGAACCCTGATCAGGACACTGGGGTCCTTGTCAATGTCACTTGGAAGTGAATAACAGCACCAGCTGGAGTTACATGTCTTCTCTGCACATAGTGAGGATAAGAGCTTTATAGCACACTCATGGCTAATCCTGACGTGGGCATGTGTACTATACTGCAGTGGAGAAAAATGAGATAAAATTGGCATCTTTACTGATGACAATAATAACAACAAGATATTAAAATGTTACTGTTGTCTCAGTGGCTGGCTTAAAGAGTGCATCATCACAAAGGGATACTGAACAAATCAGAGAACAAAATGCTGATGGCAGAATCAAAATTGCCTAGTACAACACTGAAAGTAGCAGCTGAAATCAGAGAAACAGTTACATTTTAAATACATCAGTTCTACAAGTTAAAGTAGCAAGCTGACATTTTATAAATTGAACGTGCAATGGTCTGACTCAAAATATGCAGTTTGTCTTTATTTGTGAGTGGGGTGACATGTATAACAGGACATGATGACGCATATAACTCACTCAGTGGGTCTGACACCCACGAGTTATGGTCCTGCAGCCTGTGCTCTTACACTTGAAGTAAAATATAAATTCCATATTTTGACTTAGGCCATCATATATCCCCTATTTATATCAACAGGCTTCATACACTCTATACGCCAAAACACTTTACACACCAATTAGTATGACAGTAGTAATGGACATCTGTACATAGCCAAACATGGCGTGGCTGAATATCCCACGTGTGGTCATGAAGAACTGCTGACATCATCCAGGTAACGCTGGTGAGGTTACCTACTAGGTTTAAAAGGGATCGATGTTTCCAGTTAATCCGAAATGTCTTATTCTGGGAATAAGTGCAGGTCAGGGAAGTTTAAAGAAACTTCTAAACTCTTATCTGGTCAGCTGCTTTAATGCTTCAGAGGATCCTGCTGTCACACTGGAAATCATCCCCCCCGCTTATGTGGGATGGACCTCAGAAATTAGTGAAGTCATCGATAATGAGAGATT
The DNA here is from genome assembly GCA_016271365.2 of Neoceratodus forsteri. NCBI lineage: Eukaryota > Metazoa > Chordata > Ceratodontiformes > Ceratodontidae > Neoceratodus > Neoceratodus forsteri. The sequence continues at coordinate 11,832,747 of CM028138.1, forward strand.
GGCACATCAGGTTGTTGCCAAAAGTTTTCTTTTTGAAAAAAATTGGCCCCTTTCCTGACTTATTTGGATATTACAAGAATAAAATATTACTTATTTTAGGCCTGTGCTATTTTCTAATGCCAAAACTTCTCTTTCTCTCAGGTATAGTTTTTATAGTATGATGAACCTGTAAATATTTCTCCTTACACGAGACCTGACAGTTTGTCATGAATGTATGTAAGAATGTTTTTGTTTGTAACGTTACTTGTGTTTCTGCTTGATGTATTTTGTTTTACTAAAACCTAATAAAAATCTTTAAAGTGAAAAAAGAAGTATACCTACTAGGTGGCCAGACTAGCATTACACCTATGAGATAGTCACCCTGTATCAAGACAAGCACCTAAGATAAAAGATATCAACCGTCAGTCACTTCATCTAAGATTATAAACTGGCAATAAAGAATCTTGGACTGTGATTGGTCAGTCTGGGGCTGGACCCATGACGTTATCCCAGCATAATGCCACAGGTCTAGTCTCACCCTCACTGTGAACCTGCAGGTGACCTTTTGGAGGCCTGCAGCCTCGTGCCCAACCCCCCCCCAGGCATGGCATTATCCCAGCATGACACACACCCTGTCATGCATTATTCCTTTAGTGACACCTCCCACAATGGAGCACACCCCTACTACTCCAGCACAGCATCAGCACTGGATAGGAACCCAAATTCCAAGTTAAAGTAGCAGTATTTGTTAGTAACTGTATAGTTTTTTGTTTGTTTGTTGTTGTCTTTTGCGGGGGAGCAAAAATGTTTTAGCAGAAATATCAAGATATCCAATTTTCTTTTAGTTGTCTTCCATTCATTACCAAGATACAGGATTTTGACATTTTTAAAAGTTCTCCCTTCCCTGCCATACTCACCATGAAACAAATTAAATATCTTGGTGCACTGCTGTGCTGGTTACTGTTAAACATATGGTAACACTCAATGCATCTGCATTATGAAACCAGCATGTACATTCAACAGGTATCTTCAACTGCAGAGATCAACGAAAATTGCAAGTGGCGACCATCTTTAATGACGGTCATTAATTACAACATTAGCTGTAAAAGTTCTTTTAACAATATCGCAGCATGAATATACAATTTGACTACAAAACAACATGATGGAATTTTTGCAGGCTAACAAATACCATTGCTTTAACCTACAGCTTTTAAATAAATATTAGCATGTTGTAGAAGATGATTCACCAATCGCCACCATGGATTAATGTGAAGTGGGCGACTCCCGAGCGTGTCCCCACAGAGCAATGGCAGAAGGCAGACCGTGGGAAGGGTGACTGCACAATAAGGGCAGAAGTGCAACAAGGGCACATGTGCAATAAGAGTGACCCACGGGCAGGAGACACAGGTTGAAGGGATGCGCAGTGCTGTGCAGCCATGCCACAGGGCATGCAGGCATGGGCATGCACTAGAAGGCAATTGGCACTGAGCATGTCAGACAGGGCCCATCATGGAGGACACAATATGCATGGTGACAGGCCGGGAAATGGCCATGGGGAGGCCTTGAGGGGAGAGGACTGTGATTGGTCAGTCTGGGGCTGGACCCATGGCGTTATCCCAGCATAATGCCACAGGTCTGGTCTCAGCCTCACTGTGAACCTGCAGATGAGCTTTTGGAGAAGCTTTATTGCTATCTCCTCTTAAGAAACAAAACTGCAACAGGTGGACAGACTGCAGATGGCTAGGCAGAGCACAATAGGCAGCAATGCCAGGTGGCATTGCAACATGTCACCACATGCCCGGTCACACATGAAAGGTGTAGTTGTGTACCAGGCCATGGAGGTAATCATAATGGCTCTGTGTGATGTTTTCCACCACCACAGTGGCAATGCGGGCGTTCAGGTCCCAGTAACAGCACTGGACCTGAGAGGCCTCAGCCACAGAGACCAACTGCTTGGACCAGACCATAGTCATCCACTCCTCTTCAAGGAGGCAGTCGGGCAGATGCCAAATGCTCGGGTGGCATGACCCAATCCTGATGTTGAACACCCTGTGCCACCCCTTCACGGCATTATTGGTTCTGGCCAGGCCCTAGATGGTCACCCCATGGCAGTTCCACTGTTTGATTGGGAAGGTGGCATGTCTGCAACTGGACTGGCCAGTGGGGCGACCAATCCAGGTGTCCTCAAAGTAATTGAGGATCAGCTGCAGCACCTCCTCATTCTGTGCCACGTATTCCCATTCCTGCATTTCCTGGAACACAGCAGGCATGTCAGATGGTGTGACACCTGCCAGCGCCATCAGCATCCGGAGGTGCAGGACAAAGTCTACTTCTGCAGGACCTCTGGGCACTGCTGGATCTTGTACCAGATGGCCTGTGAGAAGTGGAAGCAGCAGCCTCGGAGTTGGGTGTCCAGAAACATAGTGGACACGGCACACCAGCTGGCACACTCGAAGTCCAGCAGGACAGAGGTGGGTGCTAGTGTGAGATGGTGGCTACACAACTGGCCGAGCAGCTGTACATATGTCTGTGCCCTCCTGGTGCAGGTAAGGGCAAACACAGCTGGCAGAACTGCACCTGACTGGACAGTGTGTACAGTGTACAGCTGGTCTAAAAGGGATGGGCAGGCTCGGAATGTGCTGTCAATGAACCAGTCAGGGCAGTCCGCCAGCTGCTGCAGACCCCAGTCGGTGGCATATATTACCAGACTTTCCTGCTCCTGGCCACTGTCAAACAGCAGGAACTATGTCCTGTCACCCATCATGGTGAAGTCCTCCAGTATCACGAGGTCAGTGACTGATGTTTGTGTTGTGGGCCACTCCCCGTGCCACGTACCACACGTGCTGTATGGTCCAGCTCAGTAGTTGCACCCCTGGCAGTCTTCCCGCAATGACCGCCGGTATCCCAGAGATGCTCGCTACCATGACCTGTGACACGCTATCCGTGGTCCTCCAAGCCCTGTCCCACAGCGTCCCAAGAACACACTGCACACCAACATCCACTGTGTCTGGGGCATGGTTGTGCTCCCATATGGTGACCACTTGGTGTCATCCACTGTGTGTAGGCAGATGAGGCAGTTGTACCTGGGCCTCTGTGCACTTCCAGTACACCTTTTGGGACCCACCTTGTTACTGCAGTATACATTGTCATTAAGCACAGCTATTAGTTTTCCTTGCTGGCTTTGCATGTAGTACACCAACATCCTGTGTATGGGGTGGCAGTTCTGTGGCTACTGTGGTCATCTCCTCCTCCTTTATGGGCAGTCCAAGCCTGCCCAGTGCTGCCATGCTGCCAGCCCCTTCCTGTCCGCCCCTTCATCCAGTGGTCTGTTGCCTGGCCCCCACCCCTTGTCCCATGGATGCCTCTAGGTGGACTGCTGTGGACCCCTATCCTGCGTGGTGAGTACCTATTGTCCCTAGCACGCTTATGTGGTGGTAGTGGTGTTGTGCAGGTCCAGGGGTGAGGGTTTAGGTGTGTGGGCAGCACTGGAACAGGCTGGTCAGTATTTCCTGCCTGCCTGTCTGGTCCATGTTCATGTCTGCTCACTGACTGGGTCAGGACTTTGTTTAGTCCATTCCTCGGGGACACTGCACAAATGGTGCTTACTGACCCACTGAACCTCCTTGGTGTGGTGTGGTGTGCATGCCCTCCAGGGCCTCGGCCTCATGGTGTATGGCCAGCCATATGGCCCACAGCCAGTGCACTCCATGGCTTCTTGGGCCTGTTTTGGTCACTGTGCAGTCTGTTTTTGCATGGGGTTTCACCCATGCAGGCCTGCAGTGCAGCTCACTCTAGTGCTGTTGTTCGGCATCCTGTGCATTCGGCCTTTCGGCTGCCACTGTTAGTGCCTCACTCACTGAAACCACGCCTGACTTTCAGCACTCTACATGGCTGCAACCACCACCACAGTCTGGGACAGGGCAGCCGCTCAATCCTCTTCCAGTCCAGCCCCCCTCAGGCCAACCCCCGGCAACCCAAGTTCATTCCCAAACTCAGGGCACTAGCATGGCACGAGGTAAGGTGCTTTGCAGCACCTCAGCCCTCTGCACCACCGGGCCGGTCATAGGAGAACTTTGCAAGAAAAAGGCAGCCCCTAAATGTTTGGTTTTTGAAGGTCCTATTGGAAGACACATTTAAACAAAGGTCCAGCACTTAGCATCATAAAAGGCCAACACTAGCCTTCCAACTTCAGATTAGTATTGTATTTGACAAAGTAATCCGAACTGTCACAGCTCTTTCGCTGACCGCTCCTTTGTAATATGGCCAAATACATAATAAAATGTTAGTTTGAACTTGGAAAGCTAGTCGTCACCTTTTATTTTACTCTGAGTGTTGGATCTTTGTTCAACTGAAGGCATAGGAGACCCGTGATAGGTCCGATGGCGGTGGGTGAATCACAAAGTTGTTAGCTAGCCACAAATTACATTAAAATGCCAGCTTTAATATAGTCCACATATTTCTGTCTTGAACTATGTCCATTGAAGTCCTGATCTAAGAAGGTACACGGTGACCCTGGTATGTAGTCCCCTTTGAATAAGATGAGATTGCTATTATGATGGATGAAACTGACACGGTTCTTGTGCATTGCTAGTTTCATGTTTGAATTCCACCTGACACAGTAGATTTTAAGGCAGGCTTGAACGTGGTCAGTTGGCAGTTTTAGCCACAGGTAATACCTCTACTTAAATCTCTCTGAAATCTGAAGTTGAAAAAACTTGTTCTTGCCCTGAGGTGAAAGGACAGGAAAGTCTGTCCAGTGGAGGAGCGGTTGTGCTTCTGCCACCCATGCAAGTGACCTGGGCTCAGAAATGGACAAGGGTCACTCGGTGGGCTGGACAGGTAAGGGAGGCTCGAGTGCCTATAGCAGCTAACCTTCCTCGGGAGGGAGGGGACCAGGTCCTACTGCTGACACCCGGTGGAGGCTGGGTGACTGCATAGCAGGAGCACAAGAGGGGCAGGGCTGTAGCATGACGTGTGGCACACACATCCCCGACACTGCAACCAAGAGGGAAAAGAAGGAAGAAAGGTGCCAGGCACCCCCCTTCACAGGCTCTTGCATGACCTACGTGGCAGGCCTCCCACCCATCAAGGCTCTACGTAAGTGATGGATAACTGGTACGTCCACTAGAAGGTTGGTGATGGGTCTGGAGGGGTGCCGTCACATTAGCTTCCTTATCTGCTCTGTAAGTGCAATATGCATTCTATCCCCATTCGCTAGTAAAGCCTGCTCAAATCACCTGTCTCAAAACATAGGTTAAGTTATGAGATAGGTGATTTAAAATAATTTACTAATGAATAGAGAGAAGAACTTGACTGTGTGAAGAAAGTTGCCATGGATTAGAAAAACAAAACAACCTTAAATGCCCGTCAGCAGGATAATATATCTGCGCTTTTCATTGTATATAATTATTTCTTAGAGCATTTTAAGTATTGTGACATAAAGCAGAAGAGGAGGGACACTGAAACACCTTCACATACAATAGGCATGGATCCAGAACTGCTGGTAAGAAAGCTTGCACTTCACAGCATGTAACACATTAAGGCTGTGAGTCAGTGTATAAGCATTCAACTCATGTATTTCTACTGCATACTGCACGTTTTGTATCTGAAGTTCAAAATAAAACACAATCTAGTCACACTTTATAAAACCCAACAGACTGAATTCTCGAAAGACATTGCAGGCTATTTCAAAGATGGCACCTGCATTTTAAAGTTTTATTGTTAATTTAATTAATCCAGACAGCCTGAAATTAGGAGGGATTAACCCATGCGAGGGTATGGGTTTACTGAGCATTAATCCACACTTGGGAGGGTTGGAATCACGAGGAGAAGCCGAGAGATTTCAACCACGCAGGCGTGGATTAATGCTCAGTAAACCCATACCCTGGAGTGAGTTAATCCTCTTGTAATGGGCAATGTTTTGTTAGAGTTTTACCTAAAAAACAGTGAAATAAAGCAATGTGACCATGCAACTGTGGGTGTAACCCCCAGGTGGCGCTATCCCAAAGGCTACTACCCCTGCCTGCTTGACTACTGGCAGGTTGAGGGGCCTAGGTTCTATGGCGGGTGCCTCCACCCAGAGGTTAGGGTTTGTAATGGTTTTCTAGTTTGGTCACAGCCCTCTGGGACACTGAGACCCCCTTCTAATCCCTCTAATGACCCACACGATTTACAGGAGTTACAGTACCAGTACCCCACATGTACACACTGTTCATTCATAAGGTACCACTTACCCTCGAGACTGATTCGCAGGTTCATCTCTGAGGAACCCCTGAAAAATAAGGTTAAGCAGCATACACAAACCAATACAGTGGTTGGCATGAAGGCACTGACACTTCAGACAGTTTAAAGTTTAACAACAACAAATCTGATTTATTTAGGGAACAGTAACATGGGAGGGAAATAGGTTAATTAGTGGCATTAAATCACAGTACTGTGCACACATACAGGGTCTGAAAAGTCACACTCTGGGTACCCAAGTTGGAGGCTAGCCAGGTCCGTTGCCGGGTTAGCTGGCAGGTACAGATGGATAGGGCCCTGTAGAAGAAAATATATGCACAACACCCAATTGTAATCCGGAGCCGGATGGCTCAGTCCATGAAGCAAAGAAACACAATAATTAGATGACCCACTTGTGATTGAAAACAGGCTGCAGGGGAATACCCTGATTTGTACTCACAATACCCAAGCTGAGAACCGGATGGTGGATGTTCTTCCGGATTGTCAGAAACAGCAAGGCATGGAGACAAGGTCCTTGTGACTGGACCCCACTGCAGTTTATAGCAAATGGATTTAGTTCGAGACAAGCTGGGTTTGCTTCCAGCTTCAACACTCAGCACAGCACAGGGGATTGGAAATAGCGATTCCCCACAAGCACTATGCACATTCATATGTAAAAGGAAAGTACTATACCAGGCAGGCTGCTCCTCGATCCTGATCGCAATTACTGCAAAAGACCCGGGAGCCCACACAGCAGCTTCAGTTCCTGACAGACCGAGCGCAATTCAGCAATTTCTCCAGTCTTCTACAGGGTGAGCCTGGTTTCCACACTTCTAGTGCTTCTTTCTCCACACAACTCAGATTCAGTCCAAACTGGCACTCACAAAGGCTGCAGACCAAAACTCAGGGCCTCACACGCACTTCCGCTGTGAAACTATACACTGCAGAAGCACACAGCTCCCTGTCTCTTCACTGCCACAACTGATCTGATCTTTCCAGTCACAGAGCAGGGCATTTCCTTTAGCTCCACACTATTATGTTGGCTGATTCAGCTGTCACTACAATAAGACTCCCTCTGTTGGTAGAAAAGGCACCAAGGTTAAAACTACATTTCCTAGAGTCGCTGCCCATACAATCCCCTTGTGGCTGGCTCAAAATTGAGAGTCCAAGTTGCGATTCGTCCACAGGCTCCATTTTAGGTCTCCCATTATCCTGATTGGTCCAAGTCAGCTATTCAGAACCAAAATGAAAAAGCTACACTGAAACAGTTTGTGCTGAAAGGAAGACAGGTTAGACAAACTACATTTTTCTCAGTCATTCTAAATGATTTCTGGCCAACAGTTATATCTTTCAACAAGGCTCCTCTGCACATGTAGCAACAGCAGAAACAGAGCGAATTGACAGCAGCCCGGGCGGGATTCGGGCATTAGAACACACAGTCCCCCATGCAACTAATTAAGTCTGCAAGCAGACAGCTCTTAAAGAGACAGTACGTGGAGGCTCAAATAGCACTCACTTGGAACCACATTTAAACAGCTCAGACACGAACACCACCCAGACTTGGAGCATTCAGGCAAGCTCCTGGAAGATTTTTGGGAACCCCCATTTGCAGGGGGGTTACATGGGTATATCAGACATTAATCCACAGTCAGGTGACCTGTTTGGACGAATCAGAAGACAGTATTTTAGGAACCCATGTTACAATATCTTTTATTTAACATAGAAACATGGGCAATGATGGCAGAAAAAGACCAGAGGCCCATCCAGTCTGCCCAAGTTCCCTATAATCCCTGGAACCTACTGTTCCTCCAGGGTACTAACCCTCCCCGTCCTCTCTCTGTTCTCCTCCTTGGTCCTGTCGCCCCCGGTAACTACTATTCCCTTCATTATATCCCAACCCTGCTTGAATCCCTTGACTGTTTTCATACCCAACACCTCAGGCGACAGACTGTTCCAAGGTTCCACCACCCTTTCAGTAAAGTAGTACCTCCTTACATTTCTCCTGAACCTACCTCCTGTTAATTTCCATTCATGTCCACGACAGCGAACTGGTGTTCAGGCTAAATAGTTCCCCCGCAGTTCACTTTGTTAATTACTTTAATGAGCTTGAAGGTCTCCATCCTATCTGCCCTCTTCCTGCTGGTCTCCAGTGACACATATCTAGTGCCTTGAGGCGCTCCTCATAGGATCTGCCCTGCTGACCCTGAAACATCTGTGTTACTCCGTGCTGCACTGTTTCCAACCTATCCTTATCCTTTCTGGGGTGAGAACTCCAGAAGTGGGTGCAGTGCTCTAAGTGAGGCCTCACCAGGGATCTGTAGAGGGGAGGAATTACTTCCTTTTTTCTGCTGTCAGTACCCCTCCCGATACATTATTTATTTAATACACACAAACCCCTTTAGGCTGAGCCTATTTTCAAAGGGTTTAGGGTCAGATCATTTACCAGTCAGAAAGCTGTTCATTCAGTTAATGCCATGGCAAGCCAGGAGGAGGAGGTAGTTTTGCTTCCAAGAATGCATTAAAAATTACTGTGTACTCTTTGCCTAGGGGGAGAACCCCAGGTGTGGTGGTGGGGGGGGGGCATTCAGAGATGAGTGTAGTCACCAGTGCTGTACCACAGGAGTAAGTATTTTGTCCAGTGTTATGCAACATGTTCATAAATTACATTGTGGCCCATTTGAAGAGCAAAATCTGCCTCTTTGTGAATGATACCATGTTCAGTGAGAGGATGGACAGAGGAGGGAGTCAGGGATCTGAGGGAGGATGTGATGAGGTTAGAAAGGTGGTCCGAGGAGCTGGCCTAGTGGTGTGGTGGTACCACTGCCATGCTGCTGACCTGAGTTCAGGAGCAGACTTGGGTCACTGGGAGTTGGCAGTGGTGGAGATAGATGAGAAAGGACAGATCTCCTCTCTGGGGGTTGGGGGATGCACTGTCAGCCCTGCCATTGACTGCCCACCAGGTGGAGGCCTGGCAGAAGTGCAGGCTGCGACAGCATGTATTACAGAAGGGCAGCCAGTCTGGCATGGTGAGTGTGTGCCTCCACATGGCACGCACTACTGCCTGTCTGGGGCAGAGCTCCAGAAAATGGGGACAGTGCAGGCTAATGAAGCCCGCCTGCCTCCCCTCAGCCTGCCCCACTAACTGACCACTCAAAATCTCTATTATGAGTACTGGGAGCAAGGACAGCCCTCCTCCTCCTGGCCCTGCCACGAAGGAACTCTGGTGGGTTGGTGTGGTGGGTGCAGGTTGGGGGCAGGGACAGGGCTGATAGCCCTCCTGAACAACCCCCAAGGGAAACAAGCTTGAAAGAAAAAAAGGAAGTTTGGAAACTGGCAGCTGGAGCTCTGTGCAAAAAGTGCAGGGTCATGCACATAGGGAAGAACCCCATGGCTGAATACAGGATAGGGGCGTGCCTGTCATGGTGTCAGAGGAAAAGAAAGAGCTGGGGATTGAAATCATGAGCACTCTGAAGCCCACTTCAGCATGCAACAAGGCAGCAGCAAAGGCAAATAGGATGCTGAGCTGTATAACAAGGGGTTTCACCAGCAGAAAGAAAGGGGTCATGCTGCCACTGTAGTACCATGCTGCCACTGTAGTACTGGAGCTCCTACTATGAGAAGAGCATCAGCAAACTGTATTCAGTATCGAGAATAGCCACGAAGATGATTCTGGGTCAACAGAGACTCTCATATGTGCAAAGGCTGGGGAGCCTTAACATGTTCTCCCTCAAGGAAAAAAGGGAGCGAGAGGACATGAAAGGCATTCAGGTACCTCAAACTTATAAAAAAAGGTCAAGCTATGTGACCTTTTTGGTTTGTGAAAAAGAACACAAGGTTGCACAGTTGCAAATTGGCAGGAGGAAGGTTCCAGAAAGTGGCCAGGAGGCCCTTCTTTATGGAGAGAGAGGCAGCAGAGGCCAACAGGCTACCTGAGGAGGTTGTAAACCAGAACACTGTTGGGGGACTTCGGCAGAAGTGAGATAAAGTCAAGAGGAGGGCAACAGTGTTGGGTGGGGTGGAATGCCATGTGAAACCAAATGCATCAACTCTGCATCAAGTGGACTTAGTAGGCTGTAACTGCCTTCTTCTGCTGGCAATGGCAACTTTTTATGTTCATAAAGTCTTTCCTCAGGTGAGGACTCCAGAACTGGACACTGTACTCTAGGTGAGGCTTCAGCAAGGATCTGTTCAGGGGTAGAATAACACCACTTCTCCTGTTGTCGAAACCCCTCCCCATTCACCCCAGCATCCTTCATGCTTTGCTTTATGCTTTGTTACTTTGACTCATTTGCTTGAGGCAGTCACTGACCTCCGATCCCTCTCTGTTGTTGCAGTAGCCAGTCTAATCTCTCTGATCCAGCATTATTTGTATGGATTCCATCTCCCTAAGTGTTTTACCTGGAAGTTCTTGGCATTGAAACTCAGCTGCCAGACCTCAGACCATCTCTCTAGTTTCTATAGGTCTTTCGGGGGTGTCTGCACCACTTGTTCTAAATCTGCATTGCTGCATAGCTTTGTCTCATCAATAAAGAGAAGCAGCTTTCCCTGATACCTTCTCCTATGTCACCTATGAAGAAATTAAATAGGACAGGTTCCGGGACATGTCCCTGAGACACTCTGATCGGTAACTCTCTGTCCTCCAGTTGAGCTCTGTTTGTCATTACCAAGCCAACTCCCCTTCCCTCACCATCACCTAAGTAAACCCCACTCTACTGCAAAGTACTCCAGTCTTTTCAGTTGTCTCCTGTATGGTACAGAACAGAAAGCCTTACTGAACTCGAGGTCGAGCTAAGCTACTGGAGGTCCACAGTCTATTCTTTTAGTGACCCAGTCAAAAAACAATACAAGTTTGGTCTGGCAAGACTTCCCTGACACAGATCCACTCTCCTCATTGTCCTATACTCCACTGTCCTCTAAGTAGGCTACCAAGCTTGCTCCCCACCCCCAACTCATTTTTATCCCAGGTTGCCCAACCTGCTACCATCGCCTTCCTTTACCCCCACCGCATCAGACCACCGTCTCTGGAATGTACCATGCAACCCTTGCAATGCCCCACAGATTACCCACTGTGGCAGAGCCTCCCATGTGGTCCCTGTTCCCAGAAGGTGTTTAGCTCGGTTGAAAGTCATTGCACCCAGTAGGTGGGTGCAGAGTCTGCAGTTACAAGAAGACATCACCCTGCCAGATGAATTGTCTTTCTTTTTTTTTTTTTTGTAATTCAAAATTTTATTGGTTTCAAAAAGGAAAATCACCAAACAGAACTCATACTACATCTAACAAAAGAGCAAAAGAATGAATAAGAGCACACAACCAAGGAAAAATATTATAAACAATACTATTTAAAACAGTGAACAATATCCTACAGATTAATAATTCTCACAGAACAAAACTGGTGTAATAAGAAGTTTATAATACTTCTGTGCACTTTTATTTAAGCTTACTTACCTAGCATTTTAAACATGTAAAGACAAACTATCAATGCAGTGAATTCACTATTGATATCTTGACTTTGTAAAAATGGTTCACAAATTTCTTTAAAAACTTATTTAGCCTTTTTAGGTTTACATAAGCCATTCTTTCATAACTGGCCCTATTGGACAGGTCTAATAACCATTCCCTTACTGTAGGGCTCTCTGAGGTCCTCCAGTGTCTTTCTGTTGTTCTGGAGACCCTCAAACACACCAAGGATGTGGTGACTTGACGTGTGTGGTGCGCTGACATCTTCCGCCAGGGGCATCCCCCACCTGGAACCACTGCTCTTGCCTGTACCTCCACCTATGGTCACCTAGGTGGCGGTATCACAGTGGAGCAGGAAGCCCTTCCTGTCTCCCCAGAGGAGGAGGAGGAGGAGAACATCTGGTGGGACACTCAATCCTGCTCTCCCCGACCGACCGACGAGTGGTTCAGGCCTGTTCCTGAACCCAGGTCACCAGTGTGATAGCAGGTGAGGCATGGATGTCTCAGCCTTCCATGCCACCAGGTTGGCTAGGCTACCAAGCCTTCTTTGACTATAGCCTCCATCAGCTTACCTACAATGGAGGTAATGCTGACTGGCTCGTAGCTGCCTGGAGCCTCCCTGCCCCCTCCCCTTCCCCTTGTGGAGTGGTACTATGTTAGAAACCTCCAATCCATTGGCACCACTTCAGAGAGCCATTAAATAGATGGGTTAAGTGTCCTGCCAATTCTGCAGCCAGTTCCTTAAGTATCTGTAGGTGCAGGCCATCTGGGCGTAGAGACTCATCCACAATACTCAGTAACCACACGTTACACACCATGAGGTGTATCTGTACAGCAGAATTGTATGACCCAAACACAAAAAATACAGTGCACTCAAAAAATGCATAAAGGGGGTGGAGAAGAGTCAGAGTGACTCAAAGCAGCAGCGTGTCCGGAAGCTTTTTTTTAATAAAGCATTGACTAGTTTTATTTTTTTGAGTCTGCTGTACTTTTTGTGCGTTTAGAGCCTTGTCCATACTGAGAGATTCTAGACACTTTTTTACCCCATCAACTAAGATCTGTACTCTGCCCATTTCCTTAACTCCTCATGGCAGTATAGCCTAGATCAGGGGTTCTCAAATTGTGAGGCCAGCCTCCCTGGGGAGGCCCCAACCTGCTCCAGGGGAGGCTCAAGCAAGCCTTAAAATGTACTATATTTAAATGTCAAGTTTTTGATGCTTTGTGTGAAAGGATGCAGCAAACTGAAAGTGGATAATGGAATGCGAATTTATGTACAAAATGGTCACCAGGAAAACACACTCAACAAACACTTGTTTCCTGGTATGACATGGTGGAAAGCTGAATGGAGGAAATACAATTCTTGGAGACTGTGCAAAACAAAATGCAAAATAATACAAATGAGTAGGAACAAGATAACAATTGACCTTTATACTGGCTGCAGAAAAGCACAAATACAAAAGCTAAGCAGGGAGATACTAGGAGCAAGGCTAGGAGGGAGCAAAATGGTCCCAGAGAAGGTGTTTAAGGGCAGGGTAAAACTGACAAAGAAAGCAATCTGACTCATGGAGGTATTGCAGTGAGGGGTAAATAGGGCCAAAACTCAGAAGTGTGGAGTGAGTAGGCTGACCTGGAGAGCAGGGTTATAGAGAAGGAGAATAATAGCATCAATAAAATGAGAATAAACTCAAATACTTACATGCATTTCATTGTATTCTTCCTGTAATGTGCAAAGTATGATAGTTGTTCTAACTATGGGGAGGCCCAAAATTATTTCTGTATTGGGGGAGGCTCAAGATCTTTTCCAAGGCTTGGGGGAGGTTCACTATGACAAAGTGTGAGAACTCCTGGCCTAGAGGTTAGAGTAATGAGCTGTGAATGAACTTGGTACCTGCAGACCTGGGTTTGATTCTCACAGCCTCCACTTGCATATTGTGTGACTTTGAGCAAGTCACTTAACCAGCCCAAAGCTCCTGGGTCACCCCTGAAAAACAGGCATGTGGGCCTTACCCAGTTATCAAAAAGATAAATAAATGTGGTGACCCTCATGCCACTCTTTGTCAGAGGACCATGTTCCTCTCCCATATGTACTGAGCAGAAGTAATTGCTTAGTATATTGGCCTTCGGCCTTTACCTAAAACATTTTTGTTTCTGCAGTGTGCATACTTTAACTGCTGTTTCATTTTAGTTGACCAGCAAAGGCGAGCTAGGTAATTCTGCCTATTTTCAGACTCTTGCCTGTTGGGGGCACAGAAGGAAACCAACTGAAACTGAACCAGATAAAATTAGTCTGGATCTCTGAGAGTGCATCACTGTTTTTTTTTTCCCCTCATTTTGTTATCTTTAATATCCACTTGAACAGCCACCAGAACAGGCACACCAGATCATGGTTTAACATCTCATCTGAAAGAAGGCACCTCAGGAGTTCAGCATCCTCCTCACACAGCACTACAGTGTCAGTACTGGGATTTTACTCCAAGTTCCTGGTGTGGGGTTAGAACCCACAGCATTTTAATCTTTCAGCCTCAAAGGTGAGTGAGCAACCTGCTGAACCACTGACACCAACTTCATAGGTTGTTCATACACAGAGGCACAGCTATGCTGTGCTCAGTGTCACCATGTACTATATAATACAAAATCACACATGCCCCCACAATGCAAAGCATCATGGGCTGTATATGCAAATCACCACAGAATATTATGTTGGTCTAACTTTAAGCAGAATTGCATGGTGCCGAAAGGCCTCTCACACAGTTTGCAAAGGGTGCTAACAGAAGACATAGACACATGTTTCGTCCTACCAGGACTCATCAGTATGCCTCGTCTGTTTGACACCCCAGTGCAATGGACCAGCTACCCCTAAGGCAGTGTGCCTGGGATATATTGTGGTGAACCCATTAAAATAAAAAACATTTAAAAGACAAAGAACCTCTGAGCGCAAACACTGAGGCAAGGGTTACCCCAAAGGGCATTTGGCTGGGAAGCCAAGTTTCAAGAAAATACAAAATCACACATGCCCCCACAATGCAAAGCATCATGGGCTGCATATGTACTATATATATAAATATGAGACAAAAAGTCAGTATATGTTTCTTTCTTTACTGCGTAAACAAAAAAAACATCCTTATTCATGCCGCCCACGTTCTCTTCTGTGGGTAGGGCAAAGTAAATTCTTCTTCCTCCTCTTTCTTCTTCTTGTTTAGCCATTAATCTCCACAGAACTAATAAGTACCCAGCTAGCTACAATTTCCACTTTAAACACACAGCACACAACATAAACACACACACACACACACACCGCACACACACAAACACACACACACTTAAGCTTCACAACTGTATTTTTAAGTTCTGCAATTTGTCTAAACAAAAATTACAAATCGATTGAGAAGTCTTGGGTCCCCATCAGGTCAAATGTAACCAAATGGATATGTTCAGCGCCATGGCAGGATAGAGAGAAGTTACGGCACTTTCCATAAGTAAATCTTCCACAATAACTGAGGACCACTTATTGGGCTTAGGTTTGGTGGTACAAGGATCCTGTGGGATCCAGATTATTTGGGCTGTCGGCGAGGGTGTATATGTGCATGAGCATGTGGCATCTGCGCACCCACTGGTATACAGCGGAACCTGCCCCAGCTGCCTCAGTACCTTTTCAACTGTGGAGGAAAGCTAGTGACTTAGCAAACTAGGAATAACTTAACAACTAGCAATGGGAGGGGACAACACCCTAACCTAACCCGTGTCTTCACAGCCAATGTCTGTCCGGTGACAGAGGAAGCCTTTATCACACCACTGCAGTGAGTCCAGTAGATAGAGGGTGGGAAAGTGATGCTGTATGGAGACGAGATTCTTGAAGCTCTATGGTTATGGGAATATCTGTAATTTCATTATCTTCCACGGATCAGTCATAGTGCACAGAGTTCCAGTCTTTGGTCATGACTAGCAAGCCCCCCAAAACAAGTCCGCTGTACTGGGTGGTTGGAGATGTAGGACTTGTGAGGAGAGGAACACTTGCAGCACAGCCAGCCCAAAACTTGCATGCTGTCTGGAATGCACATCTAGGACATAATGTTTGGTGAAGGTGTGGACATCCTCCAACAGCATGGCCCTACAAATTTCTGAGTTGGGCACTGAGTGAAAGGATGATGCTGATGTAGTGACAGCTCTTGTAGAGTGTGCTTTGACAAATTCTGCCAGCTGTACTAGTGTAGCAATGCAGGACACAGTTTACAATCCAATTGGAAAGGCACTGGATAAAGACATGCAATGGGATTTTCAAAGGTGGGGACACAGCACTCATCTGTATTTTGGATGTGTGCTGCAACCCCACAAATGCGTTGGGATGTTGCTGGCCAATTTTCAAAGATCCCAAAGCATTTATGACACTTGTCGCTTTTTACGGTAAAAAATTACTTGCGCGTCTAATTTAGATGCACGTGTCATTTTCAGGGCCCAAGTCACAGCAATCATGCCCAGACGTTAGACCACCTTGTAGGAGGTCTAACTATTTGGGCAGATGTCAGCAACGGCATCCATTTGGCTGTCTGACAGTCTCATCCCCGGAGTTGTTCTCAGTTGGGGTTTAGGAGACAAACAGCTGGGGGTGCCTGTCAGTACTCCATAGTTCTATGTAGATAGAAGCTAAATATCTTTATGACACCCAAAGAGTATGCAGTTAGGTTCCCTGGGTTTTTTGGGCTCAGGAAGAAAGGTGGCAGAACCAGTGAGTGGTTCAGGTGAAACTCCAACACCACCTTGGGCAGGAATTAGGATGTGTGTGGAGTACTACTGTCTTTATGGAAAACAGTGTGTAGGGAATCCATTACTAGGGCCAGTATTTCAAAAATTCAGAGGGGATGGCTGCCAGGTACAGTATATTGTTTTTCAGGTAAGAGACTTCATGGCAAGAGCTCCGGTGAGAGAAATCAAACTGTTGAAATAGGTAGAAGATGGGCCTACTATCTGTATGGGGACTCCCACACTGGTATGGATATTGGAGATGCTGGCTGTGATAGAGGGCTGGAGAGATTGCCAGATGCTGCCACAGGGCTGGCTAAGGTACGTGTGGCCACACTGGTGCTCAGCCCACTGTTCAGTGATAGTAACGAGTAGGGCTGAGTGGATCCAGGGCATGGATTTGGTGTGGGATTTGCTAATCCCCCATTTTCTGATTTGGCTTTGTTTGAGGTTTTGGCTTTGGAATGAGGTTATATTCGGTCAAATATTGGTTTAGACATACAGTAAAAAAAAAATACAGGATTACAGGGTGAGGTCTGATAATTGCATCATTCACCTATTTAAATTTAAGCAACAGTTACCAAATCCAAATGTGTATTTATTTATTTTAACTGGAAAAGGCTCCATAGTGCAATGCTCATTTACAAGGAGGTCCTGGTTAGGAGAGCAGACAAAACCAATTTCAAAGAAACACTTTCAGTGCAAACAGGATACATGCTAATACATGATAATACAACGGTAGTAAAGAAACAATAATAGAGGGTGAGCTTACGGACAAGAACTGCCTGCAGGCAACAAGACTTTACATAAAATGCATGAGGAATATTAAAAAAATACATACAGAGATATAATAGCATATGCATGGTATGCAGTACAAAAACATACAGAAGCATGACATAGTAGGGTAAGGAATCTAGATTTAGAATGTGCCGTATTGGTCCTGGTAAGAACAGATCCAGAAGCAAATTATTTGATGCGTTTTAATGGACCATTATAGATGTAACAACAAGAACAAAGTGCTCTAGCTTTTGGACCAACAAGTCCTTTGTCAGAAGTGCAATGATGGTTATTTAGAAAAAAACAATACTTTTAATACCCAGATCATGCAGAAAAAGAAAAAAAAATCCTCATTAGTTTAAAATACTCATTTAAAAAAACAGAAGATGATGTCCCAGAAGAGGAAGGGATCAGATCAGTTCCAGTATAGTAGCATCTTCTTGCTGTTTTTACATTGTTTCTTGTGGATTTTACTTGGTAGAAGGTTATTTCTTTTCTTTCTTACTACTTCTAAGGGGCTAGCAGGGTATTGTTTTGGGGCTGTTGGAATTTTGAAACCTGTTTTGGTGGCTATAAGTGGGCTCATTTGTTTTGAGATTTCACTGTGTAGCAGGCTGTGTTTGTGGAGGCCTATTTCTTCTGACTTAAAACCTATTTGGTGTGGTTTTATTGGGGCTGTTTCTTTGAATTGGAAAGCTATATCTTCTCATTTCAAGCCTATTTTGTTGTGTTCTTGGTGATGCTGTTTGAATTGGAGACCTGTTTCTTTTGGTAGCAAACCTATTTTTGGAGCTTTGAGTAGAATTGTGATTCCTTTTTGCTGGCTTCACTAGCTGCAAAGTTTAGTGCATAGTGGGGGAAGGGTGCTAATGGTCTGACCAGGGGCCTCAGCTACCTGATTGTTTCTGGAAGACTTGGGCTGGTCCCACCCTCCCAGCTCCTCACCCCACCCACCCCTGGTCTGTGATTTCCTTTATACCAGGGGTTCTGATACCACTTCCTCAAACAGGCAAAGGACATGCACCTGTCATAGCAGAAGCAGACATGCAGGAAAGGAACAGCAGCAAGTGGAGAGGTGACTATCTCAGTGGGAGGGAAGTAACTGCAACTCAAGGGGCTTTCATTGTTACTTCTTTGCATTGCTCTTGGCATTGGTGAAAGGAGGAGTAGGAGTTTGAAGAAGGTTGTGCAATTGTTACTTAAAGTCTCTTTTTGGGTGTGAATAGGAAGGACAGGAATATAAAAAGTAGTTGCTCAATCTGTCTGCACATGTACAACAAAGGGGGGCAAAGGAAATTAAGAAAATAATGTTTTGCAATGATAGACGGGGGAGTGTTTGGTATCCTTGATCTGGAAGGGTGGGGGGTCGCTGGTGGGCAACGACAGCAATGGATAGGGTGGTAGGCTGCAACAACTGCGGTGCACCAGTCTTTCTAAAAATTGCCTGGAGTGTGGGGGGATGTTTAGTGTGCAACCACATAGAGAAACTTAGAAAGAAGATCGAGAGTCTGCAGGAGGAACTAAGACAGGCAAGGCAGACTGGGGGTGGGTTTAGTCCAATACTGGAGGGAGGGAGAGAGGGAGGAGGGGAGATGAGGAACGGCGATTTGAGCCAACAGTGGTGAGGAGAGTGTCAGAAGAAGGGAAGCAGAGACAAAGGGGCCCAGGCCAGGAAGAACGATTGCTGGGAAAACAAGGTCAGGAGACAAAAGACAAATGGAAGGAGGAGATAGGGACTTGTGAGGGAAGGAGAAGTGGCAAAAGTCATGGAGAGGAAAGCAGAGAACAGATTACTATGAAGAGAGAGGGAGTGGGCATTTGTGAAGGGTCTACAGAAAATAGTTTTGCACTGCTAGAGGTGAAGGAGGAGGAGGAGTGAAATGATGCAGTTGGAGGAGTAATTGATAAATGCCTGGACCAAACCGGAACGGGGGGAAGTTCTGCTGGGAGAATTGCAACAGGGGCAAAAGGGGGAAATGATGTGCAGGAAGAAGAAGAGGAGCTGGAAATGAGAGATTGAGATGAATGGAAGCAAGCAGGGAGTAAGGGGGTGGAATCTTAGTGCTGGGGGCTCAATACTAAGAGGAGTCAGGTGGGGTGGCAAGGGGGAGAGGCATAGTTGCATTTGGGTGGAGGCCATGCCAGGAATGACAGTGGAAAGGGTGGGACAATCTGTTCTGAAATATGCTAGAAGGGGTAGGGACAAGCCTCATTTAATTACACATCTTGGGACGAACGACCTGGCTGACAAGACAGTAGATATAGTCCAGAGGAGGTTTGAGGAACTAGGACAATTATGTGAGGGGGCAGAAAGATTAGTAACTTTTTCAGAGATACTTCCAGTGCCCAAGGCAAGCACAACAAGAAAGCTGAGAATAGAAGAATTTAATGGATGGCTAAGAACCTGGTGTTATGCTAAAGGGTATGGGCTGTTGGGGGGTTGGGAGGGACCTGGGAGGACAGTAATCTCTATGCCAAGGACAGACTACACATTGAGTGAGGAGGGGAAGAAAGTGTTGAAACAGAGGATGGAGGAGTACATAGAGGAATTTGGGAATTTAAACTAGGAGCGGGGGGGTGGCAACTGGACAAGAGACATGCAGAGACCACAGGTTGGGAAACGATATGAGCTTACCCCCCATAACAGTGACAAAGGACAAATGGCAAGTACTGTTGGTGATGCTAGTAAAGGGGGGGCAGGATGGGGGGAAGGGTGGAAGGTGGTTACCCTTAATGCTAGGAGCCTTGGGAGGAAAACTGCAGAGTTACAGGTGCTCATGGCAGAGGGAGAGGTGGACATTGCAGCCATCACAGAAACATGGGCCACCCAATACAATGACTGGGACCTGTCTGTACCAGGGTGCAGGTTATTTCATAGGGACAGGGTGATTGGGAAGGGGGGGGGTGGCACTATTTGTGATGGAAGGACTGAAGTGTGTAAGGGAGGAAGGGGAGGAGGGTAGTACGGAGTCACTTTGGATGCAAATCCAGGATTCCAGGAATAGGGTTCTCAGAATGGGACTGGTGTACAGGCCGCCATCTCAGACGAGGAGTTAGACAGGGAACTAGTGGGACAGATCAGGAGGACCTGAGAGAAGGGTAGTGTGGTGATTGTGGGGGACTTCAACATGCCAGGAGTGGACTGGAGTACCCCAACAACCAGGAACAGAAGGGAGCAGGTACTGCTGGATACCTTCCAGGACAGCTTCCTGCTGCAAATGGTCAGTGAACCAACCAGGTTAGGGAATACCCTTGACCTTGTGCTGGCAAATGGGGACTTTGTGAGAGAACTTACAGTGGAGGAACCGCTATCAGGGAGTGACCACCACTTAGTATGGCTCACATTGGATATGGGCAAGGAAGGAGTGGAATCTGGCACAAGAGTTCTGGATTTCAAGAGGGATGACTTTGGGAGGATGGGGGAAGTGTTAAAAGGGTACCTGGCCAGAATTCAATCTAGTATGGACACTAACCAGAGGTGGGAGCTCATAAAGCTGGGGATAGTGGAGGCAACCAAAACCTGCTGCAAGGCCCAGAGCAAGAAGGCTAGGGCTAAGAAACTGAGCTGGTTGAGCAAGGAGGGCATGGAAAAGGTAAGGAGGAAAAGAGCTGCCTTTAGGAGGTACAAAAAAACAGGGAAGGGGAGGACAGGGAGGAGTACTTGATGGAATTGAAGGATACGGTATGTGGAGGAGGTGCCTGGGTAGCCAGGTGCAGCCCCTGAGGGTGCCTGTCAGCTAGAATATTTTCACTTGTTCTTTGTGTTCCCTAAGAGAACAGTGTGAAGGGTGTGCAAGCACTCATGCATGCTAGTGTGTGTGGCATCAACTGATGTTCTGCCACCCGCGAGTCAGTCCTGACTACATTGCCATGCAGGGTCTCCCAGATGGCAGTACTGCAGCAGAGCTGGCTCCCCTTCCTCCCCAGAGGAATAGAACATCCCCTTGGATGTTCAATTCTCCCCCTGACCCAGCCAGTCCCCAATGACCTGAGCTCATTCTCGAACACGGGTCCCAGGTATTGCAAGGCAGTCCTCCAGCTCATCAGAAAAACCCTACTCCACACCAGGACACAGTTTTGCCATCTAAACCAGCCACAACTATGGTAGATAATCAATGAAGAGAGCCTAAACAGATACTCATCAGGAATAACCCTTTCCAATACTGGCAAGGAGAAAGACAAGTTTGGCCAGCATTAACTAAAGTTGCCACTCTGTACCCAAGCTGTCCACCAACTACTGTGTATTCTGAGAGGCTAGTGGTGCTCATAGAACTCTACATTACATTGACATTTTAAACATAAGTGGCCATCCTTTCAACCCCATTGCTACCGGTACCTGTAAGTTCTTTGGTTTTGTTTTCGGTGCAATAATGTGCCTGCTCTGATACGACACTTACGTCTGATTCCTCCCATCAAGTACAGGCTTTTTTTTACTGTGCACTCTCTGTTGGTGGATCTTATCTCCTCATTTTTAGAAGTTCTTGGTGACTGTGTGGAAGACTCCAAGATGGGGATGATGGATTTTGTGTTTGGTGCAACATGTCTGCTAGAGCAGAGCAGCTACTTGTTGAAGGTTTTTTACTGCAATATTTGTTTGAACGTTCTCCTCGTCATCCCTCCTGTCTTTTTCTCCTTTTCCCTTTCCCTTATTCCCATGGTAGGTTACTTACGCTTAGGCGAGGGCACTCTCACTTGTGTTTCTTTGCCTTTTTCATTGTTTGCACCAAAAAAAGAACTCCTCAGATGGAGAGAGGCTCCAGTCATCACTGGCTGGTGGAGCCTACTGTGCCTACTTCCTATACCACTGCACTTCCATATTCTGAGAAGATGTTATTTAAAGCTTCTTAAAATATATACTTGTCCTGGTGTGGGCAGTTGGTGCAGTAAGCCCTGCCAGTCAGTGGCGACTGGTGAATCAGGGAAAGTAGTAGGAAAGGCTCTGTCCTCAGGTATTTCCTTTTCCACTGGTGACCAGAAAGAAATAAGAGGCGTTATGAAGCTCCACTGTGGGATGTGTAAAGGGTAATACCTGGGCTCACCTGTACCTGGAAGCACTCCAGAGATACAGATGACCGAGTCTGTTCGATATTAATACTACATTGCAGTCATTTTTTTTTTTATTCAAGTTTATTAACATCAATCGGGTACATAGCTTCAATAAATATAGTTACAGGGTCTCTCAAGCAGTTCCTGGTGATATACTTAAACATTTCATAGGTTCATTTATACAATTACTGAAGATTTTAGTCAGTTGTTCATGGTTGTTGTCAGTATATACAATCAGTTTTACTGACTCTTGAAGGCATATCCCCACCTTTCCAGGCATCCTCCCCCCCCCCCACTCTCTACCCTGCAGTTCAGTACAAGTTGGACATGCCCCGACCCTGGGTTATGTGCCAGGGAGACACTTAGTTGTTTAGGTGTGTGGCTGAAGTCAACCAAATCTCCCATCTTGTCCCTCTCTGGGTGAAGAGGGCCAATCCCCGATTTATTTTGAAGGTAAGTTCCTCCAGCTCAGAGATGTTCTGCACAACCTGTATCCAGTCTTGTTTAATTGAGGAAAGAGGTTTCAGCCACAATCTCGTAATGGCTTTGTGGGCAGCTGTTACCAGGGCAGCCCAGAGGTAAAATGAGTCCGCATCTTTCAGACCCGGGGGGGAGGAGAGCTCCTAAAACATCACAGGGCCAATCTAGGGGTTGACCCAGAGAGAAAATGTCCTCAACAGCCCGGGACACCTCCACCCAAAAGGCTTGGAGTTTTGGGTAAGCCCAAAAGATGTGCAGATGGTTTGCTTCCCTATCTCCACAAGCTCTCCAGCACAATGCTGGACTAGCCAGATTCCTCCTATTTAAAGCTTTGGGGTAAGGAAGTAGAAGACCCTGGTCCTCCAGGCAAATTCCTGCCAATGAGGAGACTGTGTGGTCCCCCTAACTGTATGGAAAATACTTTCCCAGTTGAGATCCACCAGGTCAGGACCCCCCCATCTCTTGCCATCTCACTTTGATTTTTGTAAGAGGGTCTCTCCTCAGCCCAGCCAGGGATTTATAATTGGCAGAGATCGAACCCCTCTGGACTCAAGTAGTCCTGCCCTTTTGAAGATCCAGCACGAAGGGAGCAGCTCTGGTTGGGTCCTGGTCCTTTTTCTGGAGAGAGATGATGTAGGTCCTGACCTGGCGGTATCTAAAGTGGTCTGAGTTCCGTAGGCCAAATGTGGTTTTAATAGTTTCAAAATCTAAGACTATGTCTCCCTGTAGAAACTGAGCTAGGTACCTCAGTCCAGCTCTATCCCAGGCCCGGAAGGTGTGGTCGTGGTATGCCAGGAGAAACCCAGGGTCTCAGGCCAGTCTGAATGAAGGCCAGATAGACGTTTTCAGCTTGTATTTTTGCCAAATCCTGTGGACTGCTCTCATTGTATCCCTGACTGCAGTCAGCTTGGGGGGTGGGAATTTATAGGTGTTAAGGGGCATAACCAACCTGGTTTCAAGAGGTGGGCCCAGCTCTTCCTCCTCCCCCTCTCCATCTCCCTCCAATTTGCAAAGGAATTTGGATTAGACCACTGTAGTGCGGCCTTCAGTTGTACTGCAAGGAAGTAGTCCTCAAGATCCGGGAGGGATTATCCCCCATCCTTTTTATGGGTCTGTAGGATTTTTATGTTGATTTGGGGGTCTTTTATTGTTCCAAACAAATTTTGAGATCATTTTGTGCCATTCCTGAAAGTGTGACTTATGGATAAAGGCGTTAGCTCACTGTCAGTATGGAAGCTAGTGTTATTTAACCTGTGCGTTACTCTGGCGTTAGATCACCGTCAGTATTGGGGCTAGTGTTATATAACCTGTGCTTTGCTGTGGCATTAGATCACCGTCAGTATGGGAGCTAGCGTTATTTAACCTATGCGTTACTGTGGCGTTAGATCACTGTCAGTATGGGGGCTAGTGTTATTTAACCTGTGCGTTACTGTGGCATTAGATCACCATCAGTATGGGGGCTAGTGTTATTTAACCTGTGCGTTACTGTGGCATTAGATCACCATCAGTATGGGGGCTAGTGTTATTTAACCTGCTGCGTTACTCTGGCGTTAGATCACCGTCAGTATGGAAGCTAGTGTTATTTAACCTGTGCGTTACTCTGGCGATAGATCACCGTCAGTATGGGGGCTAGTGTTATATAATCTGTGCTTTGCTGTGGCATTAGATCACCGTCAGTATGGGGGCTAGTGTTATTTAACCTGTGCGTTACTGTGGCGTTCGATCACTGTCAGTATGGGGGCTAGTGTTATTTAACCTGTGCTTTACTGTGGCGTCAGATCACCATCAGTATGGGGGCTAGTGTTATTTAACCTGTGCTTTACTGTGGCATTAGATCACCGTCAGTATGGGAGCTAGCGTTATTTAACCTGTGCGTTACTGTGGTGTTAGATCACCGTCAGTGTGGGGGCTAGTGTTATTTAACCTGTGCATTACTGTGGCGTTAGATCACCGTCAGTGTGGGGACTAGTGTTATTTAACCTGTGCATTACTGTGGCGTTAGATCACCGTCAGTGTGGGGACTAGTGTTATTTAACCTGTGCATTACTGTGGCGTTAGATCACCGTCAGTATGGGGGCTAGTGTTATTTAACCTGTGCTTTACTGTGGTGTTGGATCACCGTCAGTAGGGGGCTAGTGTTATTTAACCTGTGCATTACTGTGGCGTTAGATCACCGTCAGTGTGGGGACTAGTGTTATTTAACCTGTGCATTACTGTGGCGTTAGATCACCGTCAGTATGGGGGCTAGTGTTATTTAACCTGTGCTTTACTGTGGTGTTGGATCACCGTCAGTAGGGGGCTAGTGTTATTTAACCTGTGCGTTACTGTGGCATTAGATCACCGTCAGTATGGGAGCTAGTGTTATTTAACCTGAGCGTTACTGTGGCGTTAGATCACCGTCAGTATGGGGGCTAGTGTTATTTAACCTGTGCTTTACTGTGGCATTAGATCACCATCAGTATGGGGGCTAGTGTTATTTAACCTGTGCTTTACTGTGGCATTAGATCACCGTCAGTATGGGAGCTAGCATTATTTAACCTGTGCGTTACTGTGGTGTTAGATCACCGTCAGTATGGGAGCTAGCGTTATTTAACCTGTGCGTTACTGTGGCGTTAGATCACCGTCAGTATGGGGGCTAGTGTTATTTAACCTGTGCGTTACTGTGGCGTTAGCTCACTGTCATCATGGGGGCTAGTGTTATTTAATCTGTGCTCTGCTGTGGCGTTAGTTCACTGTCAGTATGGGGGCTAGTGTTATATAACCTGTGCTTTGCTGTGGCATTAGATCACCGTCAGTATGGGAGCTAGCGTTATTTAACCTATGCGTTACTGTGGCGTTAGATCACTGTCAGTATGGGGCTAGTGTTATTTAACCTGTGCGTTACTGTGGCATTAGATCACCATCAGTATGGGGGCTAGTGTTATTTAACCTGTGCGTTACTCTGGCGTTAGATCACCGTCAGTATGGAAGCTAGTGTTATTTAACCTGTGCGTTACTCTGGCGTTAGATCACCGTCAGTATGGGGGCTAGTGTTATATAATCTGCGCTTTGCTGTGGCATTAGATCACCGTCAGTATGGGGGCTAGTGTTATTTAACCTGTGCGTTACTGTGGCATTCGATCACTGTCAGTATGGGGGCTAGTGTTATTTAACCTGTGCTTTACTGTGGCGTCAGATCACCATCAGTATGGGGGCTAGTGTTATTTAACCTGTGCTTTACTGTGGCATTAGATCACCGTCAGTATGGGAGCTAGTGGTATTTAACCTGTGCGTAACTGTGGTGTTAGATCACCGTCAGTATGGGAGCTAGCGTTATTTAACCTATGCGTTACTGTGGCGTTAGATCACTGTCAGTATGGGGGCTAGTGTTATTTAACCTGTGCATTACTGTGGCGTTAGATCACCATCAGTATGGGGGCTAGTGTTATTTAACCTGTGCGTTACTCTGGCGTTAGATCACCGTCAGTATGGGGGCTAGTGTTATTTAACCTGTGCTTTGCTGTGGCGTTAGATCACCGTCAGTATGGGGGCTAGTGTTATTTAACCTGTGCTTTACTGTGGCGTTAGATCACTGTCAGTATGGGGGCACGTGTTATTTAACCTGTGCGTTACTGTGGCATTAGATCACCGTCAGATTGGGAGCTAGTGTTATTTAACCTGTGCGTTACTGTGGCATTAGATCACTGTGAGTATGGGGACTAGTGTTATTTAACCTGTGCTTTACTGTGGCGTTAGATCACCATCAGTATGGGGGCTAGTGTTATTTAACCTGTGCTTTACTGTGGCATTAGATCACCGTCAGTATGGGAGCTAGCGTTATTTAACCTGTGCGTTACTGTGGTGTTAGATCACCGTCAGTATGGAAGCTAGTGTTATTTAACCTGTGCGTTACTCTGGCGTTAGATCACTGTCAGTATGGGGGCTAGTGTTATATAACCTGTGCTTTGCTGTGGCATTAGATCACCGTCAGTATGGGGGCTAGTGTTATTTAACCTGTGCGTTACTGTGGCGTTAGATCACTGTCAGTATGGGGGCTAGTGTTATTTAACCTGTGCTTTACTGTGGCGTTAGATCACCATCAGTATGGGGGCTAGTGTTATTTAACCTGTGCTTTACCGTGGCATTAGATCACCGTCAGTATGGGAGCTAGCGTTATTTAACCTGTGCGTTACTGTGGTGTTAGATCACCGTCAGTGTGGGGGCTAGTGTTATTTAACCTGTGCATTACTGTGGCATTAGATCACCGTCAGTGTGGGGGCTAGTGTTATTTAACCTGTGCATTACTGTGGCGTTAGATCACCGTCAGTGTGGGGACTAGTGTTATTTAACCTGTGCATTACTGTGGCGTTAGATCACCGTCAGTATGGAGGCTAGTGTTATTTAACCTGTGCTTTACTGTGGTGTTGGATCACCGTCAGTAGGGGGCTAGTGTTATTTAACCTGTGCGTTACTGTGGCGTTAGATCACTGTCAGTATGGGGGCACGTGTTATTTAACCTGTGCGTTACTGTGGCATTAGATCACCGTCAGTATGGGAGCTAGTGTTATTTAACCTGTGCGTTACTGTGGCGTTAGATCACCGTCAGTATGGGGGCTAGTGTTATTTAACCTGTGCTTTACTGTGGCGTTAGATCACCATCAGTATGGGGGCTAGTGTTATTTAACCTGTGCTTTACTGCGGCATTAGATCACCGTCAGTATGGGAGCTAGCGTTATTTAACCTGTGCGTTACTGTGGTGTTAGATCACCGTCAGTATGGGAGCTAGCGTTATTTAACCTGTGCGTTACTGTGGCGTTAGATCACCGTCAGTATGGGGGCTAGTGTTATTTAACCTGTGCGTTACTGTGGCGTTAGATCACCGTCAGTATGGGGGCTAGTGTTGTTTAACCTGTGCGTTACTGTGGCGTTAGCTCACTGTCATCATGGGGGCTAGTGTTATTTAATCTGTGCTCTGCTGTGGCGTTAGTTCACTGTCAGTATGGGGGCTAGTGTTATTTAACCTGTGCGTTACTGTGGCGTTAGATCACTGTCAGCATGGGGGCTAGTGTTATTTAACCTGTGCTTTACCGTGGCGTTAGATCACCATCAGTATGGGGGCTAGTGTTATTTAATCTGTGCTCTGCTGTGATGTTAGTTCACTGTCAGTATGGGGGCTCGTGTTATTTAACTTGTACTTTACTGTGGCGTTAGTTCACTGTCAGTATGGGGGCTAGTGTTATTTCAAGTTCAAGTTTATTGCAGGAAAACTCAGTTGAGCAAGCTCATTCACAGGGAAGTCCTAGATCATATAAACAGTCAGGAGACTTAGCATGAAAGGGTAACATGTACAAAGCAACATGAAACAATATAAACACAAGATTAATATGCATCAATTCATATAAGTACATTCTAGCAAAATGAGGTACAGTAAGGTTCATGTAATACCTGCCACAGAATTTCAACAGTGCAGATAGGGATTATTTATTTATTGAATTTTGTTGACCGGGTAAGCCCACTGGGCCTAGAAGTCCCTTTTTCAGTGGCGACCGGGGGGATACAGGTGGTAAGCAACTGAAAGTGAACCAGATTAAGCTGTTGGTGGTATTTTTAGTGAATGGGAGAAATTTGGCCAGGACACCAGGGGAAATTCCCCTACTCTTTTTCGACAAGTGCCATGGGATCTTTAGCATCCACCTTAACTACCTCCAATCCAGGCAGATGAGACCTCGGTTTAACATCTCGTCCGAAAGAAAGAAAGAAATTAGCATAAGATAGTGGGGAGCTGGGTAGGTAGGGAGGTAGGTAGGCAGGTAGGGAGTGTACTGTGACAGGAGAGAGTAGTTAAGTAAGAGGAGGGGGTAAAAATAATAGGATAGAGTAGTGGAATAAGAAGGAAGAGTTGAAAATAAGAGATGAGTGGAGGAAAGTGCTAGGGAGAGCAGGGGGAAGAGGATAAAGATAAAGAAGGCAAGAGTAGGGGAAGGTTTAGTGGTTAGCTGATTGGTTTCATGTCCTGGCAGGTACAGGTTTCAGGTGATTGGTCTTATAGATATAAGGGCCCGGGAGGAGGCTTCAAAGCAGCTACTGATATCTTTTAATTTGGATGCGGTTAACTCTTTGAAGAAATTAACCGAGACCGTACTGGATAGTTTGAGGGTGGTTTGGAGTCGGTTCCATATTGTTGGAAGAGCATATGAGACAGCACATTTACCAAATGTGGTGCGAGTCCTAGACACGACAAGGAAGATGAAGTCAGATTTCCTGAGAGAATATGCACAGTGGGAAATACTGATGAGGGATGTAAGGTAGCTTGGAAGTTTGTTCAGGAGTAACTTGAGGGTCCAAATACCAGCATGGTACAGATGTCTAGCGGTAAGTGACATCCAGCCGACAGCTGCGTAAAGGTCACAGTGATGGGTTCAGTACAGTGAATTGATGATGAACCACAGGGCACGGTGGTAAAGTACATCCAATTTAATTTGGTTTGAGATTGCAGAGGAGCTGTAAATTAGGTCCCCATAATCAAGCAAGGGAAGAAATGTGACCTATACCAGCCTGATTCTAGTTTCATTTGGAAAGAGAGACTTGTTTCTGAAAAAGAAGGCCAACCTGACTTTTAGCCTTCTGGAAAGGTCCTCAAGATGATCATTGAAAGAAAGTTTGTTGACTAACCAAATGCCAAGATATTTAAATTTGGGGACAACTTCCAAAGGTTCGCCTAGCGAGGTGACAACAAAGTCCTTTGGTGGACCGGGAGGGGATGGTAGAAGAGTAACTAAGAGTAAAAATCATAGCCTTGGTTTTCTTGGCATAAAGAAGAAGCTTAGCATTAATGAGGTTAGTTTCCAGCTGAGCAAAGTCAGCTTGCAATACGTTCCTTACTTCAGACAATGTAGAGCCAGAGGTGTACAGTACTGTGTCATCAGCAAAGAAGTGAAGGTTGGAATTGGTGATATGAGAGTCAAGATCATTGATGTACAGGGAAAAAAGGATAGGGCCTAGGATGGAGCCTTGAGGGACTCCCCTGATAATTGGCAAGAAGCCTGAGAATAGGCCATCAGCTTTCACTTTCTGATTCCTCCCTGAGAGGTAGCTGGTGAACCATTGAGCGGTGGAGGGAGTGGCACCTAGTTAAATAAGGCTGGTGATTAGTAAGTTGTGGTCAACTGTATCAAAAGCTTTACTTAGATCTAAGAAGATTGCACCAGTGATCTTTTTGGTATCCATAGCAGAGATCCAGTCATTAGTAACTTTAGCCAGTGCCGTGATAGTGTTGTATTTAGACCAGAAGCCAGATTGAGCTGGGTTTAAAAGTGAGAAGGTTTCGATATGACGTTTTAATTGATTGTAGATCAGTTTTTCGAAAACTTTAGAGAGAACAGGTAAAATTGAGATAGGCCTATAATTATTTAGATTGCATGGGTCTCCTGATTTGAATAGGGAAAGGATATGGGCGGATTTCCAACAAGATGGAACTGTGGCAGTAGAGATGGAGGGATTGAGAATATGAAGAATGGGGGCTGTGAGATAGGCATAACCTAGTTTTAAGAAAAATGGTTTGAGACCATCATCCCCAGCACTTTTCTTAGTATCAAGATTAAGTAGTGAGTCTTCTGCTTCTTTGTAGTTAAGTGAACGCAGCTGGAAAGGACAAGTCGATGTACGGGGAGTATGGCTAGCACTGGCTTGATTAACCCCTCAACCTGCATAAGGCGAGGAGTCAAAGGCTAGGCCAGCAGTGACAAAATGGGAGTTGAGTTCTTCCAAGATTTGGGAATTACCTTCAATAGTTCTGCCATTGGTATGGATCTTGGCTGGAATGGAGGGGGCACCAGGCCATCCTTCAATGGAATAAGTGTCCTTCAGATTCTTTGCGAGTTCCCTTTGGCCTGTTCTAGGGTGGAAACATAATAGTGTGCTTTTGCAGCCCAAATGCTTTTTACGCACATGTTTCTAGCTGCTCAAAACGCCTGCCAATCTGCATGACTCTTGGTGTGCCTGGCCTGAGCCCAGGACTTGTCCCTATTAGTGATTGCAGCCTTAAGACTTGGAGTAAACCAGGGGTGAGAGGTGTGGTGCACCCTGACCTTAATAAAGGAGGCATGCTTATTTACCAGTGTAAGAAGGTTGTTCTTGAGGACAGAGACAGTCTCATCTGCTGACTTGGTAAGATAAAGATCTTGCCATCTAACCTTACTTAGGTCAGACAGGTAATATTTTGCCTGAAATTTGTGAAAAGACCTTTTAGATATGAACTTGGGCTGATGTCAATTCTTGGCCTGCGATCTTATGCAAACAACAACCCCATGGTCGCTCATATCATTGTGAAAAAAACGCAGAGCATAGAATTTTATGTGGATGAGTGGTTAATATGACATCTAGGAGTGAACTGTTGGCAAGGTTCAATGTGTTATTCTTTGTTGGTTCACTAACAAGCTGTACTAGGCCAAACTCATCACAGAGGGATTTCAGGCTGTGTGATTTCGGGGAAAGCCAGTCCATATTAAAATCCCCAAGGATTATTGTTTCAGAGTTGGAAGCCGTGATTATAGATTTAGGTACATTGAGAATATCAGTTCCACCAGCCGGGGGCCTGTATCCACCTATAATAGTGATAAATTCCATGGAGGGATACAATCTCGTATTTCTTCTGTTTAGATTTACAATAGATATCATTAACTGTAAACTTGGTTTTAGAATAGGCAACACCACCACCCCTAGATTCCCTATCTGCCCTGAATAGTTTGTTGCCTGGTAGGGTAATTTGTTGATCAGTAGTGACCTTTTTGAGCCAAGACTCTGTAATAATGATAAGTTCTGGTTCTGTATGAGCAGCCCATGCTTGTAGCTGGTCAAATTTTTTAGTTAAGCTCAGTATGTTTACCAGCATCATTTTAAGCCTAGGGGCAGTTGCAAATTCTGTCGAAGAGGTAAGTTGTAACGGGGGACCAGGATTTAACTCCACATTTCCCGAGCAGAGGAGAAGTAAAAGCAACAATTTTTTTAAGGAGCTCAGTAAAGATGTAATCACTTTTTTTCTTTATGACCACCCTCTGGGCATTGCCATGGGCATAGGTTTGGTGCTAGGGAAAAGGAGGCTAACTCTCAAGTATAATGATGTGACTGGGAGTGCTCGAATAGTCATAGGCGAAGGGAGTAGGAAAGGGAAGGGGGAGGAGTGGAGAGTATAGTAAAAGGGTTGGAGTACCAACAGGAGGGAGGAGTAGTGAGTAGGGGCAGCATAAGTAGGGAAGGTGTGTTCCAGGGTCGGGCTATGGCCTGACACTTCATGCCATATTGTTACATTGAATATACTGTTTGCTGATATTACCAATAAAAAAATAAGGTGAGCCATAACTCCTGGAGAGGTTTATAAAGAGGCAGGGGGTGGAGGTTTGCTGGGTAGCAACAGCAGACTGCGATATAATGAGCAGCTAGACTAGGTAATAGCTGGAGGGCCCTGCTACTCTTACTTGTGATTGGAGGTGTACATGGTAAGAGTAAACCAATGGGTCAGCCAAATAACAAGGAGAGAGGAGCGAGACTTCTATTTAAAGGAAGCCTGGGAGGGGGAGGGGGGTGAGAGAAAAATGTGAGCAGCAGTTACAAGGAGAGAGGCGAGCAAAAAAAAGCCTACTAAAGTCAATGTCCAAAGGCGCACCAATCGGTGTGGACTAGTGGAGCAGGTGAGCCAATCAGTGTCCGCCTGCATGAGTGCCGCACCAATCGGGATCTATCAGCCGGAACGGCTCCAAAGATGAAATCTGCGGCCGTACCTGAAGGGCTGAACCCGCTTCCTGTGGTCCTGATTTCGGCAGGGGTTTTGAGGGTGAGTCAAGCAGCGGTGGCTGGAGAGATGGCTAGGGTACACCGCCCGTGTTCAGTAGCGCCACTCAGGTGTGAGTCCCTAGAGGAAAAGAAGAGACACCATGTTAAATACAGTGGCAGACAAGAAATCAGAAGGTGGGCGGCTGGCGGCAGACTGTCAGCAGGGGGTCGGGGTACTTGAAATGCAGACAAAGGTAGACAAATAGATGGGTGAGGTGGGCCACAGATAATCAGTGAGGGGCTGGCGGTACGGAAGAACACAGAAGCGAGTAGCAGAGAGGGAAGGGCTTCAGCTATGGGAGAGGTACAGGGATTTCTCTGAGAAATAAATCGCAGGTAAAAGCAGACAGGTTTTAGGAGGTGGATTTCAATCCAAAGCAGGAAAGCGTTTAGGCAGAGAGAGCCAGGCAAAAGGGGGAAGAGTGAGAAAATGAGATACTTTCAAATTCAAAACACACTATTACAATGGGTCCAGCAGGTTACACTAAAGAATGGGTTATGGCAATGAGCCCTAGACACATATTCTATCTGAACTCTGCATAATACTACTACACTGCATTTTAGATACATACACTATTAATTTAGGTAGAAAAAAAATAACAGCAACAGGTACAGGCAGTTTGAAAAATGTGAGAAGTAGTTACAAGGAGAGAGGTGAGCAAAAAAACCCTATTAAAGTCAATGTCCAAAGGCGCACCAATCGGTGTGGACTAGTGGAGTAGGCGGTGCCAATCAGTGTCCGCCTGCATGAGCGCTGCACCAGTCGGGATCTATCAGTCAGAATGGCTTCAAAGATTAAATCTGCAGCCATACCTGAAGGCTGGACCCGCTTCCTGTGGTCCTGATTTCGGCAGGGGTTTTGAGGGTGAGTCGAACAGCGGCATCTGGAGAGACGGCTGGGGTGCAGTGCTCTGTTCAGTAGCGCCGCTCAGGTGCAAGTCCCTGAAGGCTGGATCCGCTTTCTGTGGTCCTGATTTCGGCAGGGGTTTTGAGGGTGAGTTGAGCAGTGGCAGCCAGAGAGACGGCTGGGGTGCACCGCCCGTGTTCAGTAGCGCCCTGTGCTTTACTGTGGCGTTAGATCACTGTCAGTATGGGGCTAGTGTTATTTAACCTGTGCATTACTGTGGCATTAGATCACTGTCAGTATGGGGCTAGTGTTATTTAACCTGTACATTACTGTGGCGTTAGATCACTGTCAGTATGGGGGCTAGTGTTATTTAATTTGTGCTTTACTGTGGTGTTAGATCACTGTCAGTATGGGGCCTCATGTTATTTAACCTGTGCGCTACTGTGGCGTTCGATCACTGTCAGTATGGGGGCTAGTGTTATTTAACCTGTGCGTTACTGTGGCGTTAGATCACCGTCAGTGTGGGGGCTAGTGTTATTTAACCTGTGTGTTACTGTGGCGTTAGATCACTGTCAGTATGGGGGCTAGTGTTTTTTAACCTGTGCTTTACTGTGGCGTTCGATCACCGTCAGTATGGGGTCTAGTGTTTTTTAACCTGTGCGTTACTGTGGCGTTCGATCACTGTCAGTATGGGGACTAGTGTTATTTAACCTGTGCTTTACTGTGGTGTTAGATCACTGTCAGAATGGGGGCTAGTGTTATTTAATCTGTGCTTTACTGTGGCGTTAGATCACCGTCAGTATGGGGGCTAGTGTTATTTAACCTGTGCTTTACTGTGACGTTAGATCACTGTCAGTATGGGGACTAGTGTTATTTAATCTGTGCTTTACTGTGGTGTTATGGTGTGTACTATATCTCTTTGAGTCGACTCCCCTCATGAATACCCCAAGACATGATCCCCTCCACCAGATTCCTCCATGTCAAACTGATTAGCCCATAGACAACCGGCTACATTAGTCCAACACCTATTGTTACCTTGTTGTATTATAAGGATATCCTTTTTTCTGAGGAGACAGCACTGGGGTCATACCATTTTCGTTAATGCATCTTTGATATAGTCCCCTTCCCTACATTGCTCTCAGCCATCTGTTATCCACAGATAATGTTGAGTTAAACCCAGGCCCCACCTCTGCCCAGCCTCCTTCCTTTCACCTCATTCCTTGGCAAACTTCCAAGGGCCTAAGTGTATCTTATTGTAAGGAATATTGTCCCTAAAACTGCTGAGCTTGCAGCATGGATCACACAATACCAGCAAGATGTACTTGAGATTTCTGAGATGTGGCTGAAGTCCAACACTCCCAACAACCTCTGTGCACTGCCGGGGCAATATTTCCATTGCTGTGATAACACTGTCTTGACAAGAGGGGGAAGCACACTTAAACAACATGAAGTCTTGCTGTATTCTGACTATTGCAGTGATCACCAACCTTTGAACTGCCCTGGAGAACAAAGAGTTAACTTTCCATGCAGGGCATGGAACACTGAGCTCGCGCTCGAGCTCAGTTGAAGCCTCTGTCTGCTGTTGTTTAAACTCCAACCATCAGATTCTTTACTCCGCCTCACTGAACAGTCGCTCCGGAGATTTCTCCTTCGCTCGTTCAAAAAAGTCATTTAAAGTGTCGTTTTTTTCGCCCGGTTTCTACCGAATTTCTGCTACTGAACCTGTCGGTTTAAGTCTCTGTCTGTGGTACCGTGAGTACTAGATAGGTTTTGTATTAGTTTTCTGTGTGGAACTTGTAAACATTGGATTGGTTCAGTTTGAACCGATCAGGTTTATGTTTAAAACTTCTGTCTTTATTAGAGTGTAGTAACGGTCCGTATCAGTTCTAAAAATGGATTTGATTACGTTTTTCCAAACCATGAACACGGTCAGGAACCGATAGGTGTCTGCCTGGTGGATTGCCAAAAAAAGGGTAAGTTGTGTTTAGGATTGGCCATGTCTGAGAAACCCAAGAAAAAAAACGGGCCCACTGGGTTTCAACACTGTAGTGTGTGTGGGGAAGCCTTTGCTAAGGCTGATCCCCACACCACCTGTGTTTATTGTCTGGGGTTTGACCACCTCAATTCAGACTGCCAAATTTGTAAAAGTTTTCCCAAAACTACCCTGGATAAGAGAGTAGGCAGACTGCAGGAAAGGGAGGCCGAGAAGTCCGCTGACCCGGATGGCCAGCCCGGTTCGGTTCCGACCGAACCAGAAGGAGTGCCCTCTGACCAGGGAGAAACTTCTTCGGGCAAAAGGAGAACCGATTCTGAGGAGTCAGTTCCAGTTAAAAGAAAGAAAAGGGAAAAATCATCTGGTTCGGATCCACAAGTTCTTTCTCCGACCGCTGATGAAATAGCCAAAGCGATAAGGATAGTTCAGTCGCTAACTTTGGTTCCGGCCGAACCGGCACCATCTGTCAGGGGCTTGGTTCGGTCAGTTCCCCCGGTTCCGGATTATACTTTAGAAGAATTTTATGAACCAGAGGAGGAGGAGGGAGAGTATGAAGATAATGATTATGATGGTGATTATGAAAGTCTGGATGTGCCTATCGACCCGGACATCTCCCCAGACAGACCTTCAGGTGTTTCTCCTCCTCCTAGGCTTTCTGAGTCCCCTTCCCACTTTATGTTTTACAACAAAGTGGCTGAAACCCTCCAGCTTCCTATGGAAGAAGCAGTAGAGGATCAAGAGGAGCCTGATTTTGTTGAGATGATGGACATCCCAGAGTCCAGGAGATTGTCTATTCCCCTCCATAAATCTTTGGGAAACAGACATTTCAAATTCTAAAAACTCCTAATTCCATACCTCCTGTGGACAGAAGAATGGACAAGAGGTATACCCTTTCAGGCTCGGACACGGAGTTCCTTTCCCAGCAATGCAGCCATGTTGGGGTAGTGCAGGCTGCTGCCTGTGATAAGGCAAATATTCCCTTGGCTTCACACCCCCCAGATAAGGACTCCAGGAGGATTGATGCCATGGCAAAGAAACAGTACATGGCAGCATCTTTGGGACTCAGGCAGGCTAACTATATGGCCTACACAGCTAGATACCAGAAGTCCAGGTGGGACACTGTGCTGGCTCTAGCTAAACAGTCCCCTGACCAGCTTGCCAAGGAGCTGGAGCAGGTGGCTGCGGATGGGATTGAGGCATCCAAGGTGCATTTCATGCTGCTGTGGACTCCAATGATGTTTCATCTAGAGTCATGGCTACATCTGTGGCCCTTCAGAGGATGGCTTGGCTCAGATGTACTAGCCTATCACAGGATACCCGGGCTAAGGCCATGGATTTTCCTGTCATTGGTAATTCTATGGTTGGGGAGCAGACAGAGAACTACATGAAGAAGATGGACGAGTACAGGACCACCTGCAGGAGTGCTCAGGCCAAAGAAAGGCAAGCCACTCCTCAGAGGCAGCATTCTAGGGACAGGGGCAGGTCCTTTCAAAGGCCTTTTTACCAAGCCCAGGCCTCCTCTTCTGCTTATGCTCAGAGGGGGTTCTTTAGAGGGAGAGGCAGACAGGGTATGAGCAGGCCTGCTTCCACTCCTCAGCCTAAAGCTCCTGCCAAGCAGACACCCTGATGGGTCTGCCCGGGACGATTCTCCAATACCTGTAGGGGGCAGGCTGGCTTACTTTGTCCAGGACTGGAAGTCTTTAACATCAGATAAGTGGGTCCTAGAAGTAGTAAGCCAGGGACTGGTTCTCAGCTTCAAAAAATTTTCCAAGATGAGAACCAGATCCTTTCCACCTGCAAATCCATCAGAGACCCTTGCCCTAGAGGCAGAGGTCTCTTCCCTCTTGGCTCTCAGAGCCATAGAAAGGGTTCCTACCCTACACAGGGGCAAAGGATTGTACTCCAGGTACTTCCTAACCCCCAAAAAGACAGGAGAATGGCGGCCCATCCTGGATCTGAGATATCTAAACAAGCACCTTTTAAAGTCAAAATTCAAAATGATGACTCTGGGAATAATTCTGCCCTCTCTAAGGCCAGGGGACTGGCTAGCCTCCCTGGACTTCAAAGATGCCTATTTTCACATTCCCATCAGGTGTTCCCACAGAAAGTACCTCAGGTTCGAGTTGCCCTCAGGCCACTATCAATTCAGAGCAATGCCCTTTGGCCTAACATCAGCCCCAAGGGTGTTCACAAAGTGCCTGGCAGTAGTGATTGCTTTCCTAAGGAGAAAAAAGATCTCCATCTTTCCATACTTGGATGACTGGCTCATAGTGGGTCAGTCTCCAGACCAAGTCAAGTCACATCTTCAGATAACTCAGCAACTGCTCACTTCCTTAGGTTTCCTCCTAAACCTTCCAAAGTCAGTTCTCAAGCCAGTACAGCTCCTCATCTTTATACTGGCAGAGCTGGATACAATAAGAGCAAAAGCCTTCCTTCCCCTGGACAGGGCAAGGACCCTTATAGAACTGGCCTCTTCTTTCACCCTTCAGGTGTCTCAACCAGCAAGGCACTTCTTGCAGCTCCTGGGCCACATGGCAGCCTCTACAGCAGTGGTCCAGGGGGCAAGATTCCAGATGAGGGACATTCAGTTCCACTTAAGAGCCTTCTGGTCCCAAAGAAAGGATTTCCTTACCAAACTAGTCCCAGTAACTCGAACCCTGATCCAGGCTTTGCAATGGTGGCAGGATCAGGACAATTTAAGACAGGGAGTTCCTTTTGTCACTCAGTCTCATTCACTAATCCTCACCACAGACGCCTCCCTCTTGGGCTGGGGAGCCCACTTGGGGGTCACATCAATCTCTTGGAACTCAGAGCAGTGTTTCTGGCACTGCAAGCTTTTTCCAAATCTGTACAAAACAAGGTGGTCCAGATCAGAACAGACAATACCACCACAATGTGGTACATCAACAAGCAAGGAGGCACTCGGTCTATGGCCTTGTGCACAGAAGCAATGAAGTTGTGGTCGCTGGCCTATTCCCTACAAACCTCTCTGATAGCAGTTCACCTCCCAGGGAAGGACAATTTCCTAGCAGATGCTCTCTGCAGGATATCTCAGGGCCACCACGAATGGTCCCTAGATCCCCTAATTTTGAAAGTGATTTTCTCCAGATGGGGCACTCCACAGATAGATCTTTTTGTAGCCCCAGACAATCACCAACTTCCTCTCTTCTGTTGCAGACCCCCATTCTTGGGCTCAGTCCCCCTGGATGCTCTGGTTCTGAATTGGAAAGGGAAGTTCCTGTATGCTTTTCCCCCCTTCCCTCTCCTGTTCAAGGTGCTAGTCAAGATCAGGTCTCAACCATGCAAAGTGATTCTGATCGTTCCAGACTGGGCCAGACAGCCCTGGTATCCACTGTTGCTGTCTTTAGCAGTCCACCTTCCCCTTTCTCTTCCCAGGAATTACAACCTGTTGACATCATCTCAGGGAAGGATTTGGTATCCGAATCTCAAATCTCTCAATCTCAAGGCCTGGCTCTTGAAGAATTAGAGTTTGCTGATCTGCACCTCTCTCAAGGTGTTCTGGATATTCTTAAGGCTTCTCGAAAGCCTTCCACCAGAAAGACTTACAACTCCAAATGGAAAAGGTTCACTATTTGGTGTTCTAATAAGCATATTTCTCCAGAATCTGCTGGGTTGCCTACAGTCCTGGACTATATGGTTCATCTTAATGGCTTGGGACTTAGACCAGCTACACTTCAAGTGCATCTGGCAGCTGTTTCTGCGTTCCTGTCAGTAGGCAAGCCCTCTTCTCTATCAGCCCATCCTGTATTTTGTAAATTCTTCAAGGGATTGCTGCACACCAATCCTCCCTTCAGGGACCCCTGCTCCTGCTTGGAACCTTAATGTTTGCATTGCTCAGCTTATGCAACCCCCCTTTGAGCCTTTGTCCTCTGCAGAGCTTAAGTACTTGACTTGGAAAACTGTGTTTTTGGTAGCCATTACCCTCTGCCAGGCGCATCAGTGAATTGCAAGCCCTGTCAGTGGAGTCTGATTTCATCTCTTTCCATAGAGATAAAGTGCTCCTAAGAACTAACAGGAAGTTTTTGCCTAAGGTGGTTTCAGATTTCCACCTTAATCAGTCTCTGTCTCTCCCTGTTTTCTTCACTGACCATTCCTCCTCTGGAGAGAGGAGGTTGCACAGCCTGGTCATAAAAAAGGCCCTTAGCTACTACATAGAGTACACCAAGGGTCACAGGTTTGAGTCCCTCCAGTTGTTCCTCACTTATGGAGAGGTCGGTAAGGGCAAACCTGCCACTAAAAGATCTATTGCCAGGTGGATTGTCTCTTGTATACAATTCTGCTATGAAAAATTGGGTAGAACCCCACCCTCAAGCCTGAAGGCTCACTCTATTAGAGGTACAGCTGTTTCCCTGGCTGCTGCCAGGGATATTCCTATCTTATAAATCTGTCAAGCAGCCACCTGGAAAACAGTCCATACATTCATCAAGCATTACTCTCTGGATATCCAGGCTAGGAGTGATGCTTGGTTTGGCACAGCAGTACTTCAGAGCCTTTTCCCAAAGTAGGTTCTGTCCCTCCTCCATGGAGGTACTGCTTGGTAGTCTACAATAGTCAGAATACAGCAAGACTTCATGTTGTTTGAAGAAAAAATTACTCACCTTAGTAATGTTGTTTCTTCTAATGGAGTCTTGCTGTATTCTGACCTCCCCCACTTCCCTCTCAGAACCTGGTTTTGGGATGTGGGTGGGCAGGAGCAGTGTTGGCACCTAGAGGTGCCCCTTTCTCACCCTCCTTTATTTTGGGTGTGTGTTGTGTTTTGTTTTTTGGGTTTCCTGACTTGAGTCTTTGCTTTGAAACCAAAAAAAAACTCTTTTAACAAATTTAGTTGCCAGTTGGCTAGTGTGAGTTTTACAGTTTCCACACAGAACGCCTAGTGAGTATAGCTTGTAAAGATCTGATGGTTGGAGACAGAGGCTTCAACCGAGCTCGAGCTCAGCGTTCCATGCCCTGCATGGAAAGTTAACTCTTTGTTCTCTGGGGCAGTTCAAAGGTTGGTGATCACTGCAATAGTCAGAATACAGCAAGACTCCATTAGAAGAAACAACATTACTAAGGTGAGTAATTTTTTCTTATATACTATAAATGTCATCTAAACATAACAGCACTGAACCACCTGCTCCAATCTGAACCCCCCACTGAGTGTTGTCATGCAGAGCTCTTGTGGGATGGTACAAATAAAGCTCTGGCTTTTCTGTCTTTATATTCCCCCAGTCTGTAACACAACTCTGACATCCTCTCTGGTCAAGTATGTTGGCACTTTGGTCAAGAATAATGAGTTCATTCTGTTTGATGACTTTAATATAAATTGGTTACAAGACTAATAAATTTGTGGTTCAGGCTGTCAGTAAACTAAACCTGACCCAGGTCATCTCTGAGCTCACTGCACAATCCAGTACCGGTAACACCTTCATGCTGATTGACCAGATACTTATGCACAGATCAGACAGGATTAGGTGCTCAGGTGTTCTGTCGGGTGCCATTAGTGACCATTCCACAATACACTGTGTGTGTGTGGTGGGCCAAACCAGTTAAAGCCCCCCCAGATTATCCAATTCAGAGATTTCTCTAAACTAAACCCAGAGCTCCTCAGGCTAGCAGTGTCCAACACTGATTGATCCAGCCTCTATAATGTCATTGATTTCAATCTGGCAGAATGGGCAGCAGCACAGTGGGTTGCCTGTGTGCAGGGGTCGATCTTGACATTGTTTTACTAGTGCAAATTGACCAGGGCTAGTGCAGCTAACTCTCTACTTGTCCATCTTGACTAGTGCAGGTTTTTATGGCTGTTACTGAAGTTAAGAAAGTCTCTAGTTTCACAGGCTCTAGTCCTCATGCTAATCTCTCTCAATGTTCCAGATGGCCTCGTGTGGTTAACAGCTCATTAAGAGCTGCAATTATCTGGCAGTTCAAGAGATGGATCCCACAAAAGACTCAATGTGAGTCATTATCTCTCCACTGTTAGGACTTTCAGCTAGTGTCCAGGGTGTGATCAAGGGTAGAGTGCTGTTAAGTCACTAGCTTCCAGTTTTCTGAATGTGTCTCTGTCTAACAATTTGTCCCATATTATTAAGACCAGTACCCCTCATTTCCCTACATTTTGAGTGTCTGTATCCAACATTTCAGTGACAAAATGTGAGGAGGTGTAAAGGGTCGGCCCTGCAGCTGGTGGGTTTTATCCCAGCCTCATCATAATTTCCATCTCCCCTCCAAATCTCTTTACTCTGTTGTTTCCCTGGACACCACTGCAGACCAGACTCTGAAATGACCATCCACAGATCCATAGCTGCCATTACTGGTAAGTGTAGGGGGTCCACAGCTCTTGTAAATGGACCATGCCAGCCATCACCATCCATACAGTCCCACCGTCATCCTACCCAGCATGTCCTTTCATCCTAAAAACAAAGCTTTGGATCATGTATGGTACAAAAATAAACTTTAATAAAATACGTAATTTGAAAGCTTAAAATAGGCATTCCTGGGGTACACATATCATCCTATATAGAAATAGAGATAGTATAGCATTATGTCTGTGTACTCTTTCCCCTTGGCTGATGAAAGGACAATGTTAAAGAAACATCTGTTTATTGTTGGGGCAGGGCATATTAAAATAAATGCTTTTAAAAATAAAACTGGCATAGTTTTCTATTTCCCAAGCCCCTTAGGTTTGTATAGCCCCCACCCCAAATAAATCTTAGATGTGCTCCTGGCTCATTGAGACTGTACAAAAACTTCCAGAAGAGCAGATCTCCAGTTGACTACAGAGTGGAGGCTGAGAGTGTCTTTCTCTGCCTGACTCTGTTCATGGCCCTTTAGG
This sequence comes from Neoceratodus forsteri, assembly GCA_016271365.2. Lineage (NCBI taxonomy): Eukaryota > Metazoa > Chordata > Ceratodontiformes > Ceratodontidae > Neoceratodus > Neoceratodus forsteri. The sequence continues at coordinate 11,874,924 of CM028138.1, forward strand.
TGGTGGTGACAGTGTAGTGAGGTGTATGATGATGTCAACTATTGTGTGCACAGAGCTAGGACTGCTTGACTGAATATTTGCTGTTGTGATATCCTCTGGTTTGGTGTTTGTGTGTGGGGGGCAGAAAGAGGAAGCGAGGAGACCGTGGTACAAAACAATATTGGGGGGGGGGGCTCGCTGGGTGTGATGGCACTGCCGTCTTTTTTCTGCTGGGGAGCTGGAAGCAATGTGGTAGCAGGATAAATGTGCAATAATGAATATTTCTTAGCTTGTATTGTTCCCTGTATAAGTGATCAAAATTTACCATTATAATTGAGGGCTAGTGCAGCCATCTGTGGGCTAGCGCAATTTTGAATCAACTTGCCCTGCTGGCTAGTGCAAAAAAAGGTTAAGGTTGACCCCTGCCTATGTGTCCCATGTTTATACCCCCTCCCATTATGACTGTGAGTGGGACTGTAGATTGTTTTTCTTCCAACCAAACAAAACAGTTATTATAACCCTAGAGCTCTGTTCCAAAGAACAGCATGCATGGATCTCCTCAGGAGGAGACCCCCTTGACTTTCTTTCCTTCTTTTCCTGCCACTCCTTTGCCTTAACATTTAATAGCTTTCTGTTGGTGCCTCAGGCAGCCCAGCAATAAGCGTGAAAGCATATTTTGCAATCTATTCATACGCCCACATCACTCATCTGACCACAACCCTTCTCGTAAAAAAAGCCATGCTTGTCCCCATCCCACCCCATCGTCGCAGCCACTGGTTACAGAGTGCACGCTGCAGCAGGTGCCACAGCAGGTAAGAGAATGTCACGCTTATGATAGCCACTACATTTGATTCATGAAAAGGTTTTTTTGTTAACAGGAGTCTGGAATGATGTATTCTTCTAAACCCAAACTCCATGAAGAATAACTGAATTTGGATATAGTGAAACAGACTTTCAACTTCACTTTTTAAATTGGTATTGTATGAGTGGGGAGGGGGGGACGTTGGGGGGATCACTGCTGATCTGAAAATACTGTAAAACTTGACATTTTCACTGTCAAATAATTTTCAGTATTTTCACTGAAGCACTAATTTACATGAAAATAAATTTGCAGCAATTCATGCTATTAACACTTTTTCTGTGAATGTGGTGCTAATGATTTAGAGCTAAATTAAATTAACACAATTATGGTTGCATTTGTGTTTGCACTAAAATTACTTTGTGTGACAATAGTTAGTTTTACAGTATATTTCAGTTATAAATATGAATTATAAAGGCAATTTCCAAGCTTTCTGTGTTTTTCCATTTCCATTCAAAAGTTGTACATACGATTGTATTTATTTAAGTCTCAGAATTACATACCTTTGAGTTAGAGACTCTTACAAAGGCTCCATGCCAAGTGTACAACTTACAGGTACAGACAGGCAATGAGAAACACAGAAAAATTTAAAAACAGATAATGCTCTGTAACAATAGTTGAAGGGATATCCACAGGGTATGGAGAGTCAAACACAGTATAGAATGAGTACTTGGTACAACAGTTACAGTAGCATATAAAGCGAGGCATTTAAAAACAGATTGCAATTCTAGATAACAAGGCTAGTACAGAGTGATAAAAATGAAGGAAAAAACAAAACAGTAGGTGCAACAATGCCCAGCAGTAAATTCAATCATCAATACACAGAAAACTAGCAAGTGAAAGTTTAAGTGCATATAGTCATACTTGACAAGTTCGGGGCAGGAACCTTGGGGGGGTCTGGAAGCAGGAGGTTAAGTGCAGTCACAGGAGCTACCAGCTAGAAGGTGCTGCTGCAGCTTAGATTTCAAGGGCCCTAACATTTGCTCAGCATAGACTTCGGCAGGCAGGCTGTTTAGCCATTTATATATCTGTCTGTCTGTCTGTCTATCTATCTGTCTCCCTTTTCCTCATGCCCTCTGTCCTGTCATCATATTCCCTTCATTCATCTGAAACATTTTCTTTCTTTCCATATCCCTCCCTGCTCCATCAGCCACTCATCCTGCTCTGTCTGGTTTCCTACTTTATGGAATGAACGTCCTTTCTCCCTTGTGATATCATCCTCCCTGTCCTCCCTTAAACTGCTTCTATTAGCTTCTCTTGCCTTACCATACCTCAGATTGTCAGGGATGTTTCAGATTTTGCCTAAAGAAATTCTTCAGCAACGCCTAAAATTGGTATTTTAGTCACTTAATATTAGGGACTTGGCAGACATCAGAGTTACAGCTCACGTCTCCTTTAGGACATGTTTTCTCACACTACACTACATTCAGGAACTGGCATGGAGAGCTGCTGTGGCCATTATTTGAGGCGTGTCCATGATCGTCAACGTGTCCCTGGTTTCTGTAAGGCTTTTAAGGCTCATCTCTGATTCCGAAAGCAGGTGTTGGAGAGGTATGCTCCCTTCTCTGTGCCAGCAGCTAGCCACTCACCCCAGGTTTGGCTGGAACATTACCTTTCCCATAACCACTACTGCACCCTTCACACTGTTCCACTATTTTAATAACATATTACAATTAAAACTGTCAATATTTTATGTTTTTCCAAATGTGTTCCAATATTTAAATGTTTTCATTACTTAAGTAATTTAATAACTATTATAAATATTATCATTTATTGCACTTGTGTACATTCTTGTATCTTGGTCAGTCTGATCGTCTGCATAAATAAATTGTACCCTCTATCGCACTTGTCACTTTTTTTGGTATTGTACTGTAAACAAGCCATTTTATTCAGTATCGTGCATCTGTCACTTCATTCGGTATTTGTGCTTTAAACTTGTAATTTGATTCTGCACATTGCAAGTGTTACTTTCAGTTGGTATTGTGGATAATATGCGGCACTTTATTCCATATTATATTTTAAACTTGTCAGTGAAGTAATACTTCCTAATCTCCTTTTCAGCCCTCCTCCCCAGCATAGCCTGAGCACAGAACTGTACTTCTTACTTTGAATAGACTCGTTCTGTTCACTCTGCTGATCCTGTCCATGAACTTGAAAGTTTCTGTCATATTCCCACACTCCCTTTCCTCCAGTGAAAACATGCTCAGACGTTTCAGTATCACATTATATGCCTTGCCTTACAGGGTATGGGTCATCTGCTCAGCCCTTTGTTTATTGACTCTAATGTACCCACACCCTACCTTAGGTGAGCATCCCAGAAATGGACACAATATTACAGTGACAGTAGTACAAGCAATAAACAAAGGCAACTTACAAATGGAAGATCTCAAGAGTATTGTGATTTTAGCCCAAGTTCCTAGTGTGGGGCTAGAACCCACAACCTTCCAATCTACTGACCTCAGAGTTGGGTGTGCAACCTGCTGAGCCACTGACTTTAAGGGCCCCCCAGCAAAATAATTTGTGGGGCCCTACCTCTCACCAAAGGGCACAAAATAACCATTAGGGCATATAAAATATGTATAGTATAGAGTCTCTTGTATCAGTCCCGCTAGCATCTGTATTTTGTCCATGCTGCCACCCCCCCCCCCCCGCTCTTGCTGGCACCAGAATCAAGGAACTGTCCAATATAATTTGTCCCTACTCCTCTTGGGGACACTAGTACCAAGATCAGATTTTTATGAGTAGTGGGGCCGTTACATCTTTGTTCTGTGCCCCCTCCCCCCCGCGAAACTGGAGTTGGAACCTGGAGCACTCCATTGCTGTCAATGCCAGTTTCCAATAGATAAGCAATGCACAAGTAGAAGGCTGCAAGTTAGTCTGGCATTAAAAGATCTTTTTAATACTGGGCCCCCTGACAGTGCAGGCCCTACTGCAGCTGCATCTCCTGCCCCCCCCCCAAAAGTCCCAGCCCTGACTGCTGTTTTGAAAATAGCGATGCTGCATCTGACAAATGGAAAAGCTCAGCTACACTAGTTCCAGGAGAAAAAAAGAACACACCGGAGTTTGGTTGCAGAATAAATAGCATGGAGCTCTCTACTGCAAATGCTGCATGCAGACAGGGTGTTGTGGCTGCCCCCAACTTCAAATGCCAAACGTTTTCGCATAAACTCACTGGCACTTCATCAAGGCCTTGGTGCAACTAAGATCTGGTGTGTTCTTTTTTCTCCTGGGACTAGTGCAGCCGAGCTGTTCCACTTGTCAGATGCAGTATCACTATTTGCAAAAGAAGCAGTGTACGTGGCTCTGCAGATTGCACACTTGCCTCTGAGTCCAGACAATTGGAAGATTGTGGCTTCTAGTCCCACACCAGGCACTTGGGTTAAATCCCAATGCAGACATTGCAGTGCAGCGGGGGGGGGGGGGTGATTCTGCTCTCCTGAGGTGCCACCTTTCAGAAGAGATTTAATTTATTTATTTAAGTCTTTGATTACTGGGTAAGCGCACTGATCCATGGGACCATTTTCAGGCATGACCTGGGCCACAAATATGGCACTACTGAGTTACATACAGATCATCAGAAATACAGCATCACAATAAATACAGTATGGTTTACAATATGTTGGAGGAAGTCAAAAAGAAAAAAAACACTACAGTTTACAGTTTAGTTCACAGCTAAATGAGGCAACACAAGTTGCAAGAGCAGAGTTAGCAGTTAAGATGGGCAAGAAATGTACCATGTTGTTGGAGATTACCCTGGAGAGCACAGGTATTTAGCCTCATTCAGTAACCAGGGTTTGAGTCGGTGTTTGAAAGAGCTGTGAGTATCTGTGGACGGAGTGAAGCAGGGAGCCTGTTCCAGAGAGAGGGAGCAACCACGGATAGTGCTCTGCCACCCATTCCAGTGCAGACCTTAGGGATTTCCATAGGGGGGACCGAGGACAAGCATAAGCATCTGGGAGGAGCTCTGGCCTTCAGAAAGGCAGGGTAAGGCAATGCATTGCCATTTCTAAGAGTGTTTTCAAGGATACAAGCTAGTGCATAGTCATAACGACCAGAGAGTGGGAGCCACCCTAGCACCTGGTAGATGTCACATTGGTGAGTGGAGTACAGTGCTAGAAGTGCGAAATGACATATGTTATTGTATACTTAGTTTAGATGCGCGCACAGGGCAGAAGATACATGGGAATATATGGGGCAGCAGTAATCAATGATAGGGAGCAGGTTGCCTTGGGCAATAGCTAAGTGGGCCTCACTAGCCAGGATTTGTTTTACCCTATATGCAGCCCCGAGCTTTTGGTTAACCCAATGTACCTTGGAGTTGATGTGATCCGTATAGGAGAGGGAGGGGTTGAGAGTTATGCTCAAGTATTTAAAATCACCTGTTGTTTTAATTTGGTGAGGGGGACAGGGTGCTAGAGGGAGGGATGGATAAGATGGCATATACAGTATGTAGACTAGTACACTACCATTAACTAGAGGTCCTGTCTGCCTGTTCTGCTAGTTGTTCAGGTGGATGTTAAAGATCCCATGGCACTTCTTGAAAAGAGTAGAATTTCCCCATGTCCTGTGTAAATTTCCCATTTACTAAAAAATATCCCCAACAGCTTCATCTGATTAGTGTGCATCTGTGTCCTCCGCCCCCAAGGACAAGGCTGAAAATAGGCAGAATTTCCTAACCATCCTTTTCCCACAAAGAAAAGGTAATAAAAAAAAATTAAAATAAAATATTTGAGCAGTAGGTTTTCTTGCTATCCGTATCAGTGATCTGCTCTTTGAATCAGGCTATTGTGTAGCTGAACAAAACTGGATTTCTGTTTGCACACTGCTGCACTTTTCAGCACTAGCTTAACATTTTGCATACTTGATTTTCTTGTTCGTGTGGTTTTATTGTGCTACTAAAACAAAGTTCTCCTTCTGTTTGCTTTATCTGCCCCCCCCCCCATCCCCCACTGTTCTCCCACTTCTTACAGTTTGCAGCTCTGCTGTTGGGCAGAGATGCGGGGTCAGCAGGTCGTTATCTGCGAACATCTTCTATTTCTATGAACCTCACCACTCCCACCCCACCCCCACAGCAGGACCTTATTTTCGGTGGCGGTGTTCCAAATCTATTCCATTTTTAGCAGTACTATTTGGTATATACCTTGGTGGTACATTCCAAAAAAAAAATTCCCCTACTCTTTTCGAGAAGTGCCATGCGATCTTTAACATCCACCTGAACTACCACCAGAACAGGCAGATGGGATCTTGGTTTAATGTCTCATCTGAAAGAGATCAAATTGGCCTATTATTATTAGAATAAATGAAAGGGGGGGTATATCTCACCGATTCAGATGGTGACTGCTTAGGGTGAGGGGCTGAAACAATCACGGGATTTAAGAATGCATGGGATAGACATAAAGGAATTCTAGAGGGCAGGGGTTAGGGGAAATAGACTTCTAGGAAAACAAACTGAACTTACAAGCTCAAATGGGCAGACTAGGTGGGCCATAGGCCCTTATCTGCCGACACTGTCTATGTATCTATGTATCTATGATGTAGGGAGGAGCTGTGCTGGTTACATGGGATCTGGTTCTAGTTCATCCGGGGGGAATTCTAAGAGGGTACAGGGAAGGGGGTTACTTTCCTTTCTTTACTTTGAAGTTAGGAGGGTGGGAAGAGTGTGCTAAGAGTGCACGTGGAACTGTTTTACTTGGAGTGGAATGTAATCCTTCACTCATTTTTCCTGGGCTGTACCACTGTCTTGTTTTATGTAATGTCCGGGTCTCCCCTGTGTGGGCTTAGTCCCACTGAGTTTCAATCAGTTACCAAAGTTTAATAAATAAACAAACAGTGGCAGGGTGTATTATGTCAGTTGCATGGGTGGTCCAATGCTCGTTTCCAAATATGAGCTGGGGAGGTGGGAATCAATACTACAAGGGTGAGGAAAAGGGGGTGCTACAAAACACAGTTTTCCCTCGAAGACATTGAATACTCAAATGCCCAATGTCTATTCATTGATATTCCACAAATATATAGTTCTACTGGTTGCCCGCCTCACTTCAGGATGTGATTATAGGGCCCTCGATTTGCCGCATGCCATGGCATTTGTGCACCTTAGTTAGACTGCTTTTCTGGTGGCCTGACTTATTATTGCACGAGTCAGGGATGTGGCAAGATTGTCCCTGACACAACTGTGGAAAGCCAGCCTTTAATCTGTATGACAAGCCTCGGTCCAGGTCATATGTCTCATTTATTTAAGTACACCCATACTGAGAGATGATCAAACTTAGCCGCTAAACTGGACTGGCAGTATAGCCTAGAGGTTAGAGTAATGAGCTTGGTGCATGCAACAGACTCAGGTTTGATTCCCAAAACCTCCACTTGTATACTGTGTGACCCTGAGTAAGTCACTTAACCTCCCCAGTGCTCCCAGATCACCCCTGAAAACAGGCACCTTTACCTAGTTGGCCTTATCCAGTTACCAAAGAATAAATAAAAAACAATTCATATTAATCCCACTTCTAACACCACTTTCTGGCCACTAAACATTTTAAGGTAGTATGTAATTGTCAGAGGGCTTAGCTCTCATTATCGTCACCTCCATCCCCCCTTCCCTCACCTGGTACCTCTGCTTACCCTGCTTCTCACCCTCCTATAACCCCCTCCTTCCTTTCCTCCTCCCACCTGCCATTCCCCTGTCCCCCCTTCCCAACTCTCTCCCATTCCTTGTTATCGTTGCCACCTTCTCCCTTCCCCTTATGCTCTGCCCCTTTATGGATGCCCCTGTGCTCCACTCCAACCTCACCCCCAGACACTCACACACTTAACTCTTCTCTTTTCTACCTTCTCAACCTTTCCACCCATGACTCCATAGTATGCATGTCCCCCCTTTTTGTTCTCCCTACCTCCTGCTCATCCCAATGCTTTACCCATCTCTTCACATTTCTCACCTCTCCGATCTCTCACCCCTCTGAATCAGCCACTCCTTCAACCCTAATTCAGTATGCTACACAAACGGGTTCTAGTAACGACCCAGCTGACTGTTGCTTAAGTCTTTATTGTTAGCACTGTACTTTCATGTTCCACCCTGTAGTTAGTCAACATGTTACCATGCACTGTAGCTTTGTCATTTTATTACCATGTACTTTATTACTGTACTGCATGATTATTACGATTTCCCTGTTTTTTGTGCATAGCACTTTATTGCATCTTTCATTGCTGTCATGCAATTGTTCCGTAGATTGAGTCACCTGTAATTCACTGTAATTGCTTTTATGTGCTGCACCTACCATTGTTGTCAATATGTATATGTCCCTGTTTTTATGTACTCAGGACCTCCTTGTGAATGAGCCTGCTCAATGGAGCTTTTCCTACAGGAAACTTGAATTGAATTGAATATTCAAAAGAATCCAACTAATGCAACTTGTCTTGTATGGAAGTTCTTTACAAAACTAATTTTCACTTCTAAACTCAGTATCAGAATAAGGGCCCAGGTTCAGGTGAATGCTGTGGAAATGCAACAGCAGTAAATAAGTGAGAATCTTCGATATCACTGTACATTTTGAGTTAACTGCTTACTCAATCTAATTGTGTGACTTGTTATTCAGGAAACTATTAACTGTGTCTACCTAATAAATCTGAAGAATGGGCCATAGCTGGCCTGTCAGAGCAGGGGCTGAGTTTCCAATCGCAACGTCAATGACCTGGGTTCAGGATCTAGTCCAGCATGCTGGAGGATCGACATGGGGAGGATGGTAAAGTGCTCTACAAGGCACACGCCTCCTTACGGTGGGAGGTTGACTGATCATCATTGCATTAACGCCAATTGGGGGTGATCAAGAGATTAACACAGTCGGGGATGACTTTGGGAAGGAACACGCCACGGCCTCATTGTGTGCATGTCCATTGTGTAGGCATGTCACATATTAACAGCCAAGCACCTTGGGAGCAGGTGAACAGGAGAAAACCACTCCACTGCAGCGCATGATGCAGAGCTGCTTAGGCCCCGCACTGCCCACCTGCCTAGCATAACAGAGTGCCCCCCCCAAGCCACCAAATTTATGGAGGAGTGGGAAGGAATCTGCCCACACTCAACAGCTTGCTGTGGAAGGGATCCCCATGGGGCAGGTAAAGGGGAGCTCCCTAGAGTCTGGGGAGAAAACGGGGCTGGGCAGTGGCCACAGAAATGTGGATGGGGATGAGGGTTTCAGTAAGGCTTCCAACACTGTTCCACACTGAAGAGTAGTAAGAAAGTGGATTAGCTTAGGAGTGGGTCCAAAGGTGGCAAACTGTATAAGAAATTGATTAGGGATAGGTGACAGAGGGTGGTGGTAAATGGAGTTCACTTCAAGGAAGGAAGGGTGACCAGTGGGTGCCTCAGGGATCAATGCAGGGACCAGACCTCTTTAATGTTTTTATAAAAGTGACATTGCAGAGCAGCTGGAAAGGAAGGTCTGCTTCTTTGAAGATGACACTAAAATCTGCAATAGGGTGGACACTCCAGGGGGGGTTGAAAGGATGATCAGAGAACTGGGGAAAACTAGAGGAGCGGTCAAGGGTATGGCAGCCGGATTTCAATGCAAAAAAGTGCAAAATATTGCACTTAAGGCACAGAAACCCAAGGGCAGAGTACAGAATGGGTGGAGTCATATTGAAAACTACACAGCAGGAAATAGACCTGGAGGTAATCATATCTGATGACCTAAAGGTGGCCAGGCAGTGCGATAAAGCTATCGGGAGGGCTAGTGGGATGCTAGGGTGCATAGGGAAGGGAAACACCAGCAGGAGGGAGGTGGTGTTCCATCTGTATAGATCACTAGACCCCCCCAGAAGTACTGTGTCCAGTTCTGGAGACCACATCTCCGGAAGGGCATGGACAGAGAGGAGGTGGTCCAGAAGAGGGCAACTAAATTATGCAGGGTCTATATCATAAGCCTTATGAGGAGAGACTTAAGAACTTAAATAAGTACACCAAGGAAGAGAGGAGGAAGAGGGGGATATGATATGATAGACACCTTGGGATACCTGACAGGGGTAAATAAGGTACAGGAGGGAAGTATGTTTCAGAATGAAAGGTGCTCAAGAACAAGGGGACATGGTATGAAGCTGAAGGGGGGTAGATTCAGGAGAGGTGTGAGAAAGTACTTCTTCACAGAAAGAGTAGTGGATTCCTGGAAGACTTCCAACGGAGGTGGTGGGGGTGAAAACAGTGGTGTGGTTCAAGAATGCATGGGATAGGCATAAAGACTCAGTGGAAAGTAAGGGGGAGGGAGAAAGATTGGTAGATCAAGTACGGTCTGGGAGTTAATGTAGGTGAAGAAAAATGAGCAGACTGGGTGGGCCAAGTGGTTCTTATCTGCCAGTAAATTAATCTATGTGCCATGCCTTTTTTTTTTTTTTTAATTATTTCACACCCCATTTAAATTCCATAATAAAATTGTGACTATTTTTGGCCCGGACTATCTCCAACTAAATAAGGCAACATTTCATTATAAATCCCACAAAGCAACAATAATTTTAACAACCACATCTTCAAACTGAGTCCCATGCTGCTGTTTAAGTATAAAGATATTCTTACAGGTTAGCTGCGTTCCTGAGATGGTAAAGCAAGAATTATGGAAAGGCTGGGCACAACAACATTATTTTTAAAGTGCGGTATCCCAGGACCTCAGGGTGCTATACGTATAAATTGAAAAAATACAAGACAATGTACAACCACACAAACATTTCACAAAATAAAATACGTTTTAAACAACATAGTTCATTATACAGTCAGAGGTTCAGAGATGGCATTTAATGTCCTATTATCAACTAAAAGGAAAACCGAATCCCAGAGGCCATTTGACCACTTTTAACCACTAAATTCTACTAAAAGCATGTTCAAATATTTCAGCCCCTTCTTAAACGCCCTCTCTGAGGGGCGAGCTCCGCAAACTGAAGAGATCACAAGAGCCTCTCAAGTGAAAAGCAGATGGAGGCAAGTCATGTTCCTGAGGTCGTAAAGCAGGAACTAAGGACACAAGGGTCTCCAGAGGATATATCATACAAAGCTAGATATGTTCCTGAGGTGGGTACCCCCCCCCAGCAGTAGCCCAGATCTATTGTTCTGTGGTCATTCCTCCATCAAAGAGGTCTCTCATCATGTGCATCAGTTCCCCTCTACCTACCACTATCCTACCAATGACAGGTAGCCATAGGTAATGAGTAAAGTCCTCACCTCTGAATCCCACCAATAAAACTCCCATTTTATCTGGACTGAGGTTTGTTTTTTTGCTTTCTATTGACACCACCTTCCACTGGCCTGCCCACTTTTACTTTCCCTGCCCAGTTTCATCATCTATCTCCTCCAGGACTTAACCATACCCACTTTAGGTTCCAATGGTTTGCTCCCCACGGCGGGGCTCTTGGTCATCCGGGCAGCTATCTGGCCCCTCAAGTACTTCTGAACCAGCCTTGGGAGGGCAGTGCCACATCTGATGGTGCAGGATTTGCAGGCATAGCCAGTATCAACCTGCCACAGCCAAGGTGTTTTCATAATTTCCTCCCAGCCCCTTAGGTTATTGACGCTCAGGGGGCTCAAGGGGAAGCGTGCACATGACAGCATACCAACCACATGCCTGGCAGATGTCCCCCATTCTATCTGGGGCTGGCAGTATAGCCTAGAGGTTAAGGCAGTGAGCTGTGAATGAATTTGGTACATCCAGCAGACTTGGGTTTGATTTCCACATCCTCCACTTTTTTTTGTTAACCTTTGTTTTACCAGGTGAGACACACTAAGTTGAAAGCTTGTTTTCAGGTGCAACCTGGGAGCACAGAGAAGTTAAGTGACTTGCTCAGGGTCACACAGTATGCAAGTGGGAGCTGTGGGATTCAAACCCAGGTCTCCAGGTTTGCAGCTCAGAGCCTTAAACTACTGCGCTATACTGCCTCCACCTGCATACTAAGTGACCCTGAGCAAGTCACATAACTTCCCCAGTGCTCCCAGGCCTCCTCCGTAAACAGGCCTTGTGCCTAGTGGGCCTTACCTGGTTACCAAAGAACATATAAATGGAACGCAGACCAAAACTCATCACCAAATGTATCCTGCACCAGCACTACTGCAAATGGGTCCTACCAAGTCCAATCAGTTTAGAAATGCCACAGCAATTCACTTATATTTAAATATACTAATGAAGATAATCACCCCCACCCCCTGCAGCTCCCATCAGAGACTTGTGTATTGTTGCTTTTCTATTTTGTGTTTTTTCCCTTTTTTGAATGTAGAAACACAGAACTTGATGGCAGATAAGGACCGCTTGGCCAATCCAGTCTGCCCATTTCTCCCTACCTACAGTACTACGTCAGACCGTGCCCCATCTACAGCTTTTCCTCCCTCCCCCCCTTCCATTCCATTAGGATTCCTTTGTGCTTATCTCATGCTTTCTTGAACCCCACCACAGTTTTTGTCCCCACCACCTCTGCTGGAAGCCTGTCCCAGGAATCCACCACTCTTTCTGTGAAGAAATACTTCCTCACATCTCTCTGGAATCTACCCCCCTCCAGTTTCACAGCATGTCCCCTTGTTCTTGAGCACCTTTTCTTCTGAAAGATACTCCCCTCCTGTGCCTTATTTACCCCATGAGGTATTTAAAGGTCTCTATCATATCTCCTTTCTCCTTTCTCTCTTCCAGGGTGTACATATTTAGGTCATTTAGTCTCTCCTCATAGGGCTTTTGATGCAGACCCTGCACCATTTTAGTTGCACTCCTCTGGGCCGCCTCTACTTTGTCTATGTCCTTCCAGAGATATGGTCTCCAGAACTGCACATTGTACTCTAGGTAGAGTCTTACCAGCAATCCATGCAATACCACCTCCCTCTTTCTGCTGGTGATACCCCTGTCTGTGCACCACAGCATCCCACTTACCCTCCCTACTGTCTTGTTGCACTGCCTGGCCACCTTTAGGTTGTCCAATATGACTACCCCCAGGTCTCTTTTCTGCTTGGTGGTCGTCAATACCACTCCACCCATTTTGTACTCCACCCCTGGGTTTCTGTGCTCTAAGTGCATTATTTTGCACTTTTCACATCGAAAACCAGCTGCCATACACTTGACCACTCCTCTAGTTTTCTCAGGTCTCTACTCATGTTTTCCACCCCCCCCCCGGAGTGTCCACCCTATTGCAGATTTTGGTGTCATCCTCAAAGAGGCAGACCTTCCCTCCCAGCTCCTCCGCAATGTCACTTATAAAGACATTAAAGTGGACCAGTCCCAGCACTGATCTCTGAGGCAACCCACTGGTCACCGTCCCTTCCTTGAAGTGAACTCTGTTTACCACCACCATCTGTCGCCTATCCCCTAACCAATTTCTTATGCAGTTTACCACCTTTGAACCCACTCCTAAGCTACCCAACTTGCTTACTGGTCCCTTACGTGGAATGGTGTTGAAAGTCTTACTGAAATATAGGTAGGCCACATCCATCGCTCCACCCTGATCTAGTTCCTTGGTCACCCAGTCAAAAAAATCTGTCAGATTTGTTTGACATGACCTCCCCCCTGTGAAACCATCTGCTTTGGGTCTTGTAACCCACTGGATTCAATCTATTCCACAATCCTTTCCTTCAGCAGTGATTCCATTAATTTTCCCACCAACAATGTCAGGCTGACTGACTTATAATTGCCAGCCTCCTCCCTGCTACCAGTTTTGTGTAGTGGGACTACATCTGCCCTCCTCCAATCCTCCAGAACCAGTCCTGTTTCCAGTGACCTGTTAAATAGAACTGTCAGAAGTGCAGCAAGTGTTTCTCTGAGATTGAGCTCCATCAGTACCCTTGGATGCATCCCATTTGGCCCCATTGCTTTGTACGCCTTCAGATTAGCAAGTCCATGTAGGACTGTCGCCTCCAAAAAAGGACTAGTGTCCACTTCCCTCCCTCCCTCCAGAGCTTTCAGTACTTTTTTGTGGTGCCTCCCCTACTCCTTCCTCTGTGAACACTGTTCAAAAGTATTTCTTCAGGATGTCTGCCTTTTTCTGGCCCCTCTCTGAACAGTCCCCCTTCTTCCCTTTTTAACCTTACAATCCCACACTCTGGTCTTCCTCTTTTCACTACATATCAAAAAATGTCTTGTCCCCTTTTGTTACCTCCTAGGATATTCTGTCTCTTCAGTTTGTGCCTTCGCACTCCTTACTGCTTTCTCCACTTCTCTATGTTTCCCCCAATACACCTCCCTATCCTTCTCTCGCTGTGTCTCCTTATACTTTTGCAGTGCTACCCTTTTAGCTTTTACCTTTTCAGACACCTCTTTTGAGAACCATAGCGATCTCTTTTCCCTCTTGCTTTTGCTCACTTGTTTGACACAGAGGTTGGTTGCCTTTACTATGCTCCCTTTTATCTTCTCTCACTGTTCCTCCACCCCACCCAGGTCACCCACCCACTCCTGCAAGGTCTTCCCTGAGGTATTCACACATTTTTTTTTAAATCTGCCCTCCTAAAGTCCAGGGCCCTTGCCCTTGTGTGGTTTGATTCTACAGCCATCCTTGAACTGAACCACTGAATATGATGACTGTAGTTTATGCACTGAATTATGTTTTCATTAGTTGTTACAACAAATATCTGAATAAAAATTATATATCATAAAATGAGATGTCAAAGTCAATGTCAAGTAATATGAACGTGCTGTATGACCCTCTTCTTTAACACCACAATTTAATTGGGAACGTAAAGCACCATCTTGAGATACGGCTGGCGCTGGGAAGACTTTAATCAAATATTTATAGTGGTGAGTCAGATATTTGCATACAGAATTAATACCAATTCTTAGAATTATCATGCTGCTGTGTTTAGATAATCACCTGCAACTATCATACAGTATGTCACATGGCAATGTTCTCCATGCTCACTAGCATACAAAAGGCAGCCCTGTGATTAATGGGTTGCCATCTTACTGTGTCGGTATGGCTTACCTCTGGGACACAGAGTCACAAGTTCAGATCCCTCAAAGGGACTTGGGTTCATGCTCAAAAGTAATACTACACTGCATGACTGGGGTGGGGCACTGTCTCTGGTGGGTGTTCAGATGGCTGTTACATATCTCATAGTACTTTTGGACAGCTAGTAGGACATTCCTGCAGTCCGGGTGAATACTCCCATTCTCAGAAAGACCCGATCACAACATTAGGAGGGAAAACATAACTGTGGTATTCCTAGTACTAAAGGGGAAGGGCAGGAGGAGTATACACACATGCGCAGAAGTTTTCTTTTGGTTTTTAACTCCACTTCATTCAAAAAGAAAGTCAAGTTACAATTGGTAACATTTATCTCATGTATGTGTACAATCAAGGAATAGAAGTGACAGTTTCAGTACGGCGTAAAAAACCTAGTTAGAGAGCAATGCGGAGGAACAACCAAAAACTTGCAGTACCTTAATAAATCTTCAGTTTTGTACATGCCTGAGACTAGAAAAGGGAACGTTAGAAAAAAGGACGCTATTCCCTTTCATTATTAATGGTTATATTAAAACAGTGAACAAAGAACATGATAAACCAAGAAACGTGTGCCTTCAAAAACATGTCAGGCTGACATTTCCTGTGTGTGAGTCCCAATTTATCCATCACATTGAAAGGTATTTTCTTGGTCTTACCCAGTAAAAGGAGTTGGGGGGGGGGGTGCCACAAAGAAGAATAATAGTGGAGAGGACCATACTATATCAGCCTAGTGTGGCTTATGATTCAAGCAACCTCCCTTGTTGGGGACCCCCCCCCCCATCCTGTCTCTCTGCCCACTGCAGCCATGGGCACCACCTGTCCAAATGCCTATCCTCCCTAAGTTGAAGGTGAGCTGTTATGGATTCCATGTCATAGACTTACTAACATACTAAAATGCTAGCAGAATAGGCCCAATGGTCTTTCGTGTCTGCTCATTTGGTCAGCCCCCTTCCTGGGAGCTGACCTTGCTGCCCCCCCTCGCCTTCTCTGGCTTCTCCCTTCCCAGTTCCGGATATTCTCACTGCACTGGATTTTGCTTCCAGAACCCTTCCCCTGTACCTGTCCCACCCCCTCTTGAACTCCTCCACCTGCCTCTGCCGCCACCAGCCCCCTGGGCAGTGCATTCCATGGCTCCACCACCCTCTCAGTGAAGTAGCACCTCCTCCTTTCTCCCCTGAATCTTCCCCCCTCCAGCTTCCACCCATGCCCTCTAGTTGCCCCCTCCTCCTTCCTTTGAAGCACCCTGACTGCTCCTCCTCCATTTACCCCCTTCATGTACCTGAAGACCTCTATCATGTCCCCCCGGTCCCTTCTCTCTTCCAATATGTACATATTTAGCTCTTCGAGCCTCTCCCCATAGGTCCTGTCCCCCAAGCCCCAAATCATTTTGGTTGCCTCCTCGGGACCCTCTTCAGGAGTTTGATGTCCCTCTTTAAGTGTGGCCTCCAAAACTGCACACAGTACTCGAGGTGCGGCCTCACCAAGCAGTTGTACAGAGGGAGTATCACTTCCCACCTTCTGGAGGTGATCCCCCTAGCGATGCATCCCAGCATCCTGTTGGCCTTGGCTGCTGCCCTCCTGCAAGTCTCCGAGTTGTTCATCTTGACATCCACCACCACCCCCAGGTCCCTCTCAGCCATTGAGACTTGCTTCATTCTATTAGACCATTCCATTACCATGAGGGGCTCCTCCTGGAGCCAAGGGTCTGTGATGCACTTCAAAGCCACTGCTAGAAATATCAGCATCAGTTTGCGCTTCTCTGGGCTCATCCGTACCACCATAGAAAATCCCAACACCCAATCCATAAAGGTGTTCAGACTCTCATGGGGCAGACTCTGTTGGGCCTGATCCTTAATGGCTGTCCAAAATGTACCCAATTTGAGACGATCCCAAAAGATATGCCAATGGGAGCCGATGCCCGCTGCACCTTCTTCAGCAGTCTGCTGTATTTGTAATATGAAAATGTTTGGTTACCATAGGTATCCTAAGGTATCTGATAAGTATCCTCCAGTACAATTCTCACCAAGTGGGTGAGGAGGTTACCCGCCATCCCAGTTTTAAGCATTCCATCCAGTAATCACTGGAAGTAGTGCAGGAGGCATCCTCTTCTCAAGACACCCCAGTTCTGCCTCGAGTTCCGCAGTCTCCCATACATATCTGATATGCATTTTAATTTTGCTTTCGAGGTCACTACCCAGTATATAACGTCTTCCCACGGAGATAGGGATCTGTCCAATTGGGCCTTATGGTTATCAGTGTTAATAAAATGCCAGACTTCAAGATACCCATGAAGTCCTGAGCTCTCAGTTGGAACTTTTCCTGCAAGGTCTGAAATGACAGATATGAGCCTTGTGCAATAAATCATGAAAAATCGAGTCAGGACCTTCTGCTCCCAATCAGCATAGCCCTGGTCGAGTCGTGGTGGCAGAAAGTCTGGATAATAACGAATAAGGGAAAGTGGGCCCAATAAGGTATCTGGTGCCAATTTATGTTGAACTTTACGAAGAATTCTTAAAGTATGTTTGACCCACGGGTTCTGAATATTTTTATAATAGTCCTGTGAAATAATAGACAAGGCCAAGGTGAAAAGGGATTGCCCTCTACACTCTTGAGTTTTCTGTATCGTACAAGCCTGAGCAATGTCTTTGTTTCACCCGGGTGTAGACTGGGGTCTTTTGTCCAGCCAGCTAGTAAAGTTTAAGGTCTGCTTTTTTAAAAGGTTTTGAAGCCAATTTGATGTTGGACAGCTTTAACAGTTTGTTTGCAGGGCTTGTGCAGTGTGTGCAGTACATTTTGGGGTTCTGGTTAGCAGTGCTTGTGTTTTAAGCATGGACCCTTGCAGGACTACTTTGTAATACCCAAAAGCTGATTGCCAAAGGGTTGTTATCTCCCTCCTAACCATGTTTTCTGTTGGATTGATTAATATTTCTCAATATATGATCAATATTAAATATCAGTTCCTCACAAAACCTTAAAATATCCCCAGACACACACACAATGTTGACCTGTATTGTTTTTGTGCAAAGAGGCAAGTGCAGGTATTTTCACCATTTTGTGTTACTTGTACTGTAGCTTCAGCAATCAGCTGATGGTTTCAAGTTACAACTCAATAGCCCTAACCCTGTGTCCGAGGAGCCAAACACTGCAGAGTGGGGTTAGCCATGCGAGTAGCAACCAAACCTGGGTACAGAAAAGTACTTTAAAGCAGCAGCGTAATGAAAAATATTTTTCCAAAAAATGCTAGTATCAGTTACAGTTAATAAAAATATTAGCATACCTGTCAGATCTACTTTTCTAGGTACCTCCTTTGCTGGACACCATGAGTTTTTTCTTTTTTCTCAGTCTTAATCCTTGCCAGGTCTACAGTGCCAAATGTGGCAGCCATCTTTATTTCTTGAGAAAAATACACTGCTGCTTTAATTTACATTTCCTTTCTATCTGCATGCTCAAACCAGACCGCTCCCCTGCACCTGTCACCGCACAAAAAGCTCAAGTGTGTGCAGAGTACTATAGGAGGTTTGGATTGCTTGAAGTAAGCTGTGAACACTCACTTTTGAAGAAAAGGCAGTTAAAGTCATGGTTAATTGAACAATGTTAACATTTTTTTGTATCTCTTATGCTACACACACACACACACACACACACACACACACACACTACACTTATCCTCCCCTGACTTTTTTCTCATTATTTTTTTTTCTCGACTCCTGCAGCATCATCATGTCTGTACGAGTCTAAAGGCACTATTTTGCAGTCACTCCTCAATAAAATTGCTCGACATGTTTCTGTTCCCCCCTTCCTCTTGGTCTGTCCTGGTGGATTATTTGGTGGCTTGTTTAATGCAGATTTGCTGCCTGGTGAGACGGGGGCTCATTCGGGGGGTCTTTCCAGCTTCTTCAGTCGGGATGGGGCTTCACCTGGAGGAATACCAACTGGCCTAAAAAGAAATCAACAAGGCATTTAATATTGGTTTGTTTTGAAATGTTTATACTATAATGTGTTTTTATAGATAACAAAGATATGCAAAGCAGCCTGTGACCCGCTGGAAACCACTGAATGCATAGTTTGTTAGCCATGTAGCACGGAACCAAATGTATGCTGTTCAGCAGTCCCTCTTGAATAGTTTACAGCACTAAAACTTGCATACGAAATGCACCGCTATGCATTCTGGGTATATTATTTTTTAGTGAAAATTGCTAAAACCCTCAATCTTAATGGGAAACAATTTGTAATTCAGGTTGTCTTGCACTCAAGAGACTGCATCAGCCAGAGTAGTAAGGATTGGGGGGGAAGGGATAGACTACTTTGTAAGAAACGACAGATGCAACATTCACATCTCCAGCATTTATATGGTTTTAGTCCTCAGTAGCTGAAAGCTCTGCAGGCTGCATGTTGCTGGGTGGAGACCACTTATTGCACAATTCACGTGATAGTTATTAAAATAATGTGAATGAATTATACTCCATGCTGTTTAGAATCCAAACTAATTTTGATGAATTTGCTCAGATGGTAACAGTTTTTTTTTATTTTGCACTTCCGACAAGAAAGAGCTACAGTGTATTTTAAATGTTTGAAAAACAGTCCAGAACTAAACACACTTGAGTCCCAGCATATACAAGTGCAAGGTAGGAGGAGATCAGCCTCAGACTAAAACCCAGTGTAGGATACTCCCAAGTGTGTGCTGTGCTTCCAGATGTATCCACCAGAAAAGCTATCATACTGAAACTTTGAAATTTTATTATGAAACTAACATATTGAAAAACAATGGAGCTGTATCTCCCACCCTGACTCCCCCACATACCCTCACTCACCTAAAAGTGTCCCACGTTGTAGGTCCACACTCAGATCTAAAAGACATCTTGCTGCTGGAACCAGTGACTGAGATGTGAGAAAATAAGGTAAGTCCAGTTTAAAGGATACCTAAACAACATTTTGACAACAAACTATTCAAAAATCTGACTCCGTAAGTGACTAAAGAAAAGGCTGCTGTATTCATTAATGCTAAAACTACATTTACATAATTTACCTAAATGTGGTTCCAGAGCATTTGAAAATTGTAAAATCAGCCTTCCAATTTTAAAAAACTGTCTTGCCTGCTTCCTAAAATAGTCGCCAAGATGTATGTGATGACATCATTGGAGCCAAAGTCAGAGATATATATGGTTCCCTATAGTGCTAACTAGTTCTTTTTTCCCCTTTGTATAGAACTGTTTCGGCCCAAATAGTCAAAGCCATGTGCATTATTTTGTATAATACACATGTTAGGCTATGGTTCTGTTCATTTTGTTTACTTTGACATGCTGAAAATGTGTTTTAATCCAACCGGCTTTCTCTGTGGCAAACCACAGTGCAGTACAAATCTTGAGTAACCTGGTGGTCTAGTGCTTATGGTGGATCCAGGATGTTACAATGGGGGAGCTGGGGTGGTGTGCATGCTTAATATGCACTTTTTAACATTTTTATTAAACCTTTATATTTTCTGCTATTATTCTTTCTAGTACGTTTTTGACAGAACCTACAAATGTAATCCATAGTTTAAATGTAAACATTTGTACAATCAATTAATCAGACTTCTTCAACAAAGTGAAATGCAGCAGCAAGCAAGTACGTTACTATGTTGGGGGGGTGCAGACACACCCTTCACCACCCTCTAGAGCCACCACTTTTTTGTAGCAAAGTTCTTGTGCAGTCTAATGTTGAGTTCATACTTTCTCAAAACTTAAATATATGCTTGTCTTACCTTCTTTTTCCATGGGAAATAATAATAATAATAATAAGAAGAATAATCATCATCAGCATTTATATAGTGGTTTTCATACACATTGTATCCCAAAGTGCTTTACAAGCAACACTAGACTGGTAGTGAAGTGACTGAACGTGTAGTGGCAGCCATTTCATACATTAATATCCATACACAGCCTTGGACAATTGCATGAACTGGTTTTATGGGAAGGGGAGTGTTGGCCACGACAACGAGGTCATGTAGTGATCAGGGTGCTGGCAGCCCCACATCTTATTTCTCACAGTAATCTGCTCATATGTCTCTCCTTCTGTCTTCCCCCTTCCCTCAATATAGCAGTACCTTGCAAGAGTGGCTGTCTCAGTCCCCCTCTGGTATTCATTCTTCACTATTCCTCCTCACACCGAAAACTGGTGAGCTCATCGCCCTTCTGCATCATGAATGCAAGCAGTACAGTCCCTGTTTTATTTTGACATATCAGATATAAACATATCTTTCCATTAAGTCAGGCTCATAGCAGCAGGAAGCAAGGGGAATTATGAGCTTTCCTGTCCTTAAAAGATCTAGGCTACCTTTGATTAGGCACTATTAAATGATGGGTGTGCACATCATTATGCACCTCATTTAATAGTGCCTAATCATAGGTGGCTTAGATCTTATATGGGTAAGAAAGCCTATTTTTCCACTTGTGCCATGCTGCTATCAGCCTGGCTTACCAGAAGATCATGTTTATTATTAATATGTAAATATAACATGGGAGACTGTGCCAACCACATTCATGATGTGGAAGGGTAGTGAACTCACCAGTTTTTGGTGTGGGGAGCAGGTGAGAAGAACGAATGCCAGAGAGGGACTGAAGAGGCCATTCCAGCAGGGTAGAGCTATATTCAGGTTAGTTGAAGACATGAAGGAGGACACTGAGCAGATCACTGTGAGATCTGAAATGTGGGGCTGCCAGCATCGTGATCACTACCTGACTGTGGATGAGAGCAGCCAGTGATGACAAATACTCAGAGCGGCAGGGCTGCACCTAAACTATTACTTGAATTCAGTGTTGGGAGATTACTCTCCGGTGGGGGGGGATGTTGATGTTTGTTAGGGCAGTATTGAGGGAGTTGAATATAGCTCATTCAAGATTTGGAAGGGTGGTAGCTAGTTAACTCGCATTGTGGAGTAGAGCACAGAAAAGTACTGGAGAAGCAGTGCTGGACACTGTCCTGCGGGGTTTTGCAGATCACAGGTAAAGGAGTAGACTGACACTGGAAGTCAGGGTGGATTCGCCAAGGTATTAGATGCCTCCCTGCTAATAATATTGTTATCTGATCAGGCGCAGCCCTATGAGGGCATGCACAGCAGTTTTTCTGGTGGGTCATGATGCTTACTGCTTGGCCTTCCAGGAAGACCTAGCTGTTGGTTAATGAGGTGGGAAAAAAACACAACAGGAAACTGTACGTGCTACCTTCACTGTGTAGAAGGGTGGTGATCCACTCAATGTTTACTGTGCGAGCAGAAGTCAAACATTGAGAATGTGGACTGGAGAGTGATTTGGGAGGCATTTTTAACAGTGCCAGCTGATGATGCATATCAGTATAGGTGTGCACAACTCTCTGGGGTACAAGATTACAATCTCAGGTGTGAGTTCCCTTCATGAGACCACAAGCTCATATGCGGCCCCAGGCAGTACTAAGGACAGGGTATGGATGGTGGGGTGTTCAACAGAAGGCAGGCTAGGTGCAGGGTGTTCAAATAGAAAAAGAAAGCCTTATTTGTGGATTAACAAGACAGCATGAGCTTTGGAACTGAACAAGACCGGTACTTTGCTGTGTGACCCTGAGCAAGTCACTAAACTTCCTTGTGCTCCCAGGCCACACCTGTAGACAAGCTTTCAGCTTAGTGTGTTTCTCCTGGTTAACAAAAACAAACTTCAGTGCATCATATAACCACTAGATCACCAGGTATTTGAAGTGTTGTACTGTAATGCAGTTTGGCAAAGAAAAAGTCAGCTGGATTGCAAAACATTTTCCGCAAGTTAAATTAAACAGAATGAACAATATCATAGCCAAACATGTGTACTGATCAAAATAATCCATGAGGTAATACATGGTGTTGATCATTCTGGTACAACAATTCAAAATAAAGAGGGAAAGAAGATAGTTAGCACTATAGAAATATATGTGGATCTCAGTCTCTGGCTCCAATGATGTCATCATGACTCATCACTTAACACACTTGGCAGACATCTTAGGGAGAAACCAAGGCTGTTTTTTTGAAAGTGAAAGGCTGATGTTTACATTTTTCCAAAACTATGAAACTCCATTTATGTTATTTACATAAATACAGTTTTAGCATCAATGTAAACAGCAGCCTTTACTTTACCTCGCAATGAAGCCAGATTTTGGAGTTTGTAGTTTTAAAAAACTGCTTGTTTAGGTACCCTTCAATGTACTGTATTTCAAAGGGCTTTGAACTTTTACTCATAACTTTGTCATTTTTCAATATTTTTACACCAAATTTTGAACATGGCCTTTTTGAGACATTACCTCATTAACAAAGGAGATGAAATTGTTCAAATCTATCCCCCCAAATAATTTTGTGGTCACTCCACAAAATCACCTTTTGGGTGGGATTTGAAAATGTTTTATCTACTGGGTTCATGAGGTGAGGTCATAACAAAGGTAATGTTGAAAGTCTGGAGTAAAAATATGGTAAAATTATGATGTTATAATTAAACCTTGAAAAATTACAATGCTCACTCATAACTCCCCTAATTTTTAATATTTTCTGACCAAACTTTCACCAAGGCATTTTGGGACCTCACCTCTGGAACAAGGCTGTTGAAATGTTTCAAATATTTGGTGAAAGGTGATTTTGCTGTCACTCCGTGAAATCACATTTCGGGCAAGATTTGAAAAGTGTCTTCTAAGGAGTTTTTGAGGTACTTTCATAAGAAGACCATTGAAAATCTAGTGCACAAATATGGTAAAATGACCAAGTTATGAGTGAATATTGAAATAATTCAATGTTTACACATAATTTCTTGACCCCAAACTTTTAACATAGCCATTTTTAACACCACCTTATAAACGTGACAGGTGACATTTTTCAAATCTTGGACGAGACGTGTTTTCGCACTTGAGGCGAGAAATGACATTTCGGTCAGTATTCTATAAATGCCACATGTCATGCTTATAAGGAAGAGTCATAAAATTACTGTATTGAAAATTTGGGTTTAATCTTAAAAAAAAAAAGAATCATTATCAAGAAATGTTGTGTGTAGTGCCAGCCTTTACACCAGTGGGTAATGCTTGTTTATCCCATGCTGGTGAGCTGAGTTTGGGGGGGAGCTCAGTGAGCCAGCTGGATGGGCTGCGACTAGGGGGACAGCACTGTCATGCAACAGCACCCCCCAGCCTGGGAAGGGAAGGTGTAGAACTGCGCACATGGGCCCATGTACCATATAATGAAGAGAACTCTTCTCTTAGCATTGGGCCCTGCACCTCTGCACCCATGGGTGCCAGAGGGCCCTGTACTTTGGCTAAGAAATGAACTCTTTGCCATGCAAATCTGTATGTGTGGCCACATGGAAGTGCAGGGCCCAGAGGGCCCTGTGCTTCTGCAGCCCACCAGACAACCCCATGAATTCCTGGCATCTGTTGTTGCACGGTGGGACCTGCGCTACTGTAGGTGGACAGAGTCTTCTCTTGGTGCAGGAACCAGAGAGCCCTGCATGTCTGTGCTGCATGAATGAGGATACAATTTCACCATCTCAAAAAGAAAGGAAATTCTTTGCCACAAAAAACTGCATTGATACACTAGTTAGAGTTCAACTTAATGCCACAAAAGTAAAGAAATGTGGCACTAGGGTTTCCAATCCTAACTGCTCATCGCCACCCCACAAGTATGCAAAGGACAAAACCACACAAGCTGCCACAGACAGCCATCAGCAGGTAAAACAACATACAACTGTTTCCAGATGATGCACATGCAGTACCACTAATGCGTTACCTGTGTGGATTTGTATCTGTGGCTGCATAATTGAACTCATTTTCCAGGGAGTCCAGGTTGCCCTTCTGCTCATGGCAAAAAACTTCTTGTGTCTTGAGTCATCCAAAATAAGCAGATCAACCTGTAATGAGTGGGCTTGGATGAATTCCACTGAAACCAGTATTCTTTGTATCCTTACTAGGTTTATTATGACCCAACGTGACCTGGGCAGCATTTCATTGCTAACACTGCCACTTCTTTGGGCTCACTGTGTTTACACTCTGTCAAAATATCAAAACAATTTGAAAATTTTATATTAACATTGTTTTAAAAGGCAACTCTGTGCTCCCTTTCACCCATACTCTGTGATTCCTGCAGTGCATCCTTTTTGTGTGCCCTCCCAATATATTACACATTCACATTTTTAATACATTGTAACCAGATTCTCTAATGATCTCAAGCTGGTGCCATCTGCAACTTATTTTATAGTTAACATAAATCTAAATCACATCATACCACCTATTAACCACAGAGTAGATTATACATACCATTCATACAAAAATTCGTGCCCATTCTTATAACGAACCCTTGGGACAGCCCGCCTGCGCAGCAGTTGGATTTCCGCTTGTGACGCTGATGACCTAGGTTCAGGAACGGACCCGGGTGTCAGAGCGCCAGCCAGGGGAAGATGGCTTGAGCATCCCGCGATGGCTTGCCATCTCCTGAAGGGGAGAGGGAGGGTCCACGGCCAGGTGTCTACTGACCTCTAGCAGATGCCAGGGGTATGGCAGCACATCGGGTCCCACTACATAGGGAGCGTGACGTACGTCGGCCCTTGCCTTGACATCCCGGACATTGTGCTCCAGGGGAAAAACCAGGAAATGGCTCCCTGGCTGGCCAGATAATGGTTGCCAGCCTCCCACCACCACAAAGCCCTGGACTAGGCTGGTCCACCCCAGCAGCACCCGAGCCAAACAAGTTGTGCTGGCCGGCCCCTCCCGGTGCTTCCCCCCCCCGGAAAGGGGACCCATCAGACAAAGTGTTGCATCAGGTTACCCGGGGGGGCTGACATGTGGGGTGGTGGCTGGTGGTAGGAGTTGAGTGCCGGTGGGGGTCCTAGGTGACCCAAAGAAGTGGTCAACCAGGGAGCGAGAAAGGAGAAAAAAAAAAAGAAACCGTTGAAGAAGAAGAAGCATCAACATTTATATAGTGCTTTTCATACACATTGTATCCCAAAGCACTTTACAAGCAATGTTAGACTGGTAGTGAAGTGACTGAATGTGTAGTGGCAGCCATTTTGCACATCATGTTGTTTGAATAACGATAAAATCCCTCAGATTCCCCCTTCCATACTCTCAATAAATGATTTTCATACCTCCATTTATTCTGCACTTTTCTGGGCTGGGAAGCTATGTCCCTCTATTATCCTTATGCTTGTAGCTGGCTGTTATGCCTTTAGACTTCCTCTGTTAAGAAATAAATGGTAACTGGTAGGTGTTAAAACAATCTTTTTTTTATTAGTAAATGTGCTCCTTTGCACATTTGAGGCAGTTACTCAGAGATTAAGTGAAATTGCTGTGCTGTCCAGCTGACTCCTGCAGTGCACCAGAGTGCCTGGTCAGCAGACATGCATAGTTTATATACCGCATTTCGGGGAGGGGTGATATCACTATTGATGTTTCTCTAGGACACCAATGCCACAGTGGCATATAACCATGTCTTTGTCAACTCCCTAACAGCACTTAATAGATTGGATGTTCTGAGGCCTAAACCCAAAGATAATACAGGGCATAAAATTGTCTTCTCGACCACATATAGCCATTTAAGTAGGGACATCAAAAGAATAGTGATGTCCATGATAAATTTCAACAAATTTTGTTAGATAATACCTCCCTGGATATCACCCCATCCATGTTGTAGGACACCCTCAAAAGTGTCCTTTGGGGTGAACTTATAACATACGCCACACACAAAAAAAAAAAGCAACATGAAGGGAAGTATTGAGCCCTTACTGAACAATTACGCATGCTGCAAGATTTCTATTCTCATGGAGACATGGTAGTGGCAAATAAAATTAAACAACTTAAACAAAAGCTCCAGGCACATATAGACTATAAGGTACTTCTGGCACGCAACTTCTTTTGACATTCTCACTACAAAGGTAGAGCTAGGGCCACTCGACTGCTGGCATGCCGCATCCAAAGACAAGCAGCAACAGTACTGAAGATACGTGACCCCCAAATGGGACGGCTTACTAATATACTTCCAGTCATCCTGAAAGCCCTTATACAATATTATCAAAAACTGTATCAAGCTCCTCCACCCACACTTGGATATCCAACTAAACATACCTTTTCCTCTACCAATGACCCAAACTGACAGAAAAACAGATAGCTATCCTTGAAGCCCCGATAACGCCTGATGATATCCAAGTAGTCCTAGCCCAACTTAAAACATAAAAATGTCCCAACCCTGATTGCTTTCCATCTGAATGGTATAAAACATTTCAGGAAGACCTTTTTTCACTGTTGCATTCCACATTTGAAGCCATCCAGAAATGTGATCCTCCCTCTCCAACGTGGAAATATGCTATCATTTCAGCTATCCCCAAACCGGGTCATGATCCCACCTATCCAGCATCCTATCGACTGACTTCAATATTCGTTTCCCATAAAACTTTTTATTTTTATTGAGATTAAACAGTACAGCACAACCAGAGCATAACAATTGAATGTGAAAATAGCATTAGGTTTACAATAGTTAAAAAGGGGCCACTTTGTGTGAAGAAGCCTTCGTCTAAATGCCCAAAAAAGATACATGCATAAATTCAGACATCCTGAAACTTAAGTACAGTAATTCTGAGAAACTTTAACAGAACTGATAATATTCAAACACATTCAGTTAATTAGGAGATGAGCAGAGCTCAGAATGACTAAAATACAGCTAAAATATACACGTGCAGAAACTCAGCCTAAGTGTGGAATGAAAAACAAAAGCATGTTTGGGTTAGCTCAGCTCTTTTGTTGCAAAAAAGGAGACTGGACTTGTTCGAACAAATCCAGCTTGTCTAGCAGCACATAAATAATTCTTTCATTATGTGCTATTGAGGCGATACATGAATACCGATCTAGCAATGAAGGCACTGTATTTGAACCCCAATTTCTTAGAAGGAGATGTTTAGCACCCAGGAAGGCAGCCAGAAGCCAACTAAGTTGAAGTCTGGTAAAATAGCGGAAAGATGGATCCTCTGGTGGAATTCCAAGAATAACACATGAAGGAAGTGGTGCAACTGTCTGGCCCAAACTTTTTGAACACTGTGAAATTACTTGTTGCCAAAAGACAGAAATATGTGGACACTCCCACAAGATATGCAGTAACCCTGCATGCTGATCCTGGCACCTCCAGCAGGATCCTTCTTCTAAAAACCCCATCTCTTCTAATCTTTTAGGTGTATAATAGAAATAATGAAGGATTTTAAATTGTAGCAATTTTCCTTGGACCCCTTTACTTGAATTAATGGCATTAACCCATACAGACGAGCACTCTTCCTCAGAAATACCTAATCCTAGTTCTTCCTCCTATTTGTCTTTTGCTGACAATGTTAGTACTGTTTCACTGTCTATAATCAGCTGATATGTCAAGCCAGCGCCTCTCATTAGGCCCGCCATTTTTACAATCTGTTTCGATTCACTATCTGTCTCTCTCGACGCGTTAAGATTTAGGAGACCATTATTTAGTGTGTTTCGAATTTGTAGGTAGTGACAGAAGTGACATTTCATTAACTTAATTTTTTTTCCGAGGACTTCAAATGGTAGCAAACGGTTAGACTCTGAGTCAATAATAGCTGATAAGTGATTGATGCCAAGTTTGGACTATCCTGGGTTAGGTAAAGGAGACCTATTATAGCAAATACTGGCATTGTCCTAGAGTGGCTGTTTACATCCTGGGGGGTTAGCGATTTTAAGATTCCGAGCCGTTTCTTTTAATAACCTTATAGAATTTGCAATGCATGGATTCTCTTTTAGATGTTTTGGAAATGGAAGTGCTAGATGGTCAGAGAATGTGTATGGTTTTAATAAATTAGATTCTATCGAAAACCACAAAGGAATATCCTGAGGTTTGTAGTTGTTTAAGTGTAGCATGGATTGTCTAATAAGAAAGGCCTCACTGTATTTTTCCACCATGCCATGGCAAAACCACCCCTTTCTACTTTTTGTCTCAGTTTGCTTAAGGATAATTTTGCCGATTTAGTCCCCCACAGAAATACTCTAATACATTGATCTTTTTTCTGTGGCACGAGGCATTACAATTGGAATATTTTGCAGTACATAAAAAAATTTAGGTGCAAAAATCATTTTGATAGCCTGTGTTTTCCCCCAAATAAAGAGGTTTAGTTTGTCCCACTTATTTAAGTCCAGTTTAAAAGCACTTATTATTGGGTCAACATTTTTTCAAATAACCTATCCAGATTATTTGAGATCTCGAGATCTAGATATGTAATCATTTTTTTTTAATGCCAATACCCGCTGATTTCAGCAAATGATTTATTAAAGTGTGTGTGTTTGGGGGGGGGGGTAATAAAGGGGCATCACCTGGGTTTTATCCCAATTTAAACTTAATCGAGAGAATCCAACAAACTGTTTTAGTACTAGTTTGAGTTTATTGATAGCTGTCCTAGGATTGCTTACAGTAATGAGCAGATCAGCAGAAAAAGTAAACACTTTATTTTCTATCTTTCCAGCTAGGACTCCCTCTATGGATGTATCTGCTTGGATTGCTCTAATTAGGGGTTCAATAGCTAGAATGAATAAAAGCAGAAAGAGTAGGCACCTTTGTCTAGTGCCCCTGTGTATGGCAAAATATGGTGAGATTAGGCCATTAGTAATTAACTCTGCAAAGAAGATTAGAGTACATCATGGCTACCCGAGGTTCACTAACTTGAATATACCTACTTAAAGTCTTTACTTCTTTTGGCTTTGCAGAAGACTGACTTCAATATTAAATGTGGACTATAATATATGTACATTTATCTGGGCACACAAACTGGAGCAATCCCCTTCCTCCCCCGATTCATACCGATCAGTCAGGGGTTTATTCTGCAATGCTAAACTACATACTGTACAACATAAGTCGCACCCATTTACTGATTGCTTATGCTACAACCATTTCATCAGTGGTTCTTAGCCTTGATACCAAAAAGGCATTCAATAGGGTGTCATGGCCCTTCCTTTGGGATACCCTGTCTGCCTTTAGATTCCCCAAGTCATTCTGGGAAGGCATCCAGACCCTTTATGCTGCTCCCCAAGCATACATTTGAGTTAATGGAACTCTTTCACCCTTGATAACTTTGCAAAGGGAAACTAAACAGAGCTACCCCTTGCCCCCCCTTATTATTTGCCCTTTATATTGAACCCCTGGCAACAGTGCTTAGACAATCTCCACATATAGAAGGCCTACCATTGGGGGGGCACAGAGTTTAAGATGACATTATATGTAGATGATGTCCTGTTAACCCTACTTAATCTGCAAAGTTCAGTCCCCATTGTCTGGGGTGTTCTCCAAGAATATGGGGAGTTATCTGTTTTTTCCTTAAATATGTCCAAAACGGAGGTCTTGGCGTATAACTTTACTCTTTCCTTAGTGCTTGAGGAACAATTTCCATGGCAGTGGCACGGTACTAAATTAAAATACTTAGGCATTATAATCCCACAGGAGCATTGAAACTTGGAGCTTCTAAATTTTGAACCCCTTACTCAAACATTAACAGCGCACCTGATATGAAGGGCCACTCTCCCAATCTCTTTTTTTCTAAAATAAAATGATACTTATCATTGTTCTTCCATGTCTTCTATATCTTTTTCAGATGTTAGCGATTTTTGCAGCCTGGCACTATGTTAAATAGTGGAACAAAATAATTTTGAGATTTCTCTGGGCAAGTAAGCCACTCAGAATTTGATCCACTATTTTACAATGGCCAAAACAACTGGGTGGAGTAGATCTCCTTAACCTGCTCAACTATGCCCAGGTAGTCCATCTCTGTATCACTTATGTCTGGCTTAATCCAGGACTACATCCTTCCTGGAAGCATATTTAATTTGTAGTGTATGATTTATTCGACATAGGCCTCCTCCTCCTCCTCCTCCTCTTTTAAACATGCACCGTTCCTCTTCCCACCATGAATCATGGACATTATATTGCAGTCACCATGAAGGTTTTTAACTCACTTTGTTGAAATGCACAATTAACTTTCCCCTTTTATTTTCTTCAGGTGTTGTTAATAGATCCAGATTTTTTACCTCCACAGATAGACTAGGCCTTTTCCTGACAGAACCAATTAGAACTTTCTTATATTTACCAATTTTTAGATACACATGGAGTGATCCACTTTGAACAACTCCAGATCAAATATGTTCTTGTGGGGCAGGTACATTTTCATTATTTATAGGTTCATACCTATTTGCTATACAAAACTAAAGATCGTACCACACTACCCCATGCCTATCCTGCTATGTTTCCTATTAGATGCCCAAGCAGGTGCCTTTTGGGGACACTTAATTGGACTCTTCTATTGGGGACTCCAGGAGTATTTCTTGGATTCCACTCAAACTATACTAAATAGTTGGAATCAAGACCTTTCTCTCACCATACCCAGTTCCACGTGGCACAGATACTTGCATACAGCAGTTACAGTAACTTTATTTAATCTTTGGCAAGAATTTACTTGGAAGTGTTACTTTAGATACTTCCATACTCTAATAAAAATTGTAAAGTTTTTTTCCCCCACACTCACGGGGAACGTTGGCACAACTGTGGGACACGGGATACCGACCATGTACATGTGTTTTGGTCCTGCCCACACCTTGTTCGCTTTTGGTCTGTCCTCATGACTCAAATGCTACACCTTTCCATAGATCCTGGTTTAATTTGTCCAATGATGATACTTTTGTCCATCCCCCCATAGCATATTCAAATTGTTCCTAGATCTATGGCAGCTAAAAAAGCCATCACAAGATGATGGTGGCAAATTGTACCCCTGAAGAGGACTTTGTGGCATGAAACAGTAAATGAAATATATAGGATGGAGAGCATCATTGTCTACCTTAATGTTATGCAAGTTAAGTATCCAATTAGATGGCAGCCCTGGGTAACATACTGTACATTATAAAACAGCGTAAAGACTGTTTCGTGACAATTTTATTTCTTACTAGCATTCCTCTTTCATTATCGTGATGTACACTGGTTCTGAACTACATTCACATAGTTACTAGAGAAGCTGGGAGTTTGATTGTCAGTTGACATTTAACAATTCAAGTTATGACTGTACAAATTTATTGATTTGAGCCTTATGCCATTGTCATACTGCTCCAAGCTGATTGTTGTCTTGCGCTCTCATACTTCAACTAAAAAAGGAAAACAAATAAGAAAGAGGAATAGTGATGTCAGATTGGAACATGTTACAGACAGGAGGGAGAAAAAATAACAGATCCCCCCTAACCCCCGGTAGCATCCAAGAAAAGACAGACTATACAAGACAGAATAGTACATACATCACATCATGTGCCCCATACAATGGGGAGACAAGTAAGTTATAATAACACCATCTAAAACATTTTAAACATGATTTGAGCTTTAGCCCATGGAAGGAGGTGACCCACTGCATTTGTTGACTCCTGCAAAGTGCAGCGTGAGCACGCAGTGTGCCACTCACGCCTTTCACTTTACCATGGGGAACTTGACAGAGGCATGGTTATATACCCCTGTAGCCATTCAGGATAAAATTAAATTAATTAATAAATAAATAAATTTTTTACTTGCCAGTTCTTTCCCTGAAGAGGACCATTTAGATGGTCGAAGCGCTGGGATATGTCTGAATTTTGCTTTTTTTGCACTGCCTGGTTTGTACAATGTACAACTAAAGGCACTTCAAGTAAAAGAACTTAAAAGTACAATTTTGTCTCTGAATTTATTTCTTCATGCTACCTAATGTTATGGTTCCTTTCTTATGACAGTCTGGTTTCAAGGCTGAGGCAGGAAAAATTTAAAAGCTGTCTGTTGTTGATGTCATAATTGATTGACTATTAACCCTTAGACTGCTGACAGAATTAGAATGTATAGGAATTCTGGACTGATATATCAGTCCGAGGCACATCAAGGGCTAATGTATTCATGATGTCTGATTTATTAATACTGTACCCCCTACCAATGGTGTCCATTAGGAGGCAAATAGGTTTTTCGCAAAACAAGTAAAATGATACCTTTTGTGGTGTTTGTGTAATTTCGTCTCATCTGGTTCATCCTGCTGCCCCTCCTGCCTGACCAACATTTTGTAACCTGTGCCTCTAGGGGCGCATCCCAGAGCCTCCCATGCCTGATGTAAGAGTCCTGTATCAGCTGCAGGAAAGTGTACTGAAGTTATCAACAGAAGGCACTAGCAATAGCTCTGGTTTGTTCTTTACTGATCCTGGTGCCATACTGACACGATGTATGGGCTGCCCAATCTACACTTGGTCTCGGCATGGTACCGGGATCAGTAACGAGCAGACTAATATAAGCTCCTTATAGTAACTACAGTACACTCTACCACAGCTGATCCCTGGCTCTGGTGCCAGCCATGGGAGATTCTGGGATTTGCCTGTAGAGGCACGGGTTACAACATGTCAGTAGGGCAGGAGGGGCAGCAGGATCAACCGGATAAGATAAACTTACACAAACAGCACAAAAGGTGAAATTTTACTTGTTTTGTGAAATGCTTCTCAAGGACAGCCTCACATTAAGGTGTGGGAGAATAAATGAAGGCCCTTTCCCTCTAAATAATTAAAACAGACTGTATGACTTGAGTTGTTTTGAATGGAGAAAAAGGTTCTGAATAGATGTAATCGCTATTTTCGTACTGGTGATTGAAATAACCAAATCCAATGAGATCAAGCCACTTGATACAGTCAAAAGAATAGGATTCTAGTGGAAATAAGAAGGCAATTAAGGGAGGGTGATTTGGGAAGAATATTCAGAAATATTATTTCACAAGGAGTGGTGGAATTTCAGAATGGAACTTCATCTGAAGTGATATCAGGTGAAAGTGTCGATACCACATCAGTAAAATGGTATTGATTTTAAAGGAGCTCTTTATAGGAAGATGTAGGAGTTTCTGTTTGGAGGCAGTATTGCGTTGTGGTTTAGGACACTGAGCTGCAAACTGAGAGACCTGGGTTTGAATCCCACATTCCCCACTTGCATACTGTGTGGCCCTAAGCAAGTCACTCAACTTCCTTGTGCTTCCAGGTCTCACTTGTAAACAAGCTTCCGCTTAGTGTGCCTTTCCTGGTTAAACAATTTTCCCTTTCCCTGTTTGAGTTCACTGCTGTGGTTTGAAATGCAGTGCTGTGCTTTTGTGATGCCACCCAGTATTGTAAAAGCTGTCCTGCCATTGGCTAAATATTCCATAACTGCTTCAGTACTCTGGGATATGAAATGCTGATGTCATGGCACCTATGGAAATATAGTGTTGTTTCTCACTGTGAAACACTGGCTGTATGTATACATGTTTTAAAATGCAACAAAAATAAATTTACAAAAAACACAAATAATGTTTTTTTTCAGCAGATGCCAATTGGGGGTAGGGTGATATGGCATCACACAATATGATACATGCTGCAGAATTTAATGTGTGATGGTATCGCTGTAGTCCTTGGGGTTTATGTTGCATCCCACACCTCAGGTGTGCATTAAATTCTCATAACACACACTATCCCATCCTTTATGCTGTATGTCTAAGAGCCCAAATGAGTTGTATTGCAGAATGTGGCTGAGTGGCATATGGTGGGAAAAACAAGCATTTGGCAATGCCAAATGTTTGCTTGCAGTGTCAGGACAACTCTGAAAAACATAACATCTGGTCACAATTTACTTCATGTTTCACCCTTTTTTGTAATTGTCGCCCCTTGCTTATCACTAAGGACATCTGCATGGAAACAGGATCTCTGCCATTTGCTCTGTCTGCTTGTCTTCTTCTGCATTCACAGTTCTGTTTATGGACATCCCCATCTGTAGCTGTGAAGATAGCTAATTATGATGTCATAAACAGGGCATTATGATGTCACATGTGGACAAGCAGCCAAAGCTAATAAAGTCCATGGGAAAGGAGTCTTGTTTTCAAGTCGCTTCCCTCAGTAATAAAAAAAAGGGGGGGGTCACAGCAACATATTTCTGGCTGAATGGTACAGAAGGTAAAAGCACAGAACTGTAAACCAGTGGGTTGCAGGTTCAGCCCCCCTCAGGGCCACAAACAATATTGTCTAAGGAAATCTGAGCTACACTAAACTTGTAGCCGGGCCTGTGGCTCAGAGGACTGAGGCACATGATGCCTTACCTCTCCCCACACTTGTGATCTGGGTTTAAGAATGGACTGAGATTGCTCGGGGGCTGGCAGGGGAAGGAGAATTTAGGGTCCATCAACGAATCTCCTGCTCCAAGGTGGGAGGACAGTATGTACTGCTGCATGACTGCCACCTAGTGGAGAGTAGGTGTGGCACAGCAGTGGTCACCAGAATTGACAGTGGGAAGTAGGTGTTGAAAGCGTACACCATCTTCACAGTCTACATCTGTGCCATTGCACACCACCGGCTCTGATTCAAGGAGAGTAACCGGTGGAAAGAACTCCTGTCTGCAGGATGATGCTAAGACCCTGAAGGCACTGGACCACCACCATCCATGGCACCCACTCACATAACAAGGTAATAAGTAGATGGGGTAAGTCGCGAAGGAGGGGTGAAGGGCTGGGACTCAACAGCAGAAGGTGACAGATGGGGAGGAGCAGGAGGATAAAGTTCATATGAAACAAAGGACTGCAACATTATATGAACTATACACTAAATTGTGTCTCTCACATTTTTCAAAGTTATCAAACTGGTATCAGAGGCTCTTTAAAGGGAACATACAGCAAACAATAGGTAATTTAAATCAAGCATTGCTGGTGTTTTCTGTTTAATATTGACATGTTGTTAATATATGTGAAGCTATTATGTTTGAATTCGGCATCCTATTCCCAGTTCTATTTAGTGCTTTCCTGTCTTTCGGATGAGACGTTAAACCAAGGTCCCATCTGCCTGGATTGGTGTTAGTTCAGGTGGATGTTAAAGATCCCATGGCACTTATCGAAAAGAGTAGGGGAATTTCCCCGGTGTCCTGGCCAAATTTCCCTCATTCACTAAAAGTACCACCAACAGTTTAATCTGGTTCAAGGTTAGTTGGCTTTCATCTGTATCCCCTTCCCCGGGTCGTGCCTGAAAATAGGTAGGATTTGTCTAGTGCACTTGCCCGGTCAACAAAAAATAAATAAATAAATAAATAAAATAGGAGTTTCTGTCGGTAACTAGGGGGAAACACACACACACACACACACACACACACACCACCCACGCACGCACGCACGCAAGCTTAATGTTCATCTTTGATGATGTCTGCTAGCTAGCTAATGAGCAGAAAACCAGTGGGATTGGTGGGACTTTTCACCTTTGAACTACAAGAAGTTTACACACCCATCAGCCAGATGAACACTGTCATTGTCAGCTTTCTCAGCAGTGACATTTCAGAGGGAATTCTCCTGCATTTCTACATCATTAGCTCATACGGTACACACCTACACTGCAGTAATAATATGTTTGCTTTGTGCATGAGCGGAAGCAAACATAAAAATCAAGTCATCCTTTTGAATATGTGATAATACCTGTTCTTATAAAATGGGCAAAACAAATTCCAGAAGCCTGATTGGCTGAAACAGGTTTTCAGTTGTATCCTAACAGGACATAACCTTACAACTGTCACTACTTGTGCCAACCTTTCCCAGCAACATACACATATCACTGTTCCACCTTCAGCCAAAGTCATAGCTGTGTAGTATAACCAGCCTAGACAAGGTGGACAACACTCTTGGTGCCACCCACAGACACACACTGCCTGTTATTAAACATAAGCATTCAAGCAATTTCATTGATATTTTCTTTTTTTAAGCTAAAGTCTGACCTCTCCTGTTGTTAAAACCAATGGCAATGAAGAGAGCAAAACACAAGCCACATGTTTAATATCCCACTACAGATCCACCAGCGGTTCTCCATCAGTGATCTAGTGAACGGGGCAGCAACTTTAAAATGTGTTGCACTTTTACATACCAACTTCAGAGTTCTTGTGGCTCCCTTTTAAAACATATTATACTGTCGCCACAAAACTGAATGAAGCTTCCTTTGGTATGTCAGTAACCATTATGGTTTAACAAGCACTAACCAAGAAAAGACGGTCTACAGTGTCCGCTGAGGAATAGTTCACTCCCAGTCAGCCAACCGTTTAATGTAAATCAAAAGCAGAAAGGGATTTTACAACACAAAGATTAACCCCCCAAAAATAAAAGGACACAAAACAAATGCTTTCTGCATCTTGGGGGAGGGGGGCCAAGAAACATCACACTAAATTTGTCAGTCCATATGGCACAACCAGTCACTCCCGACGGCTGTAACTCAAACTGTGTGGCCAAAGTAAGAAATATTAAACAAAAAAAAAGAAAGGAAAAACATGGTTTTGAGTGTTTGTGTAGGTGGGTGGGTGAGTGAGTGAGTGGGTCAGTGAGACTCAGATAGATGACACTAATCTTCTCTAGTCATGTTAATTGAAGAGGTCCATTACAAGACAATGACGAGGACTAGGTTTTGTTTTTTTCCACTGATATCATATTTTGTACTGTTTTTTACGTACTTCATATGTGCATTTTCTTAACTAACTTCTTTACTGGGGGCCCATTTTATAAGCATAATAAGACACTCTGAGGTGTGGGTTATAGCCTGATAAGAGTATTTCCCAGGAGCTAAAGGCACTCGGTACAAGTGCCTCATAACATACCTAGGGTGTGCTCTTATCAGGCCATAACCCACACCTCATCATGTCTTATTGCTTGCTTAGCTTAGAATATGTGACAGTACCAGCATACGGCATTCCCATTTGAAATCAGATTTGTTCTACCCAAGTTCCAAAGAGACATTCCAAACCAGAATCATAAAGGTATCCTCGGCTAAAAAATGTCACACAACTAAGATACACTAAACCTAGAGCTAAAAAGGGAGAGGAAGCACCTTGAAATATTTCTACATTTACAAAATTTGGTTACACTATAAGTGTCAGTTAACTACAGTGTAGTTGCAGTGTGACTACACTGTAACTTCATTGCAACTGCAATGTAGTTGCATGCAATAAACATGTAACTACAGTGTAATTAACCTGTTGCTTATAATTAGTGAACAAAGAATTGACATAGATGGTTAAGGACTGAAAGAGATGAGTCCATCGAGTCAGCTCCGATGTTCCTAGGATGCTTTACTTTGACGTATTGGGCCTCCCCGACCACCTGCCTTCCATTAGCTCCAAAATGTCCCCTTGAAAATGTCCCATTGGGTTTTGAACCCCAAGATAGTCCCAGCATTGATCACTTTACTGGCTAGATTATGCCATCTGTCCACTTCCCACGCCATGATGAAATCTTTTCGGACATCATTCCTAAATGTCCCGCTTCTAGTTAACGACTGCACACACTAGTGGGTTTTGTTACTTTACTGCAAGATGTTGTGCTTTGCATTTTATGTGGTTAGAGTGTACGCTGTCAGTTTCTAGTAAGCTTCTGTGGATTATGCACAATTCAATACAACTGGATATCCGGACATTAAATTCCGAGTGCACACTGTCCAGTCCAACAAGATATATAGATACTGGCCTCTAATTTTACACTATCCAAGTCAACAAGAAATTCAGATATTAGATTTCAAAGGTACACTATCTGAGGCAAGCAAATATCCAAATAGTGGATTCTGACTGTACACTGTCCAATCCAACAAGATGTACTGGATTCCAACTGTGCACTGTCCAACCCAACTGGATATCCAGATATTGGATTTTGATTCACACTGTCTGACCCATCTGGATATCTGGATACTGGATTCCAGTTATACTTACTAGATATCCAGATACTGGATTCCAGTATGGTACTATCCAACCCAACCAGATATCCCGATATTGGATTCTGAATGGCACCATCTGACCCAACAGGACATGCGGATCTTGGATTCTGATCAGCTCTTGATCTATGGATTGTTCATACTATCAGAACAATCCAAAATGGTAGGGATGGTACCCATACAGCCTGAGCTTTGGGGTTTCCTGAGTATTTTGTGATGTCTGTTTAAAACATTCCACAATGGCAACGCAATTTTCCAGGAGCTAGGGAAACTTTACAGATATTACATTCACACACAGAACAGCAGACATTGCCTACATTTTCTGTTTTTTATAGTTTTCACTCCCTCTGGGCAGATCTGCTACATTCAGTGTACCTCCAAGCACCATCATCTGCTTTTTCTGGAACATTCCATGACCAAGGTGGGCTTTGATGGCATACACGCTCCATGATGAGAGCGTCAGGTGGGGAAGACCCCTCCTGTGACTGAATCCTTAGATGGTTATGAAGTGCACAGTCAGTATATGGGCCCCAAAAGTCAAGTTTCACCCTGCCAGCTGCCCAGTTTCTGGCTCTTTTGTCCCTCCACTGGGATGGTAGCATACACAAGCTCCAGAATAATTACACAGCCGGCATGTGTTACGCAAACTAAATGTCCCCACAACCACAGCCATATCCACGTTGCCTGCAGCTCCCAGGGAAACCCAGTGGCTCTAGCACAGGAGGAGGAGGCAGTGGACATCCTCCCACCTGGAGAAGGTGACCCTCTGCTGGGATGCTCTAGCCTCTTCCTTCCTGTTGGATATCAGGCTGCAGCAATGGCAACCCACCAGCTGGTTTCTCTGATGGCTGGCAGGTTGTCCTGGGCATGCCCATGCTCACTGGGGGAGGAGAGAGCGGCTACTGGCCCCAAGAGGGTGACTACAGTGGCAGTGCGGGTCTGGGTGGAGGGGCGCAATGCAGCAGCACCATCATGGGGGAGGAGTGGGTTCATATCTGCCACAAACCACTGGCTGCTCCAACAGTGGCCTGGCAGGTGTTAGGGGATGTAGGGGCACCATCCCCAGGGGACATAGGGGCACCTCCCCACCCAGCAAGAGATCCAGCAGTGGCGCACAGCATGTCAGTCCAGTTCCAGGCTGGTCTAATGGCAGGGTCTGTGCACCTATTGGGGTGCTTGCAAAATGCCAAATTAGAGGATACAGCAGCCCTGCCATGGTACAAGCTCCTTTCTGCCATGGCACACCAGTACAGCTGTTGCAAGGATGGTGCAAGAAGCCCCCTCAGTGGTGTAGCCTGCCTGAGAAAATCAGGACTGGTGCAAGGAGCCCTTTGCACCATTTCTGCTACATGCAAGCCCCTTGCACCAGTCCCAATCATTTTTAAAATTGGGCCCATAATCCTGTTTAGGAGGTAATAATCTGCACAGTAGTAAACTGTGATGCCACAAATGCCAGATTGTCACTACAGTGCAGGACAAAGCAAGCGGAGCAGATGAACTCCAGTGGACAACGATCCTGGGCCAGACTTTCGAAGGCTGATGGAGGACTTCTGTCAAGCCTTGCATCAAACCATAGTGTTGTCGTGGTTATGCCAAGGCCAAATACCACAGCTGGGTCTGATTTTATCATCTTGGTTGTAATTGTGACAGACAAACTGCTTTATGGCAGCTTGGGCAAAATTCAGTTGCAAGCTGCGTGTTAGTGATCCCGGAACTGATCCAAGCCAGAATGAAGAAAGTTGGTGTCAGTTTGCTGCACAAGACAGAAACTCTTGTTTATTTGCTGCAGGTGACCACCAAATCAGCTTTGGGACAGATCTACATTATTTCACTATCGTTGTTCATGACATGGAGTCCCAAAACAGGCATGTTGAAAATCTGGGGTAAAAATATTCAAAAAATGACCAAGTTATGAGGACAAGTGCAAAACCCAATGAAATTCATTGAGCCACACACCTGATTTCCTCAGTTCGTGGTCTGGCATTGAAGAGTGAAGACTTGTCTCCATTCCAGAGTGGATTACAGCGTTGGACCCCCCAGTAGGTAAGTAAGGGCTTGGGGGTGGGACGGGGGTGCTGAATGGGATGGTCAGGTGGGGCAGTAACAGTGGTGGCAGCAACAGACATCAATGAAAGGTTTTCTTTTTTACATGGTATATTTTTATTTTACCCCAAAAAAAAAAAAAAAAACCTGTGAGGGACAGTTTTCTTTATTTCAGGCACTGACACTGGGGATTGGGGACCCCTGTGTTGGTGTTATGTTTGGCAGCACCGAGGGTGGGCCTGG
Organism: Neoceratodus forsteri; assembly: GCA_016271365.2. Lineage (NCBI taxonomy): Eukaryota > Metazoa > Chordata > Ceratodontiformes > Ceratodontidae > Neoceratodus > Neoceratodus forsteri. Next base: position 11,915,704 of record CM028138.1, read on the forward strand.
TGTCGCACAATCAAAACAGATAGGGTAGGGGGTAGAAGCCGGCATGGGGGATTGTGCATCACCATGCCGTAAAACTGACATGGAAGGGGAGGAGAGATTCAGGGAGGGTTTTTGTTATATTAGACAGCATCGGGAGTGGGCTCCCCAGTGTCACACAATGAAAATGGGTAGGGTGGGAGTTTGTAGCCGGTACTGGGGCTTACATTGAGGGGAAGGGATCACAGCAGGCTGATCATGACAGATCAGCTGTTTCTGGGGTGGAATTATGTAGATCAAATGAAAGAGCTGCCCTATGATTGGGTCAGCTCTCTCCTTTGAACTACATGAAGTTCCCGCCCAGCAAGCCAGAACAATGTCATGATCAGCCTGGTTGATGATTGGTGTGACATTGACGAGCCCCTTGCAGACTGCCCTACATGGGACCACAGTGACATACCTTTCAAAACCCACTCTCCTAACAATATGTTCACTCATGCCTGTGCACAGTGAACATAAAAATGCCCTGAGGTTTCAATTCTCCAATGGCATTATTCCCTGGGCAGCAATGTCAGGGATTTGTGTATGTCTGTCTTTAGGGGTGGCAAATAGAATGCCACTTTACATCCCAAAATTGTGCCACCCCCTGACTGCGATGGTGTATCAGACAGCTGCCTTTCTGCACTATGTTTCTTTTGGACATGTTGTTAGTTTTTCCACTCTGAAATGTCTTTGTATGTTTTTATTTGCTGCTTCTGTCTCCACCTTATTTAGTAAACCATATCAGCCTATTACAGTAGTTTTATGCATCTGCTCCCCTGTACCCTTTCCCCTAGAGCACATTTGGAAACAAGCTATTTGTAGCTCAGTACTCATATCTAGTGATAATAATTAAATAAATAAATAATTTAACAAACAAAGAAGCCACTCAGGGAGTTTGTCCTTGGAAACTATGTGGAAGTAAGTCATTAGTAGAGCTCGTATCATTTGCAATTCAAACTGAAGTTATGATTTGAGTCAGATGAGCAGGATACTGTTTTGAATGGTTCATGTGTTTGCAATGCTGTCCACTGGATTCCAGATCAGCCAGGCTGATCTGGCTAAGCCCAGATCTCCCTTGTTAAAGAGTATGGCTCAGGGAAGAAAGGCACCCAGGTCTGCGGGTATGTAATGGTTATGTAGAGTGCATTTGACACCCAACCATGTATGTCTTAAGTCACGGTATAGGCAACAAGTCAGATTGCCCAAAATTCAGTAAAGTGCAAAGCTGAACACAAAGGTTTGCACTCCACTGTGCACTTACCCAGGGGTTCAAGGATGCTATATGCAGTTGGAAAGTGCATCGGCACTATCTGACTGAATGCAGAGTCACATCGGTGCAGTGCTAAGTGAAGTAGCACTGCTCAGATACATCTCCTAAAGTGGGCCACAAGAGTTGTTCTGATGCTTCAATAAACAGCACTTCTGCAGCTACACAGTGTCAGAGTTATTCCATGTGTTGCAGAGTGCCAGAAGTCGTCTTGATACCAAGGGTCCATTTGCATGAGTAGTAGAGGCAGGTAGCATGGCGATGCTCCACTCTTCCCCAGTCCAAGACTTAGGTAGCCATCCCTGGTGCTAGTGTTCCTTCCCTCCCTCACATTGTCAGCCGTAATGTCTAAAACAAACTCCCTGGTGGTGGTGTTCTCCCTCCCTCTGATCACCAGCCCCTAGTGTCTAAAACAAACTCCCTGGTGGGTGGTGTTCTCCCTCCCTCTGATCATCAGCCGTAATGTCTAAAACAAACTCCCTGGTGGTGGTGTTCTCCCTCCCTCTGATCATCAGCCGTAATGTCTAAAACAAACTCCCTGGTGGTGGTGTTCTCCCTCCCTCTGATCACCAGCCCCTAGTGTCTAAAACAAACTCCCTGGTGGTGGTGTTCTCCCTCCCTCTGATCATCAGCCGTAATGTCTAAAACAAACTCCCTGGTGGGTGGTCCCCCCTCCAATTGCCAGCCCATAATGTCTGAACAAGCTCCCTAGTACTTGTGCCACCCTCCCCGATCACCAGCCTGTAAGAAAAGTAAAACCATCCCTGGCACCCAGTGATCAACACTATGCACTTATCCATGGTACCGCTGCTCGAAATTCCTAAATCCATGGCATTTAGCATCCCCCACAGCACCAAACACCCATCCACCCCAGTCACCTTAGCAGTACCATTGGTGCCGCAGGTACGCAACTGACGCAGCTCTCCTCACACCTCCTCAGCAGCTGCCGTATGTCCAGGCAGGGAGCATGTCTCTTATTTATAGGACCGGGTGACGCACCCTGTCATGTAAATAAGAGGCACAGTCTCTGCCTAGACATACAGCATCTGGCAAAGGAGGGGTGAGGAGGGCTGTGCTGGTCACCGCATGCACACCTGCAGCACCAAGGGTACTGGTATGGTTGGGGGGAAGGGGTGTTTGGTGCTGTGTGGGGGGCCAGTAGATGCCAGGGATTAAGGAATTTTGAGCAGTAGTACTGTGGATCTGTGCCGGGGGGGAGAAGACCACTGGATGCCAGGGAGGGTTTTACTTTCCTTATGGGCTAGTGATCGGAGGGGACCACTACCACCAGGGAGTTTGTTTTAGACATTATAGGCTGGCAATCAGAGGGAGGAGGGACCACTAGTACCAAGGAGTTTGTTTTAAACATTACGGGCTGGCGATTGGAGGGGGAACCACTAGCACCAGTGAGTTTATTTTTTACATTACAAGCTGGCAATGGGGGGGGATGCCACGGACCACAAGGGCAGGTGTTCTCCCCCAGTGGCTAACCGTCTAGTTGGCTGCATTAGCCCTGGTAGCCACTAAGGTTGCACAGAGTAAGAGGGGGTTTTGTTTGGTGGTATTTGCACAGTGCATAAGGACCATGCTAAACCCTGAATATTGGCTTCTGCCAATATTTCTGTCCCTACCCCACCATTTGCATGGCCCCCTTTTTGGTTTGCGCGGGTGCTAACCCCATTTGCTGGTGCAACTGAACCTTTTGAATATTGGGTTCCAGAGCAAAACCTGTTTTGCACAGGCAAACACCATTAGCACGCACACAAACTTTTGAATATCAGGCCCAGGTGTTACAAGTAAATGACAGCTTATGTTGCACTGGGATTCACACAAAACCTCAAGTGCAAATTCCATGAATCTGGAAGGAGGGGGGATATGATTAAAAAGAGTCCACAATTTTCCTCACAGATAATCTCTCCAAAGAAGTTAACAAAGCGGGAGCACACTCACTCAGATAACGGTCTCTTTTCAACACAAACGTAATGCAATCCTTCAGGGGTACACATAGCAAGTGGCCGTTACCCTTACAAAGCTTTGTAGGTAGGTGTTTAGGATATGGCTTTTTTAGCAAGCTCATTGAAAAATTAGGAAAGAGTATCATTATTTTAAAAGTCATTTTTACTACTTATCGCCCATCGATAAATGCTACCAATCTCAACCCTGTGAGTTTAGTAAATCTATAACCACATTTAATGGTTAAAACTAACCCCCTCCCAAAATAACACTGTGTCTGATCTTTTTTTTTTTTTAATTTAACAGGATTTAAACATGTCTTATCCAGTCACAGGACAGCCGCATGTTGTTACCTCAACGTACTCCGCCTCTCATCCAGGCTCCTGGAACTCAGGGCTTATGGACTGTTTCCAGGACATGGGAATCTGTCTCTGAAGTACTCTGAGCTTTCAATATTGACCGTTTTCTCAGGTTTACTACCCCCAGGTCTTCATTCCTTGCTGAGCCATGGGGAATGAACTGCATGGGGTCAGCCATAGGACTTGTCAATGTATATGGCACATACAAAATAGTGCCGGGACAACCATATAGAACAAGTCTGTGATTCCACTGTGGGGTTCTGATGACATCATAGGGACCTCAGGATGGAAATACAGATGAGTTATGCATGACTGCCTGTGTGTTCTGCTTCACAGTATAGGGTTTGAAAAATAAAATGTAAGACATTCTGCTTTTTTTCAATCGCAAGACATCTTTGGTTTAAGTTTTTATTATTAAAAAAAGAAACCCACCTTCACTTAGCTGCTGAAAACCCCTTATATAGTAGCCAGATAAAGTGACAGTGTATGAATATATCTAGTGATCAGACAATTATAGGGTAAATGAATATTAAAAATGTGAATGATACAGTATGGACAATGTAAACACAACAGACCAGCACTGGTACTGATAACTAAACATAGTTATAAAACGGTCTCCAGTCAATTCTTACTCCTCATTGGTCGCAGCACCATATACCCCTCCTCAAAAGACATGATAGGGGTGCATTAAAAGGAGGAAGTAAACATTGCAGAGGTTGCTCAAATAATGAAAGCCCATGAAAAGATCTTTCCAACAAGGTACTGGGCTTACCTGTGGGTGCCGAGAGTCCCGAGATACAACAATCTAAATAATTTGTAAATTAAATCAAGGAGTTTTAAGACAGAAAGTGATGTCACTGAGGGGCAGGCTGTAATTAATCACATACATCTTGCCCCTCAGTGACATCACTTTCTGTTTCAAGATTCCGTAACATAGTTGCTCCCTTGATTTAATGTGCAGGTTATTTAGTTACATCTCAGGACTCCTGACACCTACAAGTAAACCAGTACTTTGAAAGATTTTTCCATGGGTTTTCACCAAATGAGTGACCCCAGCAATGTTTACTCTCCCTTTAATTGACCACACAACTGGTTGGGGTCAAAAGGGTCAATATGCTAATTACGTATCACCAGGGTCAAAAAAGTCACAGTGCAAATCAAACAACACAGCAACATCAAAAGTAGGTCAGGCAAATAATAAAAAAAAAAAATATATGACCACACACACACACACACACACACACACACACACACACACACACACACACAGAGCAACATTGCTCAAGAATCACAAACTGCAACATAAAAGCCATCCAACAACTTTAAATATACTTCCTACTCACAAATCTGAACCCAAAACACTGCAGTGTGGCTCACACAAACAAAACATTTTAAACACCTAAAAAAACAAACTATATTTCAGATCAATAATTCTACATAACAGAAACATGCATACATAAATCACTAAACCATCAGCAAAACTTCTAAAAACATTGATCTGAAAGCTAAAAAAAATTCACTTACCCATTTGAAATGCAGAAACAAAGGACAGCTCAGACTCTGCTTGAATCTCATCACTGCCCTGCAGTACACCAGAGTGACGTCATATATCTACTCAACAGCATAGGCGTCTAGATCTTATTCAGATCACAGCTCAGGCTTCCAGATTAGTCTCAGACATCACATGAGAAGTACGGAAAGTTCAAAGTAAGCGATACCTTTTAAAACAAGAAAATAACCCTCTGCCTTGCAGTGCAACCGCATCAAACTAATGCAGTTTACCAGCTGCAACCTAATCCCTGCTGCATATCTAATTTACGCTCATGCCCTAAAGCCAACCATTTAAAGATACAGCACAGATTAAAAGATGACTACACCGCTAAAAACTAACATTACTAAACATACAATAAGTGGAATAAGACAATTCCATTCATAGGATCATAGTATGTCAATGCACCTTATGATGGTTGAAGTCCCTTGCCTTTTGGACTTGGTCTCCAACCCACCACTGAGTGCATTAACATACAGTAGCATAAACCCCTTCTGCTATGCCTTGTTCCTTACTTAAGATAAACTACCCCAGTTAAATTAAAAAAAATCTAGATATTTTAATCCCTTATATTTGATACATTGTCATGGGTAGTTCAAATTTAAGTCAGAAGGAGAGCTAGAGGAAGAGAGAAGTGGAAAAGTAGATCAGAAGGGTGAAAGCAGAAGACAGAGAGGAGGGAAAGGATTTCCTGAAAGGGATGATCAGGGTGAACTGTGAGGAACTATCAACAGGCGTAACGAATCTAAAACACAAGCATATGAGTGGAAGCTGGTAGGGGGTGGTTCAGAAGGGACATGAGAAAGTTTTATTTTATAGGGGATGGTTAAGCCATGAAACAGTCTTCTAGCAGAGATGGTAGGCGCAAAAAACTATTAATAGTTTCAAGTACGACTGGGACAGAGTTAAGGGTTTAGTCATTACTCAGGTTGATAGTAGTAAGACAGGGAGTGGGGTGGGGGATAGTGTAGACAAAAACTCAATACTGACAAAAGGTCTTGGGTATGATACGACAGTACGGGCAGACTGGATGGACCATTGTTTGTTTTTTTTCCTTGCTGTCATTGTCTCTGTTTTTATGTTTCTAAAAGTAAGAAAGAAAGAGAGGGACAGGGAAAGGGAAGGAGTGTTAGAGAAAGGGAGAAGGAGAGAAAGAAAGATAAAGAAGAGAGAGAGAGAGAGAGTAAAATGGAGACAGAAAGAGGGAGAGAGGGGGATACGAGATAGAGACAGAGAGGGAGGGAAACGAGTGATATGGGCTGGAGTAAATCATTGATTGATTGATTTGAAATTGTTGACAAAGAAAGGCACACTGAGGTGTGACAGCTCATTTCCAGATATGATTTGGTGTAGGTTAAGAGCCATGAGAGCTTTAACTTTTACCTCAACAGCCACCAGAGATGGGCAGAAGGAACCTCAGTTTAATGTCTCATCCACAGGATGGCACCCTCCCCCATCGCACTACTGTGTCAGTACTGGGTATTAGCCCGAGTCCTTGGTGTGGGACTCAAACCCAGGATCTTTTGAACCTCCATTCCCCAATGAAAGTGTACAGTCTACTAAGCCACTGACCAGCTTTAGTTGCGTACCCCAGTGAGGCAGTACTAGGAGAACATGTTTTGTCTGGGACCGTTGCTCAAACTACATTGTGGGTTGTGTTTTGTCTTCTGCTCCAGGTCTCTGTGGCACATTTATTCCTTGCATCTTGGAATGTAAAATTGCACAGGACTATGGGGAGTGCGTGTTATTGCCCTGCCTGCCCGGAACCTTCCTGCCTATCCGCACTGGTTTGAGGGAGCGGCACCGTATCCAGGTAAGACACACATGGGGTAGGGAATGTTTACTTTTCAGAGATTTACTGAGATTTAGAAAGGTGCAGCAGTGCCTGTTTGTACAGCGAGAATACCAAGACTGTAAACTGAATGCAATAAACTAGAACCTGCCATCCCACGCAGTAATGTTGTAGCATATTATTGTGGTAACATTTTTATTTATTTATTTATTGAGGTTTTAGGAAAAGTACCTTTGAGCCAGAGACTCCTTTACAAAGGTTCCACGTCACAGAAATCAGATACAAACAGGCATTATATGACAATTCACCATCACCAGGGCACAAAAGTAAGCAATAAGCACAGAACAGGGAGAAGCTAACAGTTTGATACTAGGAATAAAAAGCCCAGTTTTAAAAACAATACATTCATACTACTCAGAGAACCAGCCGAGTCTGACAGACAGGCTGGGGACTCAACGTGGTGGAAATAAGCCGGCCAGTGGCCTTAGTCAGGGAAGGGAAGGTAATCAGTGACAATCACAGTAATTAGAGGACTGGAGGTGTTCCTTAAGCTGAGTTAAGGGACTTCAGGTCCATTTTGTCAACCCCACTTGCCACTCGGCAATAATTATTCCAGATTTGACAATGGACTCGCATCAAAGCCTCACAGCTGGTTGGAGCACATCCTTCCGGGGGTGATCCACTTAAGTCAAGCAGGTTTTCTTAAGCTGTGACAGACCTCCGATAATACTTGAAGGATTGTTCATCTTATGGACCATGTCTCCAGATGCTCCCTTCCAGCCTCGTTTGTTAGTCTTGATGCCTTTAAGGCATCTGACATGGTGGTCTGGTGCTTTTTGTGTTGGCTTGCCACTCAGGCACAAGCCAACATCTTGCGGTAGTAACAAAACTTGTAAAGAAAGTGCCGGTGCAATGAGAGACAAGCTCATCATGCAGCAGAACAATAACACGCCTCCCAATGTGCCTTTCCTGGTGAAGTATTTCAATAAACATGGCGGCAGTGGCTCCCGCCGCCGCCTGCCACACAATGCCTACAAAGCGGACTTCAGGGGTGCCCAATCTCCCTGTCAACATGCTAAATAACCCCCACAAGATTGTGTGGCACACTGGGAGCCCACTCCAGTATGCCTCCCCGTAATCAAAGCAGACCATAGTCGGCATGTTCCTGCCCTCACCCCCATTGTGCGCCACACCCAGTGTGGCCAACATCACCCCCCCAAAGTCATGGGGCACACTGGGAGTCCACCCCAGTGTGCCTCCCCGTAATCAAAGCAGACCATCGTCGGCATGTTCCTACCCTCACCCCCATTGTGTGCCACACTGGGAGCCCACCCCAGTGTGGCCAACATCACCCCCCCCCCAAAGTCATGGGGCACAGTGGGAGCCCACCCCAGTGTGCACAACAGTTTTTCATACACCTGTAAAAAAAGAAAACTGTCCGTGGTCTTCATTTTTTTTTTTTTTTTTTAATTACCTGAAAGAAAGAAAACAGTCCCTTGCGGTGGGATTTACTCTCCCAACCCACACCCACCTTATACGCACCCCACCTCCACACACACACACTCACCCCTCACTTACCTCCGGAGCCCGGCACAATGATCTTCAGTGGAGTGGAAATACATCTGCACTCTTCAAAGCCAACCGCGAACTGAAGAAATTCTGGTAAGTTGTATAACGGCATAAATGGTGGAGTTTCAACTTAGGTGGATATCTCGGCCATTTTTTTGAACTTTGCCTCCAAATGTTCAACATGGGGTGCTTGGGACCCCACCTCATGAACACATGCACTGGCATCACAGTACTCAGTCCCGAAAGGTCATTTCACAGTCACTGTGCAGAATCACCTTTCAGGACCGATTAACGAAATGACAGTTCCACTGTTCATGAGGTGAGGTCTCAAAAAGCGTTACAAGTGTGCATTGCGCAGTTTCAATGTACACTCACAACTTCACCAATTTTTAAGATTTTCATTCCAGATTTTCAACATTGTCATTTTTTTACAGCTGTCATTTTTCACATTCTGCCTGAAAAGTGTTTTGCGTATGTGGTGCCTAATGGCGTGGCCGATGTGCGAAATCAATGTTCAGGACACATTCACAAAATCACAGTGACACTGTTAATTAGTGAAGTTTCCCAAATGCCTATATTGAAAATTTGGTTAAAAAAAATCCCCTAAATAATTGTGTTATGGGTGTGCGTTGCATAGTTTCTACGCATGCTTGTGACTTCACAAATTTTTTATATTTTCACTCCAGATTTTCAACACTACCATTTTTTGTTCACCTCCTTATGAACAGTACAGCTGTTATTTTTTACATCCTACCTGAAATGTGTTTTCGCACATGTAGTACACAATAGCACGGTCGCTGTGGGAAATCAATGTTTGGGACACATTAACAAAATCACAGTGACACTGTTCATGACCAGAGTTACCAAAATGCCTATGTTGAAAATTTGATTAAACAAATCCCCAAAATAATTTTGTTACAGGTATGCATTAAGCAGTTTCTATGCACGCTCATGACTTCACCAGTTTTTCATATTTTCACTCCAGATTTTCAACAATGCCATTTTTTTTTTTTACACCTCCTCATGAATAGTGCAGCTGTCATTTTTCACGTTCTGCCCAAAATGTATTTTCGTACCTGAGGTGCCAAAATGCACAGTCACTGTGCAAAATCACCTTTCCGGTAACAAACTCATTGTGCCACTGTTCATGAGGTGGGATCACAAATGGCCCATGTTGAAAATTTGGAGTGAAAATACCAACAAATGCTCTGGGCTTTAGGGTTTCCAACTGTAATACCCCACCCTGTAGAGACTGACAGGTGTCAGGGATGTGACTTGGCATTGTCAGCCGTAATGCTCAAGCCATTCCACCCCCACCCTGCAGCCAGTGACAGGCATCAAGGTGCGCCTTGGACTCTTTGGCCCCAAAGTTCACCCCATCCTCCTACACTGCACCCATGTCAGCATATTTCCTTATGGAATGGGGTGAGCATAAGGCCTGAAGACCTCAAGGCACATCGCGGCACTTGTTGGTCTCTGCCTGGCAGAGGGAGGGGAAGTGGCATGAACATTATGGCCGATGACCCAAAGGCACACCCCAATGCCTGTCATTCTCTGCATGGTGGGGCTGGGGTCAGCATCAGTTCACGACTTCACTGCCAATCCTACTGTGCATCTCTTTAACTCCTGCACTACCAGTGCCAATGCCAGCAAGCCAACATTTGGCATTGGCAAATGCTCATTATTGAAGGTGCTGGCCTCCTTTGGTTTTCCAGTGGAGTTTATTGCCTGGCTCAGTAATATACATATATGCTGCTCCCTTGGCCTATACTAGAATAAATGGTAGTGTCTTTGCCCCATTGCTCTTGGAGAGGGGCACCCATCAGGGCTGTCCCCTCTCCCCTCTTCTTTTTGCTCCTTATATTGAGCCATTGGCAGTAGCCATCAGGAACTCAAAGGAAGTACAAGGAATCCTGGTGGGAGGTGAAACTTATAAATTATCATTATATGCTGATGACATTCTGCTTTCTCTTTTGGAGCCTCGAAGGTCACTTCTAGCAGTCTCGGAGATACTGAGGGAGTTTGCACTGGTCTCAGGTTTTGAGATAAATCTGGCCAAGATGGAGGTCTTGACGCAGAATTTCTCTCCCTCCCCAGCGTTGTGGACAGTTCTCCCTTTTAGATGGCGAGGCATGAAAATTAAGTATCTGGGTTTTCATCTGCCACAATGCCCTCAGAATTTGTGCCTTATAAATTAGGAACCCCTTCACCAGCACTGAAGGCAGATCTTCATTGGTGGGCACAGTTGCATCTCCCCTTTTACACTAGAATAGAACTAATACGGATGAGAATTTTACCTAGATTACTCGATTTCAGGCAATCCCAGTCCTGCCGTCACCCTCTTACTTCTCAACCTGGAATAAAATCTTAGCTAGGTTTGTTTGGGTGGGATGAAAACCCTGTATTGGATGGTCCCTCTTCCAGCTCCCTAAAGACAAGGGAGGACCGAACCTCCCTAATCTGTTACACTATGCATATGCAGTCATGTTGAGCCAAATTTTGGGTTGGTATAACCCGTTTTAGAAGGCCCCCTTGAAACACATAGAGATCTCTCTTAATGACTTGTATGATGCATCCCGAGAGATATTTGCATGTATGACATCTGTTCCCCGATTAAGTGATTATTACATGGGCGTCCAACATAACTTAAAAATATGGTATAAAATTAGAGCTATTCCAGCACTGGAGCCTCTGTTATATTTTTTAAGACTGCTCAAGTCTGACACTGAGCTTATGCCGGCACGGATTGACTTTACCTTTCAGAAGTGGCACCAGAGTGGCCTATCTTTCATTTTTCAATTTCTGGATGTTGGTGGGGGGGGGTCCCCATTTTCACAATTACAGGAAGCTCATGATTTGACTAAGAGAATATTTCAGATATTTGCAAGTACAAACGATCCTGTTACATAAAGGTCCACAGAGGAGTCATCTTTCTGACCCTCTCCCTCTCTTACTGAATATGTTTATGTCCATCCTACGAGGTACTACGTGGCAACACATGACTGGACTCCTATATAGGGGGCTCAGGGAATATTTGATGGATTCGACTAGGGGAATCCTTGAGGCCTGAAATAGGGAACTGCCAGCCCCAGTTCTGTATGATATGTGGATTAAATATGCTCGCCCTTCTCTGGGAGTATCTTTGGCCCCATATTAGCGTGAATTCACCTGGAAGGTCATAGCCATTTTTTTTTAATACACCAGCAAAATTGGCAAAGTTTCTCCCTGGCCCAGTGGGCAACTGCTGGAGACACTGTGGAGATCCCCTGGTCAATCATGTATGTTTTTTGGCCATGGCACTGCCTTAACCCTTGCAGGGCTGCGGACTGATATATCAGTCCAAAATTCCCATACGTTCTAATTCTGTTCGCAGCCTAAGGATTAAGACTGTTTTGGCAAGAGATGGCTGAATTTCTGATGGAATTGGTGGGAGAGGAGACAGTCCTCACTCCAGAGTTGGTTCTCCTTTCGGTCCCCCCTGAGGGTTTCCATATACAAAGGGGCTCCCTTCTGTTTACTTATTTGTTGGCAGCTAAGAAGGTGACCACTCATCTGTGGAGGCAGAGCAGATCTCCTACAATTCAAGATTGGTACAGAATTATTGGGAAATTATACTTAATGGAACGGTTAATTGCCAGATGTAATGACAGATGCACACAATTTGAAATTAGATGGCGTACCTGGGTCTTTTTTATTTCAGATCGGGATCCATCCTTTGTCCCATGGGGGGGTTGGGAGAGGGGTGAGATGTGGGCATTGGAGGGGCCTGGCCCTGGGACCAGATTGTTCCTGGAGAGAATTTGCACTACATCTGTCCTTCAATATTGAAATTGACTGGCTATCATGCCAAGTTATACTAATCGGGTTCGATATTATTCAGCTCGGTGCTACAAAATTGGTGCTTGGTATCCTTTTAATACATGTATCATCAAGTTATTTTTATTGTGCCCCTTATAGTCTGTATTTGCATTATTTTTTAATAAACAGAAAGTTAAAAAAAAAAAATAAACTCTCAGCTGGATTGTTACCACAACTCATACTGTGTAACCCTCAGTTTCAGTCCTTCTCAGGTATCTGTTTAACCTCACAGTCTAATCAGGCAGGCTAGTCCTCACGTCACCACCCTCTGTGTGAAGTAATCATTTTGAATGTTCCCCTTATCTTACCCCCTCTCAGTTTGAGTGCATGTCCTGTAGTTCTACCAGCACTGCACAGATATCACATCTATGTACTCAACCCTATCCATCCTGTAATGCACTGTTAGCCTTATGCTTCAAGGGACCCTCCCCCTAGTGAGATTCATTCTTGTAGCTCTCTATCCCCTCTGCCACTCTGCCTCTGACTGATTAGTTTACACTATGTTATGTTATGGTACTCTACAGACATTCAAGTGTACTCGACAGTTCACTGTGCTACACTGTGGCACACACTATGCTACATTACGATACTCTACAGATGTTGACTATGCTACACTATTATACTCTACTGAGTTTACATGTAGTTAGCACTGCACTATCCTACATTATGATACTCTACAGATGTTGACTATGCTACACTATTGTACTCTACTCAGTTTACATGTAGTTAGCACTGCACTATCCTACATTATGATACTCTACAGATGTTGACTATGCTACACTATTATACTTTACTGAGTTTACATGTAGTCAGCACTGTACTATCCTACATTATGATACTCTACAGATGTTGACTATGCTACACTATTGTACTCTACTCAGTTTACATGTAGTTAGCACTGCACTATGCTACATTATGATACTCTACAGATGTTGACTATGCTACACTATGGTACTCTGCAGATGTTTACAAGGAGCTGACAATGCACTATGCTACATTATGGTACTCTACAGATGTATACAGGTAGTTAACACTGCACTATGCTACATTACCGTACTCTGTGGATGTTTACAAGAAGCTGACACTACACTATGCTACACTATAGTACTCTACAGATGTTTAAAAGCAGTTGACACTTTACTCTGCTACAGTATGGTGCTCTTCAGATGATTGCAAGTATTTGACACTGCACTACATGACGGAACTCTACAGATGTTTACAAGTAGTTGACACTGCCGTATGCTACGTTGTGGTACTCTACAGATGTTTACAAGCAGTTGACACTGCACTATGCTACCCTGTGGTACTCTACAGATCTTTATGAGTAGTTGACATGGCACTATGCTACATTGCGGTACTCTACAGATGTTTACAAGTAGTTGACACTGCACAAGGATACATGGGGTACTCTACAGATGTTTGTATATAGCTGACACTGCATTATGCTACACTGTGGTACTCTGTAGATGTTCCCACTGCACTATGCTACATTATGGTACTCTTCAGATGTTGACAAGTAGTTCACACTGTACTGCGCTACACTGTGGTACTCTATAGATGTTTACAAGTAGCTGACACTGCAGTTATGCTACACTGTGGTACTGCACATATGTTTACAAGTATTTGGCAATGCGCTATTCTACACTGGCAGTATTCATGTGGTGGGCTCTCAAAAAGCCTATGTTGCAAAAAAATTTTAAAAAAATGACTTTTATGAGTGTGCATTGCGCAGTTGCTACGCACACTGTTAATTTCATGAATTCACAATATTTTCATGCCAGATTTTCAACATTGTCATTTTTCTACACCTCCTTGTGAACAGTACAACTGTCATTTTTCCACATCCTGGCCGAAATGTGTTTCTGCACTTTCAGCGCAAAATACCACGGTTGCTGTGGGAAATCAGTGTTTGGGACAGATTAAGAAAATGACAGTAACACTGTTCATGAGCAGAGGTCCTAAAATGCCTATGTTGAAAATTTGGTGCCAGAACTCCATAAAATGACTGTGTTACAAGTGTGTGTTGTGCATTTCCCACGCACCCTTGTAACTTCGCAAATTTGCAATACTTACATGCCACATTTTCACCACTGCCATTTTTTTATACCTCCTTATGAACAGTACAGCTGTCATTTTTCACATCCTGCCAAAAATGTGTTTCCGCACTGCACCACCAAAGTCAACGCCAGCGCGACAACATTCGGCATTGACAAATGCTTGTTTATATTTTTTTTGTGAGAAAACAGTGAAAAAACATCTCAAATATAAATACAAGAAGGAGTACCATCATGACATGATATTGCAAGATTAAACTTTTACCTGACAGATGTGCCCTGTTGTCACAAAAAGCAAATATGTGAAACTTTAAACATTAGGTCAAAGTGAATTATTGTCCCCCTGCTTACTGTAGTGCCCCCCAAATTAGGAAGGATAGCGTATCGTGCTCTAAGGTAAGGTAGCAGCTTTTTGCCAGTATCATGCAGTCTAAAATTAAATTCTTCCAAAGAGAATAGGAGGGAGAAGTAGGGTCTTTCCACATCCTGGAAATGCAATGATTTGCAATTATGAGGACCATATTAAGAAAGGGAAACAGACAGCACAAAAATCCCCTCACTCAAGTGCGGGGCTGATCCCAATGTGCACATCATGTGCAAAAACCTTTTGGTTTATTTACTGTTTGCTGTAGTATAGTAGATTAGAACAAACTACTTGCTTATACTTATATAGGCTGGTCATTTCATTTACAAATCCCATAATCCCCTGCAGCTCATATCAGCACAGGACTGCAGCAATGAGAGATGCAATAGCCTGCAGTGCATGTTACAGCTTTTATAATCTCCACTCTGATGTTTTCCGGGTCTGCTTTTCTCCAGGGGCTAAGTACAGTCCTCTGTAACTGAATGTAGCCCTTTGAGGACAGTGGAACCAGCAAAATAAAGATCAGAGCATATGTGAACTCTAACATGCATTGCAGGCTATTGGATCTCCCACTGCTGTAGTCCTGTTCTTATGTCAGCTGCAGGGGATTATGGGATTTGTAGTTACAGAAGGTCTCAACCTAGAAGTGAACAAAATTAGCTTGATACTGTTTACTGTAGTACAGTAGATTGTAAGTAAACCAAAATGTTTTTGCACACAAAGTGCATATTAGGACTAGATCCACACATATGTGGGGCCCTTTGTGGTGACTGTTTCCCTTTAAGAAGAAGAGGAAGTACAATAACTTCCTGATATCAGAATGATAGTATAACAAACTGTGATGTCACTGTTTTCTTATGGGACCAGTGACTCACCGTACACTATAGTGTAGAATTACCAACTTGCAGTCACCTTACTGTGGGGTATCCTAGAGGGGCAGCAACCCTTGGGACTAATATTGCTAATAACTTGATGAAACAACAGCCACCAAACTGTTTAGAGATTAACCAGTTGTGTTGGAGATGTGGGCGGGTGAGAAAGGGAGATGTGCCTTACCTGAGAAAGCAGTGTAACTGGTCCATGTTAGGAAGGATTGGCATTGGCTGTGCCTCTTAGACAGACTAGGATGGCTCAGTTAGGTTGCTTGTTCATACTGATGTTCTGTCCTCCTCTCTGTTCCAGGGGACTGTACTAAATGACTGGGTCTCCACCTGCTGCTGTCCTCTCTGCTCTCTATGTCAAGTGGCTCGAGAACTGAAAGCCCGGCAATGAATGAAGAAGACTTGGAGTTGCCAGAAAACTGCATATGAAGTTCCTCGACTCACTTAAAGCAATGTGATAGATTTACCTCGCTTAAAAAGTGAATGCCGTCCTCTCTCAGTACCCCCCACAAGAGCACCAAGCATTCTCACCTAAAATGTAACCAAGACCTTTGTAAATGAGCACACTTAGAATGGTTTAAGTGGAAGGATGGGTTGGAAAAAATACAGCCTGGGGGATATTATGACTATTCCCTTCAATGGAATATAGTCATACTCTCCCAAAACAGACTCTACTCCCAACCCACCCCCAACTCATAGCCAGTTTTAGGCACCAGTGAACACTGTGGTCACTGGGGCCCCCCCTACTCACAGGATACCCCAACCAAAAACAGTTTCTTATTAGTTTTTAAATGCTTTTTATAATTTATTTTATTTTTTGTCTTCTCAAAAGAGGAATAAAGTTCAGTGCAACTCATTTTGATGTGATATTTTAATGTCAAGAAATTCCTTGCAAAGCTATGAGTCTATGATCCAGCCAATAAGAAGTAGATGAGCAGAAATGGATGAGATGAATAGAACATCCCCAAGAAATAACATTGCTGTCTCTCATTAAACAGATGTAAATGTGTCACTGGTTTTTCAAAAAAAAAAAAATATATATATATATATATATATATATATATATATATATATACATACATACACACACACACACACACACACACACACACATATAGTATGGGTACAATAAAACCCATGTAGTGAAGATGAGTCAGACAGTGTGACCCCATGACTTGAATAATCTTGCTGGGGGTTCCCCAACAAAACCCTAAAGCTATCACTCTACTTGAAAGGAAAGAGCCTTCCTTTTTTACAAGTAAACCTACAATAAACTTTGCATTTCAAACAGATTTCTAAGCACATTAATTACTGTTTTAGTCAGCAGGCAGCAGTTATTTTTTAGTTACTGAATTCATGCTTCACCTCTAATACTGCAAAGTCTGGTGCTCCTTAGATGCATTTAACATGAGCCCTCAGTGCTGGCAACAAAAAATCATCAGCTGTAATTTTTAAATGAGTATTTTAAACCAATGGAGAGTTTTTTCTGTTTTTTTCCTGCTTGAACTAGCTGTTAAAAGTATTGTTTTTTCTAAACAACAGCCATTAGGCTTCTGAAGAAGAACTGGTTGGTCCGAAAGCTAGAGCACTTTGTTCTTGTTGTTACATCTATCTTGGTCCATTAAAATATATCAAATCATTTGCTTGTGGAACAACTTTTGCAGTAAATGTCACAAGCGAGTGATTCTATATCCACTGTGAATCGTTCCCTTGGAGGTGAGAGACCCACCGTAATGTGTAAAAGAATAAACTGTATGGTAGTTACAATGATTTATTTTCACATCCATGTTTTATGAGTATTTTGAATCTGTTTCTCACAGTCAAAGCTAAATCAATAAAAGTGAAATCAAACCCTTCTTCATGTGGATGTGTGTGAATGAGAACAGGTAAACTGAATACAGAATGCACACCATTATTTTCCCTACATATCTGCAATTAAGTGTAATACTGGCACAGCAAGCTGCCTAGATGGTAACACAACAGTGAGTGTTGACATTTCAGATTCGGACTTTTGTCTTCTGGGGCAGCTAACTAGCAATGGGACATCAGAATACGTCTCCCTGTGGTCATCCTAACCAATTATTATTATCCACACTTCTGTTTGGTATTCACAGATTTAGAACAATAGATAGGGACATATTTGTTATGAGGCTCTAATACCATTGAGAGGTGCTAGTTAGATGGAAACCTCGAGAATTAAGCTTGAGTAATGTATAGCGTAATAGATAGGGGACAGTATATTATGAGGCTCTAATAGCATTGAGAGCTTCTGATGACATATAAAGTTCAAAATCTTAGCTTGAGTAATGTATAAAATAATAGATAGGGGACTGTGTATTATGAGACTGTAATAACATTGAGAGGGTCTGGGAACATGTGAACCTCAAAAGCTTAGCTTGAGTAATATATGAAATAATAGATAGGGTACTGTGTCTTATGAGGCTATGATACCGAGAGGTTCTGGTGATCAGAACATCAACAGCAAAGCTCGAGAGATTCCAACATGTCACCAGAACCTCAAGATGGTGTTTCATTCGGGTTTTACAAAGTTTCCCTTTTGTTTTATTTTGTAATATATGGATCTAAGGTTTCTGTCTTTAAATGCCATCTGCTCCAAAGATTCACAAATAGATGGTTTTCCAGCTGTAGTATTCAAACAAACATTTACATATGTGGGTATTTATTTAACAGTGGACGTTACTAAGATTCCAAGCCTGAACTTTACAACACTATTGCAGGAGCCACATACTGACATTCTTCTTTTCTTCATAATTAATGTTTCATTAAAATTTTCAAAAAAAAAAAACATACAAAGTAACACAATAAACACATCATGATAAAGGGTAGGTTAAGTATATAAGATACAAAGGAAAAAACAGAGTGGTGTGTTACTAGATGAATTTTACAAGCAGGGTAAGAACATCGTTTTTATGTATAATGTCAAAAGCATTAATAATCTATAATTAAAAGGGCCAAACAAGACAGGGTTCATCTGTTTGGTGGTTTATAAAATTTAAATTGTAGATATGGGTCCCAAAAAAGAAGAGAATTTGTACATCCAATTGCTTCTACTATGAGCTAGTCTCACACAACTAAATCTAACCGAGATGTCATGTAACTATTCCAAGAACAAGGGAAGATCAGATTCCTTCCAATGTCTTCAAGTCATGTTATTTTATTTATTTATTTTTTGCTGTAATAAATGCTGCATATTAAAAAAAAAATAGACACGCATCAAAACAGATAATCTTCCAGAATATCCTCACCATTCATTCACACTAATGGGTCTTAGCTGGAGGTGCTAGGACCCCGCAGGAGTGAAGTCTTTTGTAGCTGGGAGGGGACCGATGTTGGCTGGTGGCACCACTCATGAGGTCAACGTTCTGATGTCATGCATGCAAGCCGGCCCCCTCCCTTCTTCAATTCTGTTTACCAGTAGAAGAAAACAAGTGGGAGAGAGAAAATAAAGGTTGCTATAGACTTCTAGCCCAAAGGAATAGGAAAACAATATATGATATAAAAGTAATGACAAGATAAAATCCAACTGTCAACTTAGAAACACTAAGGGTTGGGCCTATAGGGTGGAATGAGGCAGCGGGTTTAAAAGCCAGAGCCTATTATCAGTTACCTGGACAGGAAGCGTAGAGATAAGAGACAGAGGAGGGCTGCAGCCCTGGCATATCACTTTGGCATGTACACAGGGACACTGAAAAAACACCTCTGTGTAATTAAGATGGCAGAATGCCAACTTAACTAAAAACAACCTTTGCACTCCCAAGAGGATGATGTCAATTTACTAGGGTAAAGACCCCAAAGCTCCCCAAGAGAAGCGAAATAAGTGTGACTGGACAGAGTCCAGAAGCACAAATACTATCTTCTTGCCCCCAAAAGGTGCATGAAAGAAAGAAAGTAACAACTTCAAAAAGTGAATTCCAACAATCTGGAGTATAGCACAGAAAAGCATACTCGAACACTCTGAGGAGTATGGCATAGAAAATCCTGAAGCACCTGCCTCTCCCTGTAATACAGGAAAACAGAGCCTTGCCCCAAGTGCCATGCACTTTTCACATGACACAAGGTTGAGAAGCGTGGACAAAGTAAAGCCAAAGTTGCAGGCAGCAACAACAGGGATATACCTAAGCGATATCCCTAGAAGGGGGAGGGAGAAGTATTAAGGCAGAGGGAGAGAAAATAAACTCCAACAGGATTTTTTTATTAACTTATCTTTTCTTGGGTGGGGTGGGGGTGGGTTGGGAAGAGGGCTATGCAGACCCTCAACCCACTTTAGTTTTTCCCTCCAGAAAAGAATGTTCCACCTTAAGAAAGGAGGGATAAAAACACCTCCTGAGAGGGAGTGGGAAGAAGAATGCCAGTGTGCCGAAGCTAAATAGGGTGAGCTTCCCAGAGGGCTGGCCCTTACATGAGTGGGGGTTGATGGGCGGGTGTGTAATGAATGGTGAAGATATTCTGGAAGGCCAACAATTACGGTAAGTATGTAATGTTCATATCTTCAAGGAATCAGTCTTCACCATTCATTCACAGCAATGGGTCAGAGCACCAAGCTTTCCCAGACAGGGAGGAGTTTCTCACCCTGAAGGAAGATATCCCTCAGCCCTGTGTGTGGGAGAGAATTGCCTGAGGGCAGGGACACCTCACAAGCCCAGCAAGATGTGAGACTGGTCGGGGTAGGCAAAGGCTCCCATGGCTCTGGAGCAGGAGG
The DNA here is from genome assembly GCA_016271365.2 of Neoceratodus forsteri. Lineage (NCBI taxonomy): Eukaryota > Metazoa > Chordata > Ceratodontiformes > Ceratodontidae > Neoceratodus > Neoceratodus forsteri. Next base: position 11,936,088 of record CM028138.1, read on the forward strand.
GTGCCCCAACAGCTCATGCCTGACCCTGCAGGAAAAGAAGTGAGTCCCCTTGAAGTGTGAGTTGAGCACCTTATGCCAGGTCAGAGGTGCCAACTTGGAAAAACGAAGCCATGCCGCCCACCAAGTGTAGACTGTTTTTCCTAACCACCTGGAAGCTACCTCACTGGTGTAGTACAATAGCCTTGATTGGTGCCTTACCAGATCCAGGCCCTGGACAGAAAGGGGAATGGCATGCTGGTTTAACTCACAGTCAGGCATTGCAGCTAGGACCTGACCTAGCTGTGACCATAGGCACTTGCTATGAGCTCAATGGACCTGGTGTGCAGCAATGCACACGATGGTGGGTGCTGCAGTGAAAATCTTCCTCCCCAGGCATCAGTGCTGCAGTGAAAACCTTCCTCCCCAGGCATCATGCTGTGCAGAATCAGCCTTGGAAGGTCAGTCACACACAGGGCATTTAGGTCAAGTTGTGGTCTGCATTACAAAAATCCCAGAACTGGGGTGAGGTATGCTCTTGCAAACACTACAGGAGCTCAATACCAGTACTGGATGTCCTTTGAGCCTGGAGAAGGGGAAACAGGATGGAGACAGGCAGTCCTGGATGCCTCCTCAAAGGCCAAGGAAGGACGGCAAAACAGTCATCACTGAAATCTCCAAGGAATCTCAGTGACAAGGATGCAGGATTGCAAACTACAAAGGATGTTATGTTGAGCTCCATCAGCCTCTCCATGAGGAACTGCTGGTACCCAGAACAGTCAGCATCCAGGGACATGTGGAGGGAGAAGACTCATCCTCAGAAGAGGAAGTAGGAGAGGAGTAGCTGGACATGAGAAGATGTGGTGCTAGGGGTCTGAACTGGACCTGGTCAGACTGCAGCTAAAACTGCGGGAAGGCACCAGTCATCCTTCCATACTAGTGCCAGATGAGGGGACCAAGAGGACTCATAATATTTGGAAAATCAGGGAGCAGTGACAGAGGTCTGAGGGATAAAGAAGCCATAGGGTTCAGGCTGTCAGTGAGGGCAGCGGGAGTGCTCAGGGGATCTCTCCCAAGAGAAAGACCCAGCAAACCCACCTGAGTGGAGCCAACCAACCTCAGCGGTGTGACCCAAATGTTGCCTTGGGGGAAGACCCACCCCCCCAGTGAGGAGAGCATAGTTGTACATGCCCCATGTTCCCAGGGAATAACTGGCCACTGGGCCACTGCCAGAGCACTGGCCAGTGCTGCATCCAGCACCAGTCACAGGGTGAGCAGCAAGCTCGGTGATGGGTTCCATCCCCTCACCAGAGACGGCACTCCCCCTGAGCTAAGTACACCACCAGACCCAGTACTGCCTATGGATCTTCCCCTGTACCCAGCACCATAAACAGCACCGAGAATAAACCTGGCATTGCAAATGGCACCAGGTCCACACACAGTCCTGCAGATGGCAATGGGGCCTGAACTAGCACTGTGGGTGGTACCAGAACCAGTTCTGGCACCAGGCCCAGGGATGACACGAAGGGTGACACCATCACCACTGTCACTCTTGGAACTGGGCTGAGGGTCAGCACTATCATTGCTGTCCCCATCCCCGTGCCCAAGGACAGTGTCCTCAGCCCCGTGCCCATGGACAGTGTCCTCAGCCCCGTGCCCATGGACAGTGTCCCCAGCCCCGTGCCCAAGGACAGTGTCCTCGTCCCCATGCCCAAGGACAGTGTCCCCAGCCCCATGCCCAAGGACAGTGTCCCCAGCCCCATGCCCAAGGACAGTGTCCCCAGCCCCATGCCCAAGGACAGTGTCCCCATCCCCATGCCCAAGGACAGTGTCCTCATCCTCCCAAGCCACAAGGACAGTGTCCCCAGCCCCATGCCCCAGGACAGTGTCCTCATCCTCCCAAGCCACAAGAACAGTGTCCCCATCCTCCCAAGCCACAAGGGTGCTCAGGGGAGGAGATTACAACCACCTCATACTCAGGGTGGGGACCAGTTCAAGAACCATCCCCTCTTCTGGCACCATGAACAGTGCCAGAAGAGGACCTGGCCTCACATCTGGCACTGCCTTGCTCACTGGTACCACAGGTGATACCAGGAGCCAGGGCAGCACTAGAGTGTGACACCAAGGTCCCCACTGGTGTAGACTGAGCACGTAGCTTTGGCCTCACCACAGGGAACATCCTCCATCCAGGGCAGATGGACTAAGGGATCACTCAACCAACCAATCTGAAGGAGTCAACTGTCCACCAGATCCCTCCAGGACTTTTTATGTCTCGGTGAGGTGAGCATGAGGAGTATCCTGGTGTTCTTCAGTACCAGAAGTACTGGGATGTGACCCAGGGAAAGGCTCAGAGTCCACACATTGGCATCACGGGTGTGATGCCTGCTCCAGAAAGTGGGCAGCAAATGACCCCAATTTAACACGCAGAATTCGAGGACACATTTGTCTGTGGAGAAACAGGCATTACACCAGTCCACGTCATGGTCAGAGTCAAGGAAGGTGTGGCACTTCAGATGCCAGTCCAACACTGTAAGAGGGCCCCCACATGAGCACCAATGAATGGGGGGGGGCTGCATCTTTCCTTTTATTTTGCCCCTTCAAACTCAGCATATCAGTGGCCCAAATAACAGAACAAGAAGAAAAAGCACTCAAATCAGCACTGTACTAGGAAGACTAAAGATGGAGCCAAACAAGAGTTTGGCATCTAAAAAGCAATAATGGTGACAGCAAACTGAGGAATAGTTGCTGATGCAGTAAGAGACTCACCTGCTCCCAGAGTGTACACTCTGCTGCTGGAAAAACAGAACTGAGGAAGGGAAGGGGCCAGCATCAGCTATTAGATGGCTCGCGTGGCCATGCGCAACATCAATACATCAGCCTCATGGGTGATGCTGCCAGCTAACATCAGTCCACTCCTAGCTGCAAAAGACTTTGCTCTCCCAGGGCCCTGGCACCTCCCACTGGGATCCATTAGTGTTAATGAATAGTCAATACACAAAAGATGATATCATTTGCATATGGGATGGTGATCTCGCTGAGATAGTAGAGTTCATGAACTGGCTGCATGTCAACAACTTGAATCTGAAACTTACTTCTACTGCCAGTAAAAATCCCTTAAATTTCCTGGATGTTACTATCAGTAGTTCAGACACAAGGAGTAGTCCAGTCAAAATGACGTCTTTTAGAAATACCACTGCCACAAACTTTGTCCAGCATGCTGAGAGTGCACATCCCGACCCATGGGTGTAGGCAGACATACTCCAAGCACTCCATGGTGTGCAATTTTATTCAAGGGGGGAGCAAATCGACTCTGAGCTGCTTCCTTTTTCCATGAAAACTAACAAAGAAAATACTGAACCTTTCTGTAATTTTATTCGTAGAAGTCGAAACTAGAAGGACTGGTCACTAATACTCTCTTTGCATCCCAAGCACAATACAACTTTATAGGCTCTGGGCTGGTATGTGGGTGTCTTAGGGAACAATGCATGGCACTTGTATTTACCCATGCATGGCAACAACCACTGTCATGAGATACAAAAGTTGTATTTATTGTGCCAAATGAGGCAACAAACACAGTCCTGTGTACATTTGTTTATTGTCTGGCTACACCTGGGGTAGTAAGTCCATTATAGAGTAGATACATAGTATTAGTATTGCAGCGGTATGAATGTTGAAGTTACGGTCGTTAGAAATAACACTTTTGAATAAGCAATTATTCCAGCAAAGAGTACTAAATAAGGACTTTAAGCTCGGTAAGTCCTTATTTTGTACTCTTTTGCTAGAATAAATTTGCTTATTCAAAAGCGATATTTCCTACAACATTTGTGGCTTCCAGCATTCATTTTACTGCCTTTTGGGAGTACACTGTGTATTGTGGTCTTGCGTTTATGTGGAGGTTCAGCCTCCTCCTAATACAGTGCAGCCCGGTCGAATTTGCTGTATCGCAGCGGCGTGCTGAAAGGTCAGTCCACTTGGTGTGCAGATTTGAAATCTCTGGCTACACCCCTGTCCCGACCTGTAGCACTAAAAAAGTTCAGTTCCCTACAGTCAGTTTTTAAGATTGCATAGAAATTGCAGTGGCACTGAAAACTCTTATGAAATAGGCAGCAGAACTGGAGTCCAGATTAAGAGCAAGGGGGTATGGTACTGTACTTCTGTCCAAATCTAAAGAAAAAGCACTTGTATTAAAAAGACAGGATCTCCTTATAACTGTGGATAGAATGAAAAAAGGAGGATTTTGGACCCAACACATTTGTCACAGAATTCAGTAATTGGTCTGGCCAGATAGGACATATTATGCACAGAAACTGGCCTATTCCAATGGTTGATCAGTCTGTGATGCAGTGAGAGCTAAACTATGGGTCACCTTTAGCAAAGCGGCCAACCTTAAGATAAACTGGTCCACAGCAGACTTTCACCTACTCCAGACCCTAGAGCACATTTGAACTGGCTCCCTAAAAAAAACGAATGGGTTTCATAAATGTCACACGTGTAACATCTGCAGACATTCTGAACAGGGAAGTACCTTTACACACCTGGGCAACACCAGAAAGAAGGCTGAAGTAAGGGAATGTGACACCACATTTGTAGTGTATACTTTATGGTGCCCATGCAATAAAGCGTATGTAGGTATGTAGGACGGACAGTGCATCATCTAAAGACCCGGGTTCAAGAGCATGTTAGGACCATTAGCAAAAGTAAACAGGCCACTCCAATAGAATTTCATGATTGGGAAAAACATGACTGTAACCCTGAGTATCTTAGATTTATGGGTCTGCAAACAGGGGTGATGGACAAAACTAAGAATCCCTATCATTCATCAGGGAGAGTAGTTCTCCATTTACCCCCCCATTAGCCTGCCCTCTAATTTTCCTCATTGTAAGGGGTGCATAGGTATCACAGATGCTATTAAAGCCATTTGTGAAGTAGCTGAGTGCCTGATTTAGTGAAGGTGCCTGACTGATTGGGGTGCAGTCATAAAGGGCAAGTGCCGATTTGAGGGCTCCAAGCATTCCCTTTCTCAGGACCCTGCTTGTTATGAGTTTGGGTGGGCTTTCCAAGAATTTGTTGGACCACAGCAGTGTAATAGGTGAGTGGTCACTTAGCATGTCAGGTAGAACCTTGACCTCGGAGATTCGAGATGGTGATCTTGCAAGTACCCAATCAAGAAGGGTGCTTCTACCAGTCTTATAATTCTGTCTCGTAGGGTGGGTGACTAGTTGAGACATATTGGCAGAGGCAATCATGTCCTTAACTGGTGCAGACTCCTTCCCATTCCAGTTTATATTGAAATCTTCGGTAACCACGAGCTCCACTCCATGAGGGAGGGTGCCTATGACTTCCATCACTTTGGTTAACCCTGTAGTGGCTCCCTTTGGGGGTAGATATACTGAGGCAAGGATTAGGGATTTGCCATTTTGTCCAATCTGAGCTTTAAGTACAATATTAATATCTCATGGTCTTCAGCCACCCTGGTTTCAGGGAGAACAGTGCACCGTAGAGAGTCCTTAGCATAGATAATGCATTCCCCCCTTTCTTTCTTATTCTGTCTATTCTGTAGGTTTGATAGCCCGGTAGAATCAAGGACAGTGAATTTGCCCTATCAGTCAGCCAGGTTTCTGTTAGGCAGAGTACATCTGGGGTATGGAGGGCCAGCCATGCCTGCAGCTGCACAGACTTTGCAGTTAGGCTGCAGATGTTTAGGGAGGCCATTTTTATCCCCTGGGTCTTATGCACACCAGCACCCATTGCAGAGACTGGTCCTGGGTTTGGGTGTATGTTGCCGGACAGTAGCAGAAGCATAAGGATGATCTTCCTAGCTGAGAGATTTAGGCTGAGGTTAGACCTAACCATCCATCATCTGTGCTTCAGACAGTTGGACACTGGCTTGATCTTGCGGGTAGGGCTAACTGTTATAACCCCTGTGTTAGGTTCATCAGTCTTCCCAAATGTGGGGGGTTGGGACATACAGTACTCAGCAGCCAACTGGCTGTGGTGGGTTCTGATGATGTCATGGCTGCCCAGTCAGTACTCAGGAATGGATCAAGTGGAGGCAATTTTGGCCCTGATGGACACCTGTCACCAGCTACCCAAATCAAGGAAGTGATGAGCAGTGTTACCCAGCACCCTCTGAGGAGTTGCATGTTTATTCGGGTCGAACATCAATACCAGAGCCTGGTGGGTGACAGAAACAAAGCTTAGCTGCGTAAGAAGCTATGGCGAGTGGTGCTTGCTGTTATGTTATTTGGTAGCTTTAAGCCTTTGCAGGTGACCTCCTCGGGTCCACCTCGGGCAGCTGAAGCAGACCTGGCACCAGAGGTTCAGAATGTTGAACTGAACACTTTTAACATCTGTGTCTTTGGCTGCACTTTCTTACTGGCTTGTGGAGGCTGAATTTATTGTTTTGGGCTCCCCTCCCCCCACCATGAAAGAACTAC